>JAEVFJ010000008.1:0-600000 GCA_021029105.1 Cristinia sonorae | reverse complement strand
CGACAATCCGGGTCGAGCTGGGATGTGTTGTCGACGTCGTTGTGATAAACAGCGTCGCATGCTATGGGCAGTATTTCGTCGTCGTTGAGTACGACGAAAGAGAAGAAACATACGTTGTGATGGCCGCCGTTCGAGCGGCATCGGTTGAGCTGTGGGAACGTTGACAAGATTTATGGTGACATGCCCGTAGACGACCTCATCCTCTTTATCCACAACCACCATCGTTGTTTCCTCGCCGTCGTTGTCGTCGTCGTCGTCGACCTCGACCTCGTTGTCTCCTTCTTCAACTCCGACCATTGTCACTCTCTACGTCCTATTTTAGTCTAACTTCCGCTCTAGACCAGCAGCCACCCACCGGCCACTTATCACCTCCTTACCTGCATTCACCAACACCATTCACGACCCCCTCCTCCCACCTCACCATCATGTCGTCTATAACGGAGAAGTTGCATGAAGAGACCCCTCAGGCCTTCGAGGTCTTCGACGCTGACAAGGAGGAGTCCGGTGCTGGCCCCGTCTTGCCCTCGCCCGCCGTCTCAGCGACTCCAGTCAGGTCAAAGCCGAAACTTTCGACCACCGTCATCATTCCTGTCTGGATTATCCTCAGTTCGTCCGTCATCATCTACAACAACTATCTGTACAACACCCTGCAGTTTCGCTTCCCCGTATTCCTTGTGACTTTCCACCTTACGTTCGCGGTAAGTACTCCCCGTGGCCTATCAAAATGCCAGTCATGTTTCTGACCATGTTGCGCAGGCTATCGGAACACGTATTCTCCAGCGTACAACACATCTTGTGGACGGTGCGAAGGATGTCCACATCACCAAGGACGTATTTATGCGTTCCATCCTTCCTATCGGCCTCCTATTCAGCGCCTCCCTCATCCTGAGTAACACTGCATACCTCTACCTCAGCGTTGCATATATCCAGATGCTCAAGGCCTTCACGCCTGTTGCCATTCTTCTCATCTCATGGACCTTCCGCATTCAAGAACCCAGCAAGAAGCTTGCGGTCATCGTCTTCATGATTTCCGCGGGAGTAGCCCTTGCATCGAAAGGAGAGCTCAAATTCAACTTAGTTGGATTCGTGACACAGGCCGCCGCCGTTGCTGTGAGTACCACACCTTTTGATATTCGTTGTATTTCGGATATTCACTAGATTGTGGGTATGCCAGTTTGAAGCATCGAGATTGGTGATGATCCAAATTCTCTTGCATGGAATGAAGATGGACCCCATTGTCTCACTACACTACTATGCACCCGTCTGTGCGCTCATCAACCTCGCGATCCTCCCCCTAACCGAGGGTCTTGCGCCATTCTACGAAGTAATGCGCATCGGGTATGTCTCTTCACTGATCACGTATTCAACCTAAGTTGACGCTTCTGCAGCCCTTTGATCCTTTTGAGCAACGCATTTGTTGCTTTCCTCCTGAACGTCGCAGCCGTATTCCTCGTCAGCGCTGGCAGCGGCCTCGTGCTCACGCTCGCAGGCGTGTTCAAGGATATCCTGCTTATCACCGGTTCTGTTCTTATCTTTAGCAGCTCCATCACACCGCTACAGATTCTTGGTCAGTCTTCGTTCTTCCATTTTGTACCCTGCAATAAGAATAAGTCACTCATTTGCTTTCGCGATGCCTCCAGGTTACTCGATCGCTTTGGGTGGATTGATTCTGTTCAAGACTTCTGGAGGAAAGTAAACTGGGAGGACAAGCTTAAGCCTTTTACTCCCCCGGACTTTGGTTGCACAATATAGTACATATCCGTAATGATGATATCCGTCATCGACGTCGCAACACTACTACCCTGTATCCGCTCTGTTTGTCTGTTCATAGATTTCGTTTTGGCGGCGCCATCACCCCTCCAATGTACTACGGACATGGTTTTGGATCGTGAACGTTTCGTCGTTTCTTCATGGACCGTTTTGTCATACAATTCACGACGAAAGGTGTGTCTAAACTTCCATTAAGATGCGGATGCCTGAACGAACATGACTGGCCCATGGGATTGGATCTGACCCTCGTTCATCGTGTTCAGGTGCGAGGTATGAGAGACAAGTGACCTTTCAGGAGGTAACTTAAGGTATCAATTGCGCGAGGTCTATCACATTCAAAATCGCAGTATGCGAAACGTACATTTTTTGAGTAGGGTGGTATCCGCTGTGGCTCAACCACTAAAGCCTGCTCCTTCATCCCTTCAATTCCTTCATCCCTTCCTTCTCGTCGCGAAACTGATGTTCTCGAGATCCTGACGCCACAGTACCGTGTGCGTACCGCTGGAAGGGGAGACGGGCCTGGCGCGATGTAAGCGAATACGGTGCGGAATCGGTTGGGTGGTGTGTATGTGTATGTGTGGGGATGTTGATGAGAGGAGGTCATTTGACCTCTTGATCCAAGGACGTCGTCGCCGTCTCGGGCCCCCTCTTTTGTTTTAGTACCGTATAGCTGGCAACGGCTCGGCGCGGATAGCGGATAGATCGACAGTTTTCTCGGCCTCTTCATCGAGTTCACCGATGAGCACACTGCGTAGGAAGATGAAAGGTCAGGTGGGGAAAATGTGAGGCACGAATCAGCAGGCAACGCACATTTGATCTCCTTTGACCAGGTACAGTCCCAGAGGTATCTCTTCCACGCCTTCCTCTGTGCTGTATACGCGTTCTTTAGAATCCGAAAGAACAACATTCGATTTTTGGTCGTAGCCAGCCATTACTCCCTGCGACACGAATGTTCAGCAAAAAGGAAGCGCTAAGATATTGGACGCGACTAACCACGATGGCACGTCCATCCTGCAGAATGAGGAGGACTCGATCTGTTTCGAGGAACTAAAAGGTCAGCGATGTAACAATCTCAGCACAGCGTTAAAACACGCACGATCGACATAGCCTTGCAGGCTAGCCATGCTCAACAACGTCTAGATTATCGAGAGCGACGGCAGCACGATGAGCTCTGGTCCCTGGTCGTCGTGTAGCACAGCGAGCTCACCAGTCGCTGGTGCTTGGGGTCCCATAGAGGCTATCGCACGTGACTTAGCGCGTCTCATGACCACCCTACGCGAGCGTCCGTCGTTCCGACAAGGTCATCCGACCCTGCCCTGGCCCACATCCAAAACAACTCGCAAGACGAAAAACAAATATCATCGGAAATGTCGTATGTGATGACTTATATTGGTGCGGAGGAAACGCTTACTTTGAGAGACAGAAATGTGTGGAAAAGATGGCAGACGATGGCACACAGCTGGCGATGGCACTGAGTGGATCGCCAGAGTGCTGGAAAGCCTTTGGGGTTAAGTATATCGACTTGTCCTCAATTTTATGGCTCAGTACATACGCGATCCTGCGTGGATTGGCGCAGCAATCGGCCATCAAAGCTATTCGGAAGCGCATGGCTTACGGTGCATTGGCAGGAACCCTCTGGTCACGCACCCACTTGGGGCGACCGTCATGACGAGGGAAACCGCCAAAACACACTGTTCGCCCGGACCGCCCTAAGAACGTTCCTAACGTCACGCGTTTGGGGCTCTCGTATAAATGTACGGAAGGTCACGTCGCTTGAGGGCCAACTTCAACTCGTTTGAAGCACAACCCCCCACCCTACGACCCTCACGACAACACCCAACGCAATGAAGTTCCTTCCTCTGTTTCTTGCGTCTATTGCTGCTTCAGTAGCTGCTCACAACAACCGTCGGGTGTGCAAGGTCAAGGCTCTCGGCGGTGGCCAGGACGATGGTCCCAACATCCTTAAGGCGTTTAAAAAGTGTGCGAAGAAGGGAAAGGTTGTGCTCGACGAATACTACGTCGTCGATACCTTACTCTTGACCACCGGCTTGGAGGATGTGGAGATCGAGTTGAGTGGAACAGGTACGTGCACGCCACGAAACTGTTCAGCCACCACAGAATACTAACACCATATATGTAGTGCAATATACCCCAGACATTGCCAAGTGGTCGCCACAAAGTTACTTTATGACGTACCAAAACGCGTATGTATCCAACAATATCAGTGATACCTCCTTCTCACATCTCTCGTAGAACCACAGCTTGGTTCTTGTCCGGAAATAAAATTCACTTGTACGGTGGCGGAACCCTTGACGGTAATGGGCAACTCTGGTGGGATACGTACAATATCTCCAAGGTTCGCGGTTCAACTCCTTTATTTCCTTATTCACGTCGATGCTGAGATTTCAATGGGGCCAGAACTCCGGCACTGCTGGTGGCTCCTCGAGAACCTTCGCACGTCCCATTCCCCTTACAGTTGGCAACGCTACCAACGTCCTTATTGAGGATCTGAGACAAATCGGATCACCTTTCTGGGTAAGTCGTGCATATGTTGCTGTGATAGTAATTTTATCCTGACGACATACATTTCAGAACAACGTATGTCTAAACCATACAGTGGAAGTTCCATTTACTTATGAATTATGTGGTTTAGTTCGTCTATCAGAGCAAGCACGTCACGTACCGAAGGATCAAGTAAGTGTGATCACTTTCATTCCGTAAAGAGGCTGGCTCTTAATATGTGCCCAATAGCATCACTGCACACTCCTACTCCAGCAGCCCGACTGCTAACTCTGGTAACGCCGTTGCGTCGCTTCAATGTTCACATTCTAAATCATCACGATGTCTTGAACAGATGGGTGGGACATCTACAGGTCCTCTTTCGTGACAATCACCAACTCGACTGTGAAGAACTCCGATGACTGCGTTTGTACGTTCTCTTGATACTTAAAGATTGAGAACGACTCTCATTTAGATCCTCCTCATAGCGTTCAAGCCAAACAGCACAAATGTGCTGGTCAGCCACATGGATTGTGACGGCTCTCACGGTATTTCCGTTGGCAGTCTTGGCCAGGTATGCTTTCCCCGCAACATCTTGGCTCACTGCTTCACTCATCTCATTGACACCCAGTATGCTGGAACGACCGATATAGTTGCAAACGTTTCTGTTCATGACATTATTATGAAGAACGCTCAGTACGGTGCCCGTATCAAAGTGTTTGGCGGTTCTCCAGACGCCAGTATGTGCTTCACCTGACGTATGTCGTGCGATGGCTCTGACCTGTCTGATCAGATAGCACCGCTGGTGGCGGCTCTGGGTTCGTGAAGAACATCACTTTCGCCAACTTCCAAGGTCTGTCTCTCAGCGCTGTCAAACTCTGATCTAGTATTCACGGATTTGGAAATCAGTCGCAAACGTTGAGGGCCCGATCTACATCAACCAGGTCTGGATTATCATTTCGTCTCCGCATTTTCTGTTGTTAACCACTGCCACCTTAGTGCTACATGACCGATCCCGAAGTTTGCGCCAAATATCCCAGCACTCTGAGTATCTCGGACGTTCACTGTAAGCCTCGCCTGCATTCTTACATTGCCAGCTTCACGCTGCTGAACCCGTGCCTACAGACGTCAATATCACCGGCACATCTGCTGGAACGCAAGGCACGGTCGTGGTCGACATTCAGTGCTCAGCTCAATGCAAGGACATCACCGCCACTGGAACGAACCTTTCTCCGCCGAACGGCACCTCGACATACGTCTGCAAGAACATCGTTAGCACGAATCAGGTGAGATTTCAGGTTGAATGTGTGATTGCGCCGTCTATTGACTTTTTCTTTCCACTGCAGCTTGACTTCAACTGCACCGCTCCTGCAGCTGATGTGGAGTGATCCATCTAGAATGCACACAACAAATCTCAAACCAACATCGGGAAACATAAGGTCCCTTGGCTATGATGTTTATGACACGACATCTCTCTCCTGTCCTGCAACTTGTACTTTACTAATGATGGAATATCATTTGGGAGCTCACGCATACCGGGACGTTCGATAGGTCGAGGCTGACCGCATAGAAACTTTCAGCAGGGAAGTCGCTGACCATCCTGGGCGCTCCTTGCGAACTGTATTCGCCGCCGATCCCGTTCAAGTTCACATTCAGTGCCTATATGTATGTGTGATGTGATCAACTTCGAACTCCCAGTTGCATCGACCCCGGCCTCTGGCAGTGCGTACGTCGGAAGCACTGGAACGCTGTTTTGTCTGCTGGGGACGTGATCAATAGTAGAAGGTTATCACCAGTGCTTTCTATGTCTACTGTCAGTTATCCGAGAAATGTGTTTCTCTTTTCGCAGACGATGCAGGCAATCATGACATCTCCAAGAGTGGCAATGCATACGCTGACAATGGTGTATAGTCTCACTTCGCGCGGTCAAAATGTTTATCGGTATCATCTGTATCCTTGAATCTGTCATGTGCTTACAGCTGGTTAGAATGAAACCATCAGCAGTTATCCTCTCTGAAATTCCTTGTCAGATCGTGCGCTGTGAGAAATGAAAGTCAGTCACCGAACCCAACACTAGTTTTCCTTACTCACCCGAGTATTCAACCAGCCATCGACAACTTGTTGGATCTTTGCATCCAGCAATAACTTGCACGTCTCACACCTGAGCTCAGTTCCGATGACACCCAAGGTGTCTCGCAGAACTCCGACAGGAACATCTGGACCAGCCCAGCCGTCAGTTCAAGCAGAGCAACAAACGGTGAGATCATCCAACGTGCACACCTGGACGGATCTGGTCTGCACCCAGTAAATTGAACACCGCGAACATCCATGCATCGGTAAGACTTCCAAGCTTTTGAGCGCAGTTTTTATGAGTCGGAGGATTTTGAAGCAACAGCCTCTCCAGACTCCGCTCGCGCTCCATGAGCAAGGTCACCAACCTGTGCAGGTACACTGGGCCCATGCGCAGTGCGACGTCGTCCGACATTGTGGAGAGCCTCACCGCGTGAAGGTGCGCTGACGTCGTCACGGCGAGGTCTGCCAGGTTGTGCTGTCCAGCGAATGCATAGACGTCGAGGGGGGTTTTCGGCGGTTCGAGGAGGACGTTGTCGTGGGCGGGGTTGGCTGGCATGACCAGGCGGGTGATGGCATTCCCGTTAGCAGCCAAGCAATACTGGCCTGCTAGTGACAGCAGTGTGTCCAATGATGGGACTGGCTTCTCGCTGGTCTCTGTCATATCAGCTTCTGGTTATCGTCGTATTGTTTGTTGGGTTGCGAAGTGTCGCAATGTACGGCCAGCTTTATACCAGTCTGCTCGATCTGTTGATGACGCAGACAATGACACCACGTGAGATCGAGCTCGCCTCGTGAGATTTGTGAACAGGGATTTTGGAGAACACCAAGACCTGAAACGGATGAGAAAGCATAAACCAGGAACAATCTCGCGCGCTTTAAACTCGTCAATTGCACACGATAATGGACAGGGTGCAATGGTAAATGCAAGACGAGCGTCGCGGCCAGATGGGAGACGCAGAGTTTAGATTGCGGTCTGCAACCAGTAGTCAATATTTGAGTCACAGAGAGATATGAGTCTCACATACCCTCGCATTTGTGGTCCAATGAACAATGGTTTCCTCTATCCTCGTGGACAGTGGCCTCAGGCTCTTGCATAGCCTGGCCCCGACGCCCTGTCCTAACGTTGTTGTCTCTCGCTCGGAAAATGCGTTGTGCCGGAGCACGATCAGCTCCTAGCAGTGTATGGTACAACGCTGTGAGTGGCCTGCAGTCAACGTCGACTCAACGGTGGTCTTCCTGGAGGTTCGTCTAAACCTCGTCACAGCCTGAGCCAAACGTACTTCCGAGTCGCTTCCACGTGAGAGCGGCGCTAAGACTGACATTCATCCTGTGTGATCGGTGATGTCTACACTGGCAACTGGAGTTCAAGTCCTTCCTTATCATCCGCTTCGCTTGTACGAGAAAAGCCCTGCCATGGCTCATGGAACTTGTGTATGTTCTTATGTGGTATTCACTACTCATCAAACGCTGAGTTTGTCTTTGGTTGCACTGCAAGTCAACGCACCATTCCTCGGACAGCTCATTTCTTCCGTGAGCTAGATATCAATGTCACCTACGACGGTATGAAGGTTCTGTCAGAGCTCATGTCAGGATGAATGGTCTGTGCTATGTGATGGCTCTGGTATGTTTTGTCATTACACATCGGGCTGTGTGTTCTGACGCCATGCACTGAGTGTCCTACCAGCCTGAGTCGGGTGCAGTTCAAGTTGCTTCTCATCGCCAATCCCAGGATTTCCGATATTATCGTAGCACGGAAGGCTGTGTGACCCTCGCCCCTATAAAAAACCCCTCCCTCTCGACTTCCAAAGAACTACAGGTGTCCCTCCATCCACCTCCATACAGTCGAGTGACATGATGTCGTGTAAGTACTGTCATACATCTGACCATCCATATATTGAATTTCTGTTGGCCAATCTTGATTTTAGCGACAAACATATGCTCGAACAATGTGCGTTTCAAAAGCAATTTGCACCGTGTAGCGAGTATTGACCCCTCTACTATCCGCAGGATGTGCATCATGATATGATGTGCTGCTCAATTATTCCACCGTTTATCCTGTCCAATATAGCCAACTGTCCCAACGCTCCCGAGACGGCGCGATCCTGCGCCCGTGAGGGCCTCGCTCATGCTCATCGGCTCCGCCAACTTCGTATCAGTCGTCTCAATGCTTCCCAAGGCGGGGGTCCGCCAGGCATTATCCCCGGTCTGGTCTCGCGCAACATCACTACTTCGGTGAATCAAGGGCGTCCTACTGCTGGGCCTAAACGTCTCAACCGCGTCATCTACAGCGCAAACAATACCCAAATCCTGGATTTCACCCTCCTTCGCTCGGAGGGCAGTGTCCCGATCTACGACACCGCTGCAAACGAGTGCTACGATGGGTTTGGGTCGACGTTCAAGTTCTACAGTGACGTCTTCGATAGGAACTCCATCGATGACGCCGGGATGACCCTCACTGGCTCCGTTCATGTCGGGAACGGGTGGCAAAATGCCCAGTGGAATGGTTCTCAAATGCTCTTCGGCGATGGGGATGGGGTCTACTTCAATCGATTCACGGCTTCCCTCGATGTTATCGCGCACGAACTCACTCATGGTGTCACACAGTATACTGCCGCCCTTATATACGAAGTCGAATCGGGTGCCCTCAACGAGTCCATGTCTGATGTCTTTGGCATCATGGTCAAGCAGCATCACCTTGGCCAAACCGCCGCACAGTCAGACTGGTTGATTGGAAGCGAACTACTGACTTCCAACGTAAACGGTGTAGCGTTGCGGTCGATGAAGAACCCGGGATCAGCCTATAATGACCCCGTGTTGCAGAAGGACCCTCAGGTCGGCCATTACAGCGAAGTCGTCACATATCAAGCACCCTATGGAGACAACAACGATTTTGGTGGTGTACACATCTCTTCCGGCGTCCCTAACCGTGCATTCTATCTCGTGGCCACCAATCTTGGTGGATACTCCTGGGACCGCGCAGGGAGGATATGGTGGGCGGTACTTTCGGGAGGTGCCCTTCCGGCCAATGCCAATTTCCACACATTCGCGAAGATGACGAGTAGTACCGCGGAGAGGATGTACGGTGGGTCTGTCAAGATGGTGGTGGAGCAAGCATGGAGGGACGTTGGAGTCGAGATTGGAACTGCACCTAACCCGCCGCCGCCGCGGCCAGACCCGACTCCCGTACCGCCTCCTGTGCCCCCACCTCCCAATCCGCCACGTAAGACAGGTGTGTGTGTTAAGATGTTTTCTGCCATAAAAAACCCGGCTGACCCAACGCATCGCAGTCGTTGGTGCGTGGGTGGGGACCAGATCCGGTTGCCCTTGCGAGTGCATGTTGACCGTCTCGGGAACCAGCCTGTCAGGTTGGGGAACAACCATGGTCAACGCTGAGAACGCTTCTTTCACCGTCAATGGCTACGCTGGATATGACGGATCTGTCCGTTTTACTGCAGTGTATTCCGCTCACTCCAATGAAGAATTCCTAGGGAAGCTTTCCGCTTTCGGGGATTCGCTCACGGGCGAGTGGGAGAATTCGGATAGACAGGCATACCTCAGAGCCGGGTGGGCAGATAGTTACGTCCTTCATGGACCATTCGAGCTCAGGAGAAGATAACCGTAAGTACATATTTTTCGTCACAGTGAGTGTTGTGTGATGCTAACCCCAATTTTACCACCAGTGGTCGTTCCCATGAGTTCCTACGCTCCGTATTGAAGTCGGGAATTTTCCAACACGTTTAACAATCACTGTAGAGTCAGGTGTTTGTTTTTTTGCCTTGAAATGTCGAGGTCTCGCGTGCATTCTGTATGCTACTTCGAGCAATTGCATATCGCTGCAATAGATCCCTTTTTATCATGCAAAGAATTTGCTGTCATCACCACATCCTCCGAACCTTGTGCTGTACAGTCAGACAGTAAGTATGATTCTGAGTAATCCTCCGACCCTCAAACGTGTGCCTTGCAATCTTGTGACACCATTAATGCACCGTTTCTAGGGACATGACAACGGCAGTAAGTACGCTCAGTGGGGACAAACAGGGTGGAATTAATGACGTTTGCAGAACGAATCACAAACATTCGCGGTCCCCAGGTTTTATAGTTATAATGTTCTGTCATTCTAGGGTGGACATATAGCAAGAAGTACATGTAAGTATACAAGAGTAGAATTGAAACGCAGAGAGATCACGGCTTGGGCATCCGACGAAGAGGTGGACGACACATGTGTTCTGGATGTATCGAGTAAAGGAAATCCTTAGATTTGAATCCACCACTAGTAAGCATATCACGTACCTGCTTATTTCCTCAACTCGAAAGACCCGGAGAGAATCCAATTATCAGGCCATCCAGCCTTCAAAAACGCACCCCTGTTCACGTTCTCCCATGTTCCCGAGATGGTTCTTCCGGACGAGGAGATCTTCCCCTTATACTTTTCATTTGAAGTATGTGGGTCTTGGAACTTGAGTTCAAAACGAACATGGCCGTGATTTCCGTGATAGCCATCAACAACGGTGAACGGCGAGACTTTGCCCTCGTGCGTCATCGAGCCCGATCCAGTCAGTTTGTCGCCGGAGACGGTGAAGGTGCATTGCAAGTGTGAGCGGGATTTTGATCCTGCCCACCTTCCGGAGGCTGTGGTCCGATGAGTATGTGAGGATTGTTCTGAGTAATTCAGAATTGGATGAATGACGAACCTTCTAGACGAGGAGGCGGGGGAGGAGGTTGAGGCTTGGGCTCGGTTTCTATGCCTACGTCCTTCCATGCCTGCACGACCACTGCTTTGACAAACTGCCCATACAAACTCTCCGCCTGCGCGCATGTCAACTTCGCGAAGTCATGGAAGTTCGCAGTGGGCTTGAGGTTACCGCCAGAAAGCACGCTCCACCAGATCCTCCCCGCACGATCCCAGGCATTCCCGCCGAGGTTGGTGGCAACAAGATAGAATGCACGGTTGGGTACCCCGGAGTAGATGTGAACGCCTCCATTATCGAAAGTATCGGGGTAAGAAGTCGACAACACCTCCGCGTACGTGGACACCTGAAGATCCCTCCCGATCACAGGATCATCGTACGCCGTTCCCGGATTCTTCATCGAGCGTAATGCCACACCTTTGACCTGCCAGGTGAAAAGCCCTGCGCCGATCAGCCAGTCTGATTGTGCAGAAGACTGGTTCTGCTTGTATTGCTTGACCATGATCCCGAAAACATCCGACATCGACTCGTTCAGCGCACCGGATTGGCCTTGGTAGACGAGGTTAGCAGTGTACTGCGTGACACCGTGCGTGAGCTCGTGTCCGATGACATCGAGCGAGGAAGTGAATCGATTGAAGTAGACCCCGTCGCCGTCACCAAAGATCATCTGCGCTCCGTCCCACTTAGCATCGTTGGAGGCTTGTTCATAGTGAACAGTCCCGATGAGAGTCATACCAGCGTCGTTAATAGAGTTGCGGTCGAAGACGTCGCTGTAGAAGTTGAACGTGGACCCAAACCCGTCGTAGCACTCGTCTGCCGCGGCGTCGTTGGTCGCAGCGCCACCCTCCGAGCGGAGGAGGGTGTAATCGAGGATCTCGGTGTTATTGGCGGTGTAGACGACACGGTTGAGCCGCTTGGGGCCAGCAGATTTGGACTGCGTACCCGCAGATGAGGTGATGTTGTTCAGGATGATTCCTGATACAAATCCTGAGGGATGACCCTGAGTCGCGTTCAGCCGTCGATTAATGAAGTCATTACGACGTTGATGGCAAGTGCTTGTGAAGCGCAGTGCGTTCCGCGCACAGGCCTTCGCTGATTCTGGGGCGTTTGGATGGTTGGTGATGTTGGTGAGGATGTAGGGTGGAAGAACGGAGCAATGGGACTACAACAGGTGTTAGTCTGATACACATCGTAGTCAATGCTGGTGGCATTTACTTCTTTGCAGATGTCAGCTAGGGAGTTGCAGATTAGTAGGGTGATGTACGAAGGACTACAAGTGAGACACACATGTCATCGTAAATAGCAGTTTGATGGGCGTAGAACTTGAGGATTGTTGCTCACAAAGCTGCGAGATGAGCACTACCAACGTCTTGAGGGGATCATCATCGCGGGGCCTTTAAATAGGACGTTCAGTACTTCGCGGAAAACACATCCTGGGCGACAAAAACATAAGTACCAAAGCCATCACGCAGCATGAGAACACTTGACACAGAGCTTGACAGAACCCTCATATCATCGGCGACTAGCGCAGTGCATAGTGATCATATCGACATTGATGTTGGACTGAGAGAGGCATAGCTTGAGTACACATTGTGTGGAAGTGCGTGAAGGAGCGAACAGATGAATGGAGCACAGCGCCTCTCGAAGTACAGGACCTGTGTAGAAAGCGATGGTGGATGACAGCCGAAGCCAACGGGAGAATTAAAGCCTTGAAGTACTGGAATCCTGGAAGGTTTGTAGTGGACTGGAGCCATCAGGACTTGGCGTGTGCTGAGCTGAGGCTCAAACCGGGGCTCACTCGTGTTGGTATGAGAAGACTGCGTGAGCTATTGACGCAGGCTGTGAGAATAGTGGTATCAACGGCAGTCGTGGCCGGAGGCTGTTGCAATCGTTACTGTCCAATTATTAATAATCTCGTGATCTGTGCGCATGGGAGCCTCCAATTTGAATCTCTATCCTTCCTTCCTTCCTTCCTTTCCCGTATCAAAGTACATTTCTTCCGACCCATGTAGTTCGAGTCAATTTGTTTGGTACCTTTACGTTCTGAATATTCACAATCGTCATCGAGACATGGATTGCAACGGAAATACACAGCAAACAATACAAATATGCAATACCGCAGCTCGACGTCTCCCGCAGGGATGGTGCTGCTGACGCCTGCGGACGAGAGTGAGCGTACAACTCGTCAACGTCCCCCGTAGTGCTTACCTACTGTCTTCTGAGATGGAATGTCCCGTAAAGAATATGACTATCCGTCCAACCAGCCTTTAGGTACTCCTGTCGGTCTGAATTTTCCCAATTACCCGTGATCGAGTCTCCAGACTTCGAGACATTACCCCGGAACTCCTCGTTCGAGTGTTCAGGATAATTTGCGGTGAAACTAATGGACCCATTGGCAAGGATGCGACCGTTGGTGACAGTGAATGAAGAGATGCTATTGTTTACGGTCGTTGTTCCCCGACCAGACAATGTTGTTCCCGACACAGTGAAAGTGCATTCGCAAGGAGCACCGGATCTGGTTCCCTTCCACACACCAGTCACTATTGTGGAAGGTCGTTAGATGTCTCAACAGCGGCGATTAGAGGGATGAAAAACAATTTCTTACCTGTGCTTCGCTTGGGACGGGGTTTCGTTCCTACATCTATCCCTACGACCGTCCAAGCGTGCTCCACCACTGTTTTGACGGCTGTACCATATATTCTCTCCGCCTGAGAGCACGTCAACTTCGCGAAGTCATGGAAATTCGCAGTGGGCTGAAGTTGATCGCCCGAAAGCACGGCCCACCAGATTCTCCCAGCACGGTCCCAAGAATTTCCGCCAAGATTAATGGCGACGAGGTAGAATGCGCGGTTAGGTACACCGGAATAGATGTGAACGCCCCCGAAATCATTATCTTTCGTATAGGGTGGCGGTGACTTGACGACCTGAGAGTAATGACTAACTTGGGGGTCCTTCTTCCATATAGGGTCATCGTATGCGGTCCCTGGTTCCTTCATGGAGCGTAACGCGGTGCCCTTCACTTCCTTCGCAAGGAGGCCCTCTCCGATTAACCAGTTAGAGTCCTTAGCAGTTTCTTTGAGACGGTACTGCTTGACCATGATCCCAAAGACGTCCGACATAGACTCATTGAGAGCACCGGACAGGCTCTCATATACGAGCTTGGAGGTATGTTGAGTGACTGCATGAGTGAGCTCGTGGCCGATGACGTCGAGGGCAATCGTAAGCCTATTGAAGCGGAATATTTGACCATCCCCAAAAAGTACACGAGCGCCATCCCAAATGGCGTTTCCCCAGTTCTGGTCGTAGTGAACTGAGCCAACGAGAGTCTCCCCATAGCCGTCGATAGAGTTGCGACCAAAGACGTCAAGGAAGAACGTGAATGTGTCACCAAAGCCGTCGTAGCACTCGTTGGCAACAACATCGGCGGTTTTCGGTTCGCCTTCCGAGCGAACTATTTTGCCGTCCCAATATCTCGTGTTGTTGGCACTCCACACCCTACGATTGAGGCGGATTGGAACAGGATTGATGATGCTGGCTGAGCTGCTAGTGGAACTTTTCGAGTTTGCGATGTTCGTCGAAATGGAACTTGGGACGATTCCTGCCGATCCATGCCCATGAGAGGTACCCTGAGAAGATGCTTGGCTGTGAGTCGAGCCGTCGTGTTGATTTATGACCACCTGCGATCGGAGATGGTACATTTCTTGAACATGAAGTAGAGACTGACGTGCTGCAGCCCGTGTTGAGTCAGGAACGTCGGGGTGATTGGCTATATTGGACAGAATGAAGGGCGGAATAATTGAACAGCATGCGCGATGGTTTTCCTGAGACAAATGATATCATGAGTCCTATTAGATAGTCTGGCGAGTGAATACGCAACGGACGTCGTTCATGCCGCTTCTTGAAAGGGACGTCATTTAGGCAAGGAAAGACGGATGGCAGATTAAAAGACTTACACGATAAAAGGTGATTTGATACAATCGGGGTAGAGCCTCTAATGCAAGGAGGCAATCGAATATACGGTGTTCCTTGGGAGGGTCGGGATACTTATAAAGCATTCCAATACTCCAGAAACTATTCCATACTTACTGCGAATCAACCTATGCTTGAACGCTTCAACCGCTCGTCAGCAATTCACAGCAAACATTCATGCCATGACATTCAAGTTGGCAGAACCCTCATATGCTGGCGTCCGTTCAGCCAGTCAAGAGAATATTTGTGAGCCTGGTTAGCCAGAGGTGTCGAACCCATGCCCCTCGGAGCTTTTGAGCCTGTCAGTACTAGACTCTAGTACTGGTGAAAGCGCGAAGAGAGTTCAAAAATAGCATTAGAAGTCCAACATAGATTCGAGGTGGAATGCATACATATCATCCCACGTTATCGGCAGCAGAGCCGCGTGCCTCAACTTTGCAACTTGAGGTACGAGTGAGCGAGAGTCAGCACGTTAAGAGTATTTCGACGGTGAAAGACGAACCTCTGAATTGGGGTTTTTTCAATGAGTTTTTGTCCCTTTCCCAGGGAGAAACGGGGAGGAACTTGAAGCCAAACGTTGAAGGCGGTGTTAGCGCCCTTCACGTCGCCACCGTGACCACTCCGTGACCAGCCGTGACCTGGGCCGAGACTGTGTCACTCCCGACGGTCAGTCCAAGGCTCACCCTTTTCTTCTCGACTTCGCCAGACCGCCAACGCATATTTTCAACCTGCCTCAGACAATTTACTGGAAAATATGACAGGGAACTTCAGTAACGCATGGCCCAACTTCCAAGTTCTTCGTGAGGGGAATCTCTGACAAGATGAGTCAAACCAAGACTTTGAGCCGCAGATTCGATTGGGTTGAACAAACCAAAACACCTCTGCGTAAGAGCTTGACGACTAATAGACACCTTCACAGTACGATGCATCAAACCCAATGGAAATTCCACATATACCATGTGGGAGTTCTCTCGATTTCTTTTGGAAATGATATAACATTTGCGCATGCGCATATTCTTAGATTGTCATCTTCCATGTAGTGCTAGCCTGCACCTTTGGGACTGTCTTGGAAGCCATCAAGGTAATGTGTTGCGATGCAAGACGCCTGCATTGATCGTCGATTCCCTCGTAGTCCAAGACGCTCAAGAACTACCTTTCATCGTACACCTAACGTGCACTATTGTGCAGAGCGACTCTACGAGACGCTGGACAAAGTTTGGGTCTTCCAGAGATTCCCAAACCCTTTCTCCTACCGCCGTGTTGTGTGTGTTTTGCCCTGATGTTGTGGACATCCCTGACAAACCCACTCCTTCACAGACATATCCTCGGAATGTTCAAACGCGATTTACCGACACCGGGGACAACACGTCCTGAATCTCCTGCTCCTTCCGGATCTCCCGAGTCTGGTGCCATGCAATCAGATCGCATGCCATCGCTATCAGAGATCAACAAACAACTCCTCACCGCGAAGGACGATAACAACAAGACATTCGAGCAGTCTCGCCGTCAGCAAAGAATTGCGCTTCTGAAAGCCATCACTGGCAGAGACGAGAGAGAAGATGAACGACACCGAGATTTCTCGCAACTCATGGTCAAAATAGGGTCAACTTACCTCTCGAATCGCTCCGCCCGCGAGGACGCATCTGACTCCGCGGAGAAGAGACGAACTGCGCTGTTCGACGTCCAGGAGAAAGTTCGCATCTCTTCATTTGAAAGAGACCAAGCATCCAGGGACCATACCGTCGAGAAGAGCCGAAAGCAGCACTGGAGTCTCGTGAAGCAACTGGAGGGTTGGCGGCGGCAGAGGTTGCTGGATGATGGCCGATTTCGGAGAGTCCTCAGGCTGAAAGAACGCCGTGGATCAACCGTAGAATATTGAAACTCTGCCTCGTCCTTTATCCGAGCCGTCCTTACCCACTATCGACAGCAGACTCAATCCTTCTGACGCGTTAAAATGCGCCTTGCTGTAGATGCTTCGCGAACAAGAAGCTGCATTTGCGAAGGCGCAGGATAAGCGGCAGAAGGAGTTCGACGACGGTTTGGAGACTAAGAAGGAGACTATGATCATTCAGGACATCGAAAACGGGCGGTCATTTTCGTTGGCGCAGAAGGCATACCGAGAAGCTGCGAGGACATGGGAGCTGGAGTTCCTCACCGCCTTCACGAAGCAAGAGACGGACCGAATGAAGGTGTTTATGGAGGCGGAGAGGACGAGAGAGCGGAAGTTCTTGCAGGCGACCGAGGAGAACAAAAGCGAGTTCAAGACTACTCTTTCAAGCTGCGAGAGTCGGTTCTACAAGCTGGTGCGGGAGTTGGAGAGGAAGGCGTACGAGCATGAGAAGATGAGGATGAAGAATGTCTTCAATTGGGGTCTTGTAAAGAGACGCGAGGTTAAGTCAACAGTGGAGATGTGGAAGAAGAGAATGGCAGCAGCGGAGGAGACCAGACAGCAGGCTTACATAGAGTTGATCACACCCGTCAATTCCCGCCGATGAGGCTGAAAATGGTAGTTGTTACTGTACATTACTAACGATATAAAAGTTCTGACAGTATCCCGAACATGCCAACTTACTCTCAATACGGATTTGAAAGAAAAGTGAATCTATAATAGTATCCAATGTCCATCATAAGTCTGTTTAAACGGATACCCTACACAGGAAGTCGGGGAGTGATTTCCACCGGCAAACTCCCAACCTGAAGTCCAAACCAATCCTTCGTTGCTTCATCGAAGTGATCCTCATCTGGCTTTGCGAGCTTAAAGTCCATTTGCTGCAAGAGGTGGCATACAACCATCCTCAATTCCATCATCGCTAGGTTCTTCCCAACACAGTTCGCTGGACCATATGAGAAAGGAATAAACGCATTTGTGTTGTGAACGAACGGAGTCTTCTTGAGTTGTGAGTCCCAGGCGGAAGGATTGCTGGCAATCAACCACCGTTCTGGCCAGAAGGTTTCCGGGGATGGGGAGAAATTCCGTGGATCGCGGTGAATGGAGTAGACGTGAACCCGCACGCTTGTGTAGGGTGGGATATAGCTGTAAAAAGACAGTCAGAGTCCTGAGGTGATTTCCGTGGAATAATGGCTACGTACTGTGTCCCAGCAACCAATGTTGCATCAGTAGTAGCGCGTTGACTTCCACTCGGCTGGGCAGGATATAATCGCAAAGTCTCGTTTCTGTACGGATCAGTTTAGTAATGGTAGGTTCGTATAACAGGTATAGAGCTCACATAACAGCCTCCAAGTAAGTCATCTTAGCGTGGTACTTGCAATCCAGGGCACTTTCACCTGGAGGGTAGAACTTGTCTACCTCCGCCCGAAGTTTCTTGTACACATCTGGATGACGCATCAGGCGGTACATCAATGCGGTCAATGTGCTAGAAACGGTATCAGAGCCAGCGAGAACCACAAGAGAGCCTTCAGCAGCGACGTCGTCGATGGAAGGGCTGACGGGTTCCGCTCCATCATCGTTATTCTACAGCGGGGTGTGAGTAATATCCAAGGTAACGAATTAGCTAAGGGTCTCACGAGGAAGTGGAAGAGGTCTTTGACTTGAGTGCCTTTCAAGATTCTTTGTCTTGCTCGAGCATCTGAGGAAGCTCGGAAAGCCCTGATTCGAGCCTTGATGCTTGGGATCTTCAGGGCGTGAAATGCGAACCACGGGAAAGCCTCGACGAGTAATCCTGACCTTAATGAAACGTCAAGATTCGATTGAAGAGTTGAGCCAATGTACAGCTTACTTGATGCCCGCTTCCATCCTACGCATAAGCCCGTGGGTATCGCCATCCTTCATAAGTTCTGGTCCACCTCCGAAGCTATACAACCAGGTGCGAGTCAGATTGGTGAACGAAAGATACAGTGCATGGAATTCACGGACGCCATGTCTCCCATAAAATCAAACCTATCAGGCATTTCAGCGAAAGTTAACTTCGTCGGAAAGGTAAAGGGCGACGTACGAGAAGTGAGTGATAAATTGTGTCAAGTCTATGGGTTCTGATCTCTTTCTCAGTAGTATATCGCTCAGTTGCGTGATGCGCGCCGCAAGAACGGGTTCGTAATGTTTCATCGCAGCAGTGTTCAAACCGCGCAACCAAGGCTTACGGCGCTGTGCGTGCTTCGCTGGATCACGCCAATTCAGGAGGGAGCGGTTGCTCAAGAAGAATCCACGTCCATCATATCCTTGTGAGTCAGTCAGCATACTGGGACGAGATGGATTGATGTCGGGGTTTGACGTACCTGGCCCCTTCGAAAGACCATTTGACCCCAGGATTGTCGTGATGCAAGATCCGTCTCGGATAGAGATCTCGTTGGGTCCTCAACCATAAGTGGTATATTTTTAGTATTATTGCGGCGGTGGAGGGGATGCAGCAAGCTCACCTATACGCACTACATCGGAGTCATAATCCTGATGCAGCCTTTGAATATAAAGGTGGCGTTTTCCAGATATGCTAAGCTTGTATGAAAAGTACGATGCAAGCTTGAGCTTGATGGGTCCAGGATACCGCGCCAGTGGATGTACTGGTGACACGCGATATAATGCGACAGAAGTCAGAAGAACCAAATGATACAGGGTGAATCCAAATGCAACGGCAGATGGCGTCGTGAAATGGGGAATAAGCAGCTGAGAAAGCACTAAGGGTAGGATGGCAAAAAAGAGGACGAGGATGTGCATCGCCAAGGGTTCATAGCGGTTAAGGAGAATGTGAGTGAGCTGTGAAGCAGGATGAATCAGCTGTTGAGTTCGTGACGAGCAGATCGATACTATCAAGACACACCACTGCAGCCACTCCGATAGAAAGTAACCCATCGTTCAAGGACAAACGGAGAACTTGAAGCATGTCGGGATTGTTGGGAGAGAAGAGTAGCAGTGCTGCACGTATTTATAAACAACCAGATTTCCTGATCACAGCTCATATCTGCGCCCAACACCTTGTCCTGCAGGCCGGATCGTGGCCTGTCGTGCCTTGCAAAATCTGGTCTCCGCACCGCCATCTCCAAGGCCGACGAAGCCGACATTGTAACGGTCGCTCTTGTGTAACCGCCCCCTTTCACTGCTTTGATTAAAATTTACAGCGAACTCCCTATGCCCATGATTTTGTCATCTCGCTTCGTGGAAAGTAATCAGAGACAGGAGGAGATTCTTCGCTTGCCCAAACAGCTTGAAGCGGAGAATTCGGCATGCTCGGCGTCCGCGCGGCTGGGATCGAATAGTCTGAGAGCATGCTGCGTTGACTTGCGATTATAGTCCGCGAGTAATCTTGCTCTCGACAGGAAGGAACGATTGGATTGGGCGTAACAGCACGGAGCTGTATAATGAGTGATCAAAGAACAAAGACCTGGAACAAACAATAAACACATCAGCTCAAGCTCGCGATCGTCCTGTCCATTGGCGGCAAACGTCCTTGTCCTCGCCCTTCATCTGTACCGCCATGCCGCGAGTGACCAGCAACAATTCTGACGACGAAGCTCAGCTGTATTGCGAGAAATCTGAATGGCAGGACATCACTCCAATTCCACAATACGATGGTATCAACCCAATTGCACCTATCTTCTATACTCCTGAATGTATGTCCCGATCTCGACTTTCGTAATCTCTGACTGATTCTCACTAGACAAGGATGCGACAGAATACTTTAGAGCAATCGTCAAGGCTGACGAGGTTAGCGAGCGTGTCTTGCAGCTTACGTACGATATCATATCCATGAACCCTGCGCACTACTCTGCCTGGTTAGTCTTCAATCGGCTTATCCTGAAGAAACAGTCAACTCACACTACAATGTACTTCTGCTCAGGCAGTACCGATATCGAACTCTGGTCGCTCTCAAACATCCTCTCGACGTGGAACTTGAGTTGATGGATGCATTCGCCATCAAGTTTCTCAAAACGTACCAAGTCTGGCATCACCGCCGTCTCCTCCTCACTGCCCTCCGCTCTTCCGCTCCCTCCCCCCTCAGTATTGCCTCTAAGGAACTCGCATTTATCATCCGCGCGCTGTCCACGGATACGAAGAATTATCATACTTGGTCATACAGGCAGTGGTTATTGGCGTTCTTCGACGACGAGGAGTTATGGGAGGGTGAACTGCCATACGTGGAGAGGTTGCTGGAGACAGACGTGAGGAACAACTCGGCGTGGCATCACAGGTATTTCGTGGTGTGGGGCAGGGTGAGGGCTGAGGGAGAAATTGATGTGGGTGATGTTCTGAAGAGGGAGATCGCGTACGTTTCAATAAACACACAGGTGAACCCTTATCTGAATGTCAGAAATAGGTACACTAAGGATCAGATCGCCCTCGCGCCAAATAACCCTTCTGCTTGGAACTACCTTCGTGGTATCTTGGAGCACACCAAGACGCCATTCAACAGCCTTCGGACCTTCGTCGAACTCTACTCTACCCAAACCGCCCCCGGTGAAGAGGATATTGTCGACCTCGACAATCCAAAGCCTGGACCTGGCGCGCAGCTACCTTGCGCACCAGCGTTAGAGTTTTTGGCCGATATTCACGAGGAGATGGGTGGAGAGCAGACAAAGAAAGCTATTGAGGTGAGCACTGACTGTTGTCTGTCGTGCCATGGTTCTGACCTTGACTCGTAGATCTGGAAGTCGCTAGGAAACGAGTATGATACCATGCGTAAGAAGTACGTATATTCTCCCCCAGTTTGCCAGATGTTTAGTTAATTGGCACTACAGGTATTGGGAATTCCGTGTCAAGGAGGCACTATCGGTATAGCAGAAGCAGGAAATCACCGCCAGGTTGTACAAGTACTTGCCCGTTCGAATTGGCACAATCTATTTATTTAGATTCTAGCCTACACATAAATCAGCATATTCGTTCTCTGGGTCTGTCGTCTTAACTTCGACTCTTCAAGACGATTTATCTTTGATTCTAGCATAAAAGCGCCGGTACAATCAAAGTTTGAAGGGATCTAATCTTTCGCCTCGTTGCAGAGGCAATCAGTAGCAGGTACCCGGGTCTCAAATATATAAAGGCTACCTCCTTCGCCAGCCATTCCACGTCCTCAACCCCTTAAACACCCCACGACGTTCACCTCCTGACCAAATCTTATTGGCGACCTATGGCCATTCGTCGTTATACTCCATCAGTGCTGCCACAGGAAATCGTGGAACACATCATCGACATTCTGTGGGACCACGCTTCTTCCCTCAGAGCATGTTCGCTGGTCGCACGCAGCTGGCTTCCTCGGTCACGCTACCACCTCCGGCGCGTCGTTCTCCTCTCAGACCAAGACCCAGATGAGAAGCTACTTCTCTTTCAAACCGAGAGCACAGCCCCTCTCGTGGAACAACTTACAATCCAGACAGAGACACAAGCGCATTGGCTGAAGTGGTTCCCGAAGATGATACGCACGGTCGAGTCTCTGCCGCGTGTTTCTCGTCTCCGGATTCACTCCACGTGTTGGGACGCACGGCTCGGAGACGGGTACTTTCGTGCCCAAACGCACTCGCTCATCCAGCTCACGCTCGACGGCGTTAACTTCGACTCCTTCGCCACATTCACCTACGTGATCTCCGCTTTCCCTCACCTCGAATGCCTCAGTCTCATGTATGTCCGATGGTCTGCGCGGCTGGGCCCTACAAGATACGAAGACTGGGCGGACGGAAGTATGTTGAGGCTGAAGACATTGCGTCTGGGGTGGGTGTTCTCGACCTTGGCGGGAAAGTTGGCGGAAATTACGGAGTGGCTGCAGAGGGGGCGTGTTGCACCAGTGTGTATACAGAGCCTAGCGTTGGGCGTGACAATACCCAATGACGATCTACTTCAAGAGGCCCTCCTGCGCTTGACACCATCCCTACGAAACATTCACGTTGTCCAGCGCATACACAACATTCGGAGCCTGGTCCTTTCCACTCTTGACTCTACGCTTGCGGACCCTCGGTTTGTGAAGTTGGAATCGGTGATGATCACGGGTGTCACGTATGACACTCATCTGTTAAACCTTGCCGGAGATGTCCAGGATGGGCATGTGAGAGAAAAGTTGCCAATGTTGACGAGGAGGAAGATGGTGAGGACGCGGATGAGGATGAGGTTGCACGACCCAACGTGGTTTGAAAAGCTCAGGCCTGGGGAACTCGCATTGGGCGAAGGTGCGTACTTCGACGTTTGATTCTCGAAGCTCTGGTTGTACTGAAACCTCTGTTTGAAGATTTATGTTGATACAAATATCAGCATCATGGTCGTATTTGCTTTCCACACCTCCCTCACGAGGCATTACTCGCCTAATATGCTTATAGAAAGACGGGGTGCGAAATCATATACTCTTGAAGCTTGAAGGCGCAGAAACAAATATTGCATACGAACGATTGACCAGACAAATTCATAGCGTACACACTCGAGCAAAAACGTACATACCCCGACCTAACCTCCGAAAAGACCCTATGTCCCTGAATCGTGCAGCTAGGCGTGCGTGTGGACACCGTCGTGCTCATTCATACCGCTTTCCTCGATATTCTGTGGTACGAATGGCTGAACAAAACCTTCCCCATAATAGATAGTATGTCAATAAACTCACCAGTAATTCGCACCTTCAATCTTTCTCCCAGCTTCGTCCACAGTTGAGGAACCCATTTCCTGACGCCATTGTAGAATTGCCTCTCGTCCTTCTTCAACAAGTGGGCTCCTAGATCGAATACAAGCTCGAGCTCTGTTAAGTCTCGTTCAGCAAAAGTGCTGTCCATCTTCTTCCAGTCGAAGTTATCAGGCATAAGCTTTCCGCAGTGGAACTCGATGACGAGACGAGGAAGGGTTGGGGGAAGAGACATGATCGCGCTTTCAAATGTGAACAGCCAGTTCTTCCAGTAGTCGTCGAGGGTATTCATGGCGAAGTTGTGGTGTAAGCCGACGTGGGCAAAGGACAACCTTTGTCCGCAGAAAGAAATGCCGGTCTGGCTGGGATCATTGTCAATTCGCTGTTGAAACATGGTCAGCGACTTTTCAATACATTTCATCAAAATGTACACACATCTTCTTCCTCGATGTGCTTGATCGTGGACGTGACGTTGAGGTGCAGTCGGGAAAGTTGTGGCCCAGTAGCGGTGAGGAGATCTCGAGTGATCAACAAGTGCTCGTCAATGTCCAGCTCCTGTACAGTAGACAACGCGCGCGGAGCGGCAACGAGAAGATCAAGCACGACCTCCTGACCGCGTTGATCGTTGGTGTAGTCAGTATCGGATGTCACGATTCTTTTAACCGAGAAGTGCTCAGAGATTTTCATCCCCTCTGCACGAATCGCAGACCTTTGCTCCTTGTCTTGAGGATAGAGCGGGCGACAGCATCTGCAGGCATCATATCCCGCGCCCCCATCGCCCCAACCTTGCACTACGCCTCCTATCGGATAGATATCGCGTGTGTAGAAGGTGCCGATTTCACCAAAGAGATTCAAGAATTGAACCAGCGAGCACTTGGCCGGTTGGTCTTTTGACCGCTCCGCGTCTTCCTTGGCTACTGGTGACCAATCGTCCATCGCAAAGGTGAAGTCCGTCAGGCGGAGTTCTGCCAGAGGCCGTGGCGGGGAAAGAGATGGAGGGGTGTTGTCTGCCAGAAGATTTGCGCTCAGAGCGAGTCGCTGAAGGGTAGGGAATAGCTCGAGAACCCGAGCTATCTCGGATGGAGTGACGGCTTGACACTTTATCTCCAGACTCTTCACATATCGCCCCACATCGAAGGGAGGGGTGATACGTTTGATAAGGTCGAATTTCTCGGGTTCATCAGGTGGTGCCTCCTCCTCATCGTCTTCCTCCTTCACGCCTCTGCCGCCTTTCCTCTTCTTGCTCTTCTTTTTGGCCGCCTTCTTTGCTCTCTTGCTCCGCCACTGTGGAGGCGGCATCTTCTCTTCGACCTTTAAGGAGTGGAATACAGCTGGCTGGGCCGCGGAGCACCAGTGATGGGAGACAAGGGAGCAGAATTGAATGGACCGACGATCGTCCAGGAGGAAGGAGACGATATGCTCGATGAGCTCTCCAGCGAGATGGATTTCGGGGGCCATTCCTGGTTGTAACCATGAGGGATCCTGCTCCTCGACAACCAAAAAACATCGATGACTTACTTGGGGTTACGTATTGTCACGGTGCGTAGGTACAGACGCAGAGCAGGAAGATTGCACCATGGGTTGACAAATATATCGACAGTCGTCGAGATAAGACGATAGCGAACACACTTGCAGAGATTGAGAAGTCAAGCTTCTTCAAAGCCTCAGCTGGTGAAAGGACACATAAAATTGTTACCGCAGAGGCACCCCTATAAGTTATATTACGCACGCACTGCAACTTGAGGCTTGGAGGCTGAAGCTCCGGAGAATTCGGACTATTTGATTCAGAGACATCAACGAAAGTCAACGAAACGTTGATGGCAATTTCTGTTGTGCTCTAGACTCGCGTGGCGAGTGCATGGAATGGCTTGAGGCCGTTCCCATCCGCAATTGCACTACGACCGAGGGACAAAACGTGCAAACTTCTACTAGTACAATGTCCGCATATTTGCAACCACTATGGTATGGCAAATATGATCTTATCTACAATCCCGAGCGCCCAGGTTGGGCGAGCACTAGCCCCGTGAGGCAGTGATCAGTCTCATCCGAGTCGTACTGGACTGAATTCTCCCACTTCGACCGTTTTGACCTTGAAATGATGGAGTTGTACAGCGTTCGAAGCGTTGAACAAGGGTATCTGCGTTGATAGCTTGGTGGTGGGTGACTCTGATATTGGCGAGCAGTTTCTGTTGTAGTCTCAATCAGTCATTTCAATTCTCAGCTTCCTAACAACGTTTCACCGAACTCGGATCCATGGCTTTACTTTGGTGGTACACGTCGTTCGTTGCGTTTATGTCATACTTAACGCTACATTCACAGATAGAGGCTCTCCGTTCAAGCTGCTTTTGGAGTCAGTTTGGACTGACCCCCTGCCCCTCATTTACCCCTTCTTCTGGTCCCACACCTGCTCTTCCAGCATTACAATTGAAGCATTGTTCCCAGTCGATTGCGACTGCGCCGGTGGTGCTACTGCAACCGCAGAACATGTCTGTTCGGACTAATTGTATCCTATCCTTGACCTCAAGGTTCATGTGGGCACGGCGGAGAAACTTTGCTCTCACCTCGCGCGCAAATTCAAATGGGTGACATGTCAATGGAAGAGTGTATCAGAGCTAGAGGGGGTTGTCTGGGAGGAGAATGGGAAGAAGGCGCCTCCGGAGGCGTTTCAGAGGCGCTTGAGAGGCGCCCCTTGGTCCCTTGACGCTTGTTCTTCACTTACCTCCTTTCCACTTGAGCTTATTGGGTGAGTGCATAGTATCGCAGTCACATCAGGATTGTCTCATTCATGATGCTTTTGAATTTAGATATTGAAATTGCAACTCTAGCCGATGGGGATTCAGATGATCTTGCAATGCTTTCTATTTGTCAAGCTATCTCAAACTCCATCCTCTGCTTGCTGCGTTGTTGCGCAACTTCTTCATATAAATACGGTTCCTCCGACAAGCGCATCTTATTCGTGGAATGATGAACAATTGCCTGTCGTATGAGGATTCTGCCATAGCTGAATGCTATGACTTCTCAAGCTTCCCGTGGTATGTCCTATTCTCGACTGTTATCTCTGCTGCTAGGCTAGCGATGCTCACGTCTGTCGCAGCACGGGACGTGGCTGGACTGTCTAGCTTCGTATATAACTGACCTACGAGTATGGCTGTCCTTGGAGTTCCTACATCTTTGAATCCCCCAAGTCTCAAGTATCCAATTCTCCCCTTGCACTCTCCGTGTCGAATCCGTCCATGTCATGTATGTTCCATCGGAACACTTTGCGTTAACCTACTAATTGTCCATTTAGCCGAAACCATGAACGGCGATCATGTAGGTCTTATCTGCACCAGAGCAGGATGCAGTCCGGGCTGATGCTATTCACAGTCGGGTCGCTGCTGCTGCTGCTTTGTCATCCCGCCATATATCCTCAACAACATCGTCAATCATCCCAATGCGCCCGATTCGGCGAAGACTTACGCACGTGAAGCCCTCCTTCACACGGGGAGCATGCACCAACGCCGTAATGGCTACGTCGCTCGACGACTCAATGCAGCTCAAGGCCAGTCCACGGGTGTCGTCCCAGGAATCGTCCTAAGCAACATATCATCATCTACCGCCACGGCTACCACCACCAAGCGACTCAACCGTATGATCTACAGTGCCAGTCATACGGAAATACTCGATTACACCCTTCTCCGCTCTGAAGGTGGCGCTGCGACCTCCGACGTTGCCGAAAGGGAATGCTATGATGGTTTCGGGTCGACTTTTCAGTTCTACAGCGACATATTTGACCGCAACTCCATCAACAACGGCGGGATCACTCTCACCGGGACTATCCACTTCAGTAACAACTATAGCAATGCCTTTTGGGACGGAGCGCAGATGGTATTTGGCGATGGCGACGGGATCTACTTTAATAGGTTCACCGCCTCCCTCGATGTCATCGGACACGAGCTCACTCATGGCGTAACCCAGTACACCGCCAATCTCGTCTACAAAGGCCAGTCCGGTGCGCTCAACGAGTCGATGTCGGATGTATTTGGGATCATGGTCAAGCAATACAAGCTCAACCAAACCGCTGCCCAGTCGAACTGGTTGATTGGAGCCGAACTCTTTACCTCACGGGTAAATGGCGTGGCTTTGCGCTCGATGAAGCGTCCAGGGACGGCGTACAACGACTCTGTTATTGGAAAGGATCTCCAGACCTCCACCTACGCGGAGGTCCTCTCCAATTATTATCCCGACAATGACGACAACGGAGGCGTGCACATCCACTCCGGCGTACCTAACCGTGCGTTCTACCTCGTCGCCACCAACCTCGGTGGGTACTCCTGGGACCGCGCTGGCAGGATTTGGTGGGCCGTACTTTCCGGTGGTCAACTCAAGCCCACCGCCAATTTCCATGACTTCGCAAAGTTGACGTGCGCTCAGGCGGAGTCCTTGTACGGGTCGTCTGTTAAGGCGGTGGTGGAGAAGGCTTGGAGGGATGTTGGCATCGAGGTAGGAACCCCGGTTAAATCGAGTACGTCCTATCTGTAACCTACCACCAAGTATCAGAATCGTGTCACTGACAATCTCGTTTGACTATAGTTGCCGGAACTTGGGTTGGATCTAAATCTCGCGCACGACTCGAGATCATCTTCACACTCTCCGGCTCCACATTGACAGGTGCCGGATCGCACAAGCTCGACAACACCACGTTAATATTCAGAGTCATCAATGGTTACTACGGCTCTGACCGTAGCCTCCGCTTCGACATCTCGTATGGGACCCCAAACACTTCGAATGAGAAGTTCACTGGCACAATGTATCCAGATGCGGATGCTATTTCAGGGACCTGGGAGAGTGAGGATCGAGCTGCATATGTGGCGGCTGGTTGGCCTGATAGCGACATCCTTTCGGGTTCGTTCAATTTAATCAAAACATCGGTGAGTAGAACGTTATGGTTTGCAATCGACCAACCAATTAACCTCTGCCAACTTCCCGTAGTAATTGCCATGGTTGCCGGTGTCCTTCGTTTCCAAATGTCGTCTTGACCGAGTCCTTCTGTTCTCTTCTCCGACTCATGATAGAACGAGTGTATAGCAATCCCATGTTGGTCACCTTGTCCTGCACTCATGCGCATTATTGAGATCACGCTTTCAATGGGAAGTTCGCATAAAACGTTCAAAATCTTGGATCGATTGCATGTCATGCAATGTCCCTCTGCCCCCCTCCAAAGTACTTAGATATCCTCGACATCATCAGAAGATGAGTATTGCGCCACATATGCTAAACAAGAGACCAACAAGCGACCGGGGCTCAGAGAGGCGCGACTTTAATGACTTGCGCAAGATTGCCCCATGTTATGGAGGTGCTTCATTGCAAAGAATCTTCAGCAGCTCCCTTCATGACGATAACGATTGAATTTCTTTTGTGCCTCTGCGAGCGAATAACCTGCAAATAACAACCGTTGGTCGTACTAAGTATCTGAATCTGACATGGGGGTGTGAACAAAGTTACCCCACATCCCAGCCAATTCTTTACAGGATCTGACACCGATCGGTCAACCGCACTTCCATCGACGATTATATCGCCTGGATTATCAACAACATTGCGTAACACTGACAGAGAACCGAATACGTAGAGTAAGTGAATTGTATGATACACCAAAGCAGACGATAGAAAGAGGAAACGATGAACACAACAGCACATCTCAAGCAGCAGTGGCAGTCGCAGGTGCCGCTGCAGGTGTGTTGGACGTGGTGTAATCCTGGAAAGCAGATGGTCAAACACTGTCATTAGAGGACGAATACAAGCGCATACCTCCATCTCGGCATCCAAATCAGCAGCGGTCTTCGCGGGTCTCTCGTTAGCCTTTCTCCTTCCACCGCCCCTTCCACGGCGAGGCCTTGCTCCACCCCTTGAGAGATAACCGTCAGCACCGGACGTCGACGTAGCAAGCTCTTATGCCTAAGGGCCAAAGGAGGTACGAACCTTGGGGCAGCGCCATTTGCGCCCGCTGCACTGGGAGCGGGAGCAACGCGGGAGGCGAGGGAAGGAGTGGTTGCAATGGAGGAAACGACGAGCTCGATCTTCATGGGTCTTTCTATAGCGATGATTGAGGAATGGTGGGGGAGAGGGTATGGCTGATTAGTGGTCTGTTCGGCGGTACGGCAGCAACAACGCAAGCAAAATTGAGACATATCGCAGTGGAAGGTCACCAGGTGGACGCAGCGATCCGGCCGGGGGTGATCTTGTGAAGTTAGTGCCGCAAGACTTAACGCGTCCCAAGTCGACCCCATTACCAGTATACGCCACAATCTCTCCATGTCGATGGTCGGAAGAACCTACGCGGCAGGAACCAGAACCACAGTGGTGTCTGGGACGTGCCAAGGAGGATATTTGGACAACGTCACACCGCCGGGGGTGTTCCTATCTGTTAGCGTCTTCCGAACAAGGCTCGACCAGTTGTACACCTGGGAGCACCTGCTGGAGCCGAGCACATCCCATCCGAAGACATCATACCGCGCCACTCAAGAACAGTGGTATGGGTCATACGGGAGAGAAGATAAAGCTGCGGGTGGCTAAGTCAACGCCTCTTCACCCTTCACGACAATGGATGCCGCGAGAGACTGCTGCGCATCGAGACGCCGCAGTAGGGCTTGAATCTTCATTGGCGACCACGATCTCCACAAGCCCACCAACCCGGACCAGAGAAGCTAGCGCACCACTGAGAGGATGAATGTCCAGGAGACAAAGGGGATGATAGGTAGCTGAAAGAAGAAGCAGTCGATACTAACTTCCATCGATGAGTCGGTCGTTGTACTCTTTCTGGGCTCGCATAGCATCGCCTTTCTTCTGGAAAATGACCTCGGCAACGCCCTTGGAACGACCATGAGCGTCGAAGTGAAGATTAACTTGACGAAGAGGGCCGATCATTGTCTGGAATAACTCCTGAGTAAAAAGGAAGATTATCAACATCCGGTTAATTAGGAGCCTTGGATAATGAAAAGAACTAACCCTGACTGAGGCCTCTTGGACATCCGTGGGAAGTCCAGAGACAATAATTTTCTCAGTAGTAGCGATGGCACCTGTTGCGGGGACAATCTTTGCGCCGTTGGAGGCAGGTGCGACCTTGGCACGAGTGGCGGGAGCTGAGGGCTGGTGACCAAGAACCTGGCTTTTTGCGCCTCCACGACGGGATCCACGACGAACACCCTTGGGGCGGTTAGCAGCGACAACCTGAATAGTTGTGGTGAGCATAAGGAAACGCGACGACGTGACGAGAACTGCGGTGTGGCCAGCTACACGTACATCATCAAGGGCCATATCCATTGTGAATGAAATTTTCGGGGCGGTTGACAAAGGAAAACGGTGTGGACGTCGACGTGGACGGTGGTGAGAGAGGCGTGGAGGTGGAAGAGAACGGGGGGTGTGGTGGTGGCGAGGAGCAAGGCGCGTGTTGCAGCGCAACGCGACCTAAATATGATGGATAAGCGGGCTTTCAATACTACTATGACTGTGGGAACAAAAACATAAGCGGAGTGTAAACATTCCAATCACTCCGCTAATCAGAATTTAGCAGGACCCGTTTGCAACAGCATTTCCGCCCAAACCTCACAAGAGAATCAGTATGTCAAGAGGTGGAAGAGGTGGTGGAAGAGGTGGTTTTGGTGGAGGTGGGAGGGGTGGCTTTGGCCCGAGTAATCTCCCACCGATGGGCCTCACATTCGCCGACATTCAGAATATGTCTCGAGAGGCAACCGAGCTGTATCCAGTGCGTGGATCTATTCTTTCCTGAGATCCGGGTGCTCACTCAAATATGTACCATTATCCAGGCTCTGGAACCATTACCGCTGCTCACAGAGTACTCTGAAGAGGAGCGGCAGATAGCCCAGCTTCAGCTCGGATTCAGCACTCGCCTCCGAAAGTCCGCCTACTACCTCGTCGAACCCACAAAATCGACAGGTACGCACCTCTAGAGGTGTTCCACTTGTCCTTCTCGCTGAATAAAAGAGAAGTGTAGAACTCCCGAGATACTCGGACAAATATCGACCTTCGTTGGCCGCTCAGCCAACGTTGAAACGGAAAGATCTCCACCAACCTTTCTTCCCTCAGGAGATATTCGAGGGGTACTTCAACCCCAAGAAACGGAAGGCCGGTGAGTGAAGGCTATCGAAGGTGGCTTTTACGTGCACCTTACATTCTTTTCCGTTATGCAGCGGAGAAGAAGGATGTCAAAAAGAAGATTAACCTGGACGACATGGCCGACGACCAGGACGACAACGTGCGTTCCTATACTTTAAACCCGACGGAGTCTGACATACGTTTTGCCACCGACAGGAGAAGTCGGACGAGGAAGGGTCACAGGCTGGGTCAGCTGTCGCTGAATCTGACTACGACAATGAAGAAGATGACAATGACTATGCGGCGAACTACTTCGATAACGGTGAAGGCGACGATAATGATGACCTGGGGGATGGAGGTGGCGGTGGAGATGGCGGGGGTAAGTCTTACTCAAAATAACTCATCCGATTTTACTGCTGATGCGAAATCCTAGGGTACGACGACATTTGACTATTTTCGCTGTGTTATTCATCACGTACACTTATCATGCGAGGTAACGTCAGCTGCTTCGTTGCATTTTTGATTGAATGTTACATCGTGTACATTGTTCACATATTCACAGCATCAATTACCCTACACTACTCGTCGGCGTCGAGCTCAGGATAATGCCTGAATATGCCGTTCTCGTTGAAGGACAGCCTCTTCCCACTGGTAATGTATTCCTTGATCCCCTTCTCGCTCTCCACTCGATCTTTCAGCTTAAAGACGTTGGCGTAATCACCGCTAGCCCTTAACGTGGCCAGTCTCTTCGGGAATGCATACGATATGCCGCTGAGAACCTGATCCAAGGCATCAGCATCCGTAAAAGGACCGCATGTTCAATCTAGAGGAATATTTACCTGGAAGAGGGTAAGGTCGGCTGTTGTGGTCTTCTCCCCCACCAGGTATGAGCCATCGTCGCCAGTGTCAGGGTTGGACGTCAAGACGGATTGGAAGTACTTGAGGAACTTCGGGATACGGAATTTGCGGAAGGACTCCGCGCGCTGCAACGCAGCGTCTTTCTGATCATGGTAGTATTTCTCCACCGCGACGGGGTGGTGCACGTCGTGTGCCTGGGTGGATCGCGATTAATTTTTAAATGTCATCCATTTGCAGTGATATCTACATACCTCGGTGCCCAGGTCCAAAGCGGTCAACACCAGACTGTTCACAACGCTCCTCTGTTCCTCAGCATCTTCGCCGTCCTTCTCACCTGCCAGTCCAAACTTTGGTGCAAGGTGGTTCAGGATCGCTCCAGTCTGGGAGATGAACCTTCCGGACGGCAACTTCAATGCAGGAGGAGCGAATGCGGGTGGGTGGGATGCTTTGGTGGGGTCCGTGATGGTTGGCAGAAGTGATGCCGGATCCGACTGTTCTGTGTATTCCACGCCTGCGTACTCGAAAACGAGACGAACGTATTCACCCCGACCTGGGATACCCGGCCACTAGATAACATCGATCAGGCTCTCCATAAGCACAATATTTAGACTGGGAGATCAAGCGCACATAGTAGAGGACGTAGTCTTCAGTCTTCAGCTTTTTGAACGGGGGCTCAGACATAGTGGTGGTTAGAGGGTGAAACCGCTTAGGTGAACAAAGGTCTGTGAATCGGAAGTCCCTCTGTGTCGTGACAGGGCAATCAGCAGAAGATCCACATACTCCCCACACTCCGAGTCGGCGGCCCATGGTCAGCTGCCCTCAGGCTCACCGCTCACTTACCGTTCGTGTTCACAGGCCTAATCAGTCGAGGGCTCTCCAGTTCGACCCGACCAATATGCCATAAATTGGGGATAACTTTCCGTATCTACTGCATCAGTACTATGCATACCTATGGAACTTCCCCGCTATCTTGGCCAGCAATTTGGCACGCGCTACAGCTATCAAACAGTACACGGTACATAGTACATACTGTCCACTCTGTCAACACTCTGTCCACTTGCTGCACACTCAGCCAAGCTCGTTACCTCGACTGCCGAGTAATTTGGAGCTCGGAAGAGGATCTGATGAAGGTTCTGACTTTCAGTTGAACGAGTGTCCACAGGTGAGCCTCTAATCTAAGCGAACTCGGTGAATCTCAAACTTGCGCGCACCATCATTTGTAATTGCAATTGACCTCACCCAACGTGAAGCACAATATTAATGTTCAGCACCGCTCAAGCACCGCCATGGCATGCTTTCAAAAGTATGCTACTGACGACAAATTCTACGACCTTCCCTCTTCCCTTCCATCGAGTCAGGATAGCCACCATCCTCGTTCGGTCGTCTTTCTACCGCGTCGCACACTCCGTAGCTAACAGGTCGTAAGGCCAAGGAAGACGAAGATGATGGCAATCGCAGAGACCGTAGACGAGCTATGGCGCACCTACCTGGTCGCCAGAGAGGATGAGAGCCCAATGACGCTACTCACACCAGTCCTTCGGATAATCAAGATCTTGTGAGTGCCTTCCGAAACTGAAATTGTACACGATTGGACGGAAACGAAACTGGTACATTGGAATAGAAAGATCGAAGCCTATATGAACATGGTAACGATAGGTAGTTTCACTTTCATGCCAATGCATATGGAATAAAGCAACTCATCATGTTTACAGCATTGGTTTTTTACGACTATTTGATCACCATCAACGACGAGAGACGGCTGCTGTGGCGGAAGGATGTGAAGTTCAATGGGGGAATAGTGATCTTCGTGATCAACCGATACCTCACAATAGCCACTGTTATAGCGAGTGCGACTGCGATGGTGCCGATGCACACCCACCAGGTAAGGTGACCACTTTCCCTCTAATGATATCTTGTTGACCCTTTCCAAAGAGGTGCGTTGCAAAAAACACCGTCCCAGGAGTTTTCCCTGAGCTATACTTTCCTTTCCTCCTTCCAGCTGCGGGAAGATACTGATGAGCTCAGCTGTCCTGGCTTTCTTGACCCAGGTCTCCCATGCAGGTAAGTACGGCTGCCACCCTTCGTATACCATTATCTGAAATGGTGATTCGTGACAGTTTTTTCCTCCCTTAGGACATACGCTGTTTGGCACGGAAACATCGTAGTAGGAATTCTTGTTTTTCTTTTGCACTGTGCTCCGCTCATCTGTCGTGCCGTACGTCGTTCAATATTCCCGGTGTTGAGAAACCGGCGAACTGACCACATAATCACTCCGTTGTTTGTGTGTATAGCTCTTCATATCCCTTCCAAGTTTTCCGAAGGCCACGCGCATCTATTCTAAAGGTGTCCTTAAGGGAGGATGCTTCTGGTCTACACCGTCCAAACCTATGAATCCGGATTTGTACGTCGCTTTTATTGAAAAATACTTGCTAATTGACATGGGAACCGACTTCGTAGGCGTAAGTATTCCAACGCTCTGCATGCATTGTATGGCTCACATCACTGTTATCCTGAAGTGACGAAGGTGTACTGCATTACCATGATCGGTGCATATGCCATGACGTGTATTCTCACGTGGATAAAGACGTACAAACTTGCAAAACAAGCAAGAGAAGTCAATATGTCTGTTTCGCTTTCTGGCATGTTACTGCGAGATGGTGAGCACACCCCAACGGCTCTTCTCTCTATCATTCTTACCTACGTGCATCAGGAAGCATCTTATTTGTGTAGGCTTTTATCTGGAAGACCTAAATGTACATTCTGACCGCCATTACAGTGTAGTAACCGCAATGAGTCTGGTAGAAACGCTCTGGTTGGTTCTCTCGGTATGTCTTGTGATAATTTTACTACTACCACCGACGCTGATTTTCACGCCACAGAAAGGCGACGTAACATACTTTCTCGTCGTGGCCCTCATCTCCGTTCTTGTGTCGCACTTCATATTTAACCTCCAGCAGGCCAGTGAGCATCATGCCGGCCAGAGCGCCATATCCACCGTGGGGTCGGCTGTCTTTGCTCCGAGGTCGAACTACACATCTCACCTCGTAGGAGATCTCGGAAATACAGTGACACTCGGTGCGCTGGACTCGGGCTCATGGGTTTCTACGGATGTGTATTCGGACAGTGGGGATGAGAAAAGGGACATATCGGAGGAGGACGAGGAGACTGCGAAACCAGTCGCGTAAGTAGTGTTTTATTGTCTTCTCTCCATTCAGGCTAACCATAGACATGTAGGACACAACCTCAGGCCGCTGATGCCGGAGAGATGGGTCAACTCTGTCTTGGGGCTACAACCGGCGGCAGCAGCGGCATCAACAAGTAGCGCTTCAGTGTAGCATTGATGAGCCATGCTCACGCTCTCATGATCTTTGCTCCAAGTACACTGAACGTTCGTTTTAGTCGTCCGTCAGTTACTCGGTTTGCATACAATGTTCTTTTATGATACTTCACGATCGTTATTCACTTTGGAATTCTGCCATGTATGTCGTTTTAGGACTCTTATGGATACCCACATGAAAAACATTCATCCTCACCCTAGAGTCACTGGGGGTCGAATGTAAACCCGAGCCCCGTTGAGTGGACCGTTGATGCTGGGACTCTGTTGAATCAGGGCTTAGGGGTGCAGGATGACATCGACATGTACGAGCCTTCAGTGGGGGAGATTCGTGAACATCACGCTTGTTTCCCTTGAAGATATTCTGAATGCATAAATGAATCATGACAGAAATGATTATGAATAAATACACTGCAGTGAGATTAGATTTTGAATATGAGCAAGTTTCTGAGGATCTCCCGCCCGGTGACCACCACTGTGAGGTAAAGGGTCTTGTAGTCGAGCGTTGAGGTCAAGGCATCAGCAAAACCGAACGGCAGCATGAGGGGGATCCATCCTGTCACAAAAATTCCGTTAGTTGCTGTCAACCATCTCGAACCGAGCGCAAAAGAACACACCTCGAGCATACTCCAATGCGAAGCATCCCTCGTGCATCTTATACTGCTTCATCTGTCCCCTCCGTAAATGGTGCACGCTACCAGCGGGGTACCTCTCCATTTTCAGATTTGGTGGCGCGAATGCCCACTGCTCTCCGACAAGGATGTTGAAGTAGTCATCTGCGGTGTGAATACCAGTGTGGCCCTCCGTGCCGAGTGGTGTTCCAAACACGATGAGGTACTCTGTAATGCTGGCGTGGATGATGTACATGGCACCCATGGCGCCGCCAGCGTTGTTGAAGACCCATTCAGAGGAGTCATGATTGAAGGCAATTTGAGTGGAGGGGTACGTGGATGTGAGGTTTTTGACAATGTAATCCGTCATGAAGGCGGTGTCATCGGGTGTTGGTGCATGTGCAATTGCAGCTTGTGCTAGCTCATGGAGGCTTTTAGGGTCGAGGACATACCATCGGTCCTACAGCGCATCAGCTTTGAATTCGAAAGAGAGACACCAGGCTAACCTTGATGGCGTCGAGCCAGCTACATAGCGCGAAGAAGAGGAAGACAGCAGAGATGCGAGCGACCCATTTCGTCGGTGATGAGGACTCTGCTTTGGCTTGGGTACCTGCGGCACGCTTCTTTATGCTGGGCATGGCAGCCAACTGGAGAGATAATGGAGGTCGAGACGACTGGAACGACAACGACGAGGGTATTTAACTTTAAGCGTTTGCGAAAAGTGATCGTACGAGTTCGTGCAGGACACGGTAGTCAGCAGGAATGACTTTCACCAGCGTCCTAATTTTGATGCCATAACATCCGAGCACAACTCTCAACGCACCCTTGAACTTGGATTTCCACCCACGACGATGGCTTGGACCTGCTCAGGATCTACTTCTGCTGAATTGATTGCGAACATGGCGAAGAGTGGTCTAATTCACTCAGATCGTGTCGCAGCGGTCAGTCCCTCAAGTTAGGAGGATGATGAAGACCTCACATGCGATCTACGGTGATAGGCAATGAAACAGGTCGACCGTGCAAACTATGTCTTGAACAAGCACCATGCGTACGAGGACTCGCCACAGTTTGTCACTGTCGTTGCTCGAGGGCGTGATATATATTGAATGCCCGTGATTAGACCGATTGGTTATGAGGCTACCATTTCCGCACCTCACATGGTTCGTTCACTTGTTACCAGCTATTTGAACAGCTAACCGAGACCAACATATCAGCACGCTCATGCTGCGGAGAATCTACAAGCATTCTTAAAGCCGGGAAGCAACGTATTAGACGTAGGATCTGGCTCGGGATATCTCTCTGCAGTCCTCCATCACCTTGTCGGCCCCTCTGGCAAAGTGGTCGGAATTGATCACGTCCCTGAACTTGTCGACAGGTCTGTCAAAAACCTGAAAGCCGATGGACTTGGGGAACAGCTTGCTAGCGGCAGTATAGTCATGATCGCAGGTGATGGACGACAGGGTGAGTCGCCTTCTCTCATCCGGTATGCTCGAATCGCTGAAATACATCACCAAGGATACGCGGAGGGTGCGCCCTATGGTATGTACTCATGCACTAGGTTTACGGGAGTACGTCGATCAACAGTCTCCCAGACGCAATTCATGTAGGCGCTGCTGCTCCACATATGCCCCAAGCTCTGGTCGATCAACTCGCCAGCCCCGGACGCATGTTCATCCCCGTTGGAGACAGTCAGCAGGCGGTCTACCAGGCAAGTTGCGACTCCACGGCTGCACTCACCCGCTAAACTTCCGTTTGCCGATAGGTTGACAAGGATCAGGATGGGAATGTGACCCAACAGAGGCTGTTCGGTGTTATGGTATGTGGGTTTCTCAACATGGGAGTATCGGGTTTTAACAGTGACGTGCCATCAGTATGTTCCACTGACGGACCGCCGACAGTAAGGTGACGGGTTATATCAATTGGGAGAGAGTAACGTCAAGGAATTGGAATTGAATGTAAGATAGGGCTGAGTACCCGAATGGATAATGCAGTTGTACCCCAGTGCGATGGAAGGGCTCGTATCCCCTTTTCCGTGATCTTCTCCTACTTGGGATAGACATTTGTTCGCTCGCGGCTGGAAGCAATGTGGATCATTAGGTAAGTTTTCCCTCGCCGACACCAGTCTCTCAGCTATGTTCAATACATCCATCTAATAGGTGCCAGGCGCTCTCATCAAGATGTTACCGTCATGAAGACACCTCAGCGTACACTGTGAGACCAAATACTTGCATGGTCAGCTTTCATATATCAGTTCAGTTACATCTTAAGGGATATCCTGCGCTTACTACACATCATGGATGATTAGGAACAATAATAATTCAAGAAAGTCGCCCCATACAGGTCAGGCCACACAGAATGACACGTTATAACTCCGAGTCGTACGATATATTTCAGCAATTGGCACCTCTTCGGGACACCTGTAAACTAATTCGATGAAGGCGACGCTTTCCTGCAGTTTTATTCGTTCGCCTGTCCCCTTTATTAAAGACATGCCCGCCGCAAATGCCCCCAATGTCGCCGACTGCAAGCCTGTCGCTGGCAAGACATTGTTTCTCCGTCGTTTTGATCCTGAACGTCTGCAGCTGGCTCGATGCAATCAGGGTGAGTCCGGTTACCACTTTATCGACTGAAGCCGATGGTATGTACTCGACCCACAGAGCCTCCACGATCTCGCACAAGCCGCAATTTCACATGCAGCGAATCCCGAAGATACCGCTTTCAGGACAGAATACACCACAAATTTCACGTCTACATACTCCTCTAACTAAATCGCCTTCAACCATGACTCCCCTGAATAGGTCTTCAACAACGCTAGTAGTGATATAGGTGACCTACTAGTATACATCATCCACGCCAGCATTTCCGAGTACCTCATCGTGTTTGGAACACCACTCAGTACGGAGGGGCATAGCGGTAGTCATACCGCAGATGACTACTTCAACATTGTGGTCGGAGAAGGAGTGGGCGCAAACCTGACAATGAAGCTGTACCGCGCTGGAAGTGTGAACAACTTCGTGCCCGCCGGGCCAGGTCACGTATTACAAGATGCATGAGGGATATTTCGCATTGGAATATGCTCGTGACGCGTATCGTCGTCGCCTTCTAGGAGTAGCGTGCAGAGAGCTGATGGCACATATCGGACAGGTGGATCCCGCTCATGCTGCCTTTTGGATTCGCGGATGCTTTGACCTCAAATCCTGACGACAACACCGTCTACCGGACAGTTGTATTCACAGGACGGGAGATGCTCAATTTGTGTATCCTCACAATCTGGCTCTGTCTGTTCATTGCAATCTAGTACGTGCAGCAGGTACACCCTGTTAACCTACCACTCTCCTGTAAACACGCGAGTATTTTGCATTGAGAACGAGTCTGTTCCGGATCATCTGGCAATCCATGTCAGATGAAGGTTGTGCACGGTGCGTCAATATTGCGTACCTGTCTGGTCGTTCTCCTTTATCGCTCCCGTTCTCCTCTTTGAACACAGTGCTACCCGAGTCAGCTTTCTCCCTATCCCCCACGTCATGTTCCGACGCATGAGAGTGATCGTCTGTCTCGGAAAACGATATCGAGTCGTCGTCCAATACGCCGAGATTGACGCTATTACCAAGGTTTCCAATTACTTGGGAGAAGCCAGAACGAGCTGCGAAGACTGCTGATTCCATTGCAGAGGGAACGCTGCGGCCTGCATGGTGCTCGCTGGCTCGATGGAGGTTGAACATGAAGTGGGAGATGAGCACTGATACAAGGGCGACCACGAGCGAGTAGATCACGTCTCCCCCCTAATTTTTGGCAGAAATATTAGGTTGAGCGCAATTAACATGAAACTCGCCATGGACGTACTGCTATGAGCAGCCAGGTGGTCTCGGCGACGTTCATGAGAGTCACGACACTGTGGCTCGAGGTCATAATGTAGAAATGGCTTCGCAACATTGCACTCGCTTACACGAATAGAATACTCCCTGTCCCAAGCATATTAGGGATGAAAAGAGATATCACTGAGACGGACTTACCATCTCTCAGTAACATCCCTGAAAGCGATGCGGAAATGTTGACAGCTTTGGCTTGCCTGCTCAGTCTATACGTCTTGATCCATGTCAAGACACAAGTTGTAGCGTACGCGAAGACCATGAGCCCGCAGTACAACTGAGTCACTGCCCAGCGCCATTGAGTCTCGACAGACTCGGAAAGTATAAGCCATAAACCACCCACGACTGTAAAATCGAGATGTCATGAGTTTTTTGATAGCTCACTCGGAAACACACCCAAAGTAAGCGACAGCGTACAGTGTAGGATCCATGGGTTTACTCGGAATCATCGCGAAGCATCCATAAATGGGAACAAGAGTTTTGAAGTATAAGTATGCGGCTTTTGGTATACCTGGTAAGGATAGTAAGAGCTGCAACAACGTCGTACTCAGTCACCCGAGCGATCGACATAATGGCACCACGTACTGCACGAACGATGAGCGGGGCAGAGTGTAAGACACCCATGAGGAGAGTTACTGCAAGGTTTCCGTGCCATATGGCGTAAATTCGAAGTGAAGCAAAGACTGCGAGAGCACATTTCAGCATGGCCAATTTGCACTACATGCATACGAGTGGGTCCTCACGAGCATGCATAAATTGCGTCATTAACGCAATGACTGATTGAGCTAGCATTATTTTACCGCAGCTGCAATGGCAGAAAAGAGGGCAAATATGTCAGCATACGCATCGTGCTGTATATCCACGTACCTCTTGAAGAAGAAACATCGTCAGCAATAGCGAGGTGTAAAATCATTGGTTGCGGCTCACTTTGTGTGTTTGATTCGGGAATACGGATACTCCCGATAGGACCGCAGAGAACAGGGTAATATAGCGATTGAGAACAAAAATTACCGTTCCTCCGTTAATCTTGCCCTTTTTCTCCCACAGCAGCTGTCTCTCATCCTTGATCGTGGTCAGATAATCATAAATGACCAGTGCTGAAAATTGAAAACACAATCAGCTACATCCCTCAGGTCGGTTCTAAACTCTGATGACCTACCCCTCGTGGCCATGCTGACATAGTTTTCAAATGATCTAGAGAAACTGTGTGAGCATCGTGGTGGATTGAAACCTCGTACTCACATCGTCAACATTTGGCGGAGTCTCGGGGTTAGCACAACTATTGGTGACCCATCTCTTGCCACCGCAACAAATGTACGCCATAAGACGACCATGACACCGTAGGGGAGGGGGGGGCAATACTACCGATCTCTATCACAACGCTGAACTTGCTCTCCGATTCTTCGTGAGACCCCTGAACGGTAAGGAGATTGGGCTGAGGGAAGGGAGTTGGCTGATCAACGACTTGGTCTTTTAAATAAGTACGCCGTCTAACGACTCGAAGAGTACCAAACTTTGGCGATGGCGTGGATTTGATACACGCGCAAGTCGTTGGGCCATTCAGTGACTGCCATTGGCACTTAGCAGTGTGCCTGCAGGGCTGGCAGCTTAGTGCCAGTGCCGAATGGGCTAGATGTCTTGATCCAATGAAAGTAAGATGCTGGTCTAAGTCGCGAATTTTAAAGTTGAGGGGAGCTCGTTTGAGGATAATGAACTGACCTGTCAGCGAATGCGGTCAAAGTCGGGCAATGGACACTGAACAGAATATACAGGCTTTGCCAAGTCGATCCTCGTGGCTAGAAAACACCAGGTGCCCCTATCTGACCCCGGACTTGGAACAACTGGAATGGGGAGCATTCGCATGTCAAGTTCGGGCTGGACTCACTGAGGAAAACTCGGGGAACTCAACAGCACACCGTTCTTCCGAGTCGTGAAGTTCGCCATGCAGCAGTCCAATTCATGCGCATCGACTGTGGTCCATCGATTTAGATTTAACTGCACGGATTTATCTATCTGAAGTTGAGATTTATGTCTTGAATAGTAAATACCGCATGCTGACTCGGAGACTGACCAACACACAATACGACCCTCGACCTGCCAGTGGTGATGACGTCAACATCGTACCACCCTAGCATCCAGCCCGTAACCTCCGCCTGACGTTCGATACTATGAGGATGTGCAACTTGGTAGTGTTCAGAGGGGACCCCGTAGACATGGCCCATTCCAGTCAGAACTTGAACAAACCTGCAGAGAGAGTGATGCCGATGGATGCGCGGAACTTGTAAATAGTTCAAGCGCCGATTGTAAGGAAATGGCAAGGCAGCGGATGGCTTGTTCTGTCTTTCCGCTTGCATTCTTCACACTTCCTGCCATAATGTTGGGGAAAATGCGGTCCTTGTTGACAGGCGAACACGCCACATCGAGGCGTTGAAGCGCTAATGCAGGTTCGCCTGCAACATCCATCTGGAACTCAGCTCGTCTGAGTGAATCTCCTCGTTCACCTCGAAGTCATCAACCTTGCTCTCGCAGTAATGGAGATGTCACAGTAAGCAGAAGGCTATTTATAAGCTGTCATCATCAGTACTGACAGTCTTTCGACTGTGTAGCATCGCACAAACGATTTTTCGATCGCTGGTTCCTCTACCTCAAGACCGCATAACTCTGACGTGGAACAACGCACATTACGCGTCTGTGCACATGCTCCCAGTTGCAATGTTAGCGTATCTTGTCAGAAGGCGAAACACAGAACTTTTGCGACTTGCGCTCCTCCCGTTGACAGTGATGATGTCCGTGCGGTGCACCTTCGGTTACTCAAACCCGACAACACCGGAAACGTTTCTCCTGAACTGGTTGAGAGGTATGTGTATTTAACTGCCATACTTTGTTATGCGTAACCACCATAGCGCAACAGGTCTGGCTGGACTCAGTGCTATTGCTCTCGCCCTTGATTGTGCTCTTTCCAGCACAAGTCGAATGAAGCTCGGAGAAACGCCGAAGGAGCTCCCTCCACTGTTTGGCTCAGACAATCCCGAAGCGAGTCCAACATCACCCTGGTGGGCGGAAATACTTGAAGTGCAGTTGACTTTCCGCGGTATAGGTTGGAATTTCGGCAAGGGCGTTTACATTCATCCAGAGCATCGACCCATGGAATTCCGGCCTTTCGTTCTTAGCCACCTCCGTACCTACATCAAAGGATACCTCGCGATTGATGCTGTTCAGGCGTTCTTCAAATACACTCCCGGACTCGGCGCACCATACGGTGCATCCATTTGGAACGCAACCCTACCCCCATATCAACGCTACGTCGCATCTACTCTTGTACATATCATGTGCGGGGCTGTCATCCAGTTCGGTTTGGAGATGAATTACTCTCTCGCCACTATCGTTGCAGTGACGGTGTTTGGACAGTCCCCGGCTGCCTGGCCTCCTGTATACGGGAATCCGTGGAAATCCAAATCTGTCCATGACTTTTGGGCGAAGCAGTGGCATCAACTTCTTCGTCGCAATTTCATGGTTTTCGGGGGTATTCCGGGACAGTGGCTGGCTGGGCGTGTCGGTGCTGTGATGGGTACCTTCATTGCGTCGGGGTTGTTTCACGAGTTTGGTCTTTACCTCGTCGGACGCGGCATGGACCACAGGGTTACACTATTCTTCATGCTACAGGGTGTCGCGATCTTGATGGAAAAGGTATTCATGGTATTCACCGGTCACCGGGTTGAGGGATGGACGGGACGGATTTGGACATACATGTGGATTTTGGGGTTCGGACAGCTTATGCAGTCAGTTGCTTCATCAGTTTTCAATGTTTTGCGGTCACTGATGCTCCTCATTAGCGGATGCTTGGCTTTCTAGAGGTCTTGGACATGCTATCTTCATTCCGCCTTTTCTGAGTCCTATAGAGTGCATCGTTGTCCCACTTGCGCGACGCATACAATAGCACAGCAAAGCTCAATTACCACAATGATCATATAATTCTAAATTTCAGTTACCTTGTTCGCGGAAACCTGCGAGTAGTTGATGAGCGTGATCAAACGTCTAGGTTTGGCCGGAAAAGGCAAAAGCCCCCCGATTGACCTTCTGTAGGGTACATATGGTGACAGTCGACTTCAACCCTAAGGGAATGACACAAACGAACCAGAAATGGACAGTCGGGATGGTCGCGAAATTGCATGCCGCAAGCGTAGAATGAGACGTTAAATAGTCCACAGCCTAAGTACTATGAGTGAAAGTAAGGAGTTGGAGATGACTCCGTTCCCGCTTCGACCTCCGATAAGGTCCTGGCCAACCCCGCCTTGCCAGTCGTGGATACGTCGTCCCCAACAGTATATTGAGTAAGCTCAATCGCTAGCGATCTAGACTCCAGTCCGGTTTTATATGTCTCCGTCCGCATGTCGGAGGAGCGTCTTCCAAAGTGGATGGTAGATGGTTGACCTCTCTCAGATTGTGGGAGATGCGGGAACCTGGAAATGAGGCGTTCATCTGAGATGAAGCCGATACGCACAATGATGAGGTTGAAAGCGATGGACATGGTCGGAGATAGCTATACGTCATACCGAGAAGGTGAGTATCAATAAAAGGATTGGTGGTTAGGCTGAAAGGGCGTCGTTCGTACCATGTCAAAGATAACGTAGACTCCTCGTGAGTGGAGAACAAACGTGATCATGCCGCAAGTGATCATGGCTGAGTAGATGGCACCAGACTCAAGAACTATGCGCATGATAACTTTGAGATTGCTGCACGAAAGATATTGCACTGATTTCCTATGCACCAGATATATGCGGAGGGCGAGAAGTCCTGCCCAATAAATGGTCATCCGATTACTTTCATTCTTGATGTGGTAGAAAACGAAGCCGGAAAACGCACCAGTAGCGGACAGATTAACGATTAGAGTTGTGACGTAGATTCCAGTTATCCACCGACCCGTCGATTTATCAAAAATATTCCCTGCTGTATGTTTAGCGTAGAATAGAGCTTGATTTGTTCCAATCGATAAAGTTAAGACGGTATTTTTAATAGCGAAACGTGAACGAGGGTGAGGACAGCACACACCAATAATCCCGAGCCAACCCAACGCCGGCCCAGCAGCAACCCACCATCTGTTCCATACTTCCCAGCAGCGGAATATCTAGTGTAAAAATGTAAGAACGTCTAGAAACCGGTGAATGAACTTGGATGCTCATAACGACAGCATCAAACACGATCGTCTGCAGATTTTCCAACACGCTCTTGATGATGAACGAAGTCTCCGTCACATCGGCAAAGAAAAACTCAACTCCCTTCTCCGATCGCGGGCCGTATACCACAATGCCTAAGATGAGACGAGTGATGTTGAGGCCGAAAAACTGTGAAAAGAGTATGAGATACTGCGGCTTCGAGATAAGGAAAGAAGAACTTACCGCCGTTGACGAAATCAACAGAGTTGCTCCAGCCAGCATCATACCGTAGCTGGTACGCCTGTTCCGACCCGCACCATTCAGTATCCAAAACGTGAGGATGTACATAGGAATTGAAAGACATAACAGGTGGAGGTTAACGTTGGTTCACTCGTTTGGATTCTGTAACTCACCATAGAGCATACCCCCCAGCGTTGTGGAGATTATGTTGGCTTGTACCAACGACAGTACCATAGTGCCTGTAGATGGGGGTTTGGTGCCAGGGCAATGACCTGAACAGTAACGTTGGGAGCAGAGTGTATTGCTGGGGAGTGTGGGTGGTACTCAAAGACGGCATGTCCGCCCTTGTTATTAGCAGATAATACAGTACTAACCGATCGCGGGAAATGAAACCTAACGAGGTGTGAAGTGCGATCGGTAGCGATCCACTAAGAGAGAAGGTTAGCCCGAGACCATCCTACACGGCGTCAGCAGATCGACAGATCAACGCTCAGCGCTCAGCATCCGGCCTGGTACGATGAAAGGTTGACCTCCGCCGACATGGTCCCGGTCATGATTCATTGACGTAGACCCCAATTGCCAGTGGGGGAAACCGCATGTCGGGACTGTGGTGATGGCGTCGAACTAGGTAGGCTTGCGGTCGTATTTCCATACCTATACTGTCGAATCCATAGATTCTGCAAGTCCACGACGATGAGGTTTGGCTTTGACTCTTTGGCGTTGCTTGGTGGTGGAAAGCAGAAAGCTTACCTTAGGCGCCTGTCCGCCACATTTGCCCTCATCAGTAGTTGCCGCAGGGACTCCTAACTGTAGTCTGTAGGTCCGAGTCCACCCCGCTCCATCACCGCACGGCTTGGCAAAGTCAAAGTGGCGAACTGTCACGGTTTCCCACATCAATTGGTACAACACTTGCGTAACAGTAACACGGTCAAAATCATACTATTATCTCCATACCTCCCCATTCCAAAACTCGGAAGAGGGACTCGTCCTGCAGCTTATCCTTCTCATCCAGTCCAACGATCGCTCGCCACCGCCGAGGATCCTCCTGTACCCTCGCACGCGCCTTACTCCACAAGTTCACCTCTTCTTTCACAACTCCTTTGAACACCATAAAGACGCGCACGACGACATCCGGAAGTGGCGACACATCCATGATCGCGGCTTGTTCGTAGGATTTCTGGGAAATAAATTTGAATGCGACGAATTGGTGCTTCAGGAAGGACGGAAGCCAATAGCTAGATTATAAACGCCTATTAGATGCGCCACAGACAAATGAATGACTGCGTACGTGATAAAGGACGTCCTGGCTTCAGTATGTAGACCAAGAGCTTTCAGACATGCATCCAAGTATGGCGTAATTTCTAGTGCGGGAAGGAGCACAGAATCATCATCCCCTACGGCAGCTCTAGTAGGATCGAATGGCAGTATCGTCGTTGTTGGTGTGGAGGGCCGACTCATGGGGGGAGAATCAAGGATGAGGCCAGAACTGACGTGAGGATTATGGGTCCTGATAGAGGTATGAGATATCTGGTTAGGGCTCCGCGCATCCATAGAACGATGGAACTCACACTGCTTCCCAGTACAGATAGGATACCTCAAGTCCGGTTGCCTGGTCGAGTAAAGTCCCGTTTTCCTGGGTATGAACGTTCCATTGGATGCGTTGTCCTTTGGTAATCTTGCTGCGAGGGTCCGAGGAATCGATTTTGGCAACGGGATAAATAGCAGAAAACTCCCATTGGCGCGAGAGATTGAGACCTACGCTCACGGCCTGCGGCCGTGGTGTAAAGACATAAATTACGGGTTTTCCCCCTCGAAGCTTGGTTATCAAGTGTACCGTGTATTCATCTCTCGCTTGAAGAAGGTACGTATCGAGCGAGTGGTTAAGGTCTGCCTGTCTCCCTCCATATACCAAACGCTGCTGGTCTATTGGGATCCCTTCTTCATCCATAATTCTTGCGGCGACTTCCAGCCAAATTGCAGTGCGTGGAATCATCGCCAGAGTGATGGTTTTCCCCGTGGTCGTTTTTACGAACAAAGTGACGCTTTCTTGACTGCGAGCTTCGGTAGTAGGTTACTATCAATCAGCAATTGCTTTCATGAGGGGGCGGTTCACAACTAACCTTGGCGAGCACCTCCACTCATTTTAGCTGTCGGTGGTAGACCCTTCACCACAATATCCAGTGCAGTGATCATGTCAATGACACAACTCCAAACGTCGCTTGTTAACTCGACTGTTTCCGGAGAGATGGTTTCTTGTGTTACGTGAAAGGCAATCTCTCGCCCGGCCACTGCTGGAAAGTTTCTGCGTACAGCCTGGATGGCTGCCTAGTAATAAACGTCGAGTCAGAAGAAGACATGTGGGCGAGAGACAAGTAAAGCTCGCACATCGAAGGTCTTTGGCCTGGGAATCAAGATGGAGCGAGAGTCGCACCTAACCGTGATGAATGGCAATGGCTGAGGAGAAGAGGCTGAGGTCGCGAACACTGGGTTGGAACTGGCCATGATTGGATACCAGGACATGGTGATGGTGGTGGTGTGTACAAGGGGAAGCTATCCACAGTGCATGGGTATATATGGTATCCGTCGCACAATGCCTGACTCGGAGATGTCCTGTCATGTTCCTCCTTTTGATGGCAAGTGAATCGCTCACTTACCACTGATTATGCCGCCACACAACAGAGTTTACGAATGTAAAAGTGAATATATTTTTTATCAGAATGGTGTGAGCGACTTGGAAAGCGAGTTGATTTAGCGCCCATTGATGTGCCGCACGCGTTGGCAGTCTTCACCAGTTGCATGTCGGGATGGTATAGTACAGTGATCATAATGGACATTTGCAACGATGATATCGTAAATACATGGTAGTAGCTAATGCAAGCACGGCTGACCGGTAACATCTTCAAAAAGTGGTTGTGGGAATGTGATGCGTGCGGGGGTCATAATACTAGATAATACAGATGCAAGTGATGAATCCTTTTGACTTTGAACGACATGAGAGCATACCCAGATACCCCTTCTAAATTTAAATCATCTCCAGATAAGAATCGGGTCAAGAAACCAAACGAAAAGCCATGAAGGTCCTTAGTTGAAAGTTACCGATCTTCCCCCTCTATCTCTATCCCGGTACATGATCGGTCCAGAATCCGTTGACTGCTGACGACTTGGCGTCCCTTGACGACTATCCTGTGACTCGGTTAAGTGGAAAGTCAGCTGTGCTGCCGGACTGTCCATCAACTGAGGTGTAGGACTATCTGATCGGTAGTCGTCAACAGGCAGAGGTGTAGTTGATCTTGGTGTTGGGTTGGGGTTCGTAGTTGCGCGTGAGGATGCGACATCATCTATGTTGAGGTAGTGGATTCCTGAGCCGGCGTCCTCGTGAGTGGGTGTTGTCCAGATGCGCACAGCGCCGTCGTGAGAGCCAGTGGCGAACATGAAAGCATCTTGAGCGTGGTTCCAAGCTATACAGGTAAGGTCACCACCGAGCACTTGCGCACGGACATGGTGGAGTAGAGCAGCAGATTCCCGATCCCAGATGTGAATGTCGCCAGCTGATGATGGACTGTTTGTGAGATGGGAGCACAGAACAGTAATGCTCACACTCACCCTTTCCGGCGCATAGAATGAGCTGATCATTCTTGCCACCGAAGTAACTTGGTCCAGCGAAGTCAACAGATACTTTGGGCATATATGTGTGTCGTAGTGATAATCGTGAACCTTCCTTGAGGTTTTCTAGTTTCCAGAGTTGCGGAGGAGCCTGTCATGATAATACTATTTAGCAAATACACCCCGAGATGTGATGTGAAAAGAATTACCTTGTTCTCGTAGCTGACCAGAGCAACTTGGTCATTCCGGGCTAAAGTGATATCACGAACCTCATGAATAACGGGAACGCGACTGATGGGCGAGTTCAGCATGATCCGAAAGCAAGGCAACCGAACAGACGTACTTTTCAATCTCCTTCTTATCCAGGTTATACACTGGAGTATCGATGAGCACAGATGCGCACAGTCGGAAAGAAGACAACAGGATAGACTCACCGATAATTTGCTTCTCCGCTCGACTCTTGCTCGGATGCAAGCCGTCTTGAGAGGCGGTCAGTGTACCGACGACCAACATTCGATGCGAATCTTGGGTAACGGCAACATCGTGGACGATCATCCGTTCAAAGTGGTACGTATCCAGGGTCTGAGAGAAAGTTCCCAGTGTTCAGACACGCTGGTACAACAATATCTGAGGTGAAGCAACCCACTTGTCCGTTAAGATCCTACAATTCATCCTGTAAGTCAAGGAATGCTAAGAAAAGGGCGCGACCGCGCTCACCAGCTTCGTGACATGTTCGTTTTCCACAGAGAGGAATGCTAGACGACTAATCAGGTCAAACCTTCTTGATTATACGCCGAAATAAGTCCTCACCTTCACCTCCAGGCAGCCATGCAACCGAATGCACTGACCTCTTGCGATCGATGGTCTTCTTGCACACGCCGTCCTGTAAAGCACGTGGGTTAGGCACGCATACTCGTGAGGAGATAACTCCGTGGTCCGAAATAAAGCTGACCTCTGTCCAGAGCTTGACTCCACGAAGAAGTTTGGTGAGCAGGATCGTGCCGTTCGGAGACCATGCCACCTGACCGACAAAGCCTTGAGGGTGCGCGAGAACACGATGTGATGTGAAAGGGTTCTATGCATGATTCGGTTAAAGGATATGCAATCATGGATTGGAGGCACGCACCCCAACGCGGAAGATTACAGAAGTCCTATCCCAACTGAACGTTCCGCGGATTAGTATGCTTGGTTACCATTAGATGTAGAGGACAGCCTACCTCGATGTCGCCAAAAACTTCCCGTTCGGGGAGAACTGCAAATGTCTGACCAAAGCTGAATGAGCCGCTAGATCTAGTGTCGTCTCCAAGCTCTTCAGCTTCGGCACCAATGCAGCCACCCTCGAGCTCTTCAATAACGCAGGTGGTTCAGTCTGCTTCCTAGACCTAGTTCCATCCGAAGAAACAGTCCTCTGGCGCTGTGGAGACTTTCCGAACGCTGCAGCATTGGTCGTGCGACTCATCATCATCACTGACTTGACAGCGTCCTTGAGGCGGCGTTTCCCCGTTGCAGAACCTTCAATAGATCCCGCGTCCGAGAGACTTGTGCGCTGTTCGTGTCCGTCCAGCGTGGTCGACTCGGCGATGGTGGGAAGGGTGGTCATCGTATCAGAGGGGCGACCATACGGGGATGTAGGCGACATCGGTTCTGGACTGAAGGATTGAGGGACAGGCGAAGCAATAGACTCGTTCTTCTCCCTCTCGTCTTCGTCGGAAGCTGAGTTTGACCTGCGGACCCGGAATACCTCCAATGTCGAGTTGCATATACCAGTGAAGAAATCTCCGGCATCGCTACTACGTCGTCGTCCCCAGTACATCACTTTATGGGCGGCAGCGCGAGGTTGATGAAAGAACCATGCAATACCCGGAACGGAGTACAGCTGGATTCTGGTTTCAGAAAGGGCATCCGCAAGCCATTTTGTGCCTTTGTGTTGATTATAGATCCAACGTTCAGACGCGAACCAGGTAGACACAGCTGCGAGGCCGAAACAGCTGAAAGCTGAGAATACGGTGGTAACGGTAGACGTGATCTTGTGCTTTTGGGGGTTCAGGATGAGAATAATATCATTATGTGGAAAGAACTCACTTGGTTAGAGGAATATGCGAAGAGCACAAGGCCGATGGAGAAGCAAGCGACGGAAAGGACAAGAAAAACCAGAGGAGAACGTTTGATCCAGATGAGAACCCACCAAGGTACCCGATGCCCCGGAGAACGGCTGAAAAGCAGGTCAGAGCTGCGTATTGGAGCTCAGGAGCAGATATACTCACTACATGGCCTGCTTCCACGTCAAACCTAACAAACTGTTGACAGCGGCACCAATGGAGAACACAAGAGAAGTGAACCAGAAGGCGTTGACGGAGTCTGATAGTGGATCTCCGGTTTTGTCGAAGGAGAATTGCAAGGTAGTAGCTGTGACGGCTGAGAAGAAGGTCGCCACAGTCGACAAGTTGAGAAGGTTGGCTGCTGCATGCTTTTGAGCAAAGCGAATAGTTGGTACGCCTGAAAGAAGGGCACCGTTCGCATAAGGACCAAGTAGACATCGAGGGAAGTACTTGGTGACTCACCGACTTCGATGAAGATGGATAGCGATGAGGTTATACTGTCCAAATGGTCTCCCATTTCGGCAGATAAGTCATGGATGTAACGTTGTACGGCAGGGTACTTGAATTGCCCTAGAAAAAATAGGACGTCAGCAAATACAACTTGAGTAGTTGCCTATTCGACGTGCCTTCATATGCTCTGAGACAAGATGCCCAATACTAGAGCTCTACCGGTTTATCAAGATGAAAGGGAAACAAGAAGTAGTGGAGTGCGGACCTTCAAATCGCCCTCCAGGGACAGGATTGAAGAATTCACTGCTTCATCCGTAAACTCCGGGAACTCGTTCAAGCAGTCCAAAAATGTGATGACGTCAACGGCGAATAGCTTCATCTGTCGAGGGAAATGTTCCAGTTCGAGTTCTTCAAACGCGCTCGTGTTGACAATCTGCGTTGCGGCTCCGTCGCGCGATCGTTTCTTGAGTTTCCGCACAGCCGGGTTAACGAGGGCCTCTCGGGGTTCCTTCATGATCTTTCTGGGAAATAGATCCGAGGCATTCTCTCGGAAGAGATAGAGAATTTGCGCAAGACGTTCTCGTAGGTGGAATGCTGAGGAAAGTATACCGACTGAGCTTCCTAATTGACGCGCCGCATTAGCAAAGTTTCGCAGCTGAAGTGGTGGTGCGCTTGTTAAATATGGCAAATGTATACCGCTTCCACAAACGCACCTCTCGATCAAGATTCGTAATGCGTCTGTTGACGCAAGGATGGAGCGTTGCGTCAGTGCAGACATGAGGGTATGGAGTTCTGAACACGCACTTTTGAAACTTGTGAAACGCTTCCGCCCCCACTTTCTGCAGATGCTCGTCGACAGTAGCTGGTACGACAGCGAAACGGGATGAGCAGAGGACGCGTCTGATAGTTATGAGCAAGTACTCACGAACGTCTTTGTCATCTTCAAAACTAGGCTGTTGGATTGTGTCCACTTCGACAGGACTGTCAGCTCCTACAAAGAAACACAGTGATCCTCCGACGTACGAAGTTCTCCACTACCTCCGATCATATCTTCATTCTTGCTCAACTCCGTGAGGGCATTCAATAATGTTATCAAGGTTTGCTTCCGATGGTGGTTGACGCCATTGTTACTGGCAGCAAGGGGAGGTGTGGGTGGCACCGACGGGGGAATTGAAGTGAGTTCATTGGGCGGGTATGTCGCGGTCTCTCCGGGCAATGCAGACCCTGTGCAAACGATATGTGGATTATGTCTCATGAGCTAATTACGCGGATGGGTGCGTACCTCGTCCCATATTTCATACAACTTGACACACGGTTTTCAATTACAATGGCGTCAACGCGATTTGGAGGTATCGTGCGGGATTTGAGCGTGATAGGGTCGTATAATTATCGTGAAAGGAAGGCGTCAGGAAGAGGAGAGAGAGAGAGTAGTACTTTTGGGTGAGGTGAGAGGAGGTCGACGAGTTCGGGGGAAGCCAACGACAAGACAGTGCGTCTAGCCCTCCTCAACATAATACCCAGCGTCAACCGCCTGCCTCATGTCATCGGCGATTTCAGCGACCACGTCGCCCTGATGGCCAAGGTAGATGGAAGATATATTTGCCGACAAGATATAGGCATGGGAGGCGCGTTGAGGTGGTCTTTGTCAACGTTGCGGGGGTCTATGTAGCACCCAACAGGCACCAACAACCTTTGTGCTAGTGGTGAGGTTCTGTCGTATGTACTAAATATTCGAGCTGACCTACTCGTGACAAGATCCTGTTCTTCGCGGGCTCACAGCAACCCCACGCTGCTTTATGCACCTGCCAAGGGCGGCTGGAGATATCGATACACCATCCCTTGATTTTCACCTTTCCAGGCTTAGACTAGGATGACCCATTGGATGGATCTCCATACGGCGTTGCAGGCCCACCATGAATGAAAAGGGCGAGACGCCCCTCCTGCACAACGTTCATGTGCATTTCGCGTAATTGGACTTGAACCATATCGACGAAAGTACGTCCGAGCGTCCATATACAACTGAAAGTTGGGAGAGACGTAGTCTAACATGGCCTCTCTCAGAATAGGCATATGAGGAAGTTGGTCACTATATTAGGGCAGGCCCCAAAGCGAGAAACTTGACGCTGGACCAGGTTTATTCCTGTTCCCATTCTCTGATCTGTTAACTTGTCATATCCTCCGGACAAGCCTATCACACAACGGGCCACGACTGACAAGCGTCTTTGATTGCTGTTGGTGTACATGGCAAGACCTATTCCTAACTTCTATCCCCTCTTCTGGCCTTCGTCGTCAGGTGGCGAATGTCCACCAAAGTTAATGTTGGATGGCCCGAAGGAAGGAAGGAAGGAAGGTTTATTCCGGTCTCGGTCCCAATAACCCGAAGTCCCAGCAATTCAGTAAAGCCACACTGTCAAAGCAGTCATGGGGGTTCGCTTCATGGCGGCGGGGAATCTCCACATGAACAGGTAAGTGTTCGGCCAGAAAGACTGCGTTATCACTTCCTTCCTCGCTGATCACTCCTTTCTGTAGCTTTGAGGGACCTTCCGACCCATACTAGCCTCCTCAGCCCACTTAAGAGGATACACACCTTCCGCGATCGGCTTGGACAAAAAATACATGAATGTGTGAGGCGTCGCTGGTGGTTGGAACCAAACTCATCCAAATCCCCCATCTCTCTCTCCAACATGCCCACTAGTGAAGTAGTGCGTAATATTCCTGCCAACTACATCATCATGAAGAACTATGGCCGCACAATTCTAGTTCATCGTCCCCAGACATATCAAGTAAGTTTCGCATGTAGGATCATACGCGTATACACTCCCCATCTCAGTGTTCTTTCGCTTATAGGAAGCCGCCAATCTGGCCTTTAAACACTTCCCTCGTGAAGAGGACTGTCCAATGTCCTTTCAATTCGATTGGTATCCAAGGTTTATGACGACCGACATTCCCTTCACGAGAGGCGCACTTGTGGAGTTGACAGAAGATGTGTGGGCCGATATGATAGGGGAAATAAATACGTTGACCGTAGAGTGATGCAACTGCGGATTTGGTCAAAGGTGAGCCTCAGACCTCGCTCAGCAGAACGCAAACCCTTGGAAACCTCTTCTTATTTTTGGTTATTGCCAGTGTTGGTGGTTTGAGATAAGTCGCTGTATTGGTCGGAGTGGGCTCTGGCTGGTGACGGCGGTGTTGAACCTTTCAGGCTCCTTGTGGCAGCTACTTCGACTCGTACTCGTTCATTGAATCAATTGTCACAATACATGGCTGTCAGACTCACTACATGTTCATTCATTGTCAACGCCGTCAGCCAGGGGGGCACGTGATACGGGTTCTGCGGGCCGAAGGAATTTCAGCACACTAACCGAGTTATGTTTCACAAAATAATTCAATAATCCCTCCTCATTCGTACTTCCATCACGGTTCCTCCACGTACGCAGGCTTACCGGACTTGCGACGAAAACAATCATTGCCATGGCCACGGACACGGACACACGACGCACATCCACAGACTCCCGGAGATCGTTTGACAGCGATCGAGAACACTCTCCTCAACCGCATTCCGCATCCAACGGTATAAACGGCAAGCATGATGACGATGTCGACCTCGAAAGTATGGATCCCGTTCAACGGCTTCAGCATGAGCTGCAACGGACGAGGGAGGAGAAGGATACGCTTGCCGCGCAATACCGTAACTTACTGTCTAAGCTTACTACGATGCGCACAACGCTGGGGAATAAGTTGAAGCAGGACGCCGTACGTTGTATGCATTGCATTGCTCTCAACGGCAATATCATATTGACTCCCTTTGAAATCCTTAGGAAGAATTGGACCGGCAAGAGCAGCTTGTACAACAACTCACAGCCCAGAATGAGGACCTCTCAGCGACAGTCGAAACCTTGAAGACGGAACTAATCTCGTCGAATGAGGAAGCGGACAGGACGTCGAGGGAGCTGGAAGCTATGCGGAGTCGCGTGTTTCAGGAAAACGCGCAGGAAGCATATCAGAGGGAGCGAGAGGTTAGGGAGCTGCAGGCGGAGCTGGAGCAGTGTCGAATAGACCGGGATGAATGGGAACATAAGGCTATGCAGGCACAAGTCGTCACAGAAGAAGCGCGTTCAACCGTTGAAACGCTTCGGCGCGACTTGGAGATTGAGAGGGAAGCGAGAGAGCGAGAGATCACGGAGCTGCAGATCGAGCGGGAAAAGTGTAATAACTTACAGACAGTGCTGGAGGATTTCCAGAAAGGTGCGCACCCTTGGTTGTTGAATTTCGGGTCTGAGGCGAGGCTCACCGTCTATCTGTGTAGCCAAAGACCACGAATTGCAACAGGCCATCAAGGGCCATGAGGCTCAGCTGATACAGGTCACGCAGTCTCTGGCAGAATTCAAGCATCGAGCATTGAATGCGGAGGTGAGCATTTAGATCATCGTATTCTCGACCTCTACTGACATCCTATAGCTGCAACTCGAAGAGTTAAATACTAGTTCATCACGAACGACGGAGCTGGAGAAAGAAGTTAAAGAGAAGTCACTTCTCATCAGCAAGCTACGGCATGAAGGTCTGAGTAAAACCCTTGCTCACAATATATCGTCTCTTACTTCCACTCGCACAGCTGTCATAATGAATGACCATCTCATGGAAGCACTCCGTCGTCTCCGTCGCTCTTCTTCCGATACCAACGTAGACCGACGCCTGGTTACGAATGTCCTGATATCCTTCATCACGACGCCGCGCGCAGATCCCAAACGTTTTGAGATGCTTTCACTTCTTGCTTCTATCTTATCTTGGAATGATGATGAACGGGAGAAAGCGGGACTTCAAAGAAAGGGTGGCGTTATCTCCAGCATTGGATCGTCCATATGGGGTCGTGCAACGAGTCCAACGAAAGGTCCCGAACTTGAGAAGGGCGATGAGACAGAGGTAAGTAAAGTGCCATGCTATCTAGTTCACATTGTCTGTCCACATACTCATGCCGCCCCAATCGCAGTCATTCTCTCGTTTGTGGGTTGAGTTTCTTCTCACTGAAGCTGCCTCAGGAGAAGGCGTCCCGCCGCCCCCCAGATCCCCGTCACGGGGCAACTCGTCCCTTCCTGCCTCGCCACGCCGACCATCCTTCTCGCCCTCGCCGCGCCTATCTCCATCCACCCCTCGAACCACATCACGATTACCGAGCTTCACGGCAGCCGCGATGGCAAGCTCTCCGAATCTCCAACTACAGCACCCGCCAAAAGGCAAAGGCAAGGAAAAAGATACAGGTCTGGACTCCTAGTGACCGTCGGTGATGGTTTGGTTTACTATGACCCTTTTGTGTTTTTCATTTCTCGTTATTGCAGGTATTACTAGGACCTCTTTTGACACGGACCCATTGTTTACATCGTATACACACATCATGATCACTACATATCCAGCAACTGAGTAATTCTTGAATTCTATATATGACATGGAACTGACCTGAAAGAATTGGCCAAAATTGCCGCGACCCAGTGGAAATTGTGGTCACTACGAATGTATGCGTTGGATATTCATGAAATCCTCTGCGTCAGAGCGGACTGTTAGGGCCGCCACAGTTGTGGGCGGTTGACTATGAGCGCTGAGCAGCCAGTGCAATCCCAGAAGTAGTGCAGTAGTAGTACCCGCTCAGCAATTTAGCAATTTCAACGTTGGACCCAAGTTTAACCCAAGCAACTTCTGATGAGTGTTCCTGACTTGGGTCAGGTCCCTCACATTACACCGCATCATGATGACCGAATCATTTAGCCAATTATTTGACCATAATTCTGAGAGAAAATATCATGATCCGCCACACAAGGTATGATCCATCCACAGGGGTATATTGAAAGGTAACTATCACTACTGCTCCTCGTCAACGGCAAGCACACACTACGGGTATGGTCGCAGCGCGTGCAAATTATGAATGCCATAACAAAAGTCCATCCATGTTACTTTTCGTCAACCCTGTTACGCCAGGTAAAGCTTGCTTAGAGAGCAGCGACGGCACCAACGAGGGCAAGGGCGGCGCCGACAAAGCCAGCGGAGGTGGTAAGGCCGAGAGCACCACCGGTGGGGGCGTCGGTGGGTGCGGGGGGTGCGCTGGTGTTGGCAGGCTTGGTGGGAGCAGCACTGCTGGAGCCAGTGGTGGTAGCAGTGTTGCTGGCAGTAGCGTTCGCGCCACCGGCGGTGGTGGCAGTCTCGTCACCGGACTGAGTGCTGTTGCCACCGTTGACTGAGAAGATGATGAGATTGGGGACTATGGAAGTATTTGAAAAAACGTTGACATACCGAGAGCGCACTGGGCATCCTGGACGGCCTTAGCGGCGGTGACGTCCTCAGGCTGGCAGTCGGTGGTCAAGCAGGTGGCGGCAGCGGTCTGGAACTCGGTAGAACCGCAGATACACTCGATGTCGGTGCTGAAGCATGAATGAGCGAGTGTTGCTGGAAGAGAAAACACAGAACACGTACAGAGCCTCGCACTTGCTGGAAGGAAGGGACTTGGTCAAGCAACCAAGGGCACACTCGGAGAGCGTAGGAGCATCCTGTGCGCTGGCACCGAGAGCGGCGGCGACGATGAGGACAGAGGCGACTTTAGAGAAGAACATAGCGAACGTCGTGAAGGAGCTATTAGCGGGGCAGTGGTAATTCTGTGGAAGGAGGGTGGGGATGAATCTTCACAAATGCCTCACTTTATATAGACAATGAATTCAATCTCGCGTAATTGAGGGGGTACTCCTTGAGGCTGGAATTGTCCTTATTGGAAATTACTCCACCTTCGCGAGTCGCGCTCTGTTTTGCTGGCAACTGGGGGTGAATTCTTTGGCGACGCGTCGTCAAGCGAGACGACGCTTGGCTTGAGCCAAGGAGGGCGCCCACAAGGCAAAATGATCAGATGGTCCAATTAGGATCCAGTTCATCATTTCCTTGCGCAAGCGACAACATCTGACCAGCAAGTTGAAGGGCACCGAGTCCACGCCGACACGTCATCTCTCGATGTGCCAGTTGGAACGCGCAGCGGCATAGCGCGTCGTTTAACCGTCCTCCGACTTCTTGTTAGCTGCGCGTCAGGACGCTTTTGCAGACGAGCAGTGTCTCCCAGAGGTCGACGACCCCCACCAGAGTCCTTGCTGCGACGAGAGGAAGTTCAAACGCAATCTCCATGGCTGACCTCTGTACAGAAAACAGTTGTTCTGCATTTGATGTTCAAACAACGGTCTTGTTGCGAATCGTGTCCGTCATGTACATGTCCGAGTTCGAGTTTAGTTATGCACCAGTGATGTCTTCGCGGAGCTTGAAACCTGGTGGAGATTGCCGGCTCAGCGCTGCTCCCTCCTGCAACTATAGTTGACCATGGCAGCAGCGTTGAGTACTATAGCTTTGGACGTTGAACGTTGAAAGCTCGTCAAATCTTTCGCTAAGTCTCTGGAATGCTCAGCTTGTCGTAGGAAAATGATGCTGATAATACTTCAAGTTAGCCATCACTTCAAATCTACCGTGGAATCCTCTTATTTTCTTCGGACGATTCCTTGACATTAGCTTGGAAATGCTCGACCTCATGATTGGGCGTGACTAGCTGGTAGGTTGAAGCTAGAATATCAATATGCTGCCATCATCAGACTGACATCGATCAACTTACTGACGCTGTGCTCAGCGAGGCTCCATCTCCCTTGTGACACTTCCTCGATGTCCATTCTTTGACCCTACCTAGGAACTCCAAAATTGAACTTGCTCCTACGCCCGCAGCACGGAACATAAGGTACTTCCAGCATCCGGTATTTGGCGAGCGATACGGCATCAAGCCCGTGCTCAGCTCCTCACTCTCTGTGAAATGACCGCATGGCTGGTTTACAAGAGGACAAGTCCATCATGTGAATACATCACGGGATCGTAAAGCGGCCGTTCATATATAACATGCTCAATCCCAGTCTCCAAGCGAGCCTTCCAACTCAGACCAAGGTAACTTCGTCGTCCCCACCACTAGCTCACCAAACTCCACCCCCAGCTCCGCTTCGTCCCCTGCCTTCACTGTCTGGATGTCCTGAGACTCGCGCTTGAGCTTCTCTCGAAGCTTGCGCTCCACAGATGGCATCACGACCAGCACAGTCACTTGCACGCCTTCGACCGGTTTCGGAGGCTCCGGATTGTCCAAAGTGCGAACTCTTTGCCGTGAGCCAATGCGGAAGCCGTTCATGATGGCCAGTGTATACACAGAGTTTCGTACGGATGTATATATACGATGGAAAATATTGGTTGGGGGAGGTTCGGGATGGCGACGGGTCGGATTTGGCCCTGGGTTGTCCGTATGGATGTTGGCGGGAATATGATCGGGTGGTACAGCTGCCCGACTCAACCCGGAGTAAACTGGGGTACGAGAGATGGGAGGGACGGGGGTTGTGGTCATATAAGCCCCACGAGATGGGAAATAACTCATCTCTCCGACTGGACTTATCGCGCCGTTGGGCAAGCGCGACTCTCGCGGTGAAAATGTACGATCCTCTTGGGATTTCTCGCGAATAAGAGTGAATGCAAGTGGCTAGGGAGAACCATGGTTAATGTTTTTAATTTGTGCACGTACAATCCCATAAGGACTGCCACGCCGACGCCCACAACGTAAGGCTTGGCAAGGCCCAAATCCGAGATAACGATCTGTGCAAAGCGAGCGCCACGAGGAAACGCGGCTGAACCTCCACCACATAGTTTTGCAACCTTTTTCGTGCAAAATGAACTATCTAACTCACCTGAATGTCTGACCACCTCTCGGACTCGTTCCTCTCATCCACCTCCGGCCACGCGTCCCATATGGCAGGTTTCACTACCTCCACCCGCCTCGATCGTTGAGCAGCAGAGTCGTTCAGGCCCAAATTCCGCCGGAAAACGACTGCTGCTCGTCTCGTACCCAACCCGCATCCCAAAAAGAACAAGAACAGAGCAATGAACGCGATGAGAAAGCTGAACGGAATGGAGGACCCGGGGTTCAAAGTACCGGCGGGAGGTGGTGGTAAGTCCGTCACGGTGCTGTTGCCTGTGCTCGTTGCATTAGGAGCGGAGAAGGATTGGAGGGCCATGGTGACGGTTCATGAAGAGAGGTGTCGGGATGGGAATGGTCGAAGCTGTCGAGATGCCTTGCTTGGAGGGTGAAATACGGCGAGTGAGAGTGGTGGTTATTCCAAGCGGACTCCCACCGTAGCTGCGGATGTCTCCCAGCTTCCCACTCGACACGGAGGCTGTTCGAACGGACGGTCGACGTTCAGAACTTCAGACTGAGTTTATCATCAGATTGCGTACGAATAGCACACGATCACACGAGTATCCTTCTTGACGCTCGCAGTGCACTGATATGGTCTCCTGCATTCAACTTTCTACTCCTCATGAGCGATTGTAAAGACCACTAGAAAACAAACATCATCGGTGTGGCGAAACATCCACCGACAATGCAAATCTTCGCACATCTCGACCATAGTAGACCGCGGTCACTTTACCAGCTGCTACCCACATGCCGTCCTTGCTCAATACAATCCGGAACGCTAACTCCGCCAACTCCCGCTCCGACAACTTCTAATCTTCCTTGCCACATCTCGCTCTCCTGCAGAAACGCCTTCAGCTCCTGGACGCGCTGCAGGTGCCCCACAGCGGGAGTTGGTATGCACCCCGTCAAATGATGTGCTCGAATTAGCACAGGGTCTGGCAGAGGGTGCGATGGTGCGAGGTGTCTTGTCAGGATACGAAGCAGCCTATCTGGTTTGACGGACTCCGCGGTGTGGGAGAAAACGTGTGGACCGCCCAGCATCATCGTCACTTTTGTGAACCTCGGACTGTCCGGACTAGGGTAAAGGTCCTGCTCCGGGAGAGCACAAGAGTCAAAGACGACACCGAGGACGCCTGCGTGGTCGTCTATCTCCTCTTTAGACGCATCGTCTCGGGGACGGGGAACAAGATAACCAAACCCTGGTGGGTGTATGGGAAACGTCGTTGGTGGGAAGACAATGTTAACAACAGTGACAGTGGACACCGGTCTCCGGGATATCTTCGTAATGGGTGACAATGTGGGGGTGGACGTTGACGGGGCAAGTTTGGCCAGCGTTGACATTGGCAGTGCGGACACCACGTGTGAAGCTTTTAAGCAGCGTCCAGAATCAGTCACAAGCTGGATGAATGAGAGTTCATGAACGTCCGGATGAATGGCTGTCGGAGAAGCGTCGCACCTTGAACATTGCGTCTGTGGACGATCTCTCAATAGTCCTGATTGCGTCGCCGGTGATGATCTCGATGTGTGATCTCGAATCCAGGTTCCGCGAAATTGCACGAGTTATAGTTTCCATCCCTTCCTTGAAGGAGTAGACGCTGACGTTCCGCATGAGGCTTGAGACATCGTCCAGCTGATATAATTCATCGTCCACCGCGTCTTTGGTCCGTAGAGCCTTGCGAATGAAACCCCTAACCACACTCCCCTTGCCGTCAATGGCAGCATCCCATAGAGAAGGAAATGCTGCACGGACACTGAGCTGACGAGAATCAGCAGCATAGATGCCGTGGACAAGCGCACTTCCAAACGTCCGCGCAAAGTCTACCCCAAAGTGGATGGTAAGAAATTGGTCGACGGAGAGATCTTCATGGGCTTGTAATTGTGGTGTTGTCCGTAATGATGCACTGATCACAGCTGGGACAAGGATACGGGAAAGCGGAGATGAAAGAATTGCGGGGAGAGACGATGGGATCATCGTCAAACCATGAATGCCTGGAATGTGCAAGAAACGATTTCTTGCAGCCAAGGAGGTGTGGGGAACTGTCAGTAGCAGATGCTCAAGTTTCAATAGGTTTATCTAGGGTTCCCAACGTCAGAAGATTTCTAGTAATAGTTTGTGTGTGGAAGACGTTGTCAACTGGTGCCAGTAAATGAACCACGATGTTCCGCTCGTCCACACAGCTATCGATGTCTCTGCAAAAATATTACGCACCAATTCTAACGTAGACTTCCCATGAGGGCGCAAAGTCCTAGGCCCGGCTTCCAGTACAATGCTGGCTGTGTTACCAGCTCCATCACAAATTTGGGTTCGCTCGCTGTGAACCCATCCTCCTAGCCGTTGAGTTTTCTCGAGTAACGAGATGGGGACGCCAGGAAAGCGTCGAGCCAGATGAAACGCAGAAGACAAGCCTGACAGGCCTCCCCCCAAGATTGCAATATGAGTAGGCGACATTCAGGGAATGGTGAAATCCAAGTCGGACGTTGTAACTCCGAAACTCTCCGAAGATACAGTTACGGCGCTTATTAACGTCGAAACGTCCGAGTCCACACTGGCAGCGGACGTGCATCGTTCATGTGGGGTAGTGGGCTGAGATACATAATGACTGCACGACGAGGTAAGTCATCGTCAATGCCACCCTAGTTCGTGCTCGTCCTGACCTCTCGAAATGCCTGCCCGTTATCGTTCCCACCGTTCTCACTGGCATAAACATCACTGCCCCCTACTTCCAACAGAAATCTGCGAGATGGTCATTGATTATATTGCCGCGAGCAAGGGCGATGCAAATCGCACTGGAACCTTGATGGCTTGCGCTCAAGTTTGCCGAGCCTGGTACAGTCGCAGTCGCTCCCATCTTTTGGACAAGATATGCATCCGTGATCTAGAGACTGTCGAGCAGGTCAATGACTTCTTCCTCAAAACTCATCCAAAACTCAAGTGTTGCGTTCGGGGCCTTTGCATCTACCAGCCCTCCCGAACCAATCTTAGCCACCAGGGGACTCAGACTACAACGGCATCATGTATCACGCCAATACTGCTGCGCATGGCTCCGATTTTCAGGCAACTAAAAACGGTGACACTGGTTCGGCTAGAGCTGTCCAATGCGCATCCCAAATTTTCCCCAGCCCTCACTCTTCTGGAGTCGGTAGAGGATCTGACCATCAGATCCTCCACCTGCGATCACCCACGGACGCTCAGTCGAATTATAAACGCCATTCCTACTCTCACCTCCCTCTCCCTCATTGATCTTCGCTTCTCGAAGCAAGAACCGACGTTCATGGTCCCCAGGCGCTCCTCTCATTGTCTACCCCATTTCAAGCTAGAATTCAAGGACATGCATGTCCACCAGATTTGCGATGCACTGAACTACCTTCGGTTCTCTTCCACCCAGCGGCTGACTGTCAGCATATGGATCGTTCAGCCCCACGATAACTCTTGGGAGACCAATGCTCAATTGGCAGAAAGCGTCAGAGCGTTTCAAGCCAACCATTCGGGGATCAAATCAGTGGTGGTCAAGCTGCGATTCGTTACACCTTCTAATAAGGTTGATCTAGAACTTATCAGTGGGTTCACATTGAATATCGGATGATGGAAGAAGACGTTGACCCTTTGTGATATTAGGATGCTTGGACCAGAACGGCGGAATACAACGGATCGTGCGCCTCCACTGCTACCGAGATGCAATGGGTTGCTTCGGATCGGTGTGGGATGTAGGTTTCATTCCTATTCTACTCGCCACGTTCTGCCCCTACGAGGTAGATGCATTGCGCGTCACAATATACGGGGCCTGCGGATCCGCCGGCGTGGCTGCCGCGCTCAGCGAAGACGCCTTGTACAAAATTAGCGCCGTTTGGCAAAACGTCGAGCGAACGCGTATCTCCTGGAAGGAATCTCGAATAGATGTCGTGGATTACAGAGGTCACGTCCGTGTCTGGGCAGTTCGGCGCACATTTTCTTCATCCCAAGTCGCGGATAGGGGGAGTTTGGTAGCTCGCAGCACGTTGTGGACCACCAGATTACTCCCTGCAAGGCGCGAGCCTGACTCGCGCAATGTTACCATGTGCTCGGATCCAGCAATGTCCTGTGTAATTCCCAAGATCTATCCTACATTTCTCACCGAGTGGCGTTTGTCCGTCGCTCCTTCAGTCGCAGCGGAGTACAAAAGCACGTAAGAATCCATCGCTTTTATCTCGCCAAGGGATGTTATTTACCCGCCGACGCATTGTTAGCCCAACAGCAGAAAACCTCGAACGCACGGTACGCACGGTACACAACGCAAGTGATCGTCTTCTGGGACATATTCGCACCGTGCTGCCTGCGATCATAGACTTCTCTCTTACCCCAACGAGGGAAGATCCTGTCTCCAGAGGCACTCCGGAGATCAACTGGGCAGACAATCGTCATTCGATACTTCGACGGCTGCCGCGGAACTTGAGGACAAGAGGACACATATTCGAAGTAATTCTTGGAGGCAACAAGTTCCTTATGAGACTACTACATGGATCTAACGATATGCGAATGGAGAGCAGGATATCGAGCTACATTGGCAGGAGGCCGTATAGTCTGTGTTATACGGGCCATGACAGATGCTCCGCAGCGTATTTTTCTCCGGACGGTCTATGATGGTATCATCATTGGGGTGGTATTGCACAGTGAAGGTATGATATTTGTGTCACATCATGCACTGTATATGCAATTCTCTAAACTTGAATACATGCAGGTTTCTTCACACCAAGCTCCTCCGGCTGTTTCGGACTCGGCCCATTCCGAGTCGCATCGATATCTTCGGTCAGTGACAAACCCCTCCAGGCATGAATTTCACTCCTGAGACCTGACTACTAAATCCCATTTGACCAGTTTCCTAGTTTCTTCAAATTATTGAGCGGGCTTCTCCTCAGTCGTAATGGGCCTAACCTCTCAATGCACTGCCCCCACACGATGATCATGTACGCGAAATTTGGGGATATAATAAGCAAAACAGACATACGCCACTTCACATACCAACGCCTCCATCGTACAGAATGGCTGCAAAGTACATGAGGCACATATTTCCCCACCGAATATGTCCTGTCACGATCGGCATTGACACTCAGCCGCCTCTCCGAGACAAGCGGTGGAACTATCATTATGGTGACATCATTGTACAAACCCAGGCGTCGCTGGCAATCATTATAAGCTACACACTCTGGGCAACTTTTTTTATACATGCGTCGTGCCCCGATTCGTGGGACCGATTGCGTCGCTCTGAATTGCTACTGAAGAGGCATGAACTCAGCAGTAAAATCCGCTCAACTTGAACGCCGATTGATCGGGGCTGCTGGTCAGCTTGAACGTAGCCTTGAGAGCGCAGTAGTTCTGGTGAAACGCATCTTGTGTAGAATCAGGTCATGAGAAGTTACTGTCAAGGCAAAGTTTGCGCCGAACTTGAAGCTTGAAGCATCACAATGCATAACCATGTTTATCCAGCTGCATCATTCTCATGCGAGCGTCAAGCAGATAGATGGGAGACTTGTTCCGCAACCACGACGTCGACCTTTCTTCACATTCAGAAGCTCGCTCCCTCATGGCACACCCAGAGAACTGCTTCGACTGTTCACAGCCTTGTGCCTGGGGCCTAGTCGGATATCTCCTTCGAAGGATGCCATCGAGGTATGAGAGTTTCCGGGAAAACATACAAACATTCGGTGCTTGTGAAAGAGATTTTCATCAAAAATGGAGAATGGTAAGTCGAAATTCACCCTGCTTTCTTCAAGCTTCAAGGTTACAGTCTCTTTTTCTGCAGCGTTAGTAGTCGCCTCATCACCGTCGTTACCAAGTGTGAAATTAAGATCAACATCTGCCAGATGTCCCAATTTGGTGCTCCGCCAGTGCATTCTAAACGTCCATCTGTACGAGAAAGGGTGAGTCAGTTGCAAAATCTCAAACACGGCGGGAATTGAAGGCTGCAAAAATTTCCCAGGTTACACCGGGAGGCATCGGGTAACCGATTCCATCCTGGTTCCCTGTGCCGAGGAAGTGGTCTGGCAAAGGGCCTAGGTGTGCGTCAAGGCTCCCAATATTCTTGTAGGACTATGACGTGCCTCGTTGTCATTCTTTTTCGTATCGAGAACGTAGCATCGTGGCCGTCGTTGGGTTACTTTATCTCTCAACGCACGATGACCATATCTGCATCATGATGTCGTATTTGGCGACGATTGAGCCTCGTCTCAAGCACGCACTCGGCCTCCACAGTTGTCAAGCTCTCCGCTCAAGCCAAAGTGTACACCGAACACATAGGATTACTGCGTTGCGATATCGACTGCGATCTCGTACCCGAATCCCGGCGTACCATCGTACTGGTCGGCTCTCACATTTGCAATCCTCGCAAGATGCCCACTCCCACCGACATCGCCGAACATCTTCGGTGCGTTGCTGGCTTCTAGCGTGCTTCATAAGCCCGCCGTGTCTTGAACGCAATCCGGCATCCCCGTTCCGTTCCCTTTTCCGCACCCTCCGTTGCGAATTGTAAGTTATCTTCACTCCACCCTTGCCTTACATCGATGTCCTCAGCTGTAGTACCTATTGATTCACAGGTGCCTTGCTCGTTATCATACAATATGTGAAATCCTACAACCATCCAGACGTCTACCATGGGAGTGGAATATCGCGCGGAGCAATATCCTATCATGTCCCAGGACCGATTCCTAGGCTTCGGTTCATAAAAGGTTCAGCAGCGGGTCCAAGTTGCTTCAGTCTGTCTCCCTCCCTTTGGCCGTGCGTTTTGGGGTGCGCCCAGTGCCACAACACCGGATCCATCGCCACAGCCGGCAGCGATAACGATCTCACTGGCATGCGGTTGTATCATGACCGTGTTACTCGACAAATGGCTACGCTCACCGCGAGCCTGTTCGGGGCGGTTCAAACCGTGTCGGGCCCGACGAGTCCCCGTCCCACGAACAGCTCTCTACCTCGTTTCTGTGGAAAACTCAGGTCCTGAAATGTTACTTTCTGAAACCCGCTCCCTCGCTTCCCTCCGCTCTTCAACACCTTCGATGGCCACACATCTCTCAACGTCTTGTTCAACCAACCGTTCTCCTGGTATTATACTCACGCGATGTCAGCGTTGGCGGTGATCATTGGCCAGCTATCTGCTTCAAGTCTGACGCGCAACACACACTTGCGATTGCCAAGTTAAAGTTGTCGATGTCCCTGCCCAACTAGCCGATAACAAGAACGTATAAAGAGGACGGCTGGTACCTCAACAAACCTCAGGACACTCAGACCTCCACATCCTCTTCAACAGCACCTGCCGCTAATTCACAATGGCCTTCAAGACCCTTGCAACCCTTCTTACCATCGTTGCCACCGTTCAAGCTGCCAGTAGTATGTCTCAGTTTTACACCGTTGAAATGACCATCCTGACCGATGTGCTTTCAGCCGGCTTGACCAAGCGTGTTGTTTGCCCCGATGGCAAGAACACTGTTACCAACGCAGCTTGCTGTCCCTTGTTCGCACTTCGTGACGATCTTCAGAGGAACCTGTTCAATAATGGTGCCTGCAACGCTGAGGCTCATGAGGCCCTACGTTTGACCTTCCACGACGGTATTGCTATCAGCAATAAAACGTTCGTGACCAATCCGCCCAACAAAATTACTCTTCGCTAACGGCACTTTTGCTTTTTGCAGTGGCAACCACGGCGGTGCCGATGGCTCTATCATGATTTTCGATCGCATCGAGACGGCCTTCCACCCGAACATTGGTTTGGACGAAGTCGTCGCCCAGCAGAAGCCCATTCAGGCAAGACACTCCATCAACCCGGCTGACTTGTGAGAATGAGCCCTTTTCCAAAGATATGAGACGTTCCCTGACCAATATGTCATTCTCGCAGCATTCAATTCGCCGGTGCTCTTGCAGTCAGCAACTGCCCAGGTGCCCCTCAGCTCCCCTTCTTCCTCGGCCGCAAGGTTGCTACTGCTCCCGCTCCCGACGGTCTTGTCCCCGAACCGTTCCACACTGTTGAGCAGATCTTGGACCGCTTCGCCGACGCTGGCCCGGTTGGCTTTGAGGACGTTGAGGTTGTCTGGGCCCTTTCTGCGTAAGCTCTTACTCTGAATCAGGTCTTTGGTAATCAAAATACCGATGCGATCCTGTAGCCACACCATTGCCGCGGCTAATGATGTTGACCCCAACACCCCCGGAACCCCCTTCGACTCCACCCCAGCTATTTTCGACACCCAATTCTTCTTGGAGACACAGCTTCACGGTACCACCTTCACCGGCAGGACTGGTGTGAAAGGTGAGGAGAGGTCCGCTGTCAGGGGTGAGATGCGTCTGCAGTCCGACCACTTGGTAAGCCTTTTACTAGGTCCAACACTCACATAAAACTTAACTCATCCTTTAATCAGCTCGCTCGCCACAACAGGACCGCTTGCGAATGGCAATCCTTTGTCAGTACGTATCAGCTCAAGCAACCTCAGCTTTCGCCACATAATGGCTAACCCCATAACGCACCATCAGACAACCCCCAGAAGTTGCACGACCGTTTCATCGACGCCTGGCTCAAGATCTCTCTCCTCGGCCAAGACCAGGACCTCTTGACCGACTGCTCCGATGTCATTCCCGTTCCCAAGACCATCAACGTCCAGGCCACCTTCCCACCGACTCTCTCCAACAAGAACGTTGAGCAGGCTGTATGTTGCTTCACATCCGCCATGCAATTATCAGTAACTAATCTAGATCTTGGTTTTCAGTGCGCGGACACCGCCTTCCCCACACTCGCCAGCGCACCCGGCCCTGCCACCGCTGTTCCTCCCGTTCGCCGCTGAGCGGTTGAACCAACTCAGCCTTGAGTAACGGCTATATCGGTCTACCCCGTCCTCGGTGAACTCGCACTTGGAATTATCAATTGGCTGTACTATGCAATGTACTTTTGGCTGGTTTTTTTAGAATGATGGTTGTAGACATACGGTTGTATTGCGATCTTGTACTTGTTGTTACAGTCCTAACCGACTATTGGAATACGTTGTTCTTTTCACACATGCCTTACTTGACCCGAGGTTAGAAGAAACAGCGTGTGTCTGCAGTTTCTGGACGGTGTGCAAATCGGCTTCGAACGAATTTCTCAACGGCTGTCTATTGTTGTCTCAACTGCGCGCGTCGATCACAGCGGGTTCGTTCTCCGATCATGCGGTGCAAGGTCGTTTACTGCCTCCGCTATTTATATTGGATCGACAATATGTATTGAGCGTAGGTGTGGGTGCATCGGGCTGGCGGTCAATTGGCGGTGATAAGAGCAGGTGATGGGTAGTACAGTGATGCTATGCAAGTTGAATGCAACTAACATAGAACACATACGATACAATCGCCGATGAATAGAGAGTGAACACATTCGTGTGATTGCTCGAAGAGAGAATCCTTGGCAAAAAATTAACGTTTGCTATACAAATGCCCTGTGCATATCACTGTCACATCGTGGATGAGTTCGGGAGCACAGGTTGTCGTTGTTGAGCTTGTTCTTGTCAGACGACTGGCATCAAGTCAACTGCGTGTGTATTTTTCTTGGCAGAAATATACACACACCGTCATACATGTCTGTTCAGCATTGACGTCCAGAAAGAAGTGTAAGGCAACCGCGGGGTTTATTGTCCATGAGTAATAGACCGTTTGTTTTTTTTACCTCAGGCTATGGGACGGAGGCGTGGAAGTGGACGGTGACTGGTGACGACTTAGCGTTGAACTAAAAGATCCGGGGCCCCCTGGACGTCTCCATTGATCATGAGTAGATAATGCATGCGCAGATACAAGTATATCAGAACAATGGCTATGATACTCGCACAATGGTATGCGCCACAGAACGGAGTAACGACTTACCCCCAAACCTGCACGTGTATGTGTGAACACATGGCTGACAGTCTTCAGAGTGATAACGGATTCGCCTGGAACAATCACCATGCCTCTTGAACAAGTTCTAGGGGTCAGTGCTTCATATGAGTCAGTTGCATCGTATCGGCCAACCCATAGCGTCAGTATGACACAACGAATCGTACGGAGAGCGGGCTAGAAATCGAATTGTATTAGGGCAAGGCTAAGCTCAAGGAGACATAAGAGGCTCAATATGTATGGACAGAGGGCATGCGGATCAAGCAAGGGGCGTGTTTGCTTTGCGAGGGCACAAACAAAGAGGGAGATAACTGGCTGTGAGAAACGAGAGCACTGAGCGAAATATCGACTGAAGGAGCATATAGAAACAGTATGGTTACTTGCCCAATCCAGGCAGAATTCCTTCACTGAGAACTCCCCGTCGTGGGATCATTAGTGCTGGATTTTCGGGTCCTAACCACCTTGTTACGCAATGCGCGTTCTTTGAGTTCCCTTTCTTTTCTTTCAAGCTCGGCTTGGTCGGGCATGGCCTTCGCTTCGGTTAGCACTATATACGTGTCCTAAAGACGGTCATGCAAGCTCACCTCGTCGCGATCCTGCTCTTCTGACCTATTGTTGCGCTCAGCTGAACCCTTGATCTTCAACTCGGGCTCTTTCCCTTTCGCATCAACTTCCATTTTGTTGTCTTCGGATTGAGGTGCCTTCTTGGAAGATGGTCCAGCTCGGCGGGACGAAGTGTCGTCCAATGTTCTGCTCGAACTTCGGGACCTGTTTCCTCTTCTACCATCACGACTCCTGTCTCTCTCACCCCGACGTCTTGGGGGTGAGCGACTCCTACTCAGGCTAGGACTGTGTCTTCGCCGTCTCCTTGGAGGAGAACGGCTGCGACTGGGACTTCTCCTTCGACCGTAACCCCGGGGAGGCGACCTTGATCGTGAACGAGATGAAGAGATCCGGCGGCGCCGGGGTGGCGGGCTAGGACTCCGACGTCTATCCCGCGGAGAATATGAAGGAGAGCGGCGCCTGCGACGAGCAGGAGGTGGTGGGGATCGAGAACGGGATGGTGATCGTCGGCGAGGTGACGGGGAGTCACGACCTCTCGCACGTCGGGGTGACCGCGAACGATTACGGCGGGGAGGTGTCCGAGATCTTGAACTTCGTGTGCTCATATCAGGAGAATCAGGGGAGCCACGCCGGCGAGGTGGTGAAGGGCGACGGGGTGAAGGGCTACGTCGGCCTGAACGCTTTTGATGCAATGCAGTTAGAGACACAGTCAGACTTTGAGCGATCCGGAACGTTCAACATACCCCGCCTCCTCTTCCGCCCCAACCACCGTCACGAGGGCGACCGCCACCTCTATCATCACTGAAACTTCCTCGCCCACCTCGCCCTCTTCCCCTACCACCACGACCGCGGCTATCACCATACCGTGCGCCTCTTTCGTTGGTCCTGATTTCGTCAAGTCGCGCTCGCCGATCTCGCTCTTCAATAGCACGGGAATCACCTGCACGCGCTTGTCGCATCTCCTCTTTCTTCTGTTCCACGAAAGTCCGTGGTACACCAGCTGGACTCTCTTGTGCCTCCAGTAAAAGGGTCCAAAGCGCAGTCATAAATGTAGGGGTATGGTTGGTGAGGAACCCTGTCAAGTTAATTTGCATCTTGCGGGGATCAGGGAACTGGGAGGCGTGTTTATGAGGTTCAACGGTGGCAGCAGCATAACTGAAATGACAGACCTGCTGTGAATCATCCTCAAGAAGACCCATCGCATACTCAACCACAACTTCGTCTTCAAAGCCCACAAGCTCCACGATCTTTTTGACAACCCAAGGTCGGATGACTTGCAAGTTGACCTTGCGCATATCAACCTGCGATATAGACTCTGTTGAGTATCATCTTCTGGCTCACACCCAAGCTATCAACACACCTTCTTGTCAAACTCGGCGGGAAACTTCATGGTTTTCAAAAGTTTCAGCTCTTTGTCAGAGAACCGTCGATCCTGGTCCGCCGATGTTCCCTTGAAGAAACCTATTGCACGAAACTAAGCGAAGTCAATCCGGAGGGCGGTGATTAACTCACCCGCATCTGCCATGGTACCTGCTCTGAGATAGTGAGCGAGAGTGTGGATGAGAGACTGATGGGCGACGTTTTGTCGTCGTCGTTGTCGTCGTTGAGAATGACAGCAGTTAATTTCCAAATTATTATAATTGATGGACAATAAGAGGAATAATAAATCACACGTAATACGGCTAACTTCTTTCGGGCCATGGCGATCGTCTTCCAAATATTAATTCTTCTTTCAATCTTCCGTATGCTAGCAAAACTCCAAAGGCCGTTCAAAACACTTTTGCTGGCTGTGAGGTTGACTTTCAGCAATCAAGTCCCCCTTCCCCCAAACCCAGCCGGGACACACCATAGCCTCGTTGCAAAAGGCTTTATGATGTTCGTCATAACCCTTCGCGGCCTCTAGATCCTTTCAAAGCATGCCTTATGCTGAATCCGGCATTCATTTCCTAGGGTCGGACGATAATAAATGACAGTGACAGCGGCGACCTCGCCGCACGTGCCAGGAGGTTTTCATTATGAGCTTCCTCTTCTCGCCCACGCCCAAGCGGGCTGCGTCCTGGTCTTTACACTTTGCCAGTGCTGCTCACGGCCGAAATCGTGCTACCTAGACATGGAGCATCGCAATAGTCCACAGGCCTCCACCTCTCAGCCATCCATACACTCTGCCTCCTCAGTTACCGATATCGAGGAAACCGAGGAGGAGGCCCTCTGTGTCCAAGACGTGCCGCCAAGGGGGAAAGGACTGGTGGCGACGAGGAAAATCAAGAGGGGGGAGCTTCTCCTTGCCGACAAGCCCCTCCTCATCCTCTCTCCATTGTCATCCAATTCAACGCTGCTCGTAGCGCTGTCCAGATGCTCCAGGGAACAGCAGCAGCATTTCTTCTCCCTCCCAAACTCCTTCAAGGGAAGACTTCTCCCCGCACAAGGGATATTCGAATCCAACGCACTTCTCCTTCCAGGTAGTAACTCACAGCACGAGAATGCCGGAGTTTTTCTGCTCGCCTCACGATTCAATTCATCTTGCGCTCCAAACGTGAGCAAGTGCTGGAATCCAGCGCTTCGTATCATGCTGTTCCGCACACTTCGTGATGTCCAAGAGGGAGAGGAGCTATGTTTCAACTACTGCGACGTTCTCGGGACGCGGGAACAGCGGAGAGAGGACATCATGGAGGAGCGAAACTTTCTTTGTCGTTGTACCGTATGCGAGCTTGACGATGAACAGTCCAAAGTCAGCGATGAACGGAGGAAAACCATATCACGACTCTTCGATGAAGTGGCGGCTTGTGGGAGGGAGCCCACTTTGGGCATGCGAAAGGTGTGTCGGGTTGATATATTGATACACATCCGTTAGCTCACCGATCCTTCCGCCTCAGATAAAGAAAGCCCTCAGATTGCTGCAAGAAGAACATCTTGTGCATTATGAGGCATCTTTTTACTACGATGCCTTCCAATTTTGCATCATGGTATGTTTTCACTTTCTTCTCGAACCACTGAATGTCGACTCATCACCTACGTAGGTTTCGGACTTCATGAATGCTAAAGCGTGGATCCGAAGAGCATGGGAAGTCTCTTGTTGTACGTCCGGGCCAGACAGTGATGTCGCAAGGATGTTTAAGTTGTACTGGGCGAACCCACGTGCGCACCATCTCGCAGGCACCCTCCCCAAGACCATCCTTTGCGGACCCGAGCGATGATCCTGTTTGTAGTCGAAGGGGTCGATGTGTGACGAATAGATGCAATGGTCTCTGGTTTTGTACTGCATTCGAATTCTATATCCCTCATCATGCCATTCATGGCTCGCGCTCATGCCTCGTATACTCTGATGCTATGCTATTTATTTCGACGTTCCACTGGTTGGCATTGCTTCCCGCGAATTTGACGAAACGAGCTCGAAATCACTTCGGATCGATTCGCTCTCGACTCATTCCGACCTGATATCACATCACCCAGATCGAATCATCAGTTTACTAGCATCCACACTGAGCACACCTTGCCTTTCCTTCGTCCCGGGTCACTCGCCTTCCTCAGAACTCTCCTTCAAGTTAACGATCCACTGGCTTCTGTTTATGTCGACTCACAATGGCAGACTTTATGTACAGCCACTGCACTAATGTACCAGGCTCGGCGAAATATCTGCGCGCTAAGGGTGTGTTTTCCCTTATGATCATCACATAACAGGTTAGTCGAGACCAGTTCTAATGGAAAAGCAAGGATAACGTCACGGTGTACAATACCTTCCCAGTTTAGCCCTGGGATAATCGGTGGACAATACGCCCTTCGGGATGTGCATGGATTTTTGGGCGTTCACATCCTACCAACCCACCGCACACGTTTCCAGGACATTCCCTGGTATTCAATGCTTGAGCCTCGTGGCTGAAAGCATATATACCCCCTTGATCTTCGATATTGTTTCCCTAGACAATCCTTAGCAGTGGCGCGCAATGGAGACGACAACAACTACGCTGGCGAGCACGAGTACTCAGCCCAGTGGCCAGCCGATCCAAATGTTCGACTGCATGATTCACCTTATGCCCAATAAAATGTGTACGTTCTCTCTCCCCTGTAGAATCCCTGTCACTTACTGGCTCCAGGGTACAAGAAATTCATGGTGAAGCCAATCAAAGGCAAGGAGTACAAAGGTGTCTCCCTCTCCGCCGCAAAGAACATCGCCAAGGGCGAGATCATACTCACCGAGTGCCCTATCTTCACCCTCCCATTCGACCGGGATCACATGGCCGTCACAGGTGGTCTCATGGCGTGCAACTCAGAGTACAAGCGGATGTTCTACGACATGTTCAACTGCCACGACGAGACTTCGAAGATGACGAGGGAGATGGGGATTTTCGCGACGAACGGTATCCCGTGCGGGACTGACTTTGGAAGTGGGAGAGTGGCGGATCGGGAGGGTGTGTTCGTGATCAGCGCGCGGATCAACCACTCATGTGTCCCCAACGTCCATGGGCAATGGGTGGACTGGGTACAGCAGATCGAGCAGCGCGCGACGCGTGAGATCAAGAACAAGGAGGAGATATGCAGGGGCTACATAGATCTATTGAAGCCTAGGGCGGAGAGGCAGAAGGAGCTGCTTGCGAAGTACTGGTTCAAGTGTGATTGCCCCGCGTGCAAACTCACCGGTGCCGAGCTGGAGGCTAGTGATGCGCGGCGGAAGAAAATACGAGAGCTGCTTGACAAGCACCACGATGGAAAGTGCACGGACGCCACTCAAGGGTTAGAGGAGGTGAGTTTAAAGCGTAAGTGTTCATTCCTCGATCACGCAAGATTCACTACCCGTTTGCACAGATACGGCTAGCATTGGACTGCATTGAGAAGGAGGGCTTGCCTATGTATGAGTCAATCTTCTACTTCTTCGCCTTTCACCTCTGCGCTGCGTCATCAGACTATCCGAACGCCAGAGAGTGGGCGAAGAAAGCTCGAGATTCTCATCTCATGTTTTGTGGGCCGACCTTGGAAGACCTCTACAACAGGTTGATTGCAGATCCAGGATGCTACCCTGACGCAGACTCGATGACAGGAAGGACATTGTGGGGACCTACATAGCTGAAGGTTTGAGAGAATAATGTCGAGTTTTGCATCCCTTTGTTGCTGTGATGCACGATATCTTTTTTGTTCATATGTATACGTTATTCATCATTGTATTGTCGTTTTAGAGCACCTCATTCTATTACCACTCTCTGAATGCTCCATCCGGTCCGTGAAATATATCATTTCTCCACGGTTTCTCCCCTTGATGCCTGATGGCTGTCTCTCGTACGAGCTCTTCGTTGATTTCAATGCCGAGGCCGGGCCCTGCGTAAGAAGGGTGAGATAGACAAAGAGACAGCAGAGGCGAGTACTTGCCGTTCGGAGCCCTGATATAGCCCTGCTGAATCTCAAAGACTGAAGAGTCCTTGAGATATGTGAAAAGGTCTGCACCTTGATTATAGTGAATCTACAGCGTATCCTTCAGAACAACATTCAAGTTACGAGACAAAGTCGGCATCATACCTGCCAGCTCATCTCCTGAATAACAACTATAGTGCGCAAGAAGGGGTTTAGAGGATAGTCCCTGGTGATGGCGTGCACTTACAGTTAGGCGCCGTAAGATCAACTTGGATGCAAGCGGCGAGTGCGATAGGACCGATGGGAGAATGCGGTGCCAGAGCCACGTCGTATGTCTCTGTATAGGATGCCAGCCTGTGGAGTTCACTGATACCGCCACAGTGGGCAACCTAGGTATATGGTGAGACGCACATGGTAGCAAACGGGTAATATCACGCACGTCTGGTTGAGCGATATCGATGGCTCTGCGTTCAAGGTATGGTCGATAGTCCGTCCTCGTATAGAGGCGTTCTCCGAGAGCAATGGGTATGGACACCATACGAGATAAATCCGCGATCTCATCCGGCTGTGTTGGAAGGAGAGGTTCTGTAGGCGGGTTCAGCTATTTGTTGAGCGGGTGAGGTGCTCCCCCGCACCTTCTATGAACAGCGGGCTGAACGGCTCCAGCGACCTTGCAAGCTGTTTCGCCATGCCCTTATGCACGCGACCATGAAAATCCACACCGACGTCAAGACCAAGTGCTCGGACCGCTTTCACGCGGTCAACCGTGTCGCCAAGAACGCTGGGGGAATCTACCCAGTCCACAGAGCCTTGGAAGAAGTTGATGAGCAAGAATTCCCCCCGAGGTCATGATCAATCGGTACTCACCAGTGCCGTTCATCTTCACTGCGGTAAATCCTTGCTCCTTACGAACTTCTGCGCCACGGACGACATCTTCAGGCGTGTCTCCGCCGATCCAACCGTACACTTTGACTCTATCTCTCACTTTCCCGCCCAATAGTTGCCACACTGGAACACCGAGTTTCTTTCCCTTGATGTCCCATAATGCTATGTCGAGACCAGACAAAGCGGACTTACCACCGAGTGTTCAATTAGTCGGTTGCATGCATTCTATATCAGAGCCGTCCACTCACCATAAGCACAGGGCCACCGCGATAGAACTTAGATCTGTACCCATGTTGCCATATATCCTGAATCTTGTCAGCATCCCAGCCAACAAACTGATCGCGCAACGCATCGAAGGCGCCTTCAACTGCTTCAGTATGTCCTTCCAGAGTCCCTTCACCCCATCCCACTAAACCGTCCTCCGTCTCGACACGAACAAACAGCCATCTTGGGGGTAGACGAAAAACCTAGAATGTTGGTTAGTCCAGTTCATGTCCATTGCAAGCCTTGGAGGGGCTCACTTCTAGTTTCGTGATGATACTTGGATCAAGGGCAGGCATGTTGAATGCTCACGGCTGTATGCTTACAGGGATAACTAATCCTCCATTTTATACTATCCCATCGGAGGTCATCTGCCGTCTGAATCTCATGCAATATGCAATCACTCGCGCATGAGATCCTCGTGACGACGGTTTGGGGGCCGGTGGTTTGTGCTAGTATTAGTCAGATTAAAAAAGTCTATCCTCTGAGCATTGAAATCAGCTGGCGACGAATGACTGAGAAGACAAAACCCACCGTATACATAGTCGTTGTCTAGTCTACATCCATGTTGGGGGGTCTTAGTGGTAGTCATCTATTCACCCCGTTATGGAAAGTGCGGAAGAACCTCGCGTCAAGAGTTGATTGCGGCAGAAACGGCAAAGAATTGTAGTCATCCATGTTTTGTCAACCGCGTGACCGAAGCGAGACGCGTCTCGACGAGCTTCCACTACATCTCCACTATTATTCGACCGCTCGTTCAATGCCTGAAAATAACTCAATCGTTTAGAATGCCTGCCGAGACAGTTACATCGGAATGCTGGTCATCCACCGACGGAAAGACCTCCATCAAGACCATTCTCACAGCACTCAGTGGACGAATGGACCTCGCGATTGGCAGGTTGACGCGACCGCAACCGTACCATACGGTCATGATCAGCTTTTCATTGCCAGATGTGGTGAAGGAAAGACCGCCGCCGCGTGCCTCCACCTGCTTGTTCGACATGAACTTCTCTAAACGACCAGTCTCCTGCGCAATAGTGTCAAGGTCCCACCAAAACCAGTAGTGCTCATGGATTTCTCTCTGACCAATCTCGGGGTGTGTCATGTAAGTGATGATATGTGTCTCATTGTGCTGTATACTTACCAGTCTTGTGCAGGTTGCCGAGCTTTCTCGTGTTGGTCTTGAGGCTGTAAACCTGGACGCAGACACTATCAGCGCTGCGCATGCGGCGAACACTGCGACTCAGCTCTAACAAGACATATCAGCCTGAGTGTACTCACTCGTAATTGTCTCGCCAGAACACCTGAATACCCGCGAGTTCCGCATTCACGTCGCCGACAACGAGATGTTCCGCCTCAGCACTGTGTTGTAATGTCATTGACGAGGCTCACGCCGTGATCCCATGGAGTCTTCAGTTCCGGAAGTCGTATGTCACAGTGTCGAAAGTCAGCGCCAGGGTTCCATGTGCAACAACCATCCTCTCCTTGACCGTGATGTGCCAGCCTGGTTCAAACAAACAAAAACGGCCCTGCCCGGGGGGTATGTGTCTGGTGTCGAGAGTATGAACCTCGCAGAAATGGACATGGCTGAGAGGTAGTGATTGAATGTATTCGACGTAGTTTACAACTGAAAAAACGCGAGTGAGACTGGAATATGAAGTGAGCGTGTGTCGAACATGCTGACATCCGCGTCGATGACATGAGCACGACAACGTGATGTTCGCCGGCACCGTCGGCATTACCTTCACACTTCCAGCATTTTGTCGGATCTTTCCAAATTGTTCACTATCAGCCAACACCCCCAACATGGCAGCAGACCTCTAATACAGAACGACTGTCTTCTGTATCGAGGTCCTCTAATACAGAACGACTGTCTTCTGTATCGAGGTCAGCCACGGAGACTAGTCGTTGTCCAGGTTCGTGGAACGCTGGTCCATCGCTGGGGGGGGGGATAAAAGTTGAATTATTCGAGTTTGAGGTAGCCTACGCGAGGTTAATTTATGTTATTACTGTGAAAGAACATCAGTGCAAGTCTTGTAGGTTATAGCCTCAAATCATAAATTAAATCATCAAGCGCTGCCACGACAGCCAACCGCTCAACCCATCCTTCTACCTCGACGACGACGGCCATTACGACAGACTCAACGCCTACTCTATTGAATCATGGTCCGCTCATGGCTCCGATTATCTTCATGCTCACCGTTGTGGATAATGGCGACGGTTGTCGTGCTCCTCACATTTCCCGTGAAGGCTGTTAAATTCGAACTGCCCGCATTCCGCTACCCACCTTCAAAATGCATATGGAATGCGGCTCACCCTGGTGCCCTCATTATTGTGACGGCAAACATTGGTCCTGGAGAGTTCCAGCGCGTCGACATAGAGATTGTGGATGCAGGAACGGACAAGAACACGTATTTGCACAAGAAGGGTATCAAGGGAGAGTCCCGCTTCGCGGTCACAGCGCATTCTGAAGGCGACGTAGGGGTCTGCTTTAAGAATACTCTGGAGAATGGTATGCGGAGCTCATGTTATAACTCTGAACATGCTGCTTATGTTGTCATAATCATCCTCTCAGGTGCTCCGTCAGGCAAGACCTACGCTCGTGTGGTTGACCTGGACGTGGACATTGGAGCAGACGCGGTAGATTACAAGTGCGTATAATTTGCCACGTCCAAAATGCGTGCTGATAGGATACCTTTTCGCTTAGCGCCATTGCCAACCAAGAGTCACTATCTGGTCTGGAGACTGAGATGCGGAAACTGGAGGGTGTTGTGAAGGAGATTGTGGACGAGATGGACTATTTGAAAAAGCGCGAGGAGCGGTTTCAGAAGACAAATCGTGCGTCCCACAAAACACACACTCGCGATGAGACTAAGTTACCATACAGTGTCGACGAATACCCGTGTGCAGAACTTCGCGTGGTTCACTCTATTTGCCCTTATTGGACTTGGAGTATGGCAAATATTCCATCTGCGAGCCTTCTTTAAGCGGAAATATCTCATTGATTAAGTCGCTCTGCTATATGTATTGATTTATGATGATATTGTGTCACGCTTTCTACCTTACTCTTAGGATATGCAAACCCATTGCAGCTGGGTGATCAACCTGTTCTACCTCGGAGTAAGCTTCAAGAGTCACGTATTTGGGTTCTTCAATTAGCATGAGGAGCATGCTACTCATCGTTGTATTGACCTCCATTTTTAACCAGGAGAGCGCAAACCATCAGATGACCTGTCTTCTCTCGTATCTCGTCTTCTGTGTTGCCAAGCTTGGTTGCTTCATGGGAAGGTTGATCTGTAAAACTCGTAGATCAGACAGCCAGGGTGATACTTTGTACCGTTTCTCATCGGCAGAAATGAGAAGCGTGTAGACTGGTGAAGTTTGGCGCAGAGGAGAAAATACAAGGGAAAGCTGGGACGAATGAGTGAGTGCTCAGTGCATTGTGACCTCGTTCTGTGCTTTGACATCCCTCCTACCTCCGCTGGCAGGAGCCGGAAATCACATCCCTCGATCAACCTTTACGATTCTTTCAGGTCGCCATTGCAAGGCCCATATGGAAGTGTTCTCCGCGGCACATTCACCATACGATACCCCATTGTTCACCGTATCTACGGTTCCTACAGCTCGATATAAGGCTGCAGATACTCAGAGGCCCACGTCTGGTCGCTCCTGCAACCCTCTACCACCAAATGTTGTTCAAAGCGACAACTGTTGGGTCCGCCCTCTCCGGTGCGCTCTCCGCGCTCGCAGCCTCCGTCGATACCACCCTTGTAGCAAAGGCAATTGACCCGTGCGCTGCTATCGCTGGTCAGAAATGGGTGGCACCCAAAGATGTCCGGGCATGTTTTACCTCGTTCAAAGTGGATCCAGCAATCAAGGCCAATGTGCGTTATTTTTTGTTCATGTCTGCCCATCTCATATTCTGATCGTAGACACTCTCGTTCAGATCATTGATGTGTCCAATAAAACCCTCGCATTCCACACGTCTGTCAACTTTGAGAAACTCGCCCCAGAACCGTTCTCTGCGGATGTGCATGAAGATCTATTGGCAGACTTCGCGCGAATCACTCGCACGACGTACCCTTCGGAATTTGAGCTCCACATCGACATGTCCCGTACACTCAAACGTCTCAATGATGGACACTGCGTGTACATCAACTCATGCTTTGACTGTGAGATCTACCTGCTGTCAAATACTGTTGTTTGATTTTAACCGAGGCTCTATACAGCTGTTTTCTTATCTTTTGTCCCTACGCCTCTCGTATTCCTCACGGATGCCTTCGGTGTACAGAACGTGCACATCGCACCTGAGGCTTTCACAGTGGCATCAGCGGAGTTCGCAGACCAAATTGACGTGTGGCAGACCGCTTTACCAGGCAACCTCAAAGGAAAACTCAGCACGGTGAGTTTCCTAGAACTCTCTACGACTCTCATGTACTGATCACTCATCCAGCTATCTGGTGCAAAAGTCTTGCTTATCAACGGAAGGAACCCACTTGAGGCCGTTGACGCCAACGCCCTAATTACTGGATCCTTCCAAGGTCTCGGTACTCGCCAGAATACGTATGCCTGGCAGTATTGTTGCGTGACCAAGGTGCTTATGTATGGTCCACCAACAGGTTTTTTGCAACATACAATCTGGGTTCCGGCGGCTTCACATATGCTATGGGCAACTTTGGCCAGATGTCCCTACCTTTGTCTGACTCGGTGACGTTGACCATCCAGCGAGTCAACAGCAGAACCATTGACACGATCACGGTAAATTAACACAATACTCCTACCTACCGTCTAACTCTACTGACACTTCCCTCTAGCTCCCATACCGCTCTCGTGTTGCGACAACTGCAACTTGGACTGATACCACCTCGTTCCGCAAGAACCTGTGCGTTGCCCAACCTGGCACGAATGGGGTAGATCTTTCCGGTGCAGACCTCAGCAGACGCGACCAACCCGCTCGTTCTATAAGCCCGGTCGCTAAGTTCCAACAACAACCGAATATTAGCCCCACAGACCGGCAGCGCCATGCTATGAACGTCATCTTGGACACGGCACCCAAACTAGACATTGCCCTTCCGCCCGTTCTGACACCCGCAAACCCTGTTGTGGGAAGCGCAGGTGTGGCGCAGTTCTTCATGCTTGATGACAAGAAGACTGGTGTCCTGGCCCTTGGAAGTTTCTCTGATAATTCATTCGATGGGTTGGAGCGAGCTATGCTTTCCGGCTTGCAGAACTTAAAATCCGCTGGGGCCACTCAGTTGATTGTTGATGTGGTGCGTGTATTCAACCTCAGCCCAGTGCAATCGGACACTGAGTGATCATTTTAGACCGGTAATGGCGGAGGTTTCATCTGCCTCGCTCATGTGCGTCCCTCCCTCGCCACTGTAATCAGACATCTTACTCATCGCTTTACTATAGTGGTTGCATAGAATCGTGAGTTCAATCGCGCGTTCTCAGTACATACACTGATATGTCCTGGATTAGATCGTTGGACCCAAGTCTACGACGTTCCCACAAGCTGGCTTAGACACAATGGCACGTGCTGGTCCATTGGCACAGTTGGTTGTCCAGCGCATCGTCGAAAACAATGCCGATCCTTTGGATTTGCTGAACTTCAACCCCCTCAATTGGCAGTTCCCTAACGGCACTCATTTCACTGCCGACCACGATTGGCTTCAACCCCCTGTCAAGAGGGTGATCAACGGCCGACAGGATGCTTTCAGCCCACGGTACGCTCATGGTTCAAAGGCGCGGAAGCGATGTGACTGATGAGACTTGAAATCACAGAATGGCTGATCAGTGCCAGCCGTTCGATATGGATCCACCTGCGCAAGCCCTGTTCAATCCAAAGAAAGTGGCCATTGTTAGCAACGGGCGCTGCGCCTCTTCATGTTCCTTGTTTAGTGTGAGTCTGTGCAGTAACGTTCTATCGCGAGCTTGTTGATAACACTCCCCGGCGCAGATCACAATGGCGAAGAAGGAAGGAGCGAAGATGGTGGTAGTCGGTGGCAGGAAGTCGGTTGAACAGCAATATTGCGGAACGGTTGGCGGCCAGTCGACGGATTTCTCCGACATGGATACTGAGATCAAGGCAAGTACTGTTCATGGCACGCCCTCATGAAAAGTTACTTACTGCGGCTAGTAGACCGTTGGCTTGAAGAACAACTCACTGGCCCCTCCTGACTTGTACGTTTCTACTGATTTGACCCATAGCGAGCGCGGCCACTGATGATATGATTTTCACCACAGCTTAACAAACAGTGTTCAGGGTATTACTTGGAGGCTTGGATTTGGCGTTCAGAACCCCAACGAACCCGAGGGTCAGATTTGCCTTCTTTTCGTTTAGCCGTTTCAAGTAACTGAGACGTTTTGTTCTTCCAGAATGGCAAAATCATCCTGCGGATGTCAATTTGCCTCTCACTGCGGAGATGTGAGTATTTGTTAGTCTACTTGTCGCGGAGACACACTGATTCGCTTAACCACTACAGTGTCAATAATCCGTTTGCGATATGGAAACAGATCGCAAAGACTGTACTGTAGAGCTGCCCACTCGATAGTACATGCCAGTTATGTCCAAATAAAGTTCTTCGCTACGACACTTTTGTGTCCACTTGTGGAACCACTTCAACTGAGCGTACACAGCTCTGCTCCGTGCCTTTTCAGACTCTTCCTTCTCCTTGGAGTTGCTCGGCACCTAACCAGGAGGCGAGTGCTGCTCCGAGCGTCAAGAACCGTTCGTCGATTATCCATAAATTATCTCGCATTGTAAGTCGAGGGAATTCTTACACCTTACGCATCTTCATATTTACAATATTCAAGCCCCAGAGATCTTTTGTGCGAGCGCGTTGAAGTCCTAGAGTCATACCGCAAAACTTGAAACACCAAGCAGTGGGCGTTATGGCTCCGCTCTTCTAACCGTTATGGATAGAGATGCCCCGGCGATGTTGTTTCATGACTGACAACTTGGACAAGACCTCGTAGAGTCTTTGCAAACGAGCGAAGTGAAGCCATTTATCTTCTCCACTTTGCTTGGTTCTACCTGGGCGAGCATTGGTCGTGTTCTCGCAGGATGAGGACGGCTGGCTGAGGAGTATTGACGTCGAAAGCGGCTCGGATTAACACTGTCACTGGGGTTGAACGTTTGAACTTCAAGTAACCAAGTGCTACTACTGTATTACCAGAATCTTCCTTCCAATTCTGTCGGCCCCCTCTTTCAATTACCTATACGCCGTAGGGGTCAGCGCCAATATATCGCATAGAAATGAGTCCCATGGCAATGACATGCTTTCCGCAGGATAGTGATTCAGACGGGGCCATCGGCGAGAACCCTCGCGGTCAGATATGGCTTTCTGTACTTAAAAGCACATCGCACGATTCCTGATCACTCTTCTTTCTCTTTCGCTCCTCCTTATCCTCGTCGTTTCTCCTATGGCCGAAACTCGACTCGGACCAGTACGAAAGGAACCTGTCGCCCAACAGATGGCGGAGTTGTGATCCATGAGGGCGAAACAGAATTTACTCACCTGGCAGTACTTCGGGTACAACGTGCGACAGGTATTCCTCGTCATCCTATGCAGAATGTGTAGGGTGGAATCATGCCGAGGTCACGGATAGTTGAGAGAACTTGAAGGTCGGTTGCAACACTGGCACGCGCTTCCGAGTCTTCTCTCTCCATACCAGACGGTGGTGAGCTCCTCACTGCTCCTCTCAGACTTCGTCTGCAAGTAACTGGTTCGATAGGATACAAGCATGTCATGCAAGTCCCTGGCCTTTATAATATCCAATAGATGAGTTGGCAAGCAGTTCAACCGCATCCAGGTGGCCGACGGTGTACCTTCAGAGTTTGCCGTGTTCGATGTGCGATTTGAATCTGATTGCGTTGGCAAGCATTCCAAGACAACAATCTCCCGAGCCCTGGCTTTGAAATGCGCCAACGTTTGTTGCTGCAAGGTCCGAGATGACAAAGTCTCTGCCTGAGCCTGAGGCTCTCTCTGGCTCACAACATCGATGGCATCTCTCGAGGTTTCCTTGTGTTTTACTTGCCACCCCGGACGATTCACAGCCATGCAGGTCGGAGAGCTAGAAGATCGCCCTTAGCCAAAAGCCGACGGAGCGGTCAGCCAAGACTGTCATTCTCAATTTTCGGTCACTCTCTGTCAAACCACCATATTGCTACTCTAAATGGGCGTCACGACGTGCAAGCACGGATATCGTCGTCAGTGAATGTGGTGTAAAAGTCTGTGAGTTTTTCACCTTTTCAATGAACTCAGGCTCTCGACCAATGGGAGAGCGGCCGGAGCCAAGGTGAAAGGAAAAGGTGAAATCCGTCACAACTTCTCCCGCCAGAGAAAGTCGCCAATGCACGTCGTGCGTTCGGTTCGCTGGGAGGGTACATGTGGCGAGGAACCAATGCAACTTGCGCATCACGGATGTCTCTTTCATATTCTGTTCAGTAATTCAGTACTTCAGACATACCGTCCGTCTAGGTGAGCTTTAGTACCTCTTTTAATTTCTATGGCTCATCAAGATTAAAGGAAGCGTAGAACGGCAGAAGCCCCGCTGCTCCCCGACTCACCTCGTTACGCTTTTGCCTTTAACTTTAACCTGGAGACGTCCTCGTCAGATGTTTGCCATCTGTACATCCAAGAGGTTCCGCTGGAGCAGGACAAATCACCTTATCAGCCGGCTAGACGAATTCTGATTATCGTCACAAGCCCATATGGCTCGGGTCAGTCACGTTCAAGCTTCCGTATCTCACATGCGAGATGGTATCATCGTATGCTATGGCCGCACACGACTAATAATAGCGATTGTAAGCATCATTGTTTGCCCGCATTTCGCGCTCACTGCTTCGTGGAAATGCAGGGACCGACGGAGAGTACCATTATAAAGAGCGCAATTCACCATTGGATCTCCCAGGCCTTTTAGCAGTCGTTCCTCCACCGCCAACATGCAATTCAGCAAGTTCAGCAGCACGGTGCTTCTCGCCGTTCTCTACGCCACGTCGGTGAAAGCTACCCCAATGCCTTTTGCTGCTAAGCATGCGACACATCGTGTTCGGGAGATCAGTCCCGATTTGAGGTTAGAGACATACCATCCACCATCGGACTATCAGGTATGGGGTCCCTCCATCTTCCATGCAACTCACTAGAATTTGTCATTAGACATTCGGCGAGGGTATCGATCATCCGTTGCGCAAGCGTCAGGATGCCTCGATTGAAACGGCAGCTGTCGCATTCGTCGAGTCTCAACTTGGTGTCAAGGCTGAAGAGGTCGACGTGAAGTCCACTGCTGAGACTGATGGGGCGGACCATGCATACGTTCAACAGAAGCTGAACGGTATACCGGTCGCCAACGCGGTTGCTAACGTTGCGTTCAACAAGAACAACCAAGTTGTTTCGTTTGGCTCGTCGTTTGTCAAGCCCAGTAAGGCTCTCCAGCATTCCCAATAATGACACAACTGAACTCGATGACTTCGTTTTCAAGTTAAGGCTGCTTCCCCTACCGCCTCGGTCAAGGTTGAGGACGCTATCTCTACGGCGGAGAAGAAGTTGAACGGCAAGTTTTTACGTGAAGAGTTCCCTGCGCCGACGTTGGAGTATCTCGCCAAGCAAGATGGCACTGCAGCATTGACGCATGTCTTCCAAGTCCGAAACGAAGACGCAAGCACGTGGTATGAGGCATTTGTTGATGCCCACACTGGCGAGCTCGTCTCCATCACCGATTTCACAGCTCATGCCTCGGTAAGTTTCTCTGCTTTCGCTGGGAAACAAGATAGTGACCCGACCCTACACTCAGTATCGTGTCATTCCTATCACGAGCCAGTCACCCAACGACGGCTTCAAGGTCTTGAAGGATCCTTATGATAAGGCCGCATCTCCTCGAGGCTGGCACAGCACCGGTGGTTCCCCTACGTCGGAGACTGCGTAAGCTGCCGCGCTGGGAATCTTCCTGATACTCATACTCAACGAGGCTTATTTCCTCAGTGGCAACAACGCAATCTCCTTCAAGGGCAAGAAGCGTAACACCACCTCCCAATCTGGCCGCGATCTGCAATTCATCTACGAGCAAGACCCCTCTCTTGAACCCACTGCTGGTAAGAACATCGACGCAGCCCGCGTGAACGCGTTCTACATCGTCAACACCATCCACGATATCTCGTACAAGTACGGTTTCACGGAGAAGACGTTCAATTTCCAGAACAACAACTTCGGCCACCGAGGAAGGGGCAACGATCGTGTTCTCATTTCTATCCAGGACGCCGAGGGTATGAACAACGCCAGATTTGCGACTCCTCCTGATGGTCAAAACGGGGTAATGCAGATGTTCCTATTTGATATCACCAGCCCTGGCAGAGACGGTGCTCTCGCAAACGATATTATTGCTCATGAAGTGAACATCTCCTTCTTTGTGATGGTGGCTAATCACTAAAGACATTGTAGAATACCCATGGCATTACCAACCGCCTGACTGGAGGCGGAACTGCTCGGTGCCTGCAGACCATCGAGGCTGGTGGCTTGGGAGAAGGATGGTCCGATGCTTTCGCCGCGTACGTACACGTTTAGTCTCATATCGTTCACTCAACTTTGTACTCACCCCAATCTCTCAGATGGACTGAGCAAAAATCGACCACAGTCAACGATTTTACTACCGGCACATACGTTCTCAACAACACCGATGGTGTTCGCATGTATCCCTATTCCACTGATCCTAAGACGAACCCACTTCGATATTCTTCCCTTGCGGAGCAGGCTGAGGTGCACGACATTGGTGAGGTTTGGGCCAACCTGCTCCACAACGTATACGCCGCCTTGGTAAAAAAGCACGGGTTTTCAAAGACTGCACACACCGACCCCAGGTACGTTCACTCATATGAACAAACTTATAGCCGTATTCGCGGATTCTGACGAATCATTTTCCTCTTCAGTGGTCGTGAAGGCAACGTTGTTTACCTCCACCTCTTCATCGACGCCCTTTCTCTGCAGCCTTGCAACCCAACCATCCCGCAAGCTCGCGACGCTTGGATCCAAGCCGATGTCAACAGGTATCATGGTGCTCACAAGTGCACTTTGTGGAAGGCATTTGCCAGCCGTGGCTTGGGTCTGAAGGCCAAGAAATTCCGCGACGATTCCACTATCCCGTCTGAATGCAGATGATTCTTAGGTCGAACTGTAGAGATATAATAGGACCTCCGTTGTATTGGAAATGTCTGCTATGAACACAGATGTACTAGTACTTGAATCTACCGGGATTAGGGTCAGCCATCATGCCTTCGGAACAAATGTGGTCAGTCCCTGCAAGTTGTCGGGGTCTAAAGTGGGAACCGTAGTCAGTATCATGTGTGGAGTTGAACTGAACAATGACTATCTGCTCACTGATCTTAACCTTCATCTGTTTCGCCATGGCCGCGAAGTTGAAAGAGCCGACTTTCTTCGCGTTTCCAGGAGCGTCCAGCGACAGAACATCAATGGACGTGGCGTTCGGAGCGAGAACATACAAGAAGCTAACAACAGGTTGGTTCATGTCGACGCAGTATGATAATGAATAAGATAAACGTACTCCTTTCCACCGAGGCTAGCGATATCCGAGTCAATCGTAGCGGACTCAGAAGTCTGGAGGTATTGCTTGTTTGAACGCGCACGAATTAGTTGTCACAAATTTTATCGTATGTATGACGACAAACTCACCTTGACAACCGAGGGCTTCATGCTTGTCTTGTCCAGATTGACCTCAGTGATAATGGAAGCACCAGCATCAATGAAGTAGAAATTCCCGGTCTTGGAGCTGAACGAGGACCAGCAGTTGGCTGCTTGACCGCTGAAAGCAAGGGACGCGCTGCGCCCCGATGCTGTTTGGTTTCCTCCAACGTTAGCAGCGGAGAGAGACGATAGATCCCAAAGATCCATCCCGAGCGCAGTGTCGGCGCTGACCAACGCATTTGTGCCTGGGACAGCCGTCAATGAGAACGGGTTCATGCCTCCTGAAGGAGGAGTGATGGTAGAGAAGTTCTCGGAGAGGGTACCGTTGGGCGTTACGTTCCAGACTGCAAGGAAGCCGGGCGCACCGACAGCAGTGACAACGAGCTTGTCGTTGACGTCATTGAAAGCAATCTGATGGGCTGCGGAAGCCATAGGACCAGGGTCGGATTTGAGGTTTAAGGAGCGGAGGGTATCAGCCTGACGGATCAGACCGAGAGATTTATCGACCGTATAGCAGCTTAGAACAAGGTAATCAATTGTAGGTTCGTCCAGGAACATCATTCTGTAAACTTACTTGACACCATTAACCAGCCCGGCGTTGAGAACGCAGACTTGGGTGGCCTTCTTGTTGATTGCGACAGAGATCGGGAATTCTCCTTCGCTAGACACGGGAGTCCCAACTTGCTTGAGTTTAGTGGGATCCTTCGAGTCGATAGAGAACATCGAGAGTGTGTTAGAGCCAGCCTAAAATCTCATCGTTAAATCAGATTACGAGGAGTATTCAGAGGTGAGACCCACGTTCACTGCGACGAGGAATTGGCCAGCTGCCGAGGTGTGCAGTGCACCTTGCGACATCAACGGATCCGGACCAGGGGCACCAGTTGCATGGGCACCGCGACCTCCAGCAGAGACTGCATCTTTGAAAGCCTAATTCATGTTGAGTTCAAGCTAGGGAACACACACTAGTGACACTATACGACGTACCACATGACCATCTGAGGTAAGACTTGCCACCATGATCATGTTGCCAGATGGCTCGTTGGTCAAAACTAATCTATGATCAGAGAGAGAATAGGCGTTCATGGTGCTTGGAGCACGTACAATATGCTGCTCCCTTGACGTTGCTCTGGCCGTGGGCGGAATTGTGCAGAGTGACTGGTACGGCTGTAGCCAGTGCAATGGCGCTGAGAAGGTGAATGAGAAGAGGGGCGAACTGCATGGTAAATCAAGCAAGAGGATAATAGGAAAATGGGTTAGAGCGCAGCTCAAGTGTAGAATATACGAGGCAAGGAAAGAAGGAATAAGACGAACTGACTGTAATCCTGGAACGATATCTGCTTGCCTTTATATTGTCGACTCAACTCCCCGCTGGCCATATGGTTATGTCCCCCTGTACAGATACCACTGGGGGCTGTAGCCGCAGTTCGGAAGGATTATTCATGATTTCCTAAGGTCTTGCGGAGACCGGATGTGTGTTGCTGGAAAAAGAACTGAAACAGCGCGGTATTGACAGATCCTTTGCCTACCTGCCACAATCTTTCAGTGCGGACCTCAAAATAGAGGAGAGGGTGACAAACGTACTCACCGCATGCATAAGCTGTTGCTATGAGCCACAGCACACTGGGATCTGAGCTGTCAAGACGCCTGTTGAGTTGTTGGGTAGTTTGGTGACGGTATCCATGGCGGAACAGCGTCGCGTCTGGAAGTGGCTTGTCGACGCTTCAAAATGCATTGACTCGCACGGATAACTATGCAGCTGACGAAGAGTCTTAGAAATCGTGATAAAGCTTCCTGTGGCCGTCAACAAGGACTCGGACCTCAACTGTGATCTACGAGTCGCGAACCATGTGAGATATTCATCAACGCCGTTTCCTCTACAATTGAGGGAATTCGCATGGATATGTCGCTACCGTCGTTTGCGCGATGAGAGAGAGAGCACGAAGAAACTGAGTTCAAGTAACTATGGTGCGGCAGTGAAGACTCGGAACCTTGGAATAAGCTGGGGAGATTTTCTTGATCTTATCTTATCATCTGTAATCCAGTTTTCCTGCCACCATGTCATCTCCTTGTTCTCTGTCTACCACAACGGAAATGCACGCAAATATTCCCTCTTGTAAACGGCTCCGTGTCACCCTGATGCTTCATTCACCTCTTATCAGAGACTCTTAAGTCCTGACGTTCCCGAGTTTGACTGACATTTTATGCTACAAGTATCGACCTCAACAGAGTCGCAGTGTTGGACTATCTTACAGAAGCCATCGTATTACAGTTCAATGTTCTTTTTGGAGAGGACACGGACGATCCGAAATCTTTGAGAAGCCTTTGCCAGATTATACATATGAATCCAATACCTCGCGGGCTCGCGGCGTGTCGTCGGGTACGTGGGATATATGTTCCTCACCTGTTGCCAATACTGAATGTTATCGTCGTTACTTATTAGGCAGTCTGAGCCGTTCACGTGAACCCCGTCGATCTGACTGAAGCCAGAATGAACGTACGGGGAACGGTGTCCGTCCGGATAGACACCGAACAAGAGCTGGCGAAGTACATTCGCAGCACGCGAGTATTCTTTCCATAGGACGAAGCCAAGGCTACCCGGGTAGCCTGATTTGACATATCTTCGACCCTTATAAATCGTAGCACCACTACGGAGACCACTATGCCATAACGGTGCTTACGATGAGGATGTTCAAATTCAGCCGCTCGAACGTACAGATGCTGTGAAGCGACCCTTGTCCTCAGCTGAATCTGCCATTCATCAGCATACGAATATTCGTGACCATTCGGACCCTCCATTCAAGTCCCTTGAAAGGTCCCGCGGCTCGATCATAGCTCTCGCGTACAATTTACTTGCACGGGTCTCAAACGCTCTCAGGAATTTACCGCCACCCAACATCATGGCGAAATCGACCTCCACCAGGCTATTGGGACGAAGCCATCTTTCCATTCATCAACATCGAAGTCATCTCTGCCAGACAACGTCACTAAAGGAGACACATCCACTCGGACACCCTTTGTCAAATGTCCGCGTCCCTATCATCGACGTTTCTCCAGCCGCGTGCGCGGCCCCGGCATCCGATTTACCAGACAATCAGGCGTAAATCTCTTCTATCTATCATGCCAACGTCTTCACGTTGTAGGACGGAGTGGCTGATTCCCTCTTCAAAAGGTTCGTCATTATAGACACTCTGTCGCGCGTCCTCCCAGTCTATTTACGATTGCAGGCTTGAAGAAATGTCAATGTTGCCCGCCGACTCCGTCAGGATAACTTGGGAGCTCTGAGGCATTGAAGCGTAGGTCATCTACATTACCGCATCCCGACAGTGCTGCAGAATATTATGATACCATCGACACTTTATGAAGCCTTCCCCCCCGAATATCTTTCAACGAAGTTATTCGCATTAATTACTTCTGTTGAAGAAATGTTTGTTCTCAGACATTCTATCCCTTCGTGGTCTGGTGGCGTTCAGATGTGATGTTTTTATCTTATCGGAAATTGAATTTCAGTAATCGTCGCTCCCCATCGTTCATACTTCAATCAGTACTAGTATCACGTCCATCCCTCTCGTCTTCGTGCTTCCGCATGTTGCAGTGAATCTTCACGTTATGAGCAAGCCTCTTTCTGATATGAGATGTCATTGACAACTGGCCACCGCCCAATTCAGAGTGCAATCCAAGCTGCAAGATAACGTTCTCAACAGCACGCCATGTCAAGTCGCGCACTGATGGACACAACCCTCTTCGGTCAGCCATACTGCGAAAGACGCGTGAACGACACATCCCGTGAGTTTGTTGACCGTTCTCACAAAATGACACAATCGCCTCTTGACGCTCCCTACTTAGTATAGCCGAATCCCTCGACGCGTCTTGACGCGACACCGCAACCTCGTCCAGAATTACACCGTCTTCCTACCCACACAGCCTCATTACGACCCGAATCGTGCTTTAGTAGAGTGGAAAATGGATCCGTATGGAATGGTAAGCCCATTTTGTGACGAAATCGTAGTCAATGCTTTATTCCGAGTCGTCTTGCTCCCCAGCCACTACCGTCACAGCGATCCCGGACCCACATCGAAGCATTCTACTCCAGATACCCAAGCTTCCACTATGATCCATATCTGCCTTTGGTGGAGCAGTTCCGCATGTTGTGCAATCATTTTGGCTGGGAGAAGAGGGACCGCAAGCGGCATGAAGCGCATGAACAGCTGAAGGAGGCCATGGTCCTACAGTTTCAACACATGTATGGAAAGCATGTTGACGACATCAAGGCATGGAGAAGTCTGTGCCAGATCTTGCGCATATCGCCTATACCCCGAGGTTTGGATGCTTGTCGTCGGGTATGTGTTCCATATTTTGATCGTTTACCTCCCACTTTTGACGCGTTCCTCAGGCTGTTAAAGCAGTGCATGTGAATATTGTCGATCTGACGGAAGTGGGGATGGATGTTGAAAGCGTTAATTCCCTCAAAATATTCGAGACGGAACGAGAACTGCGCACATATACCTGCAACACGGAGAAGTTCTTTCCCCTTAGTCACGCAAAGGCGGGGAGTCTGCTCAAGTATCTGCTCCGACACATCCTGGTCGAATCAGATGAGGATGAGGATGAGGACGAAGACGAGTATGGATTCCATGACGGGAGTTACAACCCCCAAATGCGTCCTCCCAATCCCCCGGAACGACCCAACCCTCAGCCTCAGACACGAAAGCGCCCCTACTCTTCTGTTGACGTTGCCAGCGACGATGCACATACCAGTGCTGCTGAGCCACCTCAGAAGGTCCCGAAGCCTAGAAAATACGCGTCCAAGCTCTCCGTGTTCACCTCCCAGGCCCCACCGAGTAGACCGACGGCTGCCACCACATCTAACGCCCCCACCACGCCGGTGCCCGGTATTAAGACACTGCCTCCCAAGACAACCTCGCTATCCACGTCAACAGTACAACGGCCCCAGGCACGCCCTAAAGCCGCGAAGCTAGTTGGCAAAAACTCCTCTGCATCTTCTGCCATCTCCCAACAACCTGGCGTGACGAATCAGAGATCACCGATGACAGCAAAGGCTGGGAAGGAGAACAGCGTTCGACAGGCAGCATTTACTTTCACTTCTAACGTGAAGTCCGAGCCGCCGCCAACACAGAATCACATGCCGTCCCCGACGCTGAGCGACGAAAGCACGGACTACGACGACTTGCTCCCTGCTTTCAAGTCCGAGCCGTCATCACAGTCATCTATCTCCTCTATTCCGCGAGCGCGTACACCAGATTATTATCTCAAATCCTCGTTGTCCCAAACTACTGTGCCGTTCCCTTCAGCGCGAAAGGTAGAGAACTGCCCGCCACCTTTATCGCAGTGGCCCTTACCGTCTTCACGAGGTCAGCCATTATCCACGTTCTTAAGTATGCGTTCTTGGCTGACAGGCATCATCTAGGAGTAAAGAAGTGTCAATGTCATCCCCCATCTCCCTGAAGATCTCTCTGAGTCGCACAGTTAGTACTGTACCTTGTATATCTGTGAGTACTTCATATCATACCTCTGTCGCTTCGCTCACTCGATCTCTTCAAACTAGGTATATCATACCTATGGAAATTAATTTCTTGGATTCACACGGATGTTATCTCGACTCTCTTGTTGAACGCGTCTGACGAACCACGGTCTGCGTGATTTTGCAGACGTGACGAGTCGTGTCGCGTCCTCACGTGATTGATCTGTCATATGTGACATGACGTCAGTTACCCTGGAGTGGAAACCCACCAGGAGTTCGACCACGGGTATATAAGGCAGTCCTCAACGACCGCCATCTCCTCTTCAACCCTTACTCTCATTCCACCCATTACTTGCCACTCAACACCAGTAACAATGTCCAGCGCCGGAAAGTCATTTGGAACGTCATCACCTCCCCTCGAGGCGACTGACTCGGCAAAGCCTATGGGCGTGTCGTCGATTGATGGCGGAGAACCTAAATACGTTTCGGACAGTAAACAGCGAGAGGGTGAGCTGAACCTGTACTTGGTGTAATTGGGTCGTTTGTTCTGACTCCCGGGTTGTAGAGTACTTCCCGAAGGATGGTCACAGGGAAACGACAGCTGGTGGAGAAAGTAAACCTCAGGTGAGATAGACCGTTATCAGCTCATGTTGTTTACTGAGCGGCAGCGATTTAGGAGAAGACTAAGACAGATTGATGAATTCGTCGTCATTATCCTCAATGACTATCTGTATTGTTTAGCTAAAGATGGCCACAGCCAAGTAATAACCAATGCTACAGAAAATATCACGAATGTCGCTGGCGTAGATCAAGAAGTCAAAGAAAGTCTGCCGTCTCGTCTCCTCCACGACCGAAAATTTACTCCTCCACATCTCCACGTCTGTCATTGCCCCGCATCTCTGCGCACGATCTAGTTTTCGAACTTCTTCGTTCTCACGGACTCGTTCTCATACGTCTTCTCTAAATCCTCGAACAAAGCGTATACGTAGAATAGGATCTAGCAAGCTGCGAGGACGTTCTTGAACCCCGTGCTATGTGGTCCATCATCTGGAAGAATTTTCTCTCCCTCGTCTTCTCCGCCTCCAAGAAGGTTTTCTCTCGTTGAGACTCCTGCGCCGTGAAGGCTTTCAGAAACTCCATCCTCTGTACACTCGCGGCCGTTCTGTACGCATTGAGAGGCTGCTGGAACAGGCGGCGAATTTCCAGTTGACGGACGTCCATGATGTGTTCCATCTTTTCCAAGGCTTCCATAGAATCACTCTGCCACGCTTCTTGCGCGTTCTCACACACGCTTTGTTCATCTGGAGAATCTTCACCAATGCAGCCCTGAAAGTATCGGAGGATTGAAGCCTGTTGTCGTCGGCGACTGTAAGCAAGGTTGATGACGTGAAGGCTCTAAATAGTGTCTTGGGGTGCTCAGTATATATGGAATTTTCTCATGACTCACGAAGCTATTTGACGGGGGAAGAAACTTGTAGTAAAACCTCCGGTGCACTTCGAAGTTCCAGTGTATAATGGATCAAAACTTGAGCAACCAACACGGATAGAATAGGGTGAACTCGTACTGATTGATTAGGTCCATGGATGATTAATCGATTAATATCGATGATGGGGTTTGCTCTTGTAGTCCCACTCTTTCGTGATATCCCTCCATCGCTGCTGCGAAGATCCTCTAGTGTCTATCCAGCTGCGAATCAACGGTCGCGGCGTACATCGTGAGCAGGTCTTGAAACGTATTCCCATTCCGCGTCGTTGGCAAAAGTAAAATGTCTGTGAACACTAGCCTGATTCTCGTTTAAGGCCCGCGCGAGGAGCAATGTCTGGGAGACCGAGAACCGCGCTTGGCGACGAGTGTCTTTGCTGTTTCGGAGAAAGATCCTGTCGGTGAAGGTTTGGAGGTATCTGTCCTGACCGTCCGTAGAGGGCGTGCATAGAGAGTTATTCAGGATCTGCAATGTCTTTGAGCGCTCTACGATACCACCTTCCACCTCCTCATTCGCACGGACCAAGGCCGTGTCGCAGAGCTGCATGTCCGCGGCGAAAACCTTAGATCGGGGCAGAAGGCATGATATTTGGCCGAATATTCGCGAATGAGGGCGTCCATGAACCTCGTATTCACAGACGACGGTCCTGGAAAGGATGAGTCCTCGTCGGGCGATGGTACTAGCTGGTGGGTCGAGAGAAGTGTCGTCATATTAAGTGACACCGAAATGGCTTCAAAGACACAGGCGCGGAAATGATGATCGGGGACGAGGTGGAGAGGGCTAACTTGCAGTGGTTGCCATTGTCCTCGAAGGCGGTTGAGTACTAAGTGACGGGGAGATAGCGTCTGGATATCAGCTCCAAGCATCCGAGCACCGATCAGTGCAGCCTGATGGGGCGAGCTAGAGTGAGAGCTCACATACCCCGAAGGCGCGAGGATGGGGGGTGTGGAAAGAAGTGAAAGGTGACAGTTGCTATTTGTGCTTTTATGCCAGCGCTCTATGGGTCGGGTTCGCGATCAAAGCGTTACGCTGTCCTGCCAGTGAAATGTGTATAACTGATTCAGTATTCAATAATCGATACCTTTGTAGCTCATGGTTCATGAAAACGACCATGTGGAGAAACCTTTGAGGAAGTGTCATCAGTCTACTACGCTTGATCAGGAAATAGGTCACTCACAACAATCCAGGGGGGTATGGGCGATGCTCATTCTTGCAGTGTATGTCGGCTATGTCAAAAGAAAGCTCTATACTGGTGGATATACAGGCTCAATACATGGTAGCAGTCTATGTTGCCCCAGGAGTATGCCGATTGAGCAGTACGCGTGTGCATACGTTGAGTGCCTCAATCTCCTGGGGCTTGGGGTCTGCGCATCCCGCCCAACGGATTTTGCAGTTAGGATCTATCAAGTAAATGTACGCAACATGCTTGTTTGCGAACCCAATGTCTTCGCGTATGTAGCTGCGATCTTTGGTCAGCATCGGCTGCTCTGTCAAGTATACGGCGACGTACTCCATATTCTCGTTACTGACGAGGTAATTTCCCCACTGGTCCTCGGGTATGCCTTTTCGTATGCTATTCGTGAATAGAGATACGAGCATGGACTTCAGAAGGTTCTCCTGGAGGTTCACTCGCACATATTGGTACAGGGGGTTGGATGAATGGGCTTCATTCGTTGGGTCTGTGAACATCTTGGTCTGAATCTATCAAAAGAGGTGAGCATCAATCCACACTGCTCGGAAGCGGTATGAGGTACCTCTGATATTCGCGACGACAAAATAGCCAACACGGTGACCTTGTTCTTCAATAGCTCAGTTGTGTACACTTTGCGAGACTTTAAGTCTGTGCCAGAAAGATTGGGAAAGTATAATGCTTTCTGCCACACTATCAGCTCACGCAGGAGAGTTCTGGACTTGTACATGTGGCACTCACATCCTCCCGAATCAGAACTCTAGGTGCTACCCATGTCTTCCCGCCGTGGTGTCGGGTTGCGTTGAGGTCCGTGAAATAACCCTTCGTCGCCTCTTTCACGCTGCAAGAAACCAACAAACGACACAAAGAGGTACAAGCCATGGTCAGATATACAAGTGTGACCACCAGCGCAAAGACAGACGTACATTTGCTGTCTCTCCTTCATCCGTACGTCCTGGTCCATCATGCGCTCTCTCCACTTCTTCTTCCCGCCCAGCAACGAGGGTACACTTTTAACGCCAAGCGGGCGTGACAGAAACGGCAGCTCGTCATCCTCTGACAACTTGTCTGCTGTCTTGTCTACGACCTCTTTCTGTTTGCCCTTAACGTCGGCCGTGGTTCCGGACTGCTTCACAACTTCATGGTCCGCGTGTCGAACAGATGAGTAAGAGAGGTGACGGGGATGGTTCTGAAGGCGACTCCACCGTTGTGATAAGTGAAGGGGACGTCGAAAAGCAGACAGCATCGAGGTGCGAATGGAAAGGGAGAGTCGGGGTTGCCATTTGCGGAAATAGGCGGCCTAGTAAAGTAGACGCCCGTAGAGGAACGGTAAGGAGCCTTAACGCCAGCTCCACAGGCTGTTACATAGGTTACTTCGACCAAATGATATAGAGCAAGTTACTATGCTACTGATGATCATACATGTTACGCCGTACGCAGAAAAATGACGGCATTTCTCAAAATAACCTCCATCCAAGACTGACGAGTCTTACACGCTGAGTGCCGTCTGCAGATTTGCGGTAAGCACACCTCTACAGCTAGCCAAGATCGTTCCCTTTACTTACCAATCTCTATCCATAACATGTATCTTCAAATTACCTCCCAGTTTCCTCGCCAATTGCGGGACAGAGCGCCTAGTTGAAATGATGAACTGTTTGTGCTCGACTTTCGTCAGTTCATACGTTCTGATTTTGAACACAAGTTCGAGTTGCACCAAGTCCCGACCGACAAGCATTCCATCGAAAGAGTGCCAGTCGAAGTGGTCGGACATAAGCTTTCCGCAGTTGAACTCTACGACGAGATGAGGGACGGTGGGCGGAAGTGCTTTGATTGTGTCCTGGAACGCAACAATGTACCCTCTCCAATAGTCGTCGATATTGTCGGGCATCGCGAAATTATGGTGCAAGCAGATGTGAGCGTATGCGAGGTCGGGTCCACAGAAAGAGGTGCCGTACAAATCTTGTGAAACGTTCTTGCGATGAGCCTGTGATGTCGTCAGCCCAATCATGATGAGGGAAGGACAAAAGAAGGTACTTACAACTTGAAGAGCTGGGAAAGTGACGCTGAGGCGTAATCGCTCAAGTTGAGGACCAGTCGCCTCAAGCAGCTCGCGGGTGATCACCGGGTGTTCGTCGATTTCCAGTTCCCGCACGGCTCTCAAGGATTTCTGGGAGGCCAACAGAAGGTCCAACACGACTTCCTGGCCCTGTTGATCCTTGCAGTAGTTTGTACCTGCAGTTACAAGCCTTCTGACCGAGAAACGGTGAGAAAGTTTGATCCCTTCCGCACGGACGGCTGACCGCTGGCCTGAATCTTCAGGATATACAGGGTGACAGCACCTGCAGACGCTGTAGCCTGCACCGTCTCCGTTTGGAGCGCCGGTTCCACCCACCGGATAGACGTCTTCAGTGGTGATCGTATCGACTTCTCCAAAGAGGCTCAGGAATTGGACCAAAGCGCACTTCGCGGGAGAGTTCCGCCGATCTTTTGAATGGGAGCTGGACTTCGGCATCCAATCGTTCATCTCGAAAGTAAAGCCCCTCAAATGAAGCTCCTTGAGCGAAGTTGGTTGAGAACGGGGAGTTGGAAGGTCTCTTGACGAGACTTCGACGAGGTTCGCTTTCACAGTGAGGCGTTCGAGGTCCGTGAAGGTATCGAGGACTTTGGCCATTTCGGACGCGTCGAGGGAGCCACAGATGATTTCAAGGTCGCGTACATACTGCCCTGCAGTAGTAAGGACAGAGACCAGCTTGACGATGTCAAATTTGGCAGGAGCAATGGGTCGATCCTTCTTGCCTTTCACTTTGCGTCCTTTGCGAGACTGCACGACTTTCGTGTCGTTCTTCTCTTTCGTCGTTGTCTTCTCTTCGATGGTGATCGAGCGAAAGATGGGTGGTTGAGCGAACGAACGCCATTGCTGTGCAACGAGGGAGCAGGAACGAAGAGATGCTTTGTCATCGAGGAGATATGAAACGATATGGTTCACAAGCTCCCCGGGTATGGAAATCTCGGCTGCCATCGCTAAAGAAAGAATAGTTGGTCCCTGTAAGCTGAAACAGCTTCGTGTTTGTAAATACGAAAGTAACTCACCAGTCACTTCTGCGTACTGTGTAATGTCAATATACGGGGTGGCGCTGACACACTGGCAGAGTGCTCTAAGCCAGTCGGTTCTACATATAAATGTGATCAACAGTCACAGTCTGTCAACGCAGAAGGGAGAACTACCACCAACCGGCATATAGAGAAAGAGTGCGTTGGAGAGTGAGTGTAAAGCCCTTCATGTTTTATGTCGCTGAGAGGCTGAGTCAACGTGACAGAGTGGCTGGTAGCGCCTCAGGGGACTTTACGGTCGTTCGCCGTCGACCGAGGCTCAGGCTGTGCTTGAGGTCGAGGTCGCCATCAATTGCGAACTTGAAGGGCTTGCACTGCACAGCGCCACTGTCGCGTGTTTTTGGCGTCTAATCTTGAGGCTGAGCGGCGATGACTGAGATAATGTTGAGCTGTATACTAAGTTGTGATTGTGGCGAAAAACCGTCGCTGTTGAAAATACATTATATATATAACCAGGTCAGTATTTACAGCTGATTGCATATCGATAGGCGTGCCCTGAAAATGTTCATATAATGGAATACAGTCGGTTAGCTCGAGAATACGGCTGTTTCCCCCTCAATTCAGGGTGTACTGAGTACGTGTGATGCAAGTCTTGTCACGCCGTGATATGATGGTGACATGAAGGCCTAGAGCCGCCTTGATGGCCTTGCCTTTGAAGGAAAACGAGTCGGGGAGACTGTTGACTATTGAGCTACAGTCGCAGCGCTCTCAACGTTCTAACCTCCTTCACCTCCTTCAGTCATTTGCCCTCGTATTCCGAAGAAATCGCACTCCAAATATCCCAGGATCGTGTCTCTCGGAACCTGATTAAGGGGAGCTCAGCTACTCTCCTGTGGCTGTATATGGTCACCCAAACCGCATGAAGCTGGCCAACTCAAACAAGACTACATAACTCAACGAGGAGTCGGGCAGTTAAAAATAGCCTGCAGGCGTAAGTTTCTGAGCGTCACAATTGGTCACGGATGGGTCACTATGCCCGCGGTAGGGTCTGATCTCCATTTCGATCCATAACCGAGCGTAAATTACTTCACATTGAGACTCCGTCCTGTATGTTCGGTTATTCCGAACGTCTATCGATATGCAATCAGCTGTAAAGGAAAAGGGCCGCCAAGAGACAACAACAATGCAGTATAAGCACCTTGCACAGGTCACACTGCTGATGCGTAAATGAGAAAGTGGTGGTCGATGTCGCTCCGGACATATAAGCTATAGGTGTAATTTACGGCACCTCTATCCAAATATGCAGTCTCAAAATTACACGATGTGGACTGTGAGACATTTAGATCAGAGCTGCATTCAACCCATAAAGGTGATTTGGTTTCTTACCACGCGGTCTCTCCATAACTTCCACAATCAACTTGCTTCCAAGCTTGTCTCCCAACCTCGGTATCGATCTCCTGGTAGACCTGCTAAACTGCTCGTAATCCTCCTTCAAAAGTTCATGTATTCCGATCTTGAAAATGAGCTCGAGCTGAGCTAAATCTCGGTTGACGAGCATCTCATCGACCAGATGCCAGTCGAAATGGTCCGGCAAAAGTTTACCGCAGTTGAACTCTATGACAAGATGAGGAAGGGTCTCGGGTAGGTCCCTGATAGTGCGTTGTACCGTGGTGTTATAACCCTGCCAATAGTTGTCGATAATATTTGGCATGGCATAGTTGTGGTGCAAGCAGATATGTGCGAAGGTGAGTTGGGGACCGCAGCACCAGGTACCATACTCGCTTGGGCCATTGTCGCCCTGCTGCTCATACAAATGTGTGAGAACAACGGATGAATGGCGAACTGGACCAGAACTCACCCGAGAAGGGTACGTGACACTAAGGCGGAGTCTCGTGAGCTGAGCACCAGTCGCTTCCAGTAGCTCCCGACTCATGACAGGGTGTTCGTCAATTTCCAACTCTCGTACGGCATTCATCACGGAGGGGGAGGATAGGAGAAGATCCAATACGACCTCCTGACCCTCTTGTGCCTTCGAGTAGTCCGTATCCGAGGTGATCACCCTCCTGACAGAGAAGTTTTTTGAAAGTTTCATCCCTTCTGCACGGATGGCGGAGCGATGGCCTGAATCTTCGGGGTACATGGGGCGACAGCACCTGCAAACGTTGTAGCCTGCGCCATCGCGCGACTCCTCGCCAGTACCTCCAACCGGGTAAACGTCGAGGGTATATAGGGTCTCAACTTCACCAAAAAGATTCAGGAACTGGACCAGGGCGCACTTTGCACGCTTCCGAGATCGCTTTTTCGTAGGATCCCTCACCGGCGTCCAGTCGTTCATGTCGAACTTGAGATTCGTGAGGCGCAGTTCCTTGAGAGGTCGAGAAAGGGATGGAAGGTGCTTGGCTGAGTCCTCGATGAGGTCCGCTGTCACGAGGATTCGCTGGGGTGTGCGGAATACAGCGAGGATTTTGGCCATTTCGGACGCGACGAGGGTACGGCAGTTGATTTCTAAATTCTTCACAGACTTGCCAACACCAACAAGATCCCTGGCCCAGTTGGCGATGTCGCACTTCCCGAGGACAACCGTCGGGTCCTTTACTACGCCCTTGACTTTCTTGGAAGGCTTAGTTGCACTCGCGTCGTTGTTTTTGCTTGGCGACGGGGTCACCTCTTCGATATTTACTGAACGGAATATGAGTGGTTGAGCGAACGCGCACCACTGGCGGGATGCCAGGGAACAACGTTGAAGCGAGGGTGTGTCGTGCAGAAGATATAAGAGGATGTGCTCCACGAGCTCCCCAGCTAGACGGGATTCGGCTGCCATTTTCTCTGCAGCTAGAGTGAAGACGGTCTCTGTGAATGTTCTTGACGTCTCCTAGAACGGTGCAACCCACGGTAGTCTGGAATGAATGTGACGCAACTGGTTTATCTGCACAAAGGTCAATTGACGAACGGTATGCGAGGAGATGAACGGAAACCTGATGGACCGACTATGAGGTGATGGAGTTGGGGGAGGAATTTGCTTTTGAACCACAGCTCGTGTATAGCCCTGTCGAAGGCCTGATGCCTTCCACAGGACAGTCAGCGCTCCCGACAGTTGCCCACGCCGCGACCGTAGCCTGCCCGTATATCATCTCGAGGATCACCGAATTGTCATCGGTGCTTCGACGGTGAACAGCCGGTGGTGCTGGTAGCCGTGTCAACAGAATCGGAATCAATAAGGCCAAGGACTCGAACAATGCGACATGTGATATGTACTTAGGGTGTCATCGACAGACGATGTGGAGATACAAAGACGGTGGGATAATGTGAATAGGTTCAAGGCCCAGCCTGGAAGATGATCATGGGAAAGTCAGGATGTACTGCTTCATCGCGTCCTCCCAGCTGCAGTCCGGCAAGCCATGCGTATCCCCGTTGCCAGATCCACCACACTTCGTCTCTAAAAGAAAGTCGACGCGTTCAAGAACCATCTTCAGCTGTTCCCTGACGTCGTCCGCGCGCTTTTGGAGCTCCAACAGAATAGGCATAGACCTCCCATAGATACGGAGCATTCTTGCGCTTGGCTGGTTGCTTTGCACCGCGTTCAGCACGTTTTGTTCGACTTGCTGATAGGCATCAGATCCTGGGGACGAGAGTTCCTTGACGAGATGGCGAGTTTGGTTGAAGGCAATGTAGCGTAGATGCGGATAGAAGTGAACAAGTGAGCCAGGCGTTCCGCAGACAATAGAACAGTCAGGATTAGGGCAGCCGTCAGGTTCTTGTCCGTTCTCGTCGAGACATTTTCCGTGGAAGTAGCTCGGGAAGATGGCGGTCTCCATCCCATCATACGCTCGACTCCGGTAGGTGTCGAAGATGGGCTGCAAGTACGTCATGGCGGTAAAGGGTCCGGGATTGTTTGGCATTACTCCAGAGAGCTGATTCGCCTGTATACTCAACTTAGCGAATGTTTGTATGGTACATCGCGGACATGGACGTACGATGTTTTTCCAAACGGTTTTGAGAGGTCCATTTTCATATCGGTCCAAGAAGGCGTTGGTGATGCCGACAATACACTCTCCTTCGCATGCATTGACAGTGACCGGCACTGTGAGGAGGAGGAACGAGAAAAGAATGGAAAAGTGCATTATGAGAGGAAGGTAGGATAGAAAGAAAGAAAGACAAGTCTCAAGTTGTAACTTCAACCTCGGCTTCACATATCCCCGGCTGTTTCCGCGAGCCATCCGGCAGAGTCCGAAAACATAACTTGAACGTGTTCCAAGCAGTTTGACACTGCCGCACTGGACGCTTGGTCAATGTCAAGTAATCTCATCGCACGATGCATTGTTGTTTCCCTTGAAACCTACGGTAGCAGTCGAGTATGTTCTACGGCTTGCGGTACGGCTTTTACTGCGTACTGACCACACTTTGTGAAACTGTAGTACCGACGAAGACAGCCGCTCCTGTGAAACGATGATTCTATCTGTGAGCTCATCTGTATATTGTCTACGATATATGCTCAGTTTTTGCAGCAGGGAGATATCCAACGGTACATCGAGTCGGCATCAAGCCGCACAAATGAGAACGAGCTGCCGCCACTACCTGCGACCGACAGACCAGAAGAGGCAGCACGAATGGTCTTGGATGAGATATGGAAGGTACCCTTATTCGATTTAGGCATACCGATTCGCATTTTATCGAACGAATGTAGGTTCTGGACTCGCCTATTCTACCAGTTGCAGCGACGGGACCTTCATTCTATTCTTACCGCAATCAACTTCGCCGTCTATCGGTCAGGATGGCCATCGTTTACAATACCTTGCCTACTCTACTGTTTCTCCGTGGAGTCACTTGTCATGATATTAAGCCCCGTGCCGAGGGGGGCTTTGCAGATGTCTTCTGTGGGACCTATAACACAGTCAAAGTCGGTTTGAAGCGACTTCGGGCCTTCGTCATGATGTCTGACCTTCAAAGACAAAATATAAAGATCGTGCGTATACGCCACATCAGCGGGTTAACCTGACCCTGATACCTATTTTTGTAGGCATTCTACCGTGAATCTCTTCTATGGAAGAACCTGAGACACGAACATGTGCTGCCGTTTTTAGGCGTTGCGGAAGATGTGTTTCCTGAAGCACTCTGCATGGTGATCCCATGGACAGACAACGGCAACTTGAGACAATATATATATGCACAAACCCAACAGGAAGTTTTGACAGATGATAATTTTGCGAGCACCGTCAATATTTGGGTATGTTGTTTTGCTTCGCTACCCGGTCAGGTATTGTCAGATTGCTTTGCAGCTGTACCAAACTGCCCTCGGACTAGACTATCTTCACGGAGAAGGAATAGTTCACGGAGACCTTCACGCTGGAAACATCCTTGTTGATGGCACGGGACGTGTCCGTCTCACTGACTTTGGCATGTCCCTTATATCAGAAGCCACGCCATATAACTATGGCTCTCTCCACGGCGGAGGTGCTGTTCTATGGAGCGCGCCGGAGCTCTTCCACCCAGAGCAGTTTGGCATGGAATCCAGTCGCCCGACGTTCCAGAGCGACATGTATGCATTTGGCTGTGTGATCATTGAGGTGAGTCATATACATGCGCATGATTCTCATTACCTTCTCTTATAAATAATCCCAGCTCTATACAGGACAGGTTCCCTTTGCTTCTCTAGACTGGCGCCAGGTCATCATGCGCGTCGTCAGTGGCAAAAGGCCGCCGAGACCTTCGCCCCCATTGGCAAAGCCAATTTCCGACGAGCTGTGGTCGTTGACTACAGCCTGTTGGCATCATACCCCAGCTACGAGACCTACTGCCTCTACAGTCGCGCATTGGATGGAATGCATTCTCAAAGGGGTCAATAGTAATCTCTTCTTCGAGCAACGGATAGAGAATCTCCGCCAGGCTGTGAACGACAGAATTAATGCTGCAGTGAGTGATGATCTCATTCTTTTGCACGCCACGCATGTATGTTCATCGCACACTTTTACATCGTAGCAGAGTACCCCTTTGTGCAACTGGTTGTTGCAGGCTCTGGACCGAACTATAGACTTCTACCGCACTGGTCCTCGAGAACGTGCGACTTGGGTACTTGCTTTGGACAAGGAGTATCCCGAAGGCGCGTTTCGTGTCAATGATGAGTCAGGCATGGAATCCGAGTTCTTTACAAGGGCTTGTCTGGATCATGAACAGTTCTTCGCCGATTCTGTACGTCTCCACGTTTAGTATATTCTACGAAGCCATATCGAATCTGATCGAAATGCTCAGCCAGTCATAGGCAAGTATTTTGCTTCATGGAGCTGATGTTGACCCACCGCTTACGCGATTTCTCGTGGAGCTCCCGGTACGACCGACAAAAGTGGGGCAATCATCTATGGTTACTCTAGCGTACACCATGTGAGCAGATTTTTGTGGTCCCCCTTCCCCTCGCCACTCAAGCCAATGGACGAACCCGAAAGGCTTCGCTCTACGAGATTCTTGTCACATCCTCAAAGCACGTAAGGTGGCGTGATGAAGAGGATGTCCATCATCTCGATGATGTCGTCTCACACGCAAAGGATAGAGACAGAGTCACTCGTGTCTTCGTTGACGGACTAGACAAATGGCACCTTGAATGCGCTGGTAAGCAGTACATTGGTACGGCTTGCGTACAGTGCACTCCTCGCTAATTACACGGTCAGCGTGGCGAGATATGGAAATTTTAGTTCACATGGGATCACGTCCGGTGAGTAGGTATTCAAGTCTGCGTCACAGTACTACTGTGAGAGCTAACTTTGGGAGGTAGAGACGGGAAGTTCTATGCTACCATGATACAGCTTGAATATTAGTTCTCGGTTCGTGTTACAGAGCTTTCATTGTACGTAGGATCAGACCATCTCCTCATTTGCGATTTCTATTGGTGGAAGAAGAGATCTACTATCATCTAGAGGACTCGCAGCACCGTGACTGAGTGGTATCGGTAAAAGCCGGTTTGGCGCCTACTGAGTGAAAGTGAAAACGTGGCCGCCGTTGCAGTCATTCCGGTTCAAGCTGCAATTTACTCCTCCTATCTCTCCCTCCGCCTTTCCTTCCTCTTCCTCTCATTTCTTTGCGAAACCTTTCTTGACGAACTCACTGATTACGTCCTCAAAACTCGAGATACCATGGCCTCAAGGATCCGTAAACATACCAACGGCGACTCGGCAGCCAGCAGTCAGGCGGAAGACCCACTTGCGGCCAGCACGAGCTCAACCAGCTCGAACGCAATCTCAAGCCTACTTGCTTCCGCTGCGAGCTCAGTGATCAGGGAGGAGGTTAAAGTGAACAACGCGAGTGCGACAGAGATGAAGCACGCGTGTGACGATGCCCTGAAACGCGTGAGTGCTTCTCCTCTTCGTCTGCTGTGGTCGCGATGCGTCGGCCACAATGGAGTCCAGTTCAGAACTTACGGCACTCTGGGTTCGCACCACCGAGGTGCAGTTTGCATCGGTGAAGCAGAGGTATCACCTATGCGCGTTCCATTCTTGCCGATAGGTGACGCGGTGGGCTGCATTCCGCTCGTGTGCCCACGTTCACCGCAGCGACAATACATCTGTCGTTAATCCACAACACGAGGGCATCCTTGTGATTATCTGCCTGGACGTTTGGCCTCGTTGCACTGACAGAATCCCATACTTATCCCGTTCTATTCCTCTCTTTTCCCGAGTGCTTCTGTGTTCCATAACATGCACACCTCACTCTGGCTCTCTCTCTCCCCTCCCACCCCCTTTCTATCTCCCACCTTATCTCTGAATGGCTGTTCTGACATTGCTGACCATCTTCCTTGGCATCCTCTGGCAGTTCCTCTCAAGACCTGAACTCTTCAAGCAAATATACACTCACACCGACATCCGACTCGCGTTGGGTTGGACATGCGTATTCATCGCCGCTGGGACGGGACTGTACGGCTGGAAAGTCGAGTTCGAGAAGAGTAAACCTGTGGTGTGGGCAGGCCTCATCCTGTACGTCACTGTTCCTTGCCAATTCCCCTATGTTCGCCCCGACTCTGCGCCGTGGCGCTTGCTTCCAGTTTTGGCGTCTCGAGTGAAACTGGGGAACTCAGTGCTGATCTGGGGCTGTAATTGGTTGCAGGTACATTACATTGACCGTGATCCAAACGCTGTACGCATACTTCATTGAAGGCGACATTGTCTTCGTTGGCAAACGCAAAACATTTGACAAGCGCGTACGTTTTCGTTGTTCACACGACTTATCTCTATCCTCACTCATGCTTTCTCTCCGTAGATCGTCACTGAGCGGATAACCATCTCATCCACTTCAACCCCAAGCACACCGACCCACCCACCCGCATATTCCCTCTCCCTCTCCTACGTCCGCTCCACCTCTGGCGGAAAGTCTCTCCTTGGCAAAGGCAGGGCGACTTCCGAGCGGGGATACAATACCTTCTTCGACGAACGGGGCGTGTTAGATCAGGAGGCATTTGAGAGGTGGGTTGGCGGCGTCGTAGGCGGGGTCATGGAGGGCAAGGCGGATTAGGCTGTTAGATTCGGTTCGCGCAGGGAGAGGAGGAGATTGGGAGTGGAAGACGGACGTATGGTATCCAAATCAAAAGGAAGTATGCATGCAGGGATTGTTTGAAAGTTCTCGTACTTATTCTCCAAGATTCTCGATTCTCATTTTCTTCTCACTTACCATACAGATGGTACTCATCTCTCCATGTCATGTCAGTTTTGTTACGGCGGAATTACTTCTGTGTTTAGCTCGTTTCTCCTCAGTTTGGGATTCTTTCACTTTCTGTATTATCACGTCCCTCGCTCCGTTCTCTCCGCTTGTCGTATATCTGCGATTGTGTGCAATACACGATTCTGGAACCAGAATGCTTCGTTGAATGGACAGTGGATCTATGAGTCGACAGGATTGGGCTCTGACGAACTTGATACATTCTCAAGTTTGCTCAAAGTCGAAGTTGGCAGATACCACATAAGGAACGTTCACGATCACAAGGCAAGACGGAAAGGTGTGGGATGGATGACTAGATAGAAAAATTAAATAGACAGTACAAGAACTACAATACAACATCACGTAACGAAACCCGAGGATAATGATAGAATCTACTTGGCTCCTGCACTTGAGAACTACAATCGCATGTTAATATTCGCGCCTTGGAGTCGTTGAAGGGAAGTTGAGAACGTACTTTTGTCACCGACTTGGTGCCTTCAGAGATAGCGTGCTTGGCGAGCTCACCGGGGAGGATGAGACGCACGGAAGTCTGGATCTCGCGTGATGAGATTGTTGACTTCTTGGAGTATGAGGCGAGCTCTGGGGAAGAAAAGGGGAAATGTTTAGAGTTGGACAGAAGGGAGGAGGAAAGGACGCGTACTGGATGCTTCGGTAGCGATGCGCTCGAAGATGTCGTTCACGAACGAGTTAAGGATGGCCATAGCCTTGTTTGAGATACCAGTATCAGGGTGAACCTGCTTGAGTACTACAAACCAAAGCCCAAGTTCGAGTAAGAGACCAAGGTAAACACGGTTAAGTGAGAAGTGAACTGACCCTTGTAGATGTAAGAAGAGTAAGTCTCCTTGCGAGTCTTTCGTCGCTTCTTCTTGGAGTCATCACCAGACGCAGCAGGCTTTGCAGTCTTCTTCGCCGCCTTGCTCTCCGTGGTCTTAGCGGGAGCCTTCGACGCGGTGGAGGCGGGGGCTTTGCCGGCAGTGGAAGCGGGTTTGGGGGCCATTGGTAATAAGAGGGGACTGGTGGGGTTGGTGAAGGCTGGTTGGTGGGTGGTGGTGGTGGAAGGGCAAGGGATGAACGGAGAGGAAGTGAAGAGAGTCGGGTATTTATATGGACGCGCCGACCAAATACGTCAACACGCGAACGCGTGATCACGTGCAGCGCTTGTTGAATCACAATCAACAAAGTCACGTGCAAGGTTGATGGCGTTGACGCGACGCGTCGCGCGTCCCTATATAAGGCGCCCTTTCGTTCTTTCGTCTCCCCCTCATCTCCCGTCGTTATACGCCCCCTCTCGCACACCCAACGCCCACCACCTCAACTTATCTCTCATATCAACAATGTCTGGCAAAGGAAGCGGCAAATCAAAGTCTGGCAAGGCTGCTGCTGAGCCCTCGGGCAAGTCCCAGTCTCGCTCTGCGAAGGCGGGTCTCCAGTTCCCAGTCGGTCGTGTCCACCGTCTCTTGAAGAAGGGCAACTATGCTCAGCGTGTCGGTGCCGGTGCACCAGGTGAGTCACATTTCCGCATTCTCGGGGGGAAACGAGTTTTAAAAAGTGTTTTCTCCGGTTAGTTTACCTCGCGGCTGTACTCGAGTACTTGGCTGCTGAGATTCTTGAGCTTGCTGGCAACGCAGCTCGTGATAACAAGAAGCAACGTATTGTCCCAAGACACTTGCAACTTGCCATCCGAAATGATGAGGAGTGCGTCCACTTTTTGTCATCTCTTGCCTCGACATTCCTTAACCTCCCCTTTGTTAACCAGATTGAACAAGCTCCTCGGCGACGTCGTCATTTCCCAAGGAGGTGTCGTACCACACATCAACCCCGAGGTATGTATTATCCCTTACCCTCTTCCTCGTCAGCTCACTGATCGACTCTCCAATATAGCTCCTGCCCAGCAAAACATCAAAGGGGAAGAAGGACAGCCAGGAGGTTTAGACGTGATACTCTCGCACTCTATCTTATTCTTCGGTTGTTTTGGGCTTCGTTCTCTGTTGTATTCTATGTATTATTCTTCTAGCCTAATCCTACCCGCGACGGTGCATGTCTTGCGCTCTAGCTGATACACCTCATTGTCCGAGTCGTGTGGGTTTGCCTGACGTTGTGTGGCGTCGGCCCAGTCGGCTGGTTGCAGGACGAAAAAATCAATCATGAGTCTATCCTTTGCTATCTTGTGTCTCCGATCGGATCAGCAGACAAGAATACACCCTTTGGGCCACAAAATAAGCAGCCAAGCTGACGAGACTGGTGAGATTATATATTCGAAGAGACTGGACAGCTAAGAGGACGTTATTGTTCCAGCTCTCATTTGTCCCCTCCTTCTCCCGAGCAATTGACGACTTGAAATTTCACAGCGACGACGACGACAAGTGCTTCACGCTTTGCTGTCCGATGAGAGTCTGAGCCGACTGTCGTGTGCGCACATTATGCCGCAATTCAGTTACTGTCCGTGTCACCCCAGAAGGACAGAAAGCAAGGGTGTATTGTGAGATGCTTCCAGTTGCTGTTGTAAGCCTATGCATGTGGGTACATATAATGCAGGTTGTAGAATGGACGGCCGAAGAGATGAACGACTGGGATTGAATAGTCATGAGTGCCGAACGCGGCACCACCGGCACGTTCCCACTGCTGAAAGGCAACCTCAGCGGCCCTAGGAACTGTAGGCTCGTCACCGCAGTAGCTCGCACTTTGGATTCTTCTGCTGACAACTTTCGCTCTCAGGCCAATGTCCAGAACTCAAAGCACTGCTTTTTATGTACGTTCTGTGGCTATTTTACACGACGATGTCACGTTTGGCTGACAGCTCAAGCAGCATAGCCCGCATGCGTAGCACCTTTACCCGATCCTTGGCTGACTCCACTATTCATCTATCGCCAGAATCCCGCGCAAGGATTGTCATCGTACATTCAGCATAGTCACCGCATTACAGATGTGCGGTGGTGAGAGTCACGTTTTCTCGTCGCTGGACGCTGAATAGCGATGGCGAATGCTCGGGGTAGGAGGGCCGTTTGAAAGATAAAAGGCTGTAGACAAACGTTGACTTCTGATCATCCCCTTCCCTCTTTCTCCCACTTCAGCATATACTAACAAGATTTTCACCCACCAAATCGCCCTACTATGAAGTTCACCGCCCTCCTCGTTTACGTTCTTGGTGCCATTGCGGTTGCTCAGGCCACTCCCGCCCCAGCGGACGCTTCGGTCTCTGCTCGCGGTGTGAATAGCGCGAAGGTCGGCGCGGCATATTGTGCGTACTGCAGACGTCTCAAAGCAATGGCGATACGTCTTAACCGCAAATTTTCCCATTGCTAGTTCTGACCAACGAGCCTTCCGGCAATATGGTCATGGTGGCACGCTTGGGTCCAAGTGGACATGTGGTATGTTCAAGTCATTGTTGAGTTTATTGCCATTGATACTAAACGTTTCCAGGATTTCAAGACGGCTGTATCGACCGGCGGACGGGGTGCTCACGTCACTGGTGGCACTGGACCAGACCCATTGGCATCACAGGGAGCCATTCGTACCTCGGCCTCCGGTCAATTTTTGGCTGCAGTCAACGTCCGTTTGGTTCTCCGACCCCTCCTGTGATCTCTCGGACTGACCCTCATATTCCTTATAGGCCGGTTCAAATACGGTCTCGCTCTTTGCCATTGACCCTCAGGATCCCACTGAGATCAAGCAAATTGGGAACGCCGCTTTCACCGAAGGGAATTTCCCGAACTCAGTGGCCATCAACAAGAAAGGAACGCAAGTCTGTGTTTTGAACGCTGGACTTGAGAATGGCGTCAAGTGAGTTTCATACTGTTCGCAATGAGTAATATGTGTGATAACATGCTTCTCTCAGCTGTTATAAAGTCGACGGGTTCAGAGGACTTATTCCTCAGGCAGAAACTCATCGCCGCCTGAACATCGCCTCTGACGCAGGCCCAATGGCTGTCGCAGCACATGAGATTGCCTTCAATGACGCCAATGACAAACTCGTTGTGTCGGTCGTTGGCACTCCTGGCTTCCTCGCGGTTTGGGACGTAGCCCCCAACGGTGCGCTGTCCAAGAACTTCACTACCATCGCTCCTCCACCTGGTGGCATGAACCCGTTCTCCTTGACCGCAGTCCACAACACAAACGCGTTCGTCAGCGCTGATCCCGCGATCGGAGTGGATTTCTGGGATCTGTCTTCTCTTTCTCCTGCTTCCGTGGGAGGCAACCAGACCGCATCCGGCCGTAGCATCGCTGTGCCCGTGAATGGACAAAGGGCCAACTGCTGGTCAGCTTTCAGCCCTCAGACCGGAAACTACTACCTCGTTGATGCTGGTAACTCAGTCGTCACAGAGGTGAAGTTGAATGGAGCGGATCTGATACCTTCTGTCGTGAATGTAAGGCAGCAGTTCTCGCATTTTCGTCATGAAACTCATTTGTGTCCTCTGTAGCAATACCCCCAGACCAACGGAGCTGCAACTATCGACGCAGATATTGCACACATCAATGGCAAGGAGTGAGTAGTGACCTGTTGCAACTCGTTTTTCGCCAACGATCTGAAACGACTTCACAGCTTCTTATATGTTCTCGCACCCATGACGACCTCCATCGATGTACTTTCCCTGAACGGCCCTGGGAACGCAAAGGCCGTAGGTTCGTTCAACTTCGCTGAGAAGGCTAAGCAATTGGGGGTCACTATAAGTAAGTACCGCTCGGTTGATACACTGAAATGTCGCTGAGGACAATGACATCCTTTCAGCTCCCGCCAATCTGCAGGGTATGGCGACGTTCGTCAAGGCTTGAGCGGCGGTCGCTTCAGAGGGTAGAAGGGATGGATGCCTTCATCGCAGGGATTTCGATATATTTAAACTGTTCACGGACTCTGGAAACATGGGTTGTCTTTGATACTTATCTACTGGGTGCGACTGAATACCCGAATTATACCCCGGGCGTACAATGCTGGGAACTTGCTCTTCACAAAGTCCTCTAAACCAATTATGTGGGATGGATTTCCGACAGACGACCGCCGGATAAAATCTGGCAATACTCCGACCTCCAGGCATTCCAAATTATCGAACTGACCAGCCACCTCTTCCCACTTCTTCCAATCCACCTGATGAATGGTTCCGTCTCTGTTGTCCCAGGGACGGCCGTAGGATGAAAATTCAAAGAACTTCAGAGGGAAAGCAATCGTGATGCGAGTCAGGGAGTGTGGAGCGGTTGACAGGAAACGGAGTGCATAGCGCCATTGAAGAACGGTATCCGACGGTATGTGACGCGAGCCGGGATAACCAAAGGTATCGACGGAGAACAGGAAAGCCACATTGCGCAGGTGGGGACAGCATACGGACAAATCGACCGTGTGCCAACTGTCAGGTATGCAACCGAACCCGTCTAATCCGACGGTGTCCTCTACGCATTCTATAATTATATTCGACGTTAAGATAGCTTCGACGCTCAGTAAGATTACTTTCAGCGTACCTGCGTTCAATGATGTCAAGGTGGAAAGAGTTGTTGAGGTGAGATCAAGGGAGAGTTGTCGAAGGTTCTGTCCATTTGCGACCAAGAAATCGGTGAAGATGCGCATATCTTGCTCGATTCTGAGGTTACGAGTGATAGTGAACGAGGACAGAGTGGCAGCGTTATAAATGTGCAGGACTTCGTCCGCCCATCCTTCCTCTGAGCCGAGCTCGACTTTTCCTGCCTGACGCTGGCGGTTTGAGACCCCACTGAGGCAAATGTTGCGAAGGGAAGCGAAGGAGGATGGGAGAATCGTCCATCCGCTTGTGCTGAAACCCTGCTCCAAGGCAGTGGAGAGCTTGGGTGAGAGGGTGAGAGAGGTGAGCGTAAGGGAGGTTCCCGTGAAGATGTTGAGTAAGGAGGTGAAGGATGCCGTTGTAAGAGAGGCATCGGATATCGTGAAGTGGCACGGGTATCTTGGCATGGTTTCGGGGTTGCCACCGAAGTACATTGTGGTCTGTGAGAGCTCCAAACGGCCGCATCGACGGTAGTACGGCCACGAGGGGAAGGACTGAAGAGGTAGAGGCCACTCTGTCTAGCCTGACGGTGAATTTGCCATTCCCTCGTAGATGAAGGTCCACAAGGTATAAGGCCAAACGAGGATGACCTGCGAAAAAGTCTGTATATGTCCGTATCTCGTCAAGGATTGGGTCAATGTATATATTCATTCGACCGAATAACGCTCTTTGTGCCGGGTAGAGCCATTGGCGCGATGCGAGAGAGAGGCAGGTCAAGTCGAATCGCCAGCTGGGATCCTCATCCACAGACTCGGATAGGTGTTGCGCGATCAGTTCCTTGAGCTCCGTGGGCAACACGGAGGACATTATGCACCTGCCATATTGTCCATTAATGCAAAAACTTTCCGGTGGAGCAATCACTCACTGGCTAGTGTTGATGGTATGTGGTCTTCCTCGAAGCTCATCGGGCCTTGGTGGGGGACGAAATCGATGAAGATGAGCGTCCAAGTCACTTGAAGCGCCGATTTGAATCCTCTTTTGTCAACACGACTCGGAGTTAGCAAGACCATGCACCAATCATGATTGGTTTGGGGGAATAGCACACAAAAAGGAGACTATTGACTGGTGACCAACAGGACGCCTCGCAGGGATAAGCTAGTGTTCAACCACAGTCTTCCTGCTCACTGGCAGGGCTGTTCAAGCCATGCATGGTGAGCGGTGATGGATAGTAACTTGTTATTCGGTCGTAAATATTGGCTTTAAGATCATAGCTGCGAAGGGAAGATGCCTCTATGAACAAGAGCTGAGCCATCTCATCGTGCTATGAGATTTCTACCCATGACAGTTCCAAGGAAATCGATGTTCAAGGCTCTGAACCTTGAGCGCCTGAGTGATAACGGTCAGATCTAGTCAGAATCTACTTCAAGTGAGGGTCATACCTTCTTGGCCTGAGCGTCCCTGAGAGTCAAGTCGTCTCTGACGGATACTGCCAAGGGTGTATCATCATCCACGCTGGCTCACGCTCGATGGCATTCTCGACCACATCCTTCATCTCCTCCTTCACACAAGAGAGGAATCTGGGATCTTCGGCGGCCTCCAAGGAGACCGTACTATTATTTACCAGTACGCCTATGCAAAGGAATTCCTGACCATCCGCATAGCTGATTTTGTCGACATATTTATCCAAGCAGCGCCACATTTGTCTAAAACACATAGGTCAATATGATACTGGAAACGGTATAACATAATCTTCCCAAATTGTTGAGACACTCACAGCAGACTTCGGGCATCTGATTGAGACAAAGATTCGGAGCTGCCCGTGACTCTGCAGCATGCATAGATATGTTGTAAGTATCCCCATCGATATTGAAAAAATTCCAGTGGTGTAGACTTACGGGTGCTGTTCGTTACCTCGCTCCGTCTGCTTTTTCAGCTCAGAAATCTTCCGTGCTTGCAAACTAATTAGCCTGTTTTTGAACTCATGCTCCCACAAGCCGATTAGTGATGCACGTGGTGCCTCCGCTGATAACTCGCTTAGCCTCATATTGCCTAGCTCTATTGTTGTGGAACGAGTCCATCGCCAGCCAAACGAGTAAAATGGTGCTTTGGGCCCGCCGCAGCATCCACATGGATCACGACCACAAATCCGTCGGATTGGAGGGCGGCACCCCGCGGGGAATATCTTGGGATAAGACGTCATAGCGTAGATATCGGTGTGAGTGACTGTCAGAGGTTGGAATTGGTCAACGCTAGTGTATCTCCACAAGTCACGATTCAGTCATAACATATGCGACTTACACGGTAATGCAGTGCTGGTAGTCAAATAGGAGAGAGCTGGGCCAGGGTATGGTAGACTTCTCGACGACCCAAAGGATCTTATATAAGAAACCAGCAACTCGAGGTTGTTACGTAGCCGAGGGGTTGTTTTTAGTGGCGAGAAGTGTTGATTAAACGATAACTGATGATCAAGCGCACAATCCGGGGCGATTTCCCCAAGCAGAGACCCAACGTCCGTGAAGTATTGGACTCTAGAGCTGCTGAAAGCGGCGCAGGCAGAGGTGCAGCAACAGGCGACCTGCCTCTTCTCTTCAGTCAGGTACTGCAAGCAAAGCAGAGCGTTGTTAGTTGCCGCTGCTGGCGAGTGATGAAGCTGGGCACACACCAAGCTCGACCACTCAACGTCCATTATTGAGGTGGAGAGGGCCAGTACCGATTTGAGCAAGGCAGACGAATCCAAGCAAGATGATAATGAAAGGACGCCGTCAAAGAAGAGGGCGACGAGAACTTGGATGAACCGAAGAACTGCGGACCACAATGGAATCGCATTGTAAGTGGAGAATACTGCTCAGCCGGACAGATGAAAGATTTGGTGGGAAAAAGGTGCCTAAATTGGTTCGTCTGACCGAGCATTATAGACACCGAGTCAGCACATGCTCCTATGTACACTCGCAAGACACGAAACAAGCACGTACGGAGGACGGTGACTGGCCAACACGAGTATCTGTCCGGAATATTTCATCTGCGATCCTTCCCTGCACGTTCACTGCATCCAAGCAATTACATCCTCCGTAGCGTCTGTCGGCGCGGAAATCGATCCTTTGCTCTTTGCCAGTATGAACGAGTCCTGATTTCCGGATGAAGTGAGTTCCCTGATATACGAGGTTTAAATCACCAGTACAGACACAGAGAATTGTCAGCCTCGGCCCACAATGCTTGATGCAATAGTACGAAACACACCCGCGATACACCGTTCTCGTTCGACGGGTAGATCAAATACATCATAAATAATACCTGCAGCGCTTACGAAATACTAGAAATGAGATGGATATGCGTTCGAGGAAAGGAAAGATATTGAGAAGAGCAGCGACTCACCAGATAAAGGCCAGCCGCCCCCTTAACAAGCAGCGAATCTCATCCAGCTCGGTGAAAGTACGAGTACGACTGTTCAATGAGAACCCCGTTCTTGCTATGGGCAGAAATACGGTGAGCAAAGGTGGCCCATAAGTTGTTGGGATGGGATGCCGCACATGCTGTACGTCTCGAATGCGAGACCTTCGATTGGTTCTTCATGGATGGCTGTGGTAAACATTGCTGTCAAGAATGGATGTCGTGTATCCAAGACAGCGACTCGTATTTGTGAAAGAGCGAGTCCGGAGGTATGTACTCTGCAAACGATACGTTTTCCGTCAGCGTGAAATTGGATACACTGCGCCCGACAAGTGACGACTCGAGCATGTCTCTATCTTTGACGACTGCGACAGAAAGGATTGAAAGATTGAAGGAATACGATCGGGATTCGGCGGAATACTGTTCATAATTTTCGGTAAAGTGTGGACGGCAGATGTGGTGGTAAGTTCTGTGTTTGCAAGGACGAAGCTATTGACGCCCGGTGAACTGACTGTATCCCGCGGGAATAAATCTGCACAGATCTGCACTTCAAGTTGTTCCGTCTTATGTACTCTTCTCATTTCGTCCTTTCATGAGGAAAGAACCGCGATGACAGTACTAGTTGCCTTATCATTCACGCAGGGCGGAGCGAGAGAAACAGCATCGAGTCTCACATGATTCTGTTTCTCACTGTTCCTCTCTACAGGTCTCTCCGAGTCTGCAGCCCTGCCAACTATCATCAATGAATTGCACGGCGACGATTTTGTCTGGGTCGGTTCTGGCTACGCTCTCGCATCCACTGCCGTCTTGCCGTTGACTGGCGGTTTGGCACAGGTGTGTACAATCTGGTCTCTTCGATATGATCCAACGGGCGATCATGATAGGTGCCTTGATAATCTTCGCGCTGGGGGGTACTCTGTGTGGCGCAGCCCAGAGTATGACGTGGCTAATCGCTGGAAGAGTCGTCCAAAACCTCGGTGGAGGCGGACTCCTGACCCTCTCAAATATCATTGTGTCGGATCTGGTACCTCTCGTAGAGCGAGGAAAATGCCAGGGGATTATAGGGCTGTGCGTCACCACGCTTCAAGACAAATCTCGTGAAATCAACACTGACTTCCGTGTAGAACGTGGTCTCTGTTTTCAGCGTTGGGACCTCTCGTTGGAGGTGCCTTGGCCACGGGGGGCAACTGGCGTTGGTTCTTTTGTGAGTCTACTCTACCCTACCTCAGGCTGTGCATTCGGCCGACTCTCATCATCTTCAGACCTGAACCTTCCGATTAATGGTGTCGCGCTCACTTTGGCTTTCTTGTTCCTGCGGCTGCCTACGAACTCTGCGAGAGAAGATGGGTCGCATGGACTGGATGTACGATTTCTCCCTATCTTCCTTCTACATATACTGATCTTTTATGATAGTGGTAATATACTGTGCATTGGAAGCACGTCCGCATTCATCATCGGACTTACATGGGGTGGTGTTAACCACCCATGGTCGTCTGCGCAGGTTCTGGTTCCCCCTCATCTAAGGAGCAGTTGGCTTTGTGGCCTTCATTACATATGAAGCAACGCTTGCCACATACCCTATCGTACGCAGCCTTACCCCAACCCCGCTATCACCTACTGACAATTCTTTGCACAGATTCCCTGGTCGCTATTGCAAAATCGGACGAGTGTTAGCGGGTACGTTCGAAACGTGAATGCCTGTTTAAGCTGATGCCACACCTCCTCTAGGTACATTCAGACATTCATCAATCCAGTAGCTGTTGTCGCGGTAGTTTGTAAGGTACTCTATCTTTGGTGATCAGTGTGAAACTTATCTTGCCTTCAGACTACCTCCCACCAATCGGCTCGAGCGTGGACTTCCTTTCTGTTGCGCTTATCATGGCCCCCATGGTAGTATCGGGTGGAGTCAGCGTCGCTGTTCTGCAGCGCTATCGACCCCAGATATGGATCTCGTGGTGTCTGTTCATCATCGGTATGGGTTGCTTCACCGTTGTTCACGCGGATACCCCCAAAGCCGTCATCATCGGGCTGAGTGCTCCACTTTCTGTCGGTGCTGGAATCGTGTACGGTACGTTAGAAATATACGTTACCTCGTCGCAAACCTCTAACCACACTCTGCCTGCTGTTTATGTTTGCCTGCTGTTTCAAATTATCTCTATGCGTCAACTCTAGTATCACAATGAAACGTGGGAGGGAATCAAACCAGGACCTCCATACCACCCCACTCTAACACTCTAAACCGGTCTGTCTGTTTTAACTGGTCATCCTTCGGGAGACCAATCACCTCCCGCCAACGAGATACTGGCTCCTCCGCTTGCGCGCGTGCCATCTTCCAAGTATCGAGCTCGTCTGACGAGACGCCTCGGAAGATCATGAACATACGGACGATGATGTCCGGGGCAGGATTTATCTGAAGCTTCGCGGCCCGTCCGTACTCCTCCTGGGGAATAAAGCGGAGTGCGACGTACTCGTTCCTTACGAATGCAGGTAGGAAGTATCTGAGCAAAATGCGTTACCTACTCCGGAGATGAGAGCGAAAGGAAAAGAAACGTACTGGATGAATAACGTCCTCGCTTCGGCTTGGAGGCCTAATGCTCGTAGACAAGAGTTAAGGTATGAGATGATATCCGTGACACGTAGTAGAACGGAGTCGCTGTCGCGTAGTGTAGCATTGGAGGGGTTAAATTCATTTGCGATTGGTACAAGGTCACTGGTTACAGGTGCGGCCCTGACACTGAGTGGGGTGGTATTAATCCTACTGGAACCACGATGAATTCTAGTAAACGCTTACCGAGTTTCCCAGGAGAGCGAACTCAACTGCAGTCCTGTCTCCTCGTCCAACATTAGACCGCTGGCACGTGCAAACACCTTCCACGCCATATTCTGACATACGCCTTGGTCAGACGCGATAGTATTGATAGGTGAGATTGGGAAAAGTGCAGATATCTCCCAATGAGGGGAGAGCGTGAGGTCAAGCGTGACTCTATGTGCGGTGGCCGTCCAGATATAGGTTGTCGGCTTGATCAAGTGCTTCTCGTACATCTGCTGTGGCGCAATGTGGACTGTTTCTGGCCCATCCAAGTCATGCAGATATTCACCGATTTCCTGATAGATACTCATCCCGTCGGGCTGTGCCCACCAAATGAGACACGTATTAATAGGCGACGAATCTCCAGTAATGGACGCCATTTGCTTGAAGAACGTTTCCACAACATCGCGCCACAGTGCATGAGGCGAGCAAGTCACCCTTAGCCGGGCCATTTCTGAGTCCAAATGGCATACGTCCAATTCAATAGTCTGCTCTGCCAGTAGGCGGGGAGTCAGAATGCAACCGGTACTGCAAGAATCAGGAACTCACCAGACTGTGGCGTCGATGTTGCCAACTGCCCCTCGTCTCTAGTATGTATTTGTAATCCCTCCACATGATCAATGAAGGACACCCATATATCGGGTGTCAGTTCAATTGTCCGAAGGTCGACGGTGTGACCATCAGCGGAGACATGTGGGTATGTAGTCCTGAAGTACACCTGTCCTTCATTGCGGAGAGTCCGAAAGTATCTCAGCGCGAGCTTCAGAGCGTCCTGTATTGAAACCAACGAAAACGTCGAAGGTGTTTTAATGCGAGTATTTCTGAGAACGCCACATTGAAACTGACCGCGTGTGTCTTCGGACGACTCTGTCTGACAACCGAGTTTGTCTTCCATTGCATCCAGAACCTTGGCTCAGCAACTCTGGATCCTCGTTTTGAGCTAGGACGAGGGGTGAACGTTGATTTGGATGCCCTGGGCATGGTGACTGTCGCAGCGTCCGAGAATGTTGGTGATGCCTTGACGAGCAATTCTTTACACTGAGTGATGGTCTGACGGAGCGTAAATTGAGAGGTATTCAGACAGTAGTAAGATTACAAGGCTAAGAGCTTCGTGGATGAAGGTGGTGTTGAATCAAGATGGCTAATCGTCTTGGCGAGCAAAAGACGAAGTGACTTGTGGCGCCAAAGTTTGACAACATCTAATTCAACTCTCACGGCGTGTAAGTGCGAATATCGGCGTCGAGGGGGAGACATAAAAGTCTGTTGATTTTGTACCTTCTCACGAAAGTACGCTCTCGAGTCTCGACGTCTATGTCGCTCGTTCTACGTTGTTGTATATATCGATATATCCATGTATCTCGGCCATTGTCTCGGAAAATGGGACAAAAGTCATGAAAGTCTTTCCGTATGAACGCCAAATTCGATTTTCAATTGTGCACTTGTGTGGTCCTGGTCCTGGTCGACATCTGCCTGAAGCTATGCATCGCAAGCGGTGATGGATAGTAACTGACTCGTTATTCGATCGTAAATATCGATTCAACGATCATAGCTGCGAGGAGAAGATGTCTCTATGAACAAGTTATCCCGTCGTGCTTTGAGATTTCTACCATGACAGTTCCAAGGAAATCGATGTTCAAGGCCTTGAACCTTGAACGCCTGAGTGGTAATAGTCAGAAGTCAGATCTAGTCAGAATCTACTTCCAGTAGTCAAGTGAGTGCCATACCTTCTCGTTCTGAGCGTCCTTGAGCGTCAAGTCGTATCTGACGGAAACAGCGAAGGGTGTATCATCATCCATGCTGGCTCAGGCTCGATGGCATTCTTGACCACATCCTCCATCTCCTTCTTCACACAAGAGAAGAATTTGGGATCTTCGGCGGCTTTAAAGGAAGCCTCACCATAGTTTGTCAGCACACCTATGCAAAGGAATTCCTCGCCGCCCTCATAGCTGATTTTGTCGAGATATACATCCAAGCAGCGCCACATTTGTCTGAAACACATATGGGTCAATATGATACTGGAGACGGTATAACATAATCTTCCCAAATTGTTGAGACACTCACAGCAGACTTTGGGCCTCTGATTGAGACAAAGATTCGGAGCTGCCCGTGACTCTGCCGCATGGATTGATATGTTGTAAGCTTCCCGTCGATAAAAAATCCCAATTGTGCGGACTTACGGGTGCTGTTCGTTATCTCGCTCCATCTGCTTTTTCAGCTCAGACACCTCCCGCTCTCGCAGCCTGTTCAACCTGTTTTTGAACTCATACTCCCACAAACGAATTACTGGTGCACGCGGTGGCCCCGCTGACAAGTCGCCGAACTTCGTATTGCCTAGATCTATTGTTGTGTCACGAGTCCATCGCCAGCCAAACGAGTAAAATGGTGCTTTGGGCCCGCCGCAGCATCCACATGGGTTACGACCACAAATCCGTCGGATTGGAGGGCGGCACCCTGCGGGAAACATCCTGGGATAAGTCGACTCGGACATAGCGATTGGTGTGGGTGGCTGTCAACGGTTGGAGGTGGTCAACGCGCACAAGCCACGATTCAGTCGTAACGTATGCAACTTACACGGTAATGCGGTGCTGTTAGTTAAAGGGGAGGGAGAGCTGTGGGACCTGGGTATTGGAGGATTCCTGACGACCCACGGGATATTATATGTAGCTCGAGGTTGTTACGTAGACGAGGGGTCTTTTTCAGTCTTCCTTACTTAGTGGGTGAGAAATGTTAATTGAACAATAAGTTGAACAAGCGTACAACCTGGGGCGACTGCCAACCAAGCTGCCAGTCACGTTACTGTGAACCGAAAGTGGCACCGCACGGCACGCTCGGCACGCAATGCCGGATTCCGGGACATCCTGGAAAGGAACAGTACTCGCGGGGCTCGCGGGTCGGAACTGGGATGTCACCACTGTACAGTATCGTATATGTGTTGTTTGTTCTCTATCATTGATATCAATCTTTTCATACTGGAGGACTTGATTGGGATGATCCATAAGGATGGAGGTTGGAAGGTGAGTAACGGATTGCGTTAAACAAGAGGTACTGATTAGGGTGAATTTGTTCCGATCATTATCACTGAACATTACTACCTACACGACCTCTTTCTTTCGTGCATTTTCCGAGTCTCATTATTGTGTTCTTTCATAATATGCATGATACTGTATGTGGATGCCTCGTAAACCTCCAAATTTGAGCGAAACTCAGAGCTGACTCGACCCTGGCAGGAGCTGGAGTATAAAATGCACTCTTCCATTCACTGAACTTGCACAGACCAGTCCCCACTCTCTGCACGCAGTCTAAGGGAAGCACGGATAAACCACCGCAAGAAAGCACACACCGCAACTTCTGCGCAAACTTGGAAGTGAAAACAACAGCTCTTTCTCTCTCATATACCAACGTGGAGGGGAAAATGACAACCACTCAAGTACGTCCCAGTAATAGTTGCCTATAAAATGATCTAATTGCGTCTTATTTTTATGCACTGGTAGTGGGATAAGAACCTGACTGCGTCCTTGTCCGTAGCCATTAATCTAGCATATAGCCATATATACAACGAACGCCGAATGGAGCTTCCGTTGTACGGGGCCTACGGTCTGTTCTCGTCGCTTCTCTGTCCCGCAACTCAGAGTCAGATCAACAGTCAAACGAAGGTGACCGAGACCACGCTGGCCTTCCCTCAGTGGCCCTTGTACAGGAGGTCTAACGAGGATGTCCTCAAACCGGACGATGCATCCATTCGGACCAGTCCTGACAAATATGCTAAGGGCGTTCTTGTGGATTTCGCCCTTCTCTGCGTTGAAACAAAACTCAAACCAGAGTTCAAGAACCCCTATAATGCCCTAAACATGATTTCAAAGTCTTCCACAAGCCGGACTCGGAAGATCGACTACGGGAAATTTCTCTTCGAAACCCCTCCCTATGTCACTACTCGTGTCATCAATGTCACTGTACCACTACTATTGGAAGTCAAGAGGTCCCCAAGCCGAAATCCAAAGTCTGTGGGGGTTTGGGCTCTCCAGCTAGAGAAGCTGCTGCAAGCGGCGCAGGCACAAGTGATGCAACAGGCAACCTGTCTCTTCTCTTCAGTCAAGTACTGGAAGCAAAGCAGAGTATTGATAGTTGCCGCTGCCGGCGAGTGGTGGAGCTGGGCAATTGTTGGCCGTCGTTGGTTTTCATCAGATACCGTGTTCAACTTTCCAACATTCGTTGCGGAGGTGGAGAGGGCCAACGACATTGTAAAGACGGTGGCTGAATCCGTGCAGGATGATATTGAAAGGCACGGGGATGACGCCGTCGAAGAAGAGGACGACGAGGACTTGGATGAACCGAGGGACTGGGGACCCCAATTGGAGCGCATCGCGGATGGAGAGTACTGTTCAATCGGACAGATGACGGATTTGGTGGAACAAGAGGTTCCTAAATTGGAGTCGGCGCGTGAAGCGCGATATAGAGCAAGGGAGGATCGAGGGAAAGTGAAACCGGAAATCTCGTCACAGGCGACTAAAGAGGTCAACATAATCGATATCGATCGCATTGAGCAGGAGTACCATAAGACGGATGCATGGGCCGGTCCAGGCCGGCTCACTGAGCCCAGCGACGACTTAACCTCCAGCCGCCAGGAAGAAAGGCTGAAAAAGTTGCAAGGCAAAGACGCGTCTAGCCCATGGAGCTATGCATTACGTGTTGGAACGAAGGCCTCTGAGTGGCATATGGCACTTCTCAGAAAATGGATCGCTAACCCAGAGAACTTCAAGGGAAGTATCCCCGCGGTCACTGGCAGTATCCCCACGGTCAGTATCATTTCCTTCCTCTCATAATCAACGTTTACAAACACTCATGACCAATTGCAAGACTTAACGATGGCTTTACGACGCGGGTGGTCGGGCAGATGCAGTGGATGAATAGGATAGGCGGAGGGGGCAGAGTTGTTATGTATTAGTATAGTACATGTAAAGAACACCATGCAACGTACTTCATGCAGCAATCACAACCACACCCGTGACGACATGACTGTGAATCAATCGTTTACCGTAAAGCTGAAGGACGATCGACGATCGACAGTCGCGCAGCACATGCAACGGACACGCGTCCATTCATCTCCCTAGCGGGCAGAACACAAGCATCAGTATCATGTTCTCCGTGCAAATGTACAGAAAAAAACAAAGAAAAGGCGGAGCACAAAAGAGTAGGAGATGTCCCCGCCCAGGTAACTTAGCTCTCGAGGCATGAACCTTTGCAAGATGAGAGTTGTTTAGCGCGGCGCAGTGTGATATGATTTTGGACGGTTTGTATCGACCGAAGGCATGAAAGCCTGCCGCAGTCCCCCCTGCTCGCACCATCCCCACAAAACCAGTGGGAGGCTTCGAGATATGGGCGGCGCAAGTAGAGGAGGACAGCAGCCATGGGTAGATAGCCCAACGCCGGCCTTCTTATACGTCCTGCTCGACACACGCGAAGAAGCACCGGATGCAGACAGGAAATAGCTGATGGTCGAAGAAACGCACCTGCTCATCTCGTCGACTCTCACACAGATTCCCCTTCACGACGGCATCCCCACGCAGCAACGCATAACTTCCGCCCACCAGCACCTCACCTTCTCCCGGCCAGAAGCCATCCTTCTAGTTCTTCTGCACTTGTTCGTGCAACTTCATGTCAGCATGGCACATCCAAGCATCCACGAGCTCCGCCCAGTGCTCCGAGGGCAAGTCTCGGTACGAAGTGATGCGAGAAGCCTGCACCAGGGGCAGAGAGCATGATGTGCATACAAGAGAGGTAGGGTTGGTAGTCGTGAAGTAAGTCGCATCCATGATGGCCGGTGAGTCAAGCTCTGGGGAAGGGGAATGCGGTGTTCCCGGCCTGGAACGATTTGAAGGGGCAGGAGTTTGCAGCTTGACTTCATAGTGATTTTCGCCAACAAGTCGAATGTCCTTCTTGCCTACATTCACGCGTGCGGGAAGCTCCAATGGGGAAGACGTGTTGACGCCGCATCGAACGATCAGTCGGGGCAAGTCGTCATCCTCCCTTAGGAGTACTTCTGCCTCGACGGCAGACTGAGGCGAGGCAGAGGCACCGGGGATGGTAAGAAACACGAGTACATGCTGTAGACTCTCGTGGTATTCGGCAACATAGATCACATCCAGACTAGCTAATCAAGGAAATGGGGGTTAGAGGGTTACAAGTCGATGCGCTAAACCACATACATACCTTCAATAGACGACAGATGACCGTGTGATGAACCAGGGCGTGTCATTTTGGCCGTCTTTGCTGGTGGAGCAGCTCTCGAGCTACTATTCGACAACAACCACGCCAGCGGTGGAGCCGACAAACGGCGGCCCGACTCCTAGTGACTACTCCTCAACATCTTCGATCTGCCCATCTTGGACGATGATCTTGACGAAATATTGAAGGGGCCAGCACCAATTTGGATAAGGTAGACGGTTTCAAGCAAGATGATAATGAAAGGTATGGGAAGGACGCCGTCAAAGAAGAGGGCGACGAGAACTCGGATGAGCCGAGGAACTGCGGACCACAATTGGATTGCATTGTAAGTGGAGAATACTGCTCAGCCGAACGGATGAAAGATTTGTCCCTAAATTGGCTCGTCTCACCGAACGTGCACTATAGACACCGAGTCAGCACATGCTCTCATGTACACTGGCAATACGCGAAAAAAGCACGTACGGAAGACGGTGGCTGGCCACCACGAGTATCTGTCCGGAATATTTCATCTGCGATCCTCCCCTCCACCCTGGTCCCTCACCGCATCCAACCAATTACATCCTTCGTGGCGTTCGTCGGCGCAGAAACCGATCCTTTGCTCTTTACCAGTATGAAAACGTCCTGATTTCCCTTGAACTTCCCGGATGAGGTGAAATCCCACTTTGGGTCGAGGCCTTGTCCCGTGGTGGGGTGTTGGGGAGGAAGTCGTGTGTTGGGCGAGAACGTTGGAGGTGCTGGTGAGGTCGTGTGAGAGGATGATGTCTTGGATGCTGGTGGAGTTGTAGCTTTTCCATGAGCCGAAAAGCTTGTCGGGGAGTTGGAGGATGAAGGAGCTTCCTGCGAGCCATATTGCGTTGATCGGTTGGGCGACGGTACAGAGCTCCTGACTCGAGCATGTTCCCAATCTTTGGCGGCTGCGACAGCAAAGATTGAAAGATTGAAGGGATAGGATTTGGCGGCGGAATACTGTTCAGAATTTTCGGCAAAGTGTGGACGACAGAGGAAATGTGGTAGACTGGATCACTGTGTTTGCATACAGCGTAGTAAGTAACCTTGAAGAACTGGGGACGGAGCTATTGACGCCCGGTGAACTGACTGTGTCCCGCGGGAATACACAAACTTCTTACTCTTCTCATTTCGTCCTCTCATGATCATGAGGAAAGAACCGCGAGGGGAATCGCGTTATTCTCCACGCAGGGCGGAGCGAAATAAACAACATTGAGTCTTTCATGAGTCTTCTGGCGTTGGTTTTTCTGTGAGTCTACTCTACTGGTGCATCCAGCCTCCTTCAGGCTCACTATGTTCAGGCCGAAGCCTCCCGATTAATGGCGTCGCGCTCACTTTGGCTTTCTTGTTCCTGCCAGGCTGCGGCTGCCTACGCCTCCCGGAACTCTGCGAGAGAAGATGGGTCGCATGGACTGGATGTACAATTTCTCCCTATCTTCCTTCTACATATACTGATCGTTTGTGATAGTGGTAATATACTGTGCTTGGAAGCACGTCCGCATTCATCATCGGACTTACATGGGGTGGTGTCACCCACCCATGGTCGTCTGCGCAAGTTCTGGTTCCCCTCATCTTAGGAGCAGCTGGCTTTGTGGCCACAGACCCTATCGTACGCAGCCTTACCCCGAATCCGCTATCACCTACTGACAATTCTTTGCACAGATTACCTGGTCGCTATTGCAAAATCGGACGAGTGTTAGCGGGTTCGAACCGTGAATGCCTGTTGAAGCTGATGCCACACCTCCTCTAGGTACGTTCAGACATTCATCAGTCCAGTAGCTGTTGTCGCGGTAGCTTGTAAGGTACTCTATCTTTGGTGTTCAGTGTGAAACTAATCTTGCCTTCAGACTACCTCCCGGTGTACTACCAAGCCTGCCAAAACGCCTCACCAATCGGCTCGAGCGTGGATTTCCTTTCTGTTGCGCTTATCATGGCCCCCATGGTAGTATTGGGTGGAGTCAGCGTCGCTGTTCTGCAGCGCTATCGACCCCAGATATGGATCTCGTGGTGTCTGTTCATCATCGGTATGGGTTGCTTCACCGTTGTTCACGCGGATACCCCCAAAGCCGTCATCATCGGGCTGAGTGCTCCACATTCCGTCGGTGCTGGAATCGTGTACGGTACGTTACCTCGTCGCAAACCTCTGACACAGATAATACATAGCTACCACATACTTCCCTGTGTTGTCGCCGTTACCGGTCACTGCGAACGCACACGCCTTGACCTTCTTCAGCTTCTGCCGTTCATTTGCAGGGGTACGACACGGTCATCAACTTCCTCCCTACCCACATCTCAACGTATTGAGACGCTCCCGCGATCCTCTTCTCAAGGTTTGGGGCGTCTCTATTGGGGCGGCTATCCTCCGGAACGAACTCGCCAAACGTCTTCCGGCAGAATTCCTTCAACAGGTGCTGAACAATGGTAGACCGGACTCCTCCAACGTCAACCTCGCCTTCTCCGTCATTCCGCTCACCCGCAAACTTGACGACCCTCTGCGACATGAAGTGCGCGTGGCCTTCGGCGAGGCCGTCAGAGTGATCTGGAAGACGATGACGGGGATCGTGGCCATAGGTCTTTTAGCATCACTAATGATGAAGGATGTGCCGAGGTACGTTGGTGAGAATTGGGATCTGGGGCAGGCGCCGGAGAAGGGGAACAAAAGTCCCCAGCTGGAGGAGATGAAACAAGGGTCTACCAGCGTATTGCCGGAAATGTTGCATCGTATGTCCGAGAGTTCCGCGTTGTAGAGACGCTGCTAAGAATTTCGCCATCTTACATATATGTTGTTTTGCATGTTTAGCCCTTGACTCAGCATAAGGAACCATGAAAGTGTGCTATCTGTCCAGGACAGGGTGTGCGTCATAATCATGGGATATTGCACTTGTTCTGGTATCCCGCCCTGGTAGCCATTTAAATATCCGTATCGATGATTGCACTAACTAAACTACTGTTACACCTCAACTACCACATCAACATTCACTCTGCTCGGGAAGGTGACAGGCTGGGCAGCACACTTGATGACCCCTGCTTGATCTCCCCCAAACGAGTCATCTCGCTCGCGCCAGTACTCTCCAGCTGTACTCGCCGTTGATCCTGCTGAATATCCCAATTCTCATCGACGTACTTGTGCATGGGCACATCGCGCATCAACAACGACGCCAACAATCCAATAGCGACAACACCCGTCATGGCTTTCCAGATGACCGCCACCGAGTCCGCGAATGCCACACGCACCTGGTGCTTGAGGGGGTCATGGAGGGTACGGATGACGGGGATGACAGAGTATGCGAGGTTGATGTTGGAGGAGCTCGCGTCTTCGGCACCGCCAAGAAACTGTATGAGAAATTCTTCCGGGAGACGAGTAGCTAGTTCGTTCTGAAGAATAGCAGCGCCAATTGAGACACCCCATACCTGATTGCAGGGAAGAGTTTTGTGTGTGAGTAGGGTTCGGGGCGGAGAAGATCTCGGCGTACCCCTGCAAACGAACGGCAGAAGCCAAAGAAGGCGAGGGCGTGTGCATTCTCGCTGACGGGAAGAGGCGACAAGACGGGGAAGTACGTGACGGCTGGGGAACTCGTTGAGCGGAATGAAAGGAAAAGGCGGGAGTTCTCAGAACTCACCGTAGAGGATACCAGCACCAACGGAGATGAGGACACTGATTCCGATGGCGACGGATTTGGCGGTATCAGCGTGCAAGATGGTGAAGGTGCCCATTCCAGTGAGAAACAAGCACCAGGCGATCCAGATTTGTGTCCGGTAGCGTTGGAATACAGTCACGCTGATACCGGCCAGAGCAACGGTGGGAGCCATAGTCAATGAGATCGAGAGCCCGTTGACGCTCGCGCCAATTGCAGTGGCATCCATACAGGCTTGGTAGTATACCGGGAAGTAGTCTGTACTCTGGTTAGTATGTTGTAGCGCGGTTAGCCGGCGAAGGCGTACAGAGAATTGCAACGACCGCAATGGGGTTAATGAAAGTTTGAATGTATCTAGAACCCAAAGTTGAATAATGGTCAAATCTATCAAAAGTGGAACGCACCCGCTTACGCTCGTCCGATTTTGTAGCAAACGCCAGGGAATCTGTGAGCCACTTGTAAAAAAAAAGAGCTAGAGAGATAAACTTGCGAGAACATACGATAGGATGCTTTGCGAAGATTCCTTCGTACGCAATGAACGACGTCAAAACGACCAATCCGAGAATAAGAGGAACCAGAACTTGATACGAGGACCAAGGATGGGTGACACCACCCCATGTCAAGCCAATAACGAAGGCGGTGGTTCCTCCGATACACAACAGGTTACCACTAGCTGGGCGTTAACAAGTCGATTCGAGACACATTGACATGGATTTTGCTTACATCCAATCCATGCGTCCCAACTTTTCTTTCAGGGTGCCAGGAGGCGTAGGCAGGTTGAGGAAAAGCACCGCCATCGTCAATGCTACGCCGCAGACGGGAAGATTCAAGTCTGATGATGAATGTGAATACGACAAACTCATTCGGATCGCCTATGAAGGATCCTCACAAAAGAACCAACGCCATTGCCCGTTACTCGCCAAGGCACCACCTACAAGAGGCGCAATAGCTGATGCAAGGGCCCATGTCCTGCGGAGGATGCCGTTAGGTGGGAATGAAATCGGAAAAGGGGGAGAGACCTACAGTCCAATGAACCCATGGTATTTTCCACGGTCTGCGAGGGGGACGATATCGGACACGATGATATTCGGAAGCGACAAGAGCCCGCCGCCACCAAGACCTTGGACGACTATGTACGACGATGAGCAAGACATCGCAAAAGAAATGTGTACTACAAACCCCTCGCTGCAATTAGCCAATTCATGCTTTGAGCTGCGCCACAGAGGGCGCTACCCAGGGCAAACAGAACAAGGGAGCCAATCATGATCGCTCGTCGACCGAATATCTGTGGCGTTTGCTGAGTTTAATAGCATGGGCGTTCTGGGAGGGCGACACATACCTGGGCCAATCCGCCGCTCAGCGGTAGGATAGCTGTCGATGCGAGTGCATACCCCGAACCGACCCAAACAAAGTTGTCACCGTGCAGTTCGTTGATGATGGTTGGCAACGCGATGGAAAGACCAGTGAAATCGAGGGCAGAGAGGAGCAGGGAGACGCAAAGTGAGGTGAAGACGAGCCAGAACCTGGCATCCCGCCTGCCTTGCAAACCGGTAGTAGGCCGCGGGGGAGCGAGATTGTCAGACATGATATGGTGAGAGCCTGGAGGAGGGGCGAAGAGAGACTCGGAGGGATATAAGGCATGAGAACACCTGTTCTTGCTGAGGCTGTTGATGAGCTGTGTGACGGTGACATGTTTCTCTGGACCCGGTTACAAGACAAGCCCCGTAAGATGAAAGAGAAGGAGAACACGCGCTGGAGCAGGCGCCCGTCTATCTTGAGCTTCACCCTGCCGCCTCAGCGGTCCCTCCGAGTCGCCACACTTGTCTCCATCCATCTTTCATCCAGGGTCTCCTCTTCCCTCATCATATGTTGCCTTCATGACGCTGAATGCCAACGTAACCTGTGCAGCATGTTTCTCTAGTCCCACAACATCTCTAACCCTCTCCGATCATGATAACACAGAGAATGGATCATCAGCATGATCGCTGGCCCACACCGCCATTCCGGTAGGCCGTATGTGAGGTCTCATCTCGGCTCACAGTCCGTCTCGAAATACCAGCCCGTCGAAGGTATAAGACATCCCTTTGATGAATACAGCTCTTGCAGACGTGTCCTCTCGTCAACATATCAAGGAAGCATGGCCAGTCTTATTACATCGGTCTTCGGTGGGTTCGTCATCGAGAGCTATGGTGCACTCATGTACAGTGAACATTTATCATTTTTCTCGCACAATGCTAACACTCCTTCATAGTATGTACGGTGTCATCTCTGTTCAGGCCTACATGTACTCCCTCGGAGCCTCGAACGATCCTCTGCTCGTCAAGTGTGTTGCGATCGCTGTTTGGTTTGGCGAATCCAATTTGAATTTTCTGGGCTTTCTACTCACTTGCTTCTAAAGGATTACCGAAACATTGCAGACTGGCTTCATGATCCACTCGGTATTCTACTACACTGTTCAACACTACGGCGAGCCAACCATCGCACTCAGTATAGTCTGGTGAGTTGACCGGTTTACCATAATGTATACATTACACTGACCTCCCCCAAGGTCCGTTCCGGTTAGTATCGTACACACAATGTCTACGAGTACATACACAGCTAATTTTGAGAGGCTCAAGACATTCGTAGGCACGGAAGTGAGTGATTCTGATAGATATATGTCTCGTAGCTCACAGTCACCACTCTAGAGAGCGGTCGTGTTGATTGTTCATTCGTCAGTTCATCAGGCTCTCTGGCTTCGTCACTTGACTGAACTCGGGCTATCGTAGCTATTACCTACTCCGCATCTGGGCCCGTAAGTCTCCACATACAAGACACATTATCCCGCACCTTTAACGGGGTCTCCCATTTACACAGTCAGCAACAGATCGCGGGTACTGGTATCTGTCCTCGTAAGTGCATCTAACAACAGACGGCTCTTCCATTTGAGCTGATGATGACCACCCTACAGGGGTTTCTCCTGGTTGCTCGCATTGGTAAGGACAATTCAACCCATTTGGTATTCTCTCTCTAGCATTAATATTCTTGTTTAAAGCTTTCAGTGTCGGTGCGTTCCCAACACCCTAGGCAGTTTGTCTGTACGCTCACGTCCATCTCGATCTTCAATGATAGAATTTCTCCTGTCCTAGTACGCGGCCCCCAACTTGTCCGAAATGTACATTGGAAGCTAACTGAATGATCAGTGAAAATATCCATACATGGGCTGCCCTCCGTGATAGCCATAAGTCAACGGTATGTTCATTCTATAGAGGGTCGTGTATCTGGACAGCAGCGTCTAACGAGTTCACCTCCCAGGTTTTGGTCGTGTGCACATTGACTCTGGGCGTTGTAACGGATGTGTTGTTCGCGATATTTTTCACGTACTATATCCTCCGGGATCGTACTGGTTTCCGAAGGTAAATTCAATATCTGCGTTTTGCCACCGCAGAATCTGACAATGGAACTTGGCAGCACCGACAATATTGTGCAGTCCATGGTCAAGTACACAGTGAACACGGGAATCCTCACATTGTAGGAGCCAATAAACCTTTTTTTCTAAGAAGAACGTACTCAGATTATTCTAGGGCGTGTTCGATCGTTATTCTCGTCACGGTAAGTGAGGTTTGCAAATGGACGGCGGAAGTTGCTAAGCGGAAAGTAGTATCTTTTACAGGATGAAAGGCTCACATTCCTTGGCTTTATTGTGATCAATAGCAAGTGTAAGTCTCATTCATTCATTGTAAATCATGAGCATCTGACCTAGTATCGTCTATCAAGTGTACGCGAACTCCTTTTTTGCCATGTGTGTGTTCCTGCTCCAGAGCAGCCTTTGACATCCTGCTGACGATTTGATTAAGCGTGAACGCAAGTCATAAGCTTCGAGCACAAGCTGCTCTAATCAGCAACTACTCAACGGAACTGCGCACACTGTCCACACTACCTCCTGCGACACCAGTACGTTATTACTTATATGCTCTCATAACGGGCACAACTAAGGTCTCTACGACTGTAGCGTTTCGGTAAACGAATCGAGGTCATTGAAATACGCGATCGCGACACCTCGAATCCTAGCTCATTGACAAGCCAACGGGTAAGTTTCCAACCAGCCTCGGATTTTGCCGTCCCATTCACATCTCGCGCTTTTCAAACAGCAGACCGCAGTCAATCCGAGGACAAACTCACCCACGGATGATATTCTTGCTGTCCAACCCTTCGATATCTCTCAGAAGTTCATCACTGAAACCGAGTCACGCGTCAGCGCCCAAACCCACGGTGGACAAGGAGATGAGTGATCGTGAGGGCGATGCAACCCTGATTGATTCTTCTTCAGGCTTTCAAAAGGGCTGGCAGGTCTCACGGGTGCTTCGACACCTTTCGAAAACCGGATGGTGTCATTGGATGTTGTGGTAGACGCGTCTAATAGGTTGTAATTTATATAAGGGTGCACTCACAGTACTCCGAGTCAATGGCTATTCACCCTTTCTCCTGTTCGCTGTAGTAGATGTATTTATATGGTGTACAACGCTGACAGGCTGCCCATGTGCATAGGTGTATCGTTATAATGTATGGCCTTACAAAGGAAAAGGGATAGACGAAGATCTATGCCTTTTCCTCTGTAAAGCTTTATGTTCTTCATGCAGCACCGACTTGTACTTGTACTATATAGGCTGTCGTGCATGTATTGCTCCGTACGAAGATATTCATTGAAGGGGCTACAACGCCACAGTTGCTTTTCCCGACGATCCGGTCAACCAAAATCATGGGATCCTCCAATGGATCCCACTGATCCTGGGGCGTGTCCAATTTTCACCCATCGATCACATTACTGGCCCCAGCGCGGTCATATCTCGACGGTCTACATCATGCATCGCCGACAGCCAAGGATCAGTCGTGATTCTGCGCCACAGTTGAATACCTATTACCACACCCTCACACTCCAGACTCTCGCCATGAACATGCCGCTCTCGGCGCCCGTTCTATTGATAGCACATATATCGATTGTGTCTCTTGCGCAGAGCCCATGGCGGCAATCCCCTGATCTTTCATCTCTGGAAGACGACTTCCAAGTGGTCCCTATCTAGCTCATCGCCCTTCAACTGTACCCGGAGGAGTTCGCGCCATCGCGGTGACTTGTCAGTTACCCTTCCTATTGCGTTCACGCTTCTATTCTTACGATATCGCGCGACAGCCTTGCATGCTTACCATGCACCGAAGCAGGAGTATTTGGGCCGCATGGCCTGCAGCAGCCAGTGAGTGATGCAGCCACGTTACCGTGATGTGTCGTGCTGACAGGACCCCAGATATCCTACGTAAGGACCTATCGGGTATGCAGGGGTGTGCATACGGAGAAATTCAAAAATCACTCTTATGTCTGATCCTGGTGTGTTCTAATAGGCGAAAAACCGTTTACATGTCCGATATCTTGTAAGTACGGATTCACCGTAGGGGAATCGATGCGATGTGTGTACGGGGGCTGGTGCGGGTCGGTCATCGTCCCTCCCAGCACATTGACTCGGACACACGCCACGCCACACGATACCACACGAGCTTTGGCATTGACCAACACACATGTGTTGCAACACTCACAGAAAATATGCCCATGTATGACATGCTCGTAGATTGAGGTCATACATCTGAGGGTGTGCACAGATTGACTGCGAAAGTCCTCCCATGACAGCTATTCGCTGAACGTCAGGGCCGGTGCACGAATGGTGCACGCAGGTCCGACGCTCTGCAAACAGCTGGAGGTTCTTTTGTGTATATCCTCTCATAGGATATTCGGGGACCTAGTGTTATGTGCCATGAGCGCTGACTGTAGCGGCACAATTTCAGGGACGTCACCCACCCATTTGTGCTTCAAAGGTTCGAACTTCGAAGCTGTGACATCATTTTCAACACTTTCTCTGGCTCCTTCTGAGCTGGAACTGGACAAAAAACGCCACAGCATGGCGAGATCTTCCCTAGTACGCCGGTTTTTATCTCCAAAAGGAGAAGAGATCATAAACCTGGACTAACACTTACGGATCCTTGAGCGTGTTTTTTGCTGCGTTTCAGGTACGAGCGTTCGAGGGGATGGAACCGAGACTATTGATTATCCCAATGACGGTTTGGGTGAACCGATCATCCGCGATAAATGTTGTCTATCGTGGCGAGTGATTTTCTCCAAAATTTTGAATCGATCCGAGTCTAAGAACCCACCTCCGTCTGACGAGTTAGCCCTGGGGGTCCTGCATATGCGCTGTATCAAAGACGTTGCGCTGAATACAACAGTCAGCCTGATTTCAAAATGGGGCTGAGACCTCACAAATAAAAAGAATCACGTATTGATCACCCCCGTGTTCACCATTTGGTCATTGATTGAACTATGTTGTCCGCGCTGATTGAAGAAGGAATTGAGTCACGATAGCGGCGGGGAAACATGCGTACCGCCTCCTGAAACCTGTACAATGATGGAATATAAGTTAGAACGCGAATGATCCAGCGACCAGGAGGCCAGAAACGACGCCCGAGACGAAAATGCATCCAATCACAGCCTAACATTAATGAATCGTGTGGTTTTGAACTGCGGGCTCAACAAGTGGATTTAGCAAGGAACGCACATTGATAACTGTGCCTTGACGGAGGAGCATCCACGTGTGAGCGCGGCCACTGGGACATATGTCGAACATGCAACAAAGTCTAAATTAAAAGGAGCTTTGTCCGTGTGAGGGTCCGGAAGATCAGCGGGTAACATTAGCGTGGTTGGGTAAGGGCGCAAGTTGCGCCCAGGAGCGCAATACATAATCTGAAAGATCGGTAAATATTATCAGTAACTTGAACATCATGCAAGTAACAGGTTAAAAATACTACACATGTCCGAGTCTTGACCCGGCCCACTCGGATGATGCTGTGAAGATACAAAACCTAAAATCTTACGTTCCTTTGTTACGGCTGTGTTACGGCGAACGTGGGGCTGTCGTGGCACGAGGGAAGGAGACTCGGCCTCAGACTGGATCGAACTTGAAGAGGGCAAAACAGGTTGTTTGTCCGTGTTGTTGTGTACAACGACCAAGGGAATTACCGAATGGAGAAATTGGCGTCTTCTCTGGGAAACTGACTCTGGAACTGCTTAAGCTGCCTTTCCGCCATTCACCACCACCATTTACTGTCGACAGCATGGCCTCTCTCAACGAAGGCCACTCTGTCAACGTCAACAACTCCTTTGACGACAACCAGCATTCGCCGGACACCGCAGCACCACATCATCATCGACGTATTCTACCCCCACTTCCCGACCTCCGTTTCGAATACAGTTACCTTCGGAGTATACGACAGTACGTTCATGTCGAGAGGAAACCAGCCAGTAGGAATAACGGGGACGTATTACTGCCCTCGGATGCCGAAGAACTGGAGCGAGGTGATATCATCCGGGTTCAGTGGGGGCAGATTGTATGGGTGACTATGAGGGACCAAGTGTTGAGTCCGCTGGTTCAGGGAGCCGTGTGGTGAGTCAACATACGGTCTTCTATCGGAGCCATTTGACATTTGTGAACGAAGGGGATTGGCTGGTCATTTCCTGTTCCCCTTGCGAGGAGCTGTCGTCTCCACGGTCAAGTCATGGTGGGGGACGGTGTCGCTGCATCCCAACAATGAAGGCAGCGGCATAGCTTTGCTTAGGAGCTACGCTGGCAGGTTAAACTCAGGAAATGTGAAGACTGGCTTGGCGAGATGAAAGGCGGGATTCTGTCCTCATTGGACGAGTGGTTAGACAATGCATCACTGAGGTATGTTCGGTTTTTGTCTGAGAGTACGGAAATTCTGCTGACACCGTCCTCTAGTACTTATGCCAACTGGATCTCAATACACGACTGGGGCAGCACCGGTCTTGAAAGCAATCACCACCTATCCATGCACTTGAGCCAGCGAACCAGCAAGTACAACGTGCTCGTGTCAGTCATCACCTCCTCATCAGACCTATCACCACCGTCATCCTGGCTCCGAAGCCAGTCCTGTAGCATCTCCCCTTGCCGTGGACCGAAACATCAACCTCTTCTCGCAGCGGTAGTTGAAGACAGGATTGTTCTTCAGGAATGGAAGTGCCTGTATGTAGTTATTGAGTTCTTAAGGTTCTTGAGGTCTATATCCTCCCTGTCGTACTTGTGCTTTATATACCACGATGCCGTATTCAAGGGAGCTTTGGTGACTTTCACATTCTGCTCAGTTGGACTTGAGCGGTTCAGCCACCAACGGGCCGAGAGGAGATTCACCCCAAACCATCATCTCAGCAGACCACCCTGGCCTTTTCTCTACTCCTTCGTGCACGATCGCGATACTTTCTTGGCCACACAGTCCGAAACTTCAACTGTCTGACCGCAGGCACCACTAAACGCATCTCGAAGCGATATCCAGGAGATAAACTCTCCAAGATGAGCGATCTCAACCTCGACCACCCCGTCCCTTGTCTCATGTACCCACCCAACACAAAATCGTCAACGGGGACGACGTCCGCAGCCCCTCGGACGATTGCAGTTGCCATCACGGGTGTCGGTCTTGTCGGGAGCGAGTTTGTCTCTCAGCTCCTGTCCGTGTCCCAGCCGAACCCGTTCCGCGTCGTCTCTCTCTCCTCATCCAAACACACACTCTTCTCGCCCGACGGTCTGGACATCTCGAAAGACTCATGGAAAGACCGACTGGCGAGCGCGCCGCACCGGAACCCAGAGGATCTGGCGAACGACCTGGCGTCGCTCGTGAGGCCGGGTCAGGACGTGGTGTTTGTGGACAATACGTCCAATGAGAACGTTGCGGGGTTGTATCCGACGCTGCTGGCTTCTGGCGTGAACGTGATCACGCCGAACAAGAAGGCGTTCTCGGGGGAGTCGGCGTTGTACAACAGGATCCTTCAGGCATCACTGGACAGCGGCGCGAAGTTCCTCAATGAGTCAACAGTGGGAGCTGGGTTGCCAATCATCTCAACACTGAAGGACTTGGTGGTTACAGGGGACAAGGTGTGTTCACTCTATGTATCAACGCCAGCCTCAGCACGCTAACGACCATGCATTCTTTACAGATCAAGAAGATCGAAGGAGTCTTCTCCGGTACCATGTCCTACATCTTCAACAACTTCTCCACTTCCCAACCTACGGGCCCTTCCTTCTCCTCCGTCGTCAAACTCGCACGCGAAAAGGGATACACAGAACCCCACCCAGCAGACGACCTCACCGGCTCAGACGTCTCCCGCAAACTCACCATCCTCACCCGCTACATCCCCTCTCTCCGCCCCGCCCTTCCATTACCCAACGGATTCCTGTCCGTACCAACGACGTCCTTGATCCCTTCTGCCCTCTCCCCCTTAACGACGCCGGAGAAGTTGTCGTCGGCGGAAGCGGCGGAGGAGTTCGTGAGCAGGTTGGAGGAGTTCGACGGGGAGTTCGAGACGATGCGCGGGGAGGCTTTGAAGGAAGGGAAAGTGTTGAGGTATGTCGGGGTTGTGGACGTCGAGAAGGGAGAGGTGAAGGCGGATCTTCAAAGGTAAACCTGCTCGTTCTCTGTCGTGGTTTTTTATTCACTCGCCCCTCGTCTTGTCCAGGTACCCGTTGACGCACCCGTTCGCGACGTCCCTTGGGGGATCGGACAATATCGTGCTCTTCCACACCGAACGATACAGTCCTCGCCCGTTGATCATACAAGGAGCCGGCGCAGGTGCGGCGGTCACGGCGATGGGTGTGTTGAGCGATCTCTTCAAGCTCGTTTGAACTCCAAAAGCGCACGAGGAAGGACAAGAAACGAAGAAGTGAATGAAGTCGTATGTATGTAGCGGATCTTCAAAAATGTATCCAATAGAAATGTCGTTCTCCGCTGTAGTATGGCAGAATAGCAAATTACCAATGGTCATTGTGTTCAACTGCAACTCGAGTGGCGATCCCCAAGCCTGAAATACTTGAAGTTTCCGCTCCGATCTCATACCAGAATCACACTCAAACGAAAACATCCTGCACAAAAACCCACGTATCCATTCACTTCACCGACCAACTACCAAAAAACAACAACAAAAACAACCTGTACGGAGGAGCATCGACAACCTACACCACCCCCCGACATCATCTCCTTCTCCTTCCTCCTTCTCCTCCGACCAGACCCTCCAACCTCCCAAACAACAGAACCCCGCATCGACCCCTCCCTCCCCTCCAAAAACTCCAACGATACCGAACTAGCGCAGGAATAAGGAAAAAGGCATGAAGAAGAACGGGGAATGAGGATGATGGATGGATACAGATGCTTTCTTTGAGATGCGAGAGATGCATGACGACGACGACGACGGCGAGGAGTGAGATGAGAAGAGAGAGAAGAGGATGCGAGTGAAAAGGGAAAATCGGTAGGGTGGTACAGTTGTTTTCGTTTGCGTTTTTGGAAAGGGACCGGATGGACGGGTTTCCAGAGCGAAGAAGTGAACCGAGGAACGGGAACGCAGGGATTAGGGCAGGGCAGGGGGGAAGAAATTGATCAACGGATGCAACAAGCGACGACGAACTGTCTGTGCGTTGGATGTGTTGGTGTTGTGTGGGGGCAGGGAAGAAAAGCAAAAGTGATTGTATTTTGTGCAACAACGGTAGAAGGGCATTGTCTCTTCATGCGAGGGATTTTTTGGAACAACTTTCTCTATATGCGACACGGGCTTTTGCAACCGAAACACGATGCGGACGGGGAACGGGAAGGGAACCAGACGGAGAAAAGAGAGGGAGCGTGGGGTAGGGAGTGTGTGAGGACCGAGTCCCAAGAATCGGGCGGTCCGCAGGGATGTGGTCGTGGAGGGAGCCGGTATTGGTCGTCGTAGCGTCGGGTGCGTGGGACATAGCGTCCGTCGGGTGTAGTCGTTGAAAGCGATCTAATATATGCATTATAAGTCGTAAGTATGACATGTAAACAACGGGGGAAGAATATGCCTTTCACTCACATCAACATCAACAAGTAACACCCAAGCCAATATATCACCCAACGAACTAAAGACGGCAGAATAGGGCATGAGAGAGAAGGAGTAGGGAGTAGGGGGGGGGGGGGTGGGAATAGTGGGTACGGAAACAGAAACAAGGCGTAATATGAGACGGGAGGAAGATGAGAAGCCTCTCCTCGCGAGAGGATATACGAGATCGCGGGTGGAGCGAGGAGAGGGGGAGGAGGGGAAGGTAGAGGGGGGAGTAGTGAGACTAGAAATAGACAGACAATATGTAGACAGGTGTGAGAAGGAGGAAAAGGATAATGACGAGTGAAAAGATGCGACGAGAGACGATGCGATATTGATACACTGCATTGAGTTAACGTCGGGAAAAGAGGAACTGGAGACGAGTAACGGACACGGCGTGCCGACGGGGAGAAAGGGAGGAATGTCGGGGACCGCAAAAAAATTCTACAATGTGAAATGGAAGAGGGTGTGGGGTAGGGGGGAGAAAGGAACAAGAACCAATAGAAAAGAAACAGATGTAACGCGAACGTCCGGAGAAGGTGGTAAGGGTGTGGACGATGCGAGTATGTATATTATCACAGGAAGACCAGAGAGAAAATGGAAGAAATGGAAAGTGGATATATCTTATCATCGTAACGTCCCAAAAATGAGGCAACAGAATCCAAGAAACACATGAGGTGCGTGCGGGGTGTGTGCGGTACCAGCCAAGACGGAAGAAATCACAGATAATAGCCTCGGGCCCGACCACAACGACGGCAAGGTCCAGGCGGCGAGGTGGATATAAATATATCTTTTGCACCCTTCTGCTCTGCTTTCCTTCTAATCGAGACTGTTATACAACGCGCGGAGCTCCAGGGGGGTAGCGACGGTAGGGATGGGGGTGGGGAAGAGCATGGTCGGATGTGATGGAGGGGAGCAGCGACGCGTGGCGAAATGCGATGTGATGGTGCGACAAAGAGAATAGGCGGCAATGGTGTGGGGTGCCAGACGAAAACAGCATGCACGTTGATGTATAATCTTGAGTTTGAGATGAGAATGGTGGGATGGTAATGACACAATTGCGATGGAATAGGAATAGACACAGTCGGAACTTGATGGGAAATGAGACAGAAGAGGCAGGGCGGTCGACGCCAATCGCGCTCCTATGGAACGAGACCGGCGCGCGACGAGCAAACCATCGACGGTGGGGGTATGAATGCCAGCGACGACAGCGACAATCCGCACGGCGGTGCGGGGATGCGAGTGAGTGGGAGGTTGTCCTGAACGAGTGACCGGGTGACGGGGGAATAAAACGTAAGTCGAGATCACAGTGTAGAACCTAGAAACATCCGGGGGACCCCAAGAGACCAACAAGGAACCGCTTGAAGAACGAAAAAGACCAAGGAAGATGCGGCGAAGCCGGACGTCGACGTCGGCCAGAAGGCGAGGAATAATGATATCGATAATCCCAAATGTTGCGTAGAAGAAACTTTACAACGCTCGTGCGCTCGTCCAGCGCGTTCGAGCGAAAATATGGTTGTCGACCCGCAGTTTTGAATCGTTGAGAAGTCGGGCATTAAGCGACGGTCGACGGATGTGGTGGAGAATTAGGAAGACCAGGACGGTAAATGAGAGCATCTAAAGGGGGACCCGAATATATCTAGACTGCGGGGAGTGTATGCGATCAGTTGTGGCCCATGGATCGTTATCCGAGTACTCACTTTACACTTTGCGAATTCTAAGGATGTACAGATACAGTAAGTTACGCCCTGAATGCAGGCATGGGCAGATCCTCGGGGCTGGGCGAGTTTTGGAAAACCGAGCCTGCGTAAAAGTTTGCCGGGAGAGCGTCGTCAGCTACGGGAGAGGGGGACTTGCGAGGGGGAGCAATAGCGTGGCGTTTCATGATAGTGACCAACGTCTTCAACTCCTCGGAAGCATCAGAGTTGGAAGAGTCCTCGTCGGCGGACATGGCGAAAACACCCTCACTGGGAACACGCTGGTGGTGACGACCGTTTCGGCGGCGCTGGGCCGGAGTGGGCGTAGCAGCAGCGTTGAAGGGGAAAGTGAACCCAGAGGAGAGGGGAGCAGTGCGAGGAGCGTCGTCGACGAAGAGAGCCTCCTGCTGCCAGGTCGTAGAACCCGCCTTCTTGAATGGCACACTGGTGCTCTCGCGGATCGGAGTGCAAGGGGGTGTCACGTCGTCAGAGTCGTCACAGATGGGGAAGGAGTCCCAGACAGGAGCGGGAACAGCGGGCCCAGTGCTGACACGACGGGCGTTCGGGCGCTTGGGAGTCGTGGAGCCCTGCGGGGCGGAGCGGGAGAGCTGAGAGGAAGTCTGAGATTCGCTGTTGTTCTTCTGACGAGGCACAGGGACGGCCTTGGAGGGCGTTGGGGTCACAGGGACTGCGGCCTGGCGGCGGCGAGCAAGTCTGCCAGTAGGACGAGTGGCAAGTTGGAGGGGGGCGCGGAAAGTGGCCTGCTTGTTAGAGGCGGGCTTTGCGGCCATGGGCTCGGGGGACTCGTTGTCCTGCGGTGTATGGACTACGAAGGGGTCGAAGAGGTTCGAGTCGCTAGGACGGTTGGTGGGAGGCTGGGCCCGGAGGGGATTAACGGCGAGGGGAGCAGAGTTATCGGACTGCTGGGGTATCCTAGTAGAAGGGGGAGGGGAGGGTTGATGGGGAAGTCGTCGCGCTTGCGTACGGGTAGATAGAGACGTGCTCCTGAGCACGATAAATAGACGAAGAAAAGAAAGGAAGACAATGAGGAGATGGTAGGGAGAAGAAAAAAGAGGGGAAAGACGCATACCTTCGGCCAGCCGACTGGTCATTCGAGGCTTGCTTGGGCTGACGGCCCCTGGCAGACTTGTCTGGAGTGGCGGCGGGGGCTGTCGTTGTCGTTGGAAGCTTGTCAGCCTCAGAACGCTTCGGAGCGGGCTGCTTGGGTTGATCCGCCTCCTGCTTCTGGTTCGTGCGCTGAGCCTTGCCCTTGGGTGATGTCCTGGGAGGACGGGGCTGCGGCTGCTGACGAGGCTGAGGAGGGTTCACAGGCTTTGAGAGTGAGAGCAGGCCGGGGACGTGTGTGGGACGGACGACGACAGGGGCCGACGGGTGTCTGGCGTGGGACGGGCGGTGATGATAGGGCATTGTCGAGAGGGGGTTTACTGGTTTCTGGATGGCAATCATCGCCGGGCGACGAGAGAGTTAGTGAGGAATGGTGGAGGACGGGGGCGGGGACGAGGCGGGAGGGCGGGACGACGGTGAGGATGGTGAGAGAGAGGTGGTGAGTATGGGCGTGTTCTTTCCAGCCGCGGGTTGCTTTTCATCCCCTGCAGACTCGAGCGGAGTCCCAAAAAATGACAAAGCGTGACACCCGCGGCAAACACGCGCACACACGTACCACCTGCCCCATTCGGACTCCCTCGGTCCCTTTGGCCATCCCAATCTGGCCTCCTCCAGTTCCCCTCCGCTACCACGGGGTCTGTTAGCTTTCTATCAGCCGAACGTACGTACAAACATCACCACCACCGTCCCTTGCAAGTTGCACTGTACACCGGTCCCGTTCGGGCCATGCATGCATGAAGCTCGAGCCTTGCACACATGCAAAGGTTGCATGCGCTCTGGCCATCGTGCTTTGCTCGTGCGACTCGTAGCACTCGCTTTGGCCACATTCCGCCAACGTCACTCTTCACAGATCGCTTCACTCTCGCCGGATCAGTCTAGAAACAGAGCAGGAATGATTGATAGCCTCCTGCAATTTCCGTGGGTCAGTTGAACCATATAGCGAGCGTCTCGGTCCCTGGCCATACCTATTGTGTCCAACTCTATTGCAAACCTTTTCCCTCCCTATCTTTCGGCACCTGTCTGCTCACTCGACGCTCTCGTCTCTCTGTCGCTGCACAAGGCATCATCACGACGAAGCTGAAGCAATGTAGGTGCAAAATGCAAGAAGGAACGACGTCAACGCCTACAAAGGGCCGCGACCGGGGAATTGGCCACCGGCACCGTGTGCACGGAAGCAAGCGGAATGATAAACGAGGAGAGCGCCACAACCCTCCTCGTCAACAAAGTTCATTCTCCGCTCGAACTTACTGCGTGACAACGGCCCACAGCGTCACACCGGTCTCACGGCGCTCGGCGACACACGCGATGATGACATCGTTGGCGGTGCAGTCCGAAACCGTCTCTCTCTTGGAGTTTCTATCTCCCTCGTCCTTGCTCAACAAACATCACACCGTGGACGCCAACAACGACGCCGACAACAAATGCAACGCAACGCCATATCTCGGGAGATGATTACATTGTCGTTGTTGTTTGTGGTTGCGGATCACCTGGATACGTCCGTCTGTCACTCTCTGCACAGGCCTTGTGACCCCCCCCCCTCTCCACCTGTCTCCACGCCACTGTTCTTCGAACCTTCCCGCGATATCCGCCGTTTCACCACCCACACTGGCATTGCCGCAAAGGCTCGGACAGCCCATTGGCTGCTCTGGATCCTCTGGGCCGCGGCATCTCTCCTTTCGGTTCGCCCGTCCGTTGATCTCTCGGATTTCGCATTGTTCGCGGTCATTCATTGTGTGGGGTGTGGGAGGTATTTGCGTCTGTGAGAGAACAGAGATGGTTGTTTTCGCAGGTGATGTTCTATTACGACCTTTCCATCGATCCTCGTGCCTGCTTGTATTGTAGGTGCTTATAGGTACTTTGAATCCACATACATTCATTCGAAGTCGCCGAAAGCCTATACGTCCAAAAGGCCCAATCGATGCCTTCCTAGGCCTGTGCTCGCAACAGCTTTGGGTATTTGGCATTTTCGAGGCTCCAAATTCCTTATCGGTGGTATGCAGGACCTGTGCTGAATGGTATAGCATTGACGAGAGTGTCTGTCACTTACATATGTGATCAGATCAGAGCCACTGTGAGGGTACCACTGCCTCTTCGTCTGAGCTCCTGAGCGCTGAGCATCGCTCGGACATCAAACGACAGTCTGGACTGTGGATCAGACTTCCCCCGACCTTTCATCCAACACCCACAGCCTGGTCAGACGACAAGTACACGAAGACCAAGTTTGGACGCAAACAGGCGATCGCCCAGAAGGGATTCATGTAGCTACGTGCGAGAACGTCTTGAAGTTCTGCCTCGCCTTGCCTTGCTTGCCAATGCAATCGAAGAGTCTCTCGACGTCATGGTCTTTGAATCCTCCGACCTGGAACCTCCGGCGATGCATGATGACTGACCGTCCTCACGGAAGCTACAGTCAGATTAGATGACATTCATAAACCCTCCGAGTCCGAGCTCATTCCCCGGCGCAGAGCTGATTGCAAGGTTTTCGTTACCTGCAAGTGCGGACTTAACGTTGCCAATGCCGAAATTGCGACAATGTCTACTTAAATCCGCTTGTAATAATCGCAAGGGCATATACATAAAGGCTCACCATATAAGATACTGTTCGAGCTCGCGACCTTCCCTCCTCTCCAACGCTCAATCCTCTATAGGCTGGCATAGGTCACTTCCCCCGACGCCCTTCCGCGCTGATAAACCTCCTCATCCTGATTCGAGCCCTCGCTCCGATAACAAACCCTAGCGTCCGACTCCTCCGATGTCCTTCCCCTCCAGGTCCGGAGTCCCAAGGAGGGTGGAATTCACGGTTCACTCGGGATCGGTCTTGTTCGGTCTTTCAACTCAAAGTCAAATTTTCTGCCAACAGTATACAACCCACTTTGTATAGGTTCCATACAAAGTTGAATTACGTAATTACACGGTAGCTTAGCCCTCCTCGTTATGAAATCATCGCACACGTTTGATGGAAACCAGGATTGACGTAGCGCATAACCCTTCCCTTTCCTTTCTCCTTCCAACTCAAACCAACCTCCCTCCCTCTCCCTCTCCTTTCGTTTCGAGTCCAACGTCAGCTGGACTGAATCCAACTTACAAAGCACAGACAACTCGCAACGATGCTGTCGAAACGGATCATCGCAGTTGCTCGCGCTCGCGCGTTGGGTGCGCCCCACCGTGCGGCAGCTCTCAACAGAACCTGGTCAGTGAATTCTCCCCCCAACGCAACGAGCAAAACAAAACAAGAGGGTTCAAACGTGTCTGTTGATGTCATTTTTTTGAATCTCTATCAGGGAAGTAGCCAGGAACGCAAAGTTCCATTCCAGTCGTCTTCTGCAAGGTTTCATTTCATTCCATTTCCATTGGAAGATTAGCAGTTGCTGACGAACGGTTTGTGACGTGGTTTTTGTAGCTGAAACCGTGAAGGTGCCTCAGATGGCGGAATCGATATCTGAGGGGACGTTGAAGACGTGGTTGAAGCAGCCGGGAGATACGGTGGCTGCTGATGAAGAGGTTGCGACTATTGAGACGGATAAGGTTCGTGGTTCACTCCGGGGTTTGGAATTCATTTTCTGTTCTTCCTTCGTGTTTCTGTGGTTTATTCTTGGATGCGCTGTGCTTTACTTGTGGCATGCACGTATTTGTGGAATGGGTTCTTCGGTGTGGGGTAGTCGAAGAGACAACATGTGATAACGTGTCTTAACAAAGTTCATGCACCTGTGCATTGTGGCTTTACGGTTCTCTGTGCTCAGCTTCTAACACATGATTTCATATTTAGATTGATGTTTCCGTCAACGCACCCGCTGCTGGCAAGATCACCGAGCACCTCGCGAGTGAAGAGGATACCGTCACCGTCGGCCAGGATCTCTTCCGCTTCGAACCAGGTGAGGGCGGAGGCGCCGCTGCCCCCTCCGAAGGACCCAAGGAGGAATCTCCCAAACCCGAAACCACCGACAAGTCCGAGCCCAAAGACCAACAAGTCGACAAAGCCCCACCAGCTCCCCCGTCTCCCTCGAAAGAAGACGTCCGCTCGAAAGAGGCTCAGCCTGGCAACAAGAAGGAGGTGAAGGAGGTGCCGAAGGAGAAGGAATCGAAGAAACCGAAGCAGGAGTCCGCACCTGCACCCCCGCGCGTGCCCGGGAGCAGGAACGAGACGCGCGTGAAGATGAACAGGATGCGTCTGCGCATCGCGGAGCGACTGAAGGAGTCTCAGAACGCGGCGGCGTCGCTGACGACGTTCAACGAGATCGACATGTCGAGCATTATGGAGTTCAGGAAGAAGTACAAGGACGACGTGCAGAAGGAACATGACGTCAAGCTTGGGTTCATGAGCGCGTTCACCAAGGCGTGCTGTTTGGCGTTGAAGGAGGTTCCGGCGGCGAATGCGTCGATCGAGGGGGATGAGATCGTGTACAGGGATTATGTGGATTTGAGCGTTGCTGTGGCCACGCCCAAGGGTCTCGTCACTCCTGTCTTGAGGAATGCGGAGGGGATGAACTTGATTGAGATCGAGAAGGAGATTTCCTCCCTCGGAAAGAAGGTGCGTCAAGCATATGTTTTTTTTTCAACTGTCGATACCCCTACTGACAACCAATTTAGGCCCGCGACGGCAAGCTCACCTTGGAAGATATGGCCGGTGGCACGTTCACTATGTGCGTTATCATCTCACCTACTATATCTTAGCGCAACCCTCCACTGACCCTCCCCCCTTTTCATTTCAATCTCCAGCTCTAACGGTGGCGTCTTCGGCTCGTTGTATGGTACCCCGATCATCAACCTTCCCCAATCCGCCGTGCTCGGTACGTGCTTTCACTTTTTGTCTTCTGATCCGAGTACACCACGCTGACATCGCGTTTTCCTCTATCCCCCTCTTTTCTTTTCTTTTCTTTTCTTGATGCGCATCAGGCATGCACGCTGTGAAGGAACGCCCAGTGGTCGTGAACGGCCAGATCGTCATTCGTCCGATCATGGTCGTCGCACTCACGTACGACCATCGGTTGTTGGACGGTAGGGAGGCTGTTACTTTCCTCGGTACGTTCTCCCCCTCTTTTTTTCTTCCTCTCCTATCACTTATCGTTACCTGGTTTTCTGATGTCATTGCGTCGACGTGCCTTCTCTTTTTCACAGTCAAAGTCCGCGACTACATCGAGGATCCGAGGAAGATGCTCCTGCTTTCTTAAACGCGCCTCTGCGAACCCCCTTGTGCCGATCTCTCCTCCTGAATGGAATATATTTTTGCAAAGTCACTTTGTCTCTGTGTATCGTGATGTGAGGTGGTGAAGAGGGGCGGACGGTGGATGAGCGTGTTTGCTTCCTTATTTGTTTTTGTCGTTCTCCGAAAGTCGTTTGGTAATTTTTCCTCAACGCATACGTATGCACATACTTACAATATTAAGAACTCTCGGTTTGACGGCAAGTGATTGTCGTTTGTTTCTCTTCCTTTTGCAGTGTTTGAATAATCATATTTATGTTGCCTCTCATGGAGCGCATGTGCCCCCATGTTTGTCTCGTCTCATCTTCACTGGACGCAAGAGAGAGTGTAATCCCAGGTTATACCTGATCCATACACGGAAATCACTGTTGCAAAGTGATTATCCCCTTTGTACCTACAGTGATTTCAAGTATAACCTGAGATCATATGATCTCACGCACCCAGTGCTTGCTGCAAAGTCCTCAACAAGTCTATAACTCACGCGCAATGTACATATCGACGACACCATGGGTTCATCAGGTGTCTCCTTCAAGTGTACTGCTGGCAGTGTATGAGCGGAGTGCCTGGTCTTCCAGGACAGACCAACATGTTTGACTGAAAGACCAGTTGTAAGTCACTTTCATAAAGACAGTGCGATATCACGGGTCTATCACCACAATCACACTGCGCATAAGTAAAGATCTAATGCAAAACATGCATTGCAAACAGCGATATACAAATACAAGTATTGATACACATGAGGGTGGGGGGTAAGCCAAATAAGATACGTGGACGGTGGACACCCCATCGCGCCCGACGCGCCATTTGCGCGGTAAATACTCGTGCTCCTACGTGGATATATGGCAGTGAAAGGGAAGTGAGTAGGTGAGAGAAGGGGTCATGGATGTGGTTTAGACCTCCTGGCTGTCGCCCTTCTTGCCCTTTTGAGTCTTTGATGGGAGGAGCTGAGGGATAAGGCGTGAGTGAGGGGATTTTTGAAAGGGTGGATGAGTGGGGAGGGAGACTGACCTCGGGGTTAATGTGTGGTACGACACCTCCTTGGGAGATGACGACGTCGCCGAGGAGCTTGTTCAATCTGGTTAACAAAGGGGAGGTTAAGGAATGTCGAGGCAAGAAATGACAAAAAGTGGACGCACTCCTCATCATTTCGGATGGCAAGTTGCAAGTGTCTTGGGACAATACGTTGCTTCTTGTTGTCGCGAGCTGCGTTGCCAGCAAGCTCAAGAATCTCAGCAGCCAAGTACTCGAGTACAGCTGCGAGGTAAACTAACAGTAGAAAACGCTTATCAGACTCGTTTCCCCCCGAGAATGCGGAGATGTGACTCACCTGGTGCACCGGCACCGACACGCTGAGCGTAGTTGCCCTTCTTCAAGAGACGGTGGACACGACCGACTGGGAACTGGAGACCCGCCTTCGCAGAGCGAGACTGGGACTTGCCCGAGGGCTCAGCAGCAGCCTTGCCAGACTTTGACTTGCCGCTTCCTTTGCCAGACATTATTTGGATTGAAGAGAGGTTGGTGGAGGGCGAGGGGTGATGGAGGTTGTGTAGAGAGATGGAGACGGGGTGGACGAGCGAAGGTGGCCAAAGGACTCGGGTATTTATACCATCTGCGCGTCCGAAGGCGTGGGAATGTGAGCAGCAATCAACAATCGAGACGCGACGCGTCCGTCACGTCACGTAACGCGAAGCGTGAACATACTGTCACGCGTCACTATATAAGACGGCAGGATCGCACGAAAGCGCGGTAGCCCCTCCTGAACCTCAACCACCATCCCCTTCATCCCCCCTCTCCCTCTGTCCATAGCCCCCTCACCCGCATAACTTATCGGACATACAATGGCACCCAAACCTGCTTCCACTGCTGGCAAAGCCCCTGCTTCCACCGCGTCGAAGGCTCCCGCAAAGACCACGGAGAGCAAGGCGGCGAAGAAGACTGCAAAGCCTGCTGCGTCGGGGGATGACTCCAAGAAGAAGCGACGAAAGACTCGCAAGGAGACCTACTCCTCTTATATCTACAAGGGTAAGCACACTCGGAGAGATGTGAGTCATGTATCGATAGCTGACTTGCTCACGCGTTTGTAGTGCTGAAGCAGGTCCACCCTGACACTGGTATCTCAAACAAAGCGATGGCTATCCTTAACTCGTTCGTCAACGATATCTTCGAACGTATCGCCACCGAAGCATCGAGTATGTACCTTCGCTTCCATGTTTGTTGTGCCCTGTTAACCGCCCCTTTACTTCGTAGAGCTCGCTTCATACTCGAAGAAATCTACCATCTCATCGCGTGAGATCCAGACATCTGTTCGTCTCATCCTGCCGGGTGAACTGGCAAAGCATGCCATCTCTGAGGGAACCAAGTCGGTTACCAAGGTAAGTTCCCTTCCATGTTGTGCACATAATCAGCCTCTAATCACCGCAACAGTTCTCGAGCGCGGGTGCGAAGTAGATTCCTTCCTTCACTGTGTTGGTCATTGTTGTTTTGTATTCCTTTTCCCTTCCGTGTATTATACGATACCTGTATGTTCGCCGACTGTCATGCGAATGTACCCTGGATGTCATCTCGTGAACATTCTCTTTCTGTTTGAGTACTTGGTTGAAGTGAGATGAAGATGTCTTGATTACTGTGGGTCCAATGACAGCTGAAACGATTGATACCACCATGAAGTTGGTTGTTGTAGAAATGCACGCGATTGGGAGGAGGCTGTGGCCAAAAATAACGTGAAAATTAACTCAGATATGTTCCTCTAAATCCCCAGCCTGACGCTGTGCTCCTCGCTCTCAGCGACGACGTTCAACGTTGGATGGCGACCCTCACACGTCCCAGGGCATCGTCGACAGATATTCTCACCACCGCAAGCCATGACACTGCGTTGACAAACGGCATCCCGACGCCATTCCCGTCCCGTGCAGAGAGGGAACAGGCAGAACTACTCGAATCCTTGGCACTGGAAGACATTCACTACAACGAGATTGCGACACATGCGCCAGGTTCATCGACAATACCAGCACTCTTAGAGGATACCAGACAATCCGAGGTACGTCTTCGTGTTACCATCTGGGCTGTCGGATGCTAAGGTCTGGTCGCAACCAGGGGGAACTGCTACCTTCGATAATCCACCTCCGGGCGTCATGTTTAACGACACTCAATGACCTCCTCTCGTCTGCATCAAAGCCCGGAGAACATTCTACTATTACTACTCCCACCCACGAACTGTCGGATGGCGTAGAAGACGCCGCAGTCCTGCAGCAGTTACGAATACGAGTGGACGACATCGCACCCACCCTCGGAGCTCGCGATGCAGAGCTCGCGCGCTCTCTCCTCGCACTCTTAACACACTTCCACATGATGTCCTCTCTGCACTCTTCCTCTGCGGCACCAGGTCCCTCCCGCAGAGTCTCCATGTTGAATCACGCCCCGTCTCCCGAGGCGATGGCAAGCTCCTCTTCCGATCCTCTAAACCACCTCCGGCGACACCTCAGCGACTTCCAGATTGAGAGGTCACATCGCGGAGAACTCAGTCCGCCCGAAGGTTCTCGTACACCCGTCCTTACAGTTCAAACAGCGTTGTTATGGTCTCAGATTGACGAACAGTTGGAGACTGTTCTCTCCCTGTGCAGGTCAAGCTTTGATGGGGTCAGCGACAACCATCTTCCACCGCAGTACGATCCATCCGACTACGAACATGGATACGAGGCGGAGGGTCTTCCGCAGTACGATCCTGGCGACTACGACTTTCTGGATCGTCGCTCGAAATCCCTGGACAAGAACTCCGACGCGCCTGTATCGCCCACTGTGCCTCATGCTTCCGAGAAGATGAGGATGGACTTGGAGGCGGTCACACAGGCTATTGACCGGCTGTATGAAGTTGCGCCGCAGCTGCATAACCAACGGGTGGAGTTGAAGAAGACGAAGCTCGACCAGATGGAGAAGGCTAGAAAGGAGGGAAAGAGCAAGCAGAGGGAGGGACCACCGGATGAGCGGGAGCTGGAGCACATGTTGGAGTTGCTTGGGAAGGCAGCGGGCAGGAAGATGTTGGATCAGTCCGTTGTCATAAACGAGGACGCGATGAGGAGCAAAATGGCGAGGATCAGGGAACGGGATCGAGTTCAGGTGCGTTTCTTCTTGGTCACTTTATTTGGACGACCCTTCTGAAAAATTGAGCAGCGAAGTGCGTTCGTGGAACACCTTGTACGACATTCTGTTGCTGGCCGTCTGGATTCTCAAGATGCCACGTTCCCTGTCTCGCCAGCCCCGCGCTCTGCCACTGCAGCCAAGCTCCAGGACCCCAACGCCCTCCTTAGTCTTCCCGAGTTCATTCGTGAAGCCGTCCCCCAGGCCGTTTCGGAACGCATGCACATGAACGAACGTATCACACTACCAGAGTTCTTCAAGGAGCCTGTCCCCGAGCATATCGCTCGTCCTCCTCGCCATTCTCGTTTTCAGTCCGTCTCTATCGCACACGATGTCTCATCCGCGTCCTCATCACAATCAACGGAGATGTCACCGGAGAATCTGTCACGATCATCGTCCAAGATGGGCAGATCGAAGATGTTAAGGAGTAGGAGTTTGTCGGCTCCACCGCTGGCGTGGTTATTGTCGAATAGTAGCTCGAGAGCTGCTTCACCAGCAAAGACGGCCAAAACGACGCGTCCTGGTTCATCACACGGTCGTCTGTCGTCTATTGAAGGTATGTATGTGGTTTAGCGCATCGACTTGTAACTCTCTAACCCCCATTTTCTTGATTAGCTAGTCTGGATGTGATCTATGTTGCCGAATACCACGAAAGTCTACAGCATGTACTCGTGTTTCTTACCATCCCTGGTGCCTCTGCCTCGCCTCAGTCCACCGTCGAGGCAGAAGTACTCCTAAGGGAGGATGACGACTTGCCCCGACTGATCGTTCGATGCGGCGTTAACACGTCTTCCCCATTGGAGCTTCCCGCACGCGTGAATCTAGGCAAGAAGGACATTCGACTTGTTGGCGAAAATCACTATGAAGTCAAGCTGCAAACTCCTGCCCCTCCAAATCGTTCCAGGCCTGGAACACCGCATTCCCCTTCCCCCGAACTTGACTCACCAGCCATCATGGATGCGACTTACTTCATGACTACCAACCCCACCTCTCTTGTATGCACATCATGCTCTCTGCCTCTGGTGCAGGCTTCTTGCATCACTTCGTACCGAGACTTACCCTCGGAACACTGGGCGGAGCTCGTGGATGCTTGGATGTGCCATGCTGACATGAAGTTGCACGAACAAGTAAAGAAGAACTCGAAGGATGGCTTCTGGCCAGGAGACGGTGAGGTGCTGGTGGGAGGAAGTTATGCATTGCTGCGTGGGGATGCTGTCGTGAAGGGGAATCTGTGTGAGAGTCAACGAGATGAACAGGTGCGTTTCTTCGACCTTCCTGTCTGCATGCGGTACTTCTTCGCGTGTGGCGAGCAGGACGTATAAGAAGGCCGGCGTTGGGCAACCCACCCATGGCTGATGTCTTTCCCTACTTGCGCCGCCCATATCTCGAAGCCTCCGACTGGTTTTGGGGGGGATGGTGCGAGCAGGGGGGACTGCGGCAGGCATTCATGCCTTCGGTCGATACAAACCGTCCGAAATTATACCACACTATTCCGTGCTAAACAACTCTCATGTTGCAAAGGTTCATGCCTCGAGAGCTACCTGTGCGGGGACATTTCCTACTCTTTTGTGCTCCGCCTTTTCTTTCCTTCTCGTATACTTGGACGGTGAACATGATACTGATGAGTGTGTTCTGCCCGCTAGGGAGATGAATGGACGCGTGTCCGTTGCATGTGTGGTGCTGTCGTGGGCCGATGCCAGGAGCATGTCTATGAGGGATCATCAAACCCTGTCTCGGTATACAGGCTGATCAAGTACTCATTCCGGCCTGTCAGCCCCTCCATGGAGTGAGTCAATGGTGTTTTTCCCGTGACGTTCTTGTCTTACATTTGACGATATAGGCCTGTGAGGGTACCTCTTTCGGCGTTTGTGGTTGAGGACATGAATGAATTCGTCCAGGCGCATGCGACGTACCGGTTTGTCATTGTAGACGAGGAGGAGGACCGACCGCGGATACTGGTCAGTAGTTTTCCCTCGCAACCTCCATATCAAACTCAATTGCTGTGGCTGTAGATTTGGTTGTTCAAACCTAACATGCGACTCTCATATACCACCCCTTCGCAATACACTATCCCGAAGAGCGGGTCCATCCGCGCTGCGAAGATCCTCTTCAAACTTCTCGGACCATCCATCACTTCAGATCTATCCACGTGAGCCATCAACTCCAGTTTCTCCCAACAGTCAACTCACAAAGGTTCCGTTGATAGTATCTTAAACAAGTACCCCGGATTCCCCCAGGCCGAACATCTGTACTACCCCATAGACATTTGTCGACGGATTGCAGGCGTGCTCAAGGAGAGCAACAAGGCATACCCCGAGAGCATGCGTACCATGACTGGCCTGGATGTCGGATGGCTACAGCGTGCGTGATTACATGTAGTGTTTCTCTGTCAGGATATAGCGTCGATCTCAGAGCATTCGATATGTTGGATTTTGTTTCGATCTTGTTTTGTTGCTTTCTTATGCGTCAATGATTCCGTAGTTTTATTCCGCCGTTCGTTCTTGGTGTCAATTTGTGTTCCATCGCTGCGCGACTGTCGATCGTTCTCCAGTATTATGGTAAACAATTCATTCACAGTCATGATGGTGACAGGTGTGGTTATTGCATGGACCTGCATGGGCTCATCATGCGGCTTGGTCAGTGTAATGAATCATTGGGCTACGTATCGTAAGAGGAGCAACTCATAATGTCGTAGAAAATCGTCAGGAACTCGAGAAAGACAGTCACATCGCGTCCCGACGCGAGCCCCATTCGCTCAACCTGGCAACACGTCGGACAATCCCTGCTCTGACTTCTTCGCCCCGGTATCTTCACTTTCAGCACTCCCCTCAACATCCTGGTCTGTCACCTTGGGATGCTGCAAACTCCACCGCTCATCCACGTACGTATGCATCGGTATGTCACCCATGAGAAGCGACGCCAGAAGACCTATCGCAACGATCCCTGTCATCGTTTTCCATATCACCGCTACAGAATCCGCGAATGCCACGCGTACTTGTTCCTTGAGCGGCTCCTCGAGGGTGTGGATGATAGGGATGACCGAGTATGCCAGGTTCACTTTCCCCGTAGAATGACCTCCACCAGTGGCGGATTGCCCGATCAGATCGACGAAGTCATTGGGCAGACGCTTTGCGAGTTCGTTCTGAAGAATAGCAGCGCCAATGGAGACGCCCCAGACCTATGCAAGAAGGAGTTAGCGCGAGAACTGGAATAGCACTGTGGGGAGCTGACCGCTGCGAAGGACCGACAGAAGCCAAAGAATGCCAATGCATGGGCGTTTTCTGAGACAGGCAAAGGTGACAGAACGGGGAAGTACGTCGCAGCTATGATGTCGCTCCTGTGAGTGGATAACTGAATGGCAAAGTGAAAGTGTGGAAGCGCTTACAGTATAGGATCCCAGCCGCGATAGAGAAAGGAACGCAAAGGCCGATGACGACGGATGTAGGGGTCTCTGCTTTGAGGATAGTATAGCTTCCCATGCCTACGACGTACAGGGCCCATGCGATCCATGCTTGTGGTCGATATCGCTGGTAATAGGTTATGCTCAAGCCGGCAATGGCGACAGTGGGAGCCATACCCAGTGATACTGTCAATGAGTTCACGCTTGAGGATATCGGCGAATCTCCCTTGCATGCTTGGTAATAGGAAGGGAGGTAGTCTGCGGGTTTATGAACTCGACAAAACTGGGTCAGATGCGATGGGTTCTTACAGATGATGGCGACCACGCCGATGGGATTGATAAAGGTCTGAATGTATCTGAGGTAGGAGTGAGATGTGAAAGTCGGAATTACCATCGATACAATGGTAGACCTACCCGCTAACACTCGTTCGGTTCTGCAACAAAGTCCAGGGGATCTACGGAATTAATACTCCGTCAGGATGAAGCGAGTGCATGAAGCTGACACAACGTACAATAGGATTCTTGGCCAGCTTTGCTTCATACGCAATAAACGCCGCAAAACCAGCTACTCCCACGGCAAGAGCCACCGAAACTCGAGCTGAGGACCATGGATATGTGACACCTCCCCATGTAAGGCCAACAATGAATGAGGTGGTGCTTCCGATGCACAACAAGTTGCCACTATTGTGCTTATCAGCGGGTAGAACACGGTAAACGGATAATGGGCGTACATCCAGTCCATACGACCCATCTTCTCCTTCAGCGTACCAGGAGGTGTCGGTAAGCGCAAAAAGAGTATAGCCAAGGCTAGTGCAACACCACAAACAGGAAGATTGAGGTCTGTCGAAGTTGGACTGATATGTCAATATGTCAGGAGAACATCACTAGGTAATATCTACGTACAGAAAAACCAGCGCCATTGACCGTTGTTTGCCAACGCACCCCCGATAAGCGGCGCAATCGCAGACGCAAGAGCCCACGTCCTATGAGAGCGTAAGTAAGCAATTCCATGCTCATGACTATTCAACAGCTTACAGTCCTATGATTCCATGATACTTTCCTCGTTCCACGAGGGGCACGAGATCTGAAAGGATGATATTCGGGAGCGCAAGCAGGCCGCCTCCACCGAGGCCTTGGACGACTGTACGCAGAGATGAGCTAGAGCTCGGCCTTGTTGTTCAAGAAGTCGCCACTCGCCTCTCGCCGCAATGAGCCAGGTCATACTTCGCGCTGAGCCACAAAAGGCACTGCCCAGAGAGAAGGTCAACAAGGCAATTATCATGACGGCGCGTCTGCCAAAAACCTGTGCGATGGGGTGACAGTTACCAAGGGATGCGCAATGGGAGTCGTAGAGCTTCGTTTACACACCTGTGCTAGCCCCCCGCTCAGTGGTAGAGTAGCTGTGGATGCTAGTGCATATCCAGAACCGACCCAGACAAAGTCGTCTCCTTTCAAATCGTGGACAATGGTCGGTAAGGCAGTAGAGAGGCCGGTAAACTCGAGGGCAGAGAGAAATAAGGAGACACAAATGGTGATAAAGACGAGCCAAAAGGCGGTGTCCTTTTTGAATTTTGGCTCCGGGTGCTGAGGAAGAACTTGAACGGAGTCAGACATCATTGAATGAGGAAATCTGGCATGAAGAACTCGCCAGGGATGTATACCGAACAGAATCATTATAAGGGATGTGAGTTAGATTCTAACACCCATTAGAGAGATGGCCTTCGTTGTGAACATGTATAGCAATCGTTGTCGCAAGCGCGGCTGCTGCATAGTTAGCGTGTAGATCGGAGCAGAGGGCTATTGTGGTCGAGCGTTTCTGAAGACATTTGAAAAGATAAGCATGAAGCAGTCTGTGAAGTGAAAACAGATCCTCCAGTATGAAGAGTGCACAGGCATTTACCGCCAGAGACGGCGTTTCGATTGTGAACTCGCCAACTTGAACTTCAAGTTGGTGACTGACGTGTCGGAAGGCGCCGATGGGCGCTGGACCTGTCGGAGTTTGAACTTGATTAAAGGTGATGATTCACTCCAAACTTCAAGGTTTCCTTCCTTCTACTGAAGTTACAAAGTCCGAGTTTGAGTCGACCTATAGACACGCAAACCAAGCTTGCCATTTGCACGCTAAGATGAAACCAGTACTCGATGCAACATAACGCTCACCCTGACTCCATCCAGCATCACTGCCATCCGAGCGTACATATCAGGCTATCGAAAGAGGAAGGGAAGGGTGTGTCGAGATAGTATTCGCCTCCGACTGTCAAAGATGACCTTCTTCGACCAATTCTCTGGTTTGTTTCTCACTATATCTCTAAGAAACCAGTCGCTTATCTGTCTCATCCACAGATACATCCCAGGCGATGCTAAGAATGTACACTTGCCACAAGGGTGCGTAGTGACGCGCAATTGGGGTCCCGTTGATACTTCGTTGCAACTCCTGGCGCCACCGCTCGGACCAGGATGGCTGATCGGAGGACGACCTCTCTTCCGTATGTCGCTAATTAATGATGGTGGGTATGTCATCAATCATCTCAACTGTTACTGTTTTGACGTCGAGATCTGTCCAATCACCCATTAGCGTGACCTGGTAATCTTTGCGGTATTCGCATGAAAACACTAGAATCTCTGTCGATAAATACCGCCTCTGGTTGTGTTTGAAGGAAGGGAACGAATAAAAGCTCACTCGAAAACCCTCACACCTCTTCAACTTGAGCCATGGATCCTGCTAGTGTTGTCGAACCGCTTTTCGGAGGGTTTGTGGTCGAGATATACGGGGCATTCATGTGCGGTGACGTTGCTTCGAATACAATTCATGAAGGCTAACCTGCTCATAGCATGTACGGCGTTATCACCGTTCAAGCTTATTCCTATATACTTCGGGCGGCGAGGGATCCGATCTTTGTGAAATGCGTCGCTTTTGTTGTCTGGTGCGTGTCAACAGCTTCATTCTGCGCCATGAAGAGCTGATATTTGGACGTACAGGTCTACCGAGACTCTGCAGATTGGATTTCTTGCGCACCTAATGTACTACTACACCATGCACCACTTCGGTGACGTTGAGACTGCATTGATTGTGGTGTGGTGCGTGCGTGTCTATGCAATGGCCATATAGTCTCACTGACGCTTTCAGCAGGTCTGGGCCGGTCAGTGAAACCACAGTATGCCCCAGATTACTAGGATATTAATGATATATTTCAAGACGTTTGTAGCAACTGAGGTGACTGGTTCCGTGCTCGGCATCTACCGCCACTCACATTGTTGTTCATACCACTATAGAGATTCGTTGTGCTGGTTGTTCACTCGTCAGTAACCTTCATTTTCCGAATCATCCCCGAGTCTTATGGTGTTTCCCCAGGTACTTCCTCCTTCGAATCTGGGTCTGTGAGTGCCGTATCCAAGTTGTATCTAAATTGTGTGCTATCTATTGACTGATCTTCACCGATCTCAGTAAGCAATAGGTCTTGGGTACTGATATCAGTCGCGGTAACCTAGTATTTTATCTGAGGGGGCACACTGTATTGACGGTTCGCCTTCAGGGGTTCTTCTTGATTGCTCGACTTGGTACATACACTAAATTCAATTCTCCTTGGACGTAACTGACCTGAGTTATTCAGGATTCAGCGTCGGTACGCTTGTGTTATCTGCCAATCACACGAATACCACTGCCTGATCTTTCGACCTTGCCCTCGATAGAGTTCCTCTTGACCTAGTTTGTGGTTCAGGTTTGGACTTATTCTGAAATATTGACTTAACTTGCCCAGTGGCCGCGCTCACACATGGATGCTCCTCCGTCAAGGCGCAGTCTCCGAGGTGCGTTCTTTGCTAAAATGACTCGTTGAGTCTGCAGCTCATGATGACTTGATTTCGTTAGGCTGTGATTGTGTGCACTCTCGTCTTGGGCGTCGTTTCTGACCTCCTGATCGCTGGGTCATTCGCGTATTATATTCACCGTGATCGTACAGGTTTCAGAAGGTACGATTGAAAATGCATGTTTCCCCACCGTTATTGTGACTCACCTGCTTCGTCGATTAGCACGGACAACATAGTTCAATCGATGGTCAAGTACATCGTGAACACGGGGATGATCACTACGTAATTCTTTTGCGAGGTCCTAGCCCCATTTCACAATCAGGCTGACTGTTGTATCCAGCGCGACCTCTTTTGCTATGCTCTTTACAGTGAGTTTATCCTCAACGGCAGCGAATTCTTGTTGACATGTTGGCAGTATATTTTTTGCACGCACAGCCTCACGTTCGTCGGTTTCATCGCGATCAGCAGCAAGTGTGCGTTCACCTCATCCACGACATAATACGTCAGTACCATCCTCAACCACTAATGTCACGGTCGCAATTTACAGTATACGCAAACTCGTTCTTTGCCATGTATGTATTTCCCCATCACTTTCACCGTTTGGTAGAAATATAGCTAATGCCTCCCTCCTTTGGTTGTCAAGCCTGAATGCGAGTCACAAGTTGAAAACACAGACCGCCATTATCAGCAACCGCTCCTGCCCCACGGAATTGCGCAACATCTCCGAGTCGCCTTCTTCCCCACTGGTCAGTCGCATTGTTCTATATCGTGTGTTATGGCTGAGACGTGTTCGCATCGACAAAAGCGCTGGAACAAACAAGTAGACATTCTGCGGGTTCGGGAAACTTCACAGACGCGAGGTTCACGCGTCAGTCACAGACATCTTCTCCCTTCGCAATAATTCGCTCACTCACATCGTCGTTCATCATATTGATCTTACAGATATGCAGGACCCCCAGGGCTAACTCGCCAAACGAAGACGACTTCTTAGGATCAGAGCCATTCGATATCTATGGGAAAATCACCCACCATGGTTGACCTGGGCCTCACCGCAAGGGCGATCCGCCCAAGCCGTCAATCGACTGAACTGGCCAACAGTTCGCTCACGCCGGAGAGATGCCTTCATCTCCTATGACCACGGAACGGAATCAGTGCACATCCTTTCTTCTTTTTGACGGACATCTCTCAGACTTGGTTCCATTCTTATCATACTGTTGTGGCTGCCGCTGATTCCTTAACTAATTGGCTCCCAAGCCCAAGTTGTGGACGCTTTGAATGTTGATGGTAATATTGACTATGGTGCTAGGGGAATGGTGTGATGCGCGACGTACATATGGGGATTGTATCGTTGTTGCACTGATTTAGTCTGTTGCAGCGGAACGGGGATGGCGACGCCATGCGATTTGGGGTTGAATGGGGTGGTGGGCATATGGAGGCTCTGACATAACTGACTCAGAATCACAGGCTGAGACGGACGAATTGGCAGATCCGTTCGAAATGTGAGTATTGCCGCTTGAGCGTGTGGCAGTATGAACAATGTTGTATTCATAATCTATTGGTCGTACTTGGTCGGATGGAAGTCAAATTGAGAGGCTACACGTATAACAGCAAGAGCAGTATATAACCACAGCAGCAAACCTGGAGCCAGCAATCATCGATCATCACGAAGGACGAAGGAACCGAGTGGTTTAGGCGCTACTATATCGTGCCGTCCGACATTCTTCGTGGCATATCCGGCAGGATGCTCGTTGGTCCTTGCTTCATCTCCTCCAACTGGGGACTTTTGTTCCCCTTCTCCGGCGCCTGCTCCAGATCCCAATTCTCGTCAACGTACCTGTGCATCGGCACATCCTTCATCATTAGCGATGCTAAAAGACCTATAGCCACGATCCCCGTCATCGTCTTCCAGATCACCCTGACGGCCTTGCCGAAGGCCACACGCACTTCATGTCGCAGAGGGTCGTCAAGTTTGCGGATGAGCGGAATGACGGAGAAGGCGAGGTTGCCGTTGGAGGAGTCCGCTCTCCCATTGTTCAGCACCTGTTGAAGGAATTCTGCTGGAAGACATTTGGCGAGTTCGTTCTGGAGGATAGCCGCACCAATAGAGACGCCCCAAACCTTGAAAAGAGAATTGCGGGAACGTTACAATGTGCTGGAATTTGGGTAGGGAGGAAGTGGATGACGTACCCCTGCAAATGAACGGCAGAAGCCGAAGAAGGCCAAGGCGTGTGCGTTCGCAGTGACCGGTCACGGCGACAACACAGGGAAGTATGTGGTAGCTACGTGTTATCTGTGTCAGACGTTTGCGACGAGGTAACGTATGTTTCTAACGTACCGTACACGAATCCAGCACCGACGGAAAGTGGAGCACTCAGCCCGATGATGACGGCTTTGGGGGTATCCGCGTGAACAACGGTGAAGCAGCCCATACCGATGATGAACAGACACCACGAGATCCATATCTGGGGTCGATAGCGCTGCAGAACAGCGACGCTGACTCCACCCAATACTACCATGGGGGCCATGATAAGCGCAACAGAAAGGAAGTCTACGCTCGAGCCAATTGGTGGGAGGTAGCCTGAAGGCAAGATAAGTTTCACACTGATCACCAAAGATAGAGTACCTTACAAACTACCGCGACAACAGCTACTGGATTGATGAATGTCTGAATGTACCTAGAGGAGGTGTGGCATCAGCTTAAACAGGCATTCACGTTTCGAGCGTACCCGCTAACACTCGTCCGATTTTGCAATAGCGACCAGGGAATCTGTGCAAAGAATTGTCGGTAGGTGATAGCGGATTTGGGGTAAGGCTGCGTACGATAGGGTCTGTGGCAAGCGTTGCTTCATATGCAATGAAGGCCACAAAGCCAACTGCTCCTAAGATGAGGGGGAACCAGAACTTGCGCAGACGACCATGAGTGGGTGACACCACCCCATGTAAGTCCGATGATGAATGCGGACGTGCTTCCAATGCACAGTATATTACACCTATCATGAACGATCAGTATATGTAGAAGGAAGATGGGGAGAAATTGTACATCCAGTCCATGCGACCCATCTTCTCTCACAGAGTTCCGGGAGGCGTAGGCAGCCGCAGGAACAAGAAAGCCAAAGTGAGCGCGACACCATTAATCGGAAGGTTCAGGTCTGAAGATGATGAGAGTTGGCCGGATGCACAGCCTGAGGTAGGGTAGAGTAGACTCACAAAAGAACCAACGCCAGTTGCCCCCCGTGGCCAAGGCACCTCCAACGAGAGGTCCCAACGCTGAAGCCAGAGACCACGTTCTACACGGAAGTCAGTGTTGATTTCACGAGATTTGTCTTGAAGCGTGGTGACGCATATCCCTATAATCCTCTGGTATTTTCCTCGCTCTACGAGAGGTACCAGATCCGACACGATGATATTTGGGAGGGTCAGGAGTCCGCCTCCGCCGAGGTTTTGGACGACTCTTCCAGCGATTAGCCACGTCATACTCTGGGCTGCGCCACACAGAGTACTCCCCAGCGCGAATATTATCAAGGCACCTATCATGATCGCCCACCTTCCAAAAATCTGCCAGCGGAGTGTTGGACCATACATCGAAGAGTCACGGTAGACCAGATTATACACACCTGTGCCAAACCGCCACTCAACGGCAAGACGGCAGTGGATGCGAGAGCGTAGCCAGAACCGACCCAGACAAAATCGTCGCCGTGCAATTCATTGATGATAGTTGGCAGGGCTGCAGAGAGACCTGTAAATTCGAGTGCAGAGAGGAACAGTGAGAAACAGAGTGAGACGAAAATGAGCCAAAACCTGGCGTCCCTCTTCTGCCGTGAAGGAGGGGTCGGTTTCGACCCATCGCTGCCAAGTACTATGCTTTTTGTTCCGGTGTTAGACATGATTAAGTGGGACTTACCGAACGTCCTGAGGTGAGTAACAACTTCAAGGATTCGTTACAAGTGTTCCTGCTGACTTGGGGGCGAAAATAGAAGAATCATGGAAGACTGGATGTTGTTTCTCCCGCTCCGCCCTGCGTGAATGATAAGGCAACTGGTACTGTCATCGCGGTTCTTTCATCATGAAAGGACGAAATGACAAGAGTAAGACGGAACAAGTCTTTCCGCGGGAGAGAGTCAGTTCACCGGGCGTCAATAGCTTCGTCCTTCCACTCACAGTTTTTACGCTGCAAACACAGAACTCACCACCACATTTCCTCTGCCATCCACACTTTATCGAAAATTATGAACAGTATTCCGCCGCCAAATCATATTCCTTCAATCTTTCAATCCTTTCTGTCGCAGTCGTCAAAGATGGGAACATGATCGACCCGGGTGCATTTCGGAGCCTACTCTGAGAACTGCAACCTGTCATTCTATAACTGCGATAGGTTCGTGGACTTGACCTGAGATGCTGTTTCAGCTTCTATGGTCCTGGAATCACGCTGAAGTGTGGGCGTGCGAGACCACAGAAAGAAGTGTCGTATCATCGCGAAGGTCATTCGGTTTGCGAAGGACACGCACAGGGTCCCGATAGTAACGAGCGTGCAACGCGCATCTATGGACGAAACGACAGTATCTGTGCATCTCCGTCTCCCTCTCCATAAACGATTATTGATGTCTCTTGGGGCGCCCTGAGTCTAGGGTGACACCACTCACTTGTCAATTTCACGCTGACGGATAACGTATCGTTTGCAGAGTACCTCCGGACTCGCTCTTTCATGAATACGAGCCGCTGTCTTGGATACACGACATCCATTCTTGACAGCAATGGTTACCACAGCCATCCATGAAGAACTAATCGAAGGTCTCGCCTTCGAGACGTACATCATGTGCGGCATCCCATCCTAACAACTTATGGGCCACCTTTGCTCACCGTATTTCTGCCCATAGCAAGAACGGGGTTCTCATTTAACAGTCGTACTCGTACTTCCACCGAGCTGGATGAGATTCGCTGCTTGTTAAGGGGGCGGCTGCCTTTATCTGGTGAGTCGCTGCTCTTCTCAATATCTTTCCTTTCCTCGAACGCATATCCATCTCATTTCTAGTATTGCGGAAGCGCTGCAGGTAATATTTATGATGTATTTGATCTACCCGTCGAACGAGAACGGTGTATCGCGGGTGCGTTTCTGCATCAAGCATTGTGGGCCAAGGCTGACGATTCTCTGTGTCTGTACTGGTGATTTAAACCTCGTATATCAGGGATCTCACTTCATCCGGGGGTACAAGGGAAATCAAGATTTGTTCATACTGGCAAAGAGCAAAGGATCGAAGTCTGCGCCGACAGACGCTACGGAGGATGTAATTGCTTGGATTGCAGTGAACGTGCAGGGGAGGATCGCAGATGAAATATTCCGGACAGATACTCGTGGTGGCCAGCCACCGTCCTCCGTACGTGCTTGTTTCGTGTCTTGCGAGTGTACATGGGAGCATGTACTGACTCGGTGTCTATAGTGCACGTTCGGTCAGACGAACCAATTTAGGGACCTTTTTTCCACCAAATCTTTCATCCGTCCGACTGAGAGTATTCTCCACTTACAATGCGATTCAATTGTGGTCCGCAGTTCTTCGGTTCATCCGAGTTCTCGTCGCCCTCTTCTTTGACGGCGTCCTTCCCATACCTTTCATTATCATCTTGCTTGGATTTGTCTGCCTTGTTCAAATCGGTACTGGCCCTCTCCACCTCAATAATCGACGTTGAATAGTCGAGCTTGGTGTGTGCCCAGCTTCATCACTCGCCAGCAGCGGCAACTAACAACGCTCTGCTTTGCTTGCAGTACCTGACTGAAGAGAAGAGGCAGGTCGCCTGTTGCTGCACCTCTGCCTGCGCCGCTTTCAGCAGCTTCTCTAGAGTCCAATCCTTCACGGACGTTGGGTCTCTGCTTGGAGAAATCGCCCCAGATTGTGCGCTTGATCATGACTTATCGTTTAATCAACAGTTCTCACCACTAAAAACAACCCCTCGGCTACGTAACAACCTCGAGTTGCTGGTTTCTTATATAAGATCCTGTGGGTCGTCAGGAAGCCTACCTGTCCTGGCCCAGCTCTCTCCTTATTGACTACCAGCATCGCATTGCCATGTAAGTCGCATATGTTATGACTGAATCATGGCTTGTGCGCGTTGACCACTTCCAACCGTTGACAGCCACCCACACCAATCGCTATGTCCGAGTCGACTTATCTCAGGATGTTTCCCGCAGGGTGCCGCCCTCCAATCCGACGGATTTGTGGTCGTGATCCATGTGGATGCTGCGGCGGGCCCAAAGCACCATTTTACTCGTTTGGCTGGCGATGGACTCGTTCCACAACAATAGAGCTAGGCAATATGAGGCTAAGCGAGTTATCAGCGGAGGCACCACATGCACCAGTAGCTACCTTGTGGGAGCGTGAGTTCAAAAACAGGCTGAACAGGCTGCAAGAGCGGGAGGTGTCTGAGCTGAAAAAGCAGATGGAGCGAGATAACGAACAGCACCCGTAAGTCCGTCCCATTGGGATTTTTTAATATCGACGGGAAGCTTACAACATATCAATCCATGCGGCAGAGTCACGGGCAGCCCCGAATCTTTGTCTCAATCAGATGCCCGCAGTCTGCTGTGAGTGTCTCAACAATTTGGGAAGATTATGTTATACCATCTCCATGTGTTGACCCATGTGTTTCAGACAAATGTGGCGCTGCTTGGATGTATATCTCGACAAAATCAGCTATGCGGATGGTCAGGAATTCCTTTGCATAGGCGTACTGGTAAATAATAGTACGGTCTCCTTGGAGGCCGCCGAAGATCCCAGATTCCTCTCTTGCGTGAAGGAGGAGATGAAGGATGTGGTCGAGAATGCCATCGAGCCTGAGCCAGCGTGGATGATGATACACCCTTGGCAGTATCCGTCAGAGACGACTTGACTCTCAGGGACGCTCAGGCCAAGAAGGTATGACCCTCACTTGAAGTAGATTCTGACTAGATCTGACCGTTATCACTCAGGCGCTCAAGGTTCAGAGCCTTGAACATCGATTTCCTTGGAACTGTCATGGTAGAAATCTCATAGCACGATGAGATGGCTCAGCTCTTGTTCATAGAGACATCTTCTCCTCGCAGCTATGATCTTAAAACCAATATTTACGACCGAATAACAAGTCACTATCCATCACCGCTCGCCATGCGAAGGTCATTCGGTTCGCGAAGGACACGCACAGGCTGACTATTTCCCGTCTCTGTATAGCATGGAGCTACAGCGGTCATCATCGCTTGTTATGTCCGTTGATACGCATCTGCTTGCGCCTTTAGGCAGCGATTTCATGCACCCTTGTCCTGAGTGTCGTAACCGACTGTGTGGTAGCTGTTACCTTCAACCACTGCATGCTTCGTGATCGCACCGGATTCCGCAGGTGTGTAATCGTCAACCTCATCATACCACAATACACTGGCTATACGCAAAAGCCCCAATAACATCGTTCAATCGATCGCCGCGTCAAGGACTCGGTAAGCATGGGGACTCTGACTGCGTCAGCACATGTTTCTACGGACCGTTGGGAAGTACTGAGTAGATATACAGAACGTGCTTTATCGTCATTCTCTTCACTGTGAGTTCACCCCTGGGTGAAGATAGACCGAGCCTTCTTCTCGCCATCATCACAGTTTAAATTTGGCAAGGGGACCCTTACATCGTTGGGATTTGCTACCGTGACGATAAATTGCAAGCACACATTCACGCTCTTTCGCAGCGATATCGTATTGACATCATATTAAACGGTGATTTACCCCAATTCACTCTTCGCCATGTATGTAAGGGATGCATGTGAGGCGTGGGAAAAGCCTTCTTAGATAGGGTACTCGTATATAATACTGTACGTAATCAGGTACTCGGTCAAACAGTAACTACAGCACCCCTGGTCTCTCTAGGACACAATCGGATCGCACAAAAGTCAATTAAATAGTATTGGAATATAGCGTGCAAAATTTGGTGGTGGAAGGATGAGCACAGGCTGTGATCGAACCAAATCAGTTGTCGATTTTTGGCTCTGAGATTGAATTTCTCACGTGCATCAGCCATGTGACTGCTTTCCTCGCAACTTTTTGTGTTCGTCTCTCCCTCCATCACCTCCGCTCAACTTGATTACACTTCCCAGAATCAGGGGCCAAAATACTTCCTTTCCATCTCTACGGATGCAGCCATTTCTGTGGCTTGTTGCGTGTGGGCTCCGTGCAGACCCTTTCCAGACTATTGGGGTGTTGGACTCTGTGCCATTGCTGCGTTCACAAGACAAGGCAGATGTCATTCATGCCACTGATTAGGTGTCACGAGTTGATACGTTTCCCTTTATTTTCCTTTAATAACCTCTTTCCGGACTTATCATTTCTTTTGTTTTCATTCGTCACATGATTCCATCATTGACTCATCATGTATCAGTCATCATGACTCGTTGTGACTCATGCTGACTCCCTTTGTTTCCTTCATGTTCCATAGCTTTCCACGGGTGAGTCATCGAGGCTGCGCGGCCCCAGTATCTCATAGACCTGCCCTAAACCTCTGTAGTATATAAACCTCATGTATGACACCTGGAGACAGTAGCTTTGACCTCTCGTCTCCAGGTAAGTCAAGTTCCTTTGTATTTAACCTACTAGTTCTGATATATAACTCGTCTCCAGCCTTAGAGTCGTAGCGTATTCACATACGCTCCTCCAGGTGTGATCAGTCGTCGCAGCGTCCCTATTTCGCCTATATTTTGGTTAAGTTTTCGCCTCACGACTCTATTCGTGACATTAGGTCAAAGCTTTCCCTGATACCGGCGCTGCACTACTATTCATTTCCCCTTTTCCATTGCCACCCCATCAGTTACCACCCTATCTTACCTACAGTGTGCCCACGTGGTAGTTGGCCCGTCTTAGTGGACATAGTCACCCTTGATTAACGGTCTCGGCGCAACCTGAGGCTTGGGTACTTCGGTATTCACAGAACGCGGAATCTTCTACCAAGAAGTGTAAAATCCGGTTTTGGTTTTGATAGGTGCGCTCTACGAGCGTAGGAGGCTGTGTTTTCGACTTAAGCGGAGGCTACACACGTGCAGGTGTTGGGCCCGTGTCCCGGCACTTGTGAGACAACCGAAAGGCCGAGGAGGCTGAGGTAGTCAGTCTCGGTAATTGAAAGCACTGTCCATTATCATCATTCCAAGGTGGCTTCGCACTCCCCCGATTATCCTCCCCGATCTGCTGTTGTCCTTACTGCCGATCGACTTCCTCCAGGGTACGATCACCTAGTTGGATCATACGCACTCCCCACTAGCAGACCTAGTGTTATCGAGTTCATCCACTTCTCCCAACGAAATCGTGGTTGGTACAAGTACGCTAGCGCTACTAGGCAGAACGGTGCAGTTGTTGTCGAGCCTTACGACACAGAAAGGCGTGTTCCTGACAGCGAGTTCGATTCCCCTAATCCTGTCGTAACCCCACCACAACCAACTCCCGCTGTCCCTGCATCACCGCATATCACCACCACCCCTGTCGTCCGCCAACCCTCTGAGCATTCGGACCGATCCGCTGTTGAAAGCCTCGTTGCCGTCCATTCCCAAACCCCAACTCCTTCAACTCCTTCTACCCCTAGTTCCCCTGTCACCATGCCAGCCACCCACACTGATGAAGTCAAGGCGCTTCTCAAAACTCTCGAGCCTGGGAGATATGATGGAAAGTCCCCGCAGGAGAGCCGGTCGTTCCTGACCGCCTGCGCCATCTATCTCAAGACTGCTGGAGTCACTGATGTAGATCAGAAGATCATCATGACCCTGGCCCGGCTGGAAGGACCCGCAGCCGACTGGGCCCTCCCTTATCGAGAGAATTACGTTGCTGACCCTCGTGATGCTGACTTATGGTGGACGACGTACGAGAAGTTCAGGGAGTCGTTCCTGGCACAGTTTGGCATCACTCAGGATGCAGAAGATGCTGAGGCACGGTTGGATCGTATCTCCTCCCGCAATCATCCCCGACGTAACGAGCGTCCTGTCCGGCTCTACACCCAGGACTTTAATCGACTCCATGGCCGTACTGGGTTCTCGACTTACGATAAGATCACCCGGTACCATGCGGGTCTACCTGACCGCATTAAGAGGGTACTCATCAATCGGTCGTACGATAAGGATGACCTCACGGAACTCCAAAGTCTCGTATCGGCCATTGACGAGGAATGGACTCGGGAATTCGGTCAGCCTGGTCCCCCCCGTCGTACTGCTACTGTTGCTGCCACTGGAGCCCCGGTCCCCAACCCTGTCCCCGCCACCATTGCTGCATCAGGGTTTGACCCCCGGACCAATGCCAAGTGTTACGAGTGTGGCCAGACTGGTCACTTTAAACGGGATCACCAGTCTGATGGATCCATCCGCCGCACCCCCTACCAACGCAACGGCCAACAATGTGTTGCCGCTGCGTCGTCATCATCAATCCCCGCCCCTGCCTCGCCTAGTCAGCTTGACGAACTGATGACGGCTATGAAGTCCATCGCTGCCAACTTCAACTCTCTCAACGCCCGCGTTGGAGATATCGAGAAGGCCCGCGGCAAAGAGGATTTTTGATACGGGCTACCCTGAAGGCCGCTCTAGGTAGTCCCAATTCGTCCAATAGATTTTCTTCTCTCGCTTCATCTATCGTGTACAGTAAAAATAGCTCTGATCATTTTCATATCCCTGTTACGTTGAAAGGCTCGAATCGCTCCAAGGACATTATTGCTATGGTAGATAGTGGTGCCACGTCTACGTTTATTCATTCTCGCTTCGTTAAAGAAAATCATGTACGCACGCGTAAACTAGAAAAACCGATTCTGTTATTTAATATTGATGGTACTGAGAACAAAGACGGACGAATCACGCACGTTGCTATTTTGGACATGTTAGTAGGTAGTCACTTGGAAACTGTTGTATTTACGGTTACGGACATTGGCCCTGAGGATGTGATCATTGGGTTGGACTGGTTAAGGAAGCACAATCCGGAGGTGGACTGGGAAGAAGGTTCACTCCGATTGTCCCGGTGTCCTGAAAGCTGTGTTCCTGCCAAGGAGGTTTCTGCTACAATGTCACCCAGTAGAGTCGTCGAGTCTAAGCCTACGCCACGTAAGACTCGTCGGCGAAAACAGCAGAAACCCTCCAAGGCCGAACCAACGTGTAAGGTCACTGTGGAGGAGGAGCTCCCCGACCTGTTAGATGATCCGGATGACGTATTTGATGTAGAGGACGAGGACGACCTTCTGGAAGCATGGTCTCGTGGGATCAAGTTGGAGGACGCGCCGAAGCTCTTTGTTCTGGCAGGCTATACCTATTCCCAGCAGCTAGCCGAACAAGAGCATCAGAAGAAACCTGAGCGCACGTTCGAAGACATGGTTCCTGAGCAATATCGAGACTATGCCAAGGTCTTCTCCAAGGGAGCGTCGGAACGGCTACCGGAACGAAAGCCATACGATCACGCTATCGAATTAGTTCCTGATGCCAAAATGTTCCACTCCCGCGTCTACCCTCTCTCCCCCAGTGAGCAGACAGCGTTAGATGAATTCTTAGAGGAAAACCTTCGCAAAGGGTATATCCGAGAGTCCAAGTCGCCAATGTCGTCCCCGTTCTTCTTCGTCAAAAAGAAGGATGGCGCATTGCGACCTGTCCAGGACTATCGGCGGTTGAATGAAATTACCGTCAAAAACCGATACCCGCTTCCTCTCATCTCTCAGCTCGTCGATTCGCTCAAGGGTGCCAAGCACTTCACTAAGCTTGACATCCGATGGGGTTACAACAACGTCCGGGTCAAGGAAGGGGATGAATGGAAGGCTGCGTTCGTGACCAATCGAGGCTTATGGGAGCCCTTGGTCATGTTCTTCGGACTCACCAATTCTCCGAGCACGTTCCAGGCCATGATGAATGATCTGTTCAAAGATCTCATCGTCAAGGGAAAAGTCACCATCTACCTTGACGACATTCTCATCTACACCAACGACCTGACGGAACACCGTGCCATTGTGCGAGAGGTGTTAGAGCGTCTACAGAAAAATGACCTCTACCTCAAGCCGGAGAAATGCGAGTTCGAGACCTCACGCACCGAGTACCTGGGCATGATCATCTCTCACAACAAGGTGGAGATGGATCCGATCAAAGTCAAGGCAGTTGTAGATTGGCCGACTCCACGGAATGTCAAAGAGATCCAGCAGTTCCGTGGATTTGCCAATTTCTACCGACAGTTCATTGAAGGGTTTAGCCGCATCACGCGACCCTTAGACCGCCTGACTCGGAAAGATGTCCCGTGGGAATGGGGTGCTGAGGAACAGCAGGCCTTTGATGCTCTGAAGGAGAAGTTTGCCAGTAGTCCTGTTCTTGCCATCTATGACCCTATGCGTGAAACCCGTTGTCATGCATCAAACCCGTTTGATACATGGCAGACAGAATTTGGCTCAAATTCTGTAGCTGCAACCAAGTCAGAACCAGTACCCAGCATCTTAGCAGAAGCACGTACCCTTGCTCATGGCTCAGGCGCAGACGCAGACGCTTCCGGAGCAACCACCTCCAGAGCAAACACCTCTTCTATTCTAGCAGCAGCGTTCCACATCAGCTCGCTGCGTACTTCCCTCGAATTGGACGACAGCACTCACGGAGTATCCTCCCACGTCCAGCGAAAGTACCAGAACCACCACACGAAGGCCGCAACTGTGGCAGCACCCAACATAGAGAAGACTATGGTGTGGGTCACCGTCCACTGAGCGTAGGGTTCATCTACGTTCACGAAGGTCATGGTGGTGGAGGAATGAAGAAAGCGCCCAATACCGCAATTCGAGCAAGGATATTTTCCTCTGATAAGGGTACCTGCCTTATTAGGAAGGTAGCGCCAACACCCGGACCTACTTCCACAATCCACAACACTCACAAACAGTGGACCAATCACCCAACACACACTATGTGCGCGCAATTGCCGGAAACAGACATAACCTGTACGCATGGACCCACACGTATGCACCACCCATCAACAGGACATGTGACCAGTTCAAGTCACATGACCACCCAGTCATACATGTCATGGAATTGCACAGGCAAGCGCTAGATCCGCAGACCAGCCTTAGAGCGCGAAATCTGGCTACAAGACGCACAGTTGGACAGAAAACATTCACTGACGAGGAGGGTCCGGAACATTCCGAGAGCTGACAAGAGGAAACCATGTGACCAGGAGGAAGCAGCTGGAATATGGTGGAACCTTCAGGAATTTTCCGGAAAGTGGAAGAATGTTCCGGAACTTTGCAGAAACAGACAGCCACCTGGTGGAACAGGACAGAACTTGCTGGAACCTGCCGGAAACTGGAAGAAGTCCGGAAGGTTCTTGAAAAGTGATTTGTCATCCACTGGAACCTGGTGGAATCCTCCAGAACTTGCTGGAATGTGACGGAACATTCCAGAAAGTTCTGAGGCAGCGATTTGTAAGCGAAGGAAGTTGGTGGAATGTGGCGGAATATGCCAGAAGGTTACGGAACTTTCTGGAACCTTCCGCACACAGGTTTTTCCAAATAGGATACAACATGTTCTGTAGAGTATATAAGGAGGCGAAATTTTGCCTCAATAAAGAGACACCCCACTTTTGAGCAGCTATCACCTGAAGGAGTCAGAGACACTCCTACTGTCAGGCAACTCAGTGCTTGAAGACGCGGTAGAGACCCTTGAGACTGTCAAGAACACACTCCACACTGGGAGTGAGGCTGTGAGCAATAGGCTACAGCGTTCTTGAAGTTGGCTGGACAGATATCACTTCAGGACAGAGCGTCTGGAAGTCCCTGTCAGTCAGGTTTCGTCGGACTTGAGCTGTTTGAGCCAAGTCAGGTTTGAAGAAGGAGTGTTCACCAAGGAACACTGAGGAGCTGTGCAAGACAGTTTCCTTATTTGGTAAGCAGCCTATTTTTGGAAAGGCTAACTGGTATTTTTGTCTAGGTCCGAAAGGAAACAAGACACCCGTCTAGGAGAAGCTTAGCGCAGCATCGAAGCCTCGATTCTTGCGCAAGTGGATAGGAAACCTTGCAGTGCAGCTGCGTAGCACGTATAATCCAGAGAGTTTAGGCCCATACCCGGACAAACGAACTCAACTGAGCCTCTAGCCGACCAACGACGCGTACCGCCAAGCTCAGTATAATAAAGAGGTCGTATTGGATATACCGCACAGAGAAATCTGCAAGCAATCAGTTCACCCTCTCGCGTTTTATATTGTTCTTATCTGGACATTATATTACGTCGAAACACTACTCAGCTTTGGACCACAGAACCCACAGGTGCTGAGGGCTGAAGATTCTCTTGAGTAACCCTTTCGATCGCTTTAAACCAAGATAAGTGGAGCCCACCGCGAGGGGGCAACATTTGTTTCTTGTGGTATTTCCTTTCCTAAACCCAACACTGGATTCCCAACGTCTACGCACACCACGTGAGTCAACGTGGGCAACCACTGCACCCATGGACTTGGAATCATCACGAGCATCACCCACTATGGATCACTACCCCGCCGACGGCCTGGGTAGCTTCTCGCTTGACATGCAGTCAAACCTTCCACTCGAAACCATCATTCAGTGCTGGATCTTCCCAATCCTGGGACCAGGACAGCACCAAGGACCTTCAGGGGAAGGCCCAACACTCTCAAGCTGTTTCTCCGCCAATTTGAGAAACTAGCTGCACTACACTCGCTCTCGTCAGAAGAGAAGTGCAAGAATGTTGGCGACTACTGTTCACAGCGCGTACAGGAAACAATGAAGGATTTGGTGGCTATCGTGCCAAGAACTGGACCGTTCTCCAGAAGGAGATCGAACAGGCGTACGACTTGGACGCAGTCACAAATCGCTTCACCTCAAGGATTTGGCCAAGATTGCCATGACTATCAGACAGAAAGTCACGGCCATGAACGATATCAAGGCATGGAAGGCCTACGTACAGGACTACTACCGAGTAGCTGGTTCCTTGCTCAACAATGGCAAGCTAACCCCGATGAATTGCCACTCAATTCTGGATAGGAATTCCCCGCCGTGTGCGTGATCGGGTAGAGATCCCAATCCGTACAGAGCTTGGAAAGGGGAAGGTTGGAGGACACCCAATGTCCAAGCCATTCCCTGTGGAGAACATCCACCAAGCCATGGAAGACCTACTGCACCGTGGTCGCTTCGATCGTTCTCGGTACTCTGGGGAACCCTAGAGGACTCAGACTGGAAGAGGACTACAACAGTGACGATGAGTATGATGATGAAGATTGGGACTATCAGGACAGCAGAGACAGATTGCGGAGCAAAAGGAGACACAAGAGCAGGCGCAGGGAGGATGATGATGAGATGAACTTCCCCTCATCAAACCCTCTCTCTCGTCACCGTCACGGAAGGTGTCTCATAAGCTACCCGGCACATCTTCAAGAGTCTCGGTTGCCCCAGTGGAAGAATCGTCCCAAGAGCAAGTGGAAACGCTCATCGAACAGATGGGCAAGCTTAGTCTGGACGATCCCCACTATAGCTTGCTCTTCTATCAGGCCACCAAGTTGGACCCATATGTAGCGCAATGCGTAGCAAGTCCATTGCGCAGCAGATCCAACGCCCAGCAGAATAGGTTCTCAAGACCCCCGATGGCCAACGTAGCCATTATCAATGACCCTCCAGCAAGAAATCCTGAACCACGCACCAATACATATCGCCAGCCTTTCCGACCCTCAGGCTGCTACGCATGTAGTGAAAGAGGTCACATCATGGCAGGGTGCCCAAAGCTGTTGCTTGCTCTTGACCAAGGCAGAGTATTGAAGGGTTCAAGAGGTCAGCTCACTACAAGACAGGGAGCACCTATCTATCGTCAGGCAGATGAGAACTGGATAGAGGCAATTGAAAGGATAGTCCCTCGAACCCATTTTGTCTCTTTGCAGCTGTCAGACGACGAAGATGAGGAGCCTGAATCCCATGTGTGGGCATCCCAGTACGACACCCGAGCCAAGTCAAGGCCAAGACTGCGACTCAGACAGCAAGCCAGTCGCAGGACTCAACCAGGAAAGCTGGACCCATCGCAGCAGAAGCACCACCTGCAAGAACCATTACCCCAACCGATGTCATCACATCCCGCTTCGATCCCACCCGAGATGTGATCATGGAAGACGCCACAGCACCTAGGACTGCTAGACAGCAAGAGAAGCAAGTCGCTGGACCCTCACGAGCCATTGGACGTAAGGAGGTAGTCAAAGCTGCTCCACGCAAGTCAGTCCTTAGTGAGCGGACCACGCCAGACAAGCTTCTTGAGCAAGTGCTGTCTAGTCCTGTCAGCGTGACTGTAGGTGAAGTCTTAGGATCCTCGAAGGAAGTATCACACTGCCTGCAGGAGTACCTCAAGTACAAGAAGGCAGATGTGGTAGTTGGGTCCACCAACATTGTTCGAACCTCCCGAGAACCACTGATTCGACTTCCCATGAACTGCAATGGACACTCGGTAGACTTTGTGGTGGACACAGGATCGGAGATCAACCTAATCAGCCAGGAAGTCTGGAAGCGACTCAAACTCCCAATGGACCGCTCTAAAGGAGGCTCAATGAAGGACGCCAATGGTGGCCTCGGTCAGCTCATAGGCCGGGTAGATAATGTACCACTCACTTGTGGGAACGTAGTAACACAAGCAGACTTCTACGTTACCCAGAATGCACCCTTCACAGGCCTACTTGGACGACCCTGGCAGCGTGGAAATGCAGTTAGTATCTCGGAGAAGCCTGACGGAACTTACATTGAGTTTCCGTCCAAGCTGGGCAACTCAGAGCTAGCTATACCTGCAGAGAATACCTTGGTTGAGGACACAGAGCTGGACAGCGTTAACATGGTGTTAATAGCTGAGGCAACTGCACGCCCTGAAACTCAGTGGTCCTACAGAAGCCCAACTCAGTGACTGTGTAAGAACCCCAATCAAGTGCGGACCTGGGGAAGACTCGTACTCTGCCTATGTACCCCCAGTCCAGGATCTCCATCAGACCTCAACTTTCTGCACCGACGCATCGTTGAGACTATGAAGCTACGTATTGAACCAGTACCTGGAGGAAACCCGCCAGGAGTAGTGGGGAGAGTAATGGATGTAATGGTCATATCAGAGACATCCAAGGACTACGCTCTCCTTGACTTCTACATTCCTGAATCACTTGACGCTCCAGACGGTGTAATTTTGGGTCATAAAGCTATGCGACTCCTTGGTCTGCACAGTGATCCAGAATGCACAGTTGGAGTGTTGGGAACCCGAGCATCCCACAGGAGTCTGGATGAAGCCCCAACACTCCTCCCACACCAAGTTCAGGTCCTAGTACACGTCACCGTTCCCTACGCTGGATTCTCCAAGAGATGTGAAGCCGTAATTGACGCTCATGAGCCACACAGCTACATGAGCAGGGCAGCATGTCTTGACATGGGAATCGACTACTCGCCAAGAAAGTACTCCGAGTACTACACCAGCCATCGTACTAAGGACCCACTTTACCTCGTCGGAAGAGCTTACAACGTTCAATTCACCTATGGACCCAACAATTATGCATCATCTCCCTTGGACGTTACAGTCGTCGAACGCCGCTGGCACCCTCTCGTTCTTGGCCAAGACTGGTTGGAGTCAGAAAGACTAAGCCTGACTCCAGGTTCAATTGATTTAACAGGAACCCAGAACAGTGGCCAGAGATCGACAGCGAATCTGAAGATAAGGACACATCACAGGAGTCGGAATGCCCACATGAGGATGGAGAGAGCTGCTCTGAAGAGGAAAGCAGCTCGGAGGAATACGATCCGGACTCAGAGCATTCCGACGAAGAGGACACAAGCGAGGACGAGCTATCAGTCAGGATACCAGGGACCATACCTGCCTCAGAGAAAGACAACCCAGAACCTGAGATTGAGTATCCTGGAGATGAGCAAGCCCTCATCAATATCCGGTGCAATGGAGTTCGTACCTACGCCGTGGTAGATCCCCATAGCCCCGTCAACATCATAAGTCGAAATCTGCTTCGCACCATCGACACTCTGGTTGAACTGTCACCCCTACGCAAGATTCAGGGTAGCAATGGAAAGACCAGATGGGTGCAAGGCATGGTTCCACGTATGGTGGTAACATACGGACCCGAACGGAAGGACTCAGAGACCAACTTCCACATCGAACATAGGATCCGACCGCAGGTAGTCTTGGGAGACTCATGGATCAAAGAACAGGACATCACCTTGCGCAGAACACCCGAAGGCACAGCCCCTGATCTGGACCTTGCACCATTTTCCCTTAGGTTGTCTGGGCAAAGACAGACACGCTCAGCACCAGAGAGGCGTGTCAAACCCAGCACCTCTACCATTCTATCCCTTCCTGCCAACAAAGCGCAATCTGAGCCATCCCAAGACATGATAGGCCGCACATTTGCAGTCACCCTTGATGAAGCAAACACTGAGTGTGCAGGCCTACAAGCAACGGATCACATAGACACATCATCCCACTCCGAGTTGGAAAAGGACGCAGCACAGCATCTGCTTGACATGCACAGGCATAACCCTATTTCCATACCCGTAGGACTTCCTTTCCCAGCCATACTTTTGCCTCACCAGCAGAAGTCGACCGCGAGCTACTCAGTCAAGAGGCAATTCGACATACGCCCTCTGCCGCTGAAGGGAAAGGTTAAGTCACTTGGAAAAGACCATGAAATTATGGGAGTCATCTATGATGCTTCCTCTTTCATGGATCTTGGGAGCAGAAGCTGACTTGGGCAGACATTCATCTGGTGGAAGACCAGAAGATACCCTTGATCCTTGGTGCAGATTGGCTCACAGAGAACAACCTTGAAGTCAACTCTGACACCCAGAAGGTGCAGCGACTAGAACAAAACACTCCTCCATTGGAAGCAGACAAGCTGCAGCCCGATGAGACACCAGTGTTAGTCAGATGCAACGGGTGTACCACCATAGCCATTCTAGCCAAAGAAGCGCCTACCAACGTCATCAGCCTACAAACTTGCCGACGATATGGAATTCGAGTACACCGAGGTGTAGGAGAGCTTCGGACCATCAACTTCACCCGAAGGAACTACACCAGCCAGATGATAGGCATCGCAAAGGGAGTTCAGATAGGCGACACACTGCTACCATTCAGCTCACAGAGAGTGGAGTTTGCAGTTGTTGACTGGAGTCCCTATGGAATCATTCTTGGATCTCGATGGTGCGAGCGGAATCGTTTTCGGAGCTACGAGCGAGCGACTCCAGAAAACTTGCCAACTCCCCATCAGGAGTCTAGGTGTGGTGGATGCCGAACCACAGCCCTTATCCTTTCACAGACAGTCGATCAGCCAGCTTCCAAGAGACCACGGCTGGAAGCTCCCCAGGATAATGACAAGGAGAAGAGACTGAGGCTGTGGAGGCGTCCCAGCTTCCAAGCACCGAAGACGACCCAATGGAGGAGGACAACACCATTCATTCACCATCAGATCCAGGCACCATACAACCCATCATCAAGACCAACTACGACCACGAAATCATACTCGACCAGTACAGCAGCGACCTATTTGGTCGAGGAGAGGTTGGCCCAATGATAGCCGACTTCCTGGATCCTTTTGGCCAAAGCCAGCCTATATTCAACTTACAGCTTCACTCTGGCCAAGGATTCCGGGTTGGCAGCACTGAGATGGTTGGAATCAAAGGAATGATGCTATTCTCAACCAAAGCCACCCTACGGTTTGATGTTGACACCGCCTGGTATGGAACGGCTGTTGTGCAATTCTTCCCACCCACCCGAAGTGTGTTGGAAGCTCAGAGGTTAGCAGATCGCACCCGGACCAGTGAAGTCACCAGGGGACCATCAATTGTAATGACCACCGTACCAAGGGAAGCTGAACATCAGGCCCAACCAGCTCAGAATGCTATCAATGGAAGACAGCCACAACCCCCTCCTGCTCTCCTCACTGGACGCCAGGGACCAGTTCCGCCTGGAGTCAATGTGGCAGTGAGAGCACCATGGAATCTTCCCCCTCTCCAAATGGATACAATCAGGGTATCAACCTTGCGTCCACTGCCTAGAATAATAGGCAGGCTGCGCAGCCAGTTGGTCCCATGTATCATCGACACTGGCAGCGAGGTCAACTCGATACAAGTTGATCTGTGGAACTCACTGGTTCAACGTTACGCAGGAACCAGTACTCCAATGCCAGACCTATATCCCTCCCACATTCATCATGTTCTAGATGTCGCAGGTCAAAGACACGCAGTGATCGGAATAGCCTATGGAGTCAAGATGATATTTGGCACCATCACTTCGTTCTCAACTTGTTCGTAGTTGAAGGGAGCGCTCACCAAGCTATCCTGGGTCGACCATGGCAGCACGATCACTTCGTTGCTATTGGACGAAACCCTGAAGGAACCTATGTCAAAATCCATGACATTGCGCATTCACGGACCTACGAACTTGTTCTTCAGGATCCAGACCAGCTAGCAGCTTCCATTGCTGACATCCAAGGCCCTTCCATCAACGCCACGACCACCGGATCCTTCCAGGAACCCGACTACTCTTCACTCACATTCCTTCACGAAACAGGAATGTCAGAAGGCACTGAGTCAGACTCAAGTAGCCATAGCAATCAATCAGGGCCAGAACCTCTGCTCAATGGTACGAGTGAAGAAAGCGGAAGCGGATCAGGATCCAGTCAGCGTGTCCACATAACCTATCGACCTACCAGAAATGGCTTTAGGAATGAGTTCCTAGCCATGAATAGCACCCGCCCCGAACCTGCAATTGCCAGACCAGGAATAGTGGACTTCTTTACAGGACAGACTCCTGTAGGTTGGCAGACAGACCTTACTGGCGAGCCAGAGAAGAAGATACTAGCCCTGCCACTACGGAAGCAGGAAATCCGGAAGAAGCCGACTTACCCAACATAGGAGCTCCTCACCCCGATCTGTGGAGCTCTATGAGTGGATTCACTCACGTGACCCTCTATTAACGGGCCCACCAATGGATCCGTTAGAGCCACATCGCCTGCTCAGTGCTCCGTTGCAAGGCGAAAGTGATAGCATTCCTGTTGAAGTTCGCCAGCTTGCGATCTCTCGACCAGACGTCACAGAATACTTCACAGGAGAGTCACTCAGAACCCGGAATTTGGTGATGGAATTTACAGGAGTCCTGAACAACGCCTTGTTCAGAGGACGTGCGTTCTTGGACGTGTCAAGAACCATGTCTGGAACACACCCAGCTGCCATTGGAAGTCATACCCATCCCATAATCTCTGCAGGACGCCCAACACCCACACCAGTCAATGGTGTGAACAACGCCTTCAGACTCAGAGTTCAGCGAGTCTGGGAGCAGATTGCAGAGTTTGAGGAAGACATTACCAAATTGGAGCTGGAGTTGGATCAGCGTATGCTTGAAATCAGGGACACTCGCCACAAATTCCAGGAATTCCTTCTCGATCTAGCCAAGGATGCGTTGACCACGTTGCAGAGTTAAGTCGCCCTACCCGTACCATCCTCAGACAATACTGTCAGCCTCTCGAACCACTGCCCACCAGTATCCTATCAAGAAGAGTCAAAATTGCCTGTGTATTCCCAAGTCCACTACACCAACACAAAGGGGTACAACAGCTGCAAGAACGACTACTAGGCATACTACGGTAGGAGTGGGGGAGGAAGACAATATTCTGCGCGCGACAAGACACCTGCTACGTAAGACCCAAGAGGAACGCATAAGGCACAACAGAGAAGCGGGTATACAGGGCATCTACGTGACGGATCGTCCGAAACGACGTTAAACTACCAGTGTTCGAGGATCGTCCGAAACGACGTTAAACTACAGAGTCAAGATTCGTCCGAAACGACGCTAAACTACCAGTATCAGCGCGTCCGAGATGACGTTAAACTACCAGTGTTCATGGATCGTCCGGGATGACAATAAACTACCAGGTTACCATGCAGTCAAGACGTGTCCGAAACGACAAGAAACTACGGTCCAACGGATCGTCCGAGACGACGCTAAACTAGAAGGTGTTGAGTCAAGAATTTTGGTTGAAACCCAAGTATCGCACCTATGAAGCCAAGACGCGTCCGTGACGACGTAAAACTACGGTCAACAGCCACAGGTCCAGCTGTAACCCCGAAGGTCGTCCGCAACGACACTAAACTAGGAAGACCTAGGTCTGAAGTCTCCGACGACGAAGATACCATGATGGAAGAAGTGCCGGCACACAGCACGCTAGCCCATGGGTCGTCAGAGAAATGGCAAGGACCTAGGATGCGACAGGACGTACCAAGATGCACCCAAGAAATGCCTCTCTGAGGCCGCTACCAAGAAATCCAGACCCACTTTCACACCTGAAGTGGGGAGACGAAACCCAGGCGAACGTCGAGGGACGTGTATGGCCCAGTCCACACCAGCTAAAGCAGGTCAAACACGACTCGTTAACGGTGTAACACATCAACGACGAGTCAATCCAGCTTACCGAAGGTGTCCAGCTCTCCGCCCTTGAAAACACATCAACCTGCGAGTCATGATCAGCACTTGCCTCGCAAAGCAGGCGCAGTCATCCATCGCACCGTTTCAAGGTCGGGATCTAGGAGATACGCACCAGGTTAGCTTCTGAGCAGGCGAGGGACTGGAAGAAGATACGCACCAACCCAACGACAAGCCTCCAGGCCCACCATTGCCGAAGACGAGTAGGAGAAAGCCAGAACGGACTGGAGAAGACGGCCTGGGGAATCGCTGAGGAAAGGGTAAGATCAGAGCACCCCGCCAGGTATTAATACCCAGCTCGGTGCTCGGAACCGCACGATGTGTCACCTTGCGGTTCTGGTATGGAAGCGACATGACTCACCGAAGCGTACTACCGATGAAACCACTCCCACGTATATGAGAAGAAGCACTGCGCCTCACCGCATGGAAGACTTGGCAAACCCTGCCCGCAGCCTACTGTGCTCAAAGCAAAGGCGAAAGTCTGCAGAAGTGTCGTCCGTATAGACCTACGCAACAGCAAGGATTTCAAGTCAGCGGCACCCCGATACGGTCAAGAAATCAGCACCCACCTCAATCCACATTGCTGAAAGCGGAAGCGAGGATGGACCGATCACTTCGATCCATCACGCCCAGCTGACGCCACAAATTGAGTGTGATGCTCCGGGGGTTGCGAATCGCCGAAGCCAAGACTGCGAGGTTGCGGACAACAATGCAGGACGCACCTTATTTGGACAGCATGCCCCGACTTAGGATCTGAATCACCAAGAGCAGCGCACCTGGGTGTCCGATCAAACCGCACATAACCCGTTCAATTCGGACAACTCAGACGGCCTAGGTTACGAACCCCTCGGAGCTTCCCGACGCAACGAGGGGAGGGTCGGCGAAGTCACCGAGATCAGGTGACGCAGCCAAAAACTTTGGCAAAGCATTAAGCTTTAGCCTTTGTGATAGGCGCAGCGTCTCCCGACCCACTAAAGCCTATTAGTGTGCTGAGCCAATCTGACGTCAGAGGAAGAGTGTGCGTACCTGATGAGCTATCAAGTTCCCCCGCACAAGGACTTGAGTGCCTTGACTGTAAAGATATGGGGAACAGAAACTACTCGGGCACCACGCACGTAACCTCTGACTGAGTACGCTCACACCGGCCGCGTAACAGGAGTTGGCCAGGAAGGACGTGTGCCGCCATGCAATTGGTAGGACTCAAGAACTCAGAAGGATTCATGTGCCCGAACACCTGGCAGAACTCACACGAAAGATAAACGAACGACCAGTTTATTGAGTGAGTGACTAGGGTGAGGTAGGAAGGTACAGGGAAGCCGACAGCGAGTCCTACGGAACTCTGAGTACGTGGCTACAAGTCCGACGCGGATTTGCAACATAAGGAACATGGGGTACTTGATTTCTGAAAGTACCTCAGTCAGTCTCAGCCACACCTGCGACAACGAGGAACACGTACTCGGAATGGATAACGTGGCGGGGATGTCCGCCACAATTTCTTGTTTACAATGTACAGATTCATAGGCCAGAAGTCGGAAATCCTGCCAAAACGATCACGACGTATCAGCGAATCATGCAGCAGTCAAGACGAGACAATGACTTAACTTACGAGTCATTGTTTTTGCTGTAATCCTGATATACGATGTTGTGATAGTTTTTGGGTATGCGGGATCGAGACCGAGTCGAAAGAAGGCGAGCATAGAGGGAGACGGGACGAGACGAGAGATTCGCGAAGACGATGGCGACGAAGGGCCATCCATATGGTATGCGAACAAGACAGGACCTAAACAGGCTTCAAGAAACACGATGTTAGCCTAGGCAGGTAACACGCAGCCAACGAATCGACTCACCAGGAACTCTATGCGGAACGGAGGCCACGGATCAGGAAAATAGGAACGAGGAACATAGCGACCAGGACGAGGACCAACCAGAGGGCTGTAGGACCCGACACCGTCAGCCAAATAGTCCGACTCGGACTAGAAAATCGATTACGCACCTACAAGATCTCGGCGGGAACCTCTGACTCCAACTGAGGAGGCAGGAAGGTCAGCCGCGAGGCGGCGGAATCGAAGAAGTCACTGGCACCTGCAAGATGGAGCGAAGCTCCGTAATGTGGTGACGAAGGCGACGCTGCATTACCGCGAGACGCGCCAGCGACTGGAGACGGTGACGAATGAGAACTAGAAGAAATAAACGAAAGACTCGGTGTCCAAGGCTCGAGGAAGGGAGGGGAGGATCCACCACCCAGGACTCCGGAATATGCTGGACTGCCCCAACTCGCGCTGCCAGCAAGACCAAGTCCGGTGGAGGAGAAATCCCATAGGCCTGAAGGCGGTCCAGGAACCTCAGAGTGGCCAGAAATGCTTGACGAAGAATCGGAGTTGAAGGACGAGGCGTCGGTAAAGTACGTGGAGTCGAGGGAAGAGTGCGAGTGGGGGTACTAGGTATCGCGTCAGCAACGGCAAGCCTGGCTGAGTAATGCGAGACGGTACTCACACTTGGTGGAGACGACGCCGAAGGCACCGGCACCCAACCATCGGACACGGAGGATGGAGGGCATGTGCGGAGGAAATATTCATGGATGAGTTCAGTGACCCGAACCTAGGCTCGCGTTGGAGTCAGCCAACGTCGGTCACTCACGAGAACAAATCATGGACTCACCAGTGCACGCCGGAGCTCTTCGAGGGCCTGCAACACCGCCGGATCCGCAGAGGGCGCATCCGAGGTAGGCTCAGATGGCGTCAGAAGTCCGGGCTCCAAGTCGGCATCCTTGACGAAGCAAGGAGGTGAGTCGGAGCCAAACACGTTTGAAGGGGTTTGGTGGACGACGTACCAGCCAACTTGAGTCGCGGACGGTGGATACTGGGTACGTGAAGGCCGGAGACGCTCCCGCGGGTGAGTATGGGGGTGCGCGAGGCAGATCGGACGTCCCCAAGAGTCCATACTCATCATGCAGGGGACGTTCCCCAGCATCATCACCTGAGAATGCCAACCCAATCAGTATAAGCCCCCGCACTGAAGAACCGATGCCACTCACGAAGATAATAGGTGGAGGGATCGGATAGGGTGGCAGCTGATGGAGTTGAGGGAGCCACTGCGTGGACAGAGGCGGAACCGAACGAGAATTCGGAGGCGGAGGCAAGAGAGGCTTGCTCCTGCCAACAGGAAATAGACCGACGTCAGCGTGCGCACCAGCCGCGGCACTTAGAAGAACCACGAAGTGCACTCACCATTGATGGATCAAGCAGTGAGGATGCACCGAAGGGTAGTGCCAGAAGGGAGTTGGCGCGACGTAGGGACTGTCGGAGGGAGGACCCCCGGATACGAACTGGCCAACGTACGAGACGTTATGGAAGTCGTCGGCCTGGGAGCTCAGCGAACGAGCTCTTGGATGCTCAGAAGATGCGACGAGGGAGTACAAGGCCGACGTATTTGGGTAGGAGAGGACTTCACGAGGTAACAACCGCAGACACGTCAAGAGCGAGCAGAGGCCCGCGAACGTCTGCAAAGAGAAGAGGTCAGCAAGATACGACACAGGACCGTTACCGACACAGCGAGAACCAAGGAACCCAGACGCAACCCGGGACTGCGTTTGGAGGACGAAGGACAAACCAGGCGAATCTAGGAGAGGACTCACCGATAACAGAGGGACCCGACGTCCCTTAGAGCCAACGCGATCTTCGTTACTGTCGTTCTACAGGGAGCGATAGCCAAGAGGGGACCGTCCACTTGACGAGAGACACAGCCGTGACAGTGCACAGCCAGGAACTCCGTACCCGCGCCAGAGAGCGACGAAGGGAACAGGCGGATAACTCGAAATAGGTGGCGATCTGAGGAACAGACGTTAGTGAGGAGAGGGACTGCGGCAGGGCGTAAGACTGCGTACCTTGCGGAAAGAGAGCGCAGGAAGCGGCGAACAGACGGGGCGTGGAGAGGGACACACGATTAGTGTCCGCCGCGACGAGGCTGAAGGCGAGCAGCCGGTCTGCCACCTACGACGGTAGGATCTTCAGCAGCGGAAATTCCAGTAAGAGACCCTATAAGGAGTTCGTCAGCATACGCAGCAGCGGAGCCATGAGGCAGAAGACCCACTCACTCACTGTACGAGCGAAGGTGTAGTCAGGTGAAAGGAGTGTGCGACGCCGAGAACGACGCGCACACGACGAGAGACGGTTTGTAGACGAAGACGGCCACTGACGCGGAATCCAGTGGGGCACTGACGAGGAGGTCAGTGCGTTGGCCAGGTTTTATACAGGTGGAGGACTCCGACGAATGCGTTATCGGAACGCATACGCCCTGACGGAGGAGGAATACTCGCTGAAGCAAGAAGAACCCTGCGCAGAGGCAGGAAATATCAGCCAAGACGGTGGCGCATCGCAGAAATAAGGACCCATACCTCTGAAGAACCGAGAATTTCCCCCGGCATGCTGTAGTAACGGACGAGGAAACCACAACACGGCCCGAAGGCCACTCCAGGAACGAATGCCTACCTTACCTTCCGGGGATAAACCCCGAGAAGGAAAGTGCGGCATTCCAGTCCATCGCTCAACAGGAAATCAATGCCCTTACCCTGCCGCACCAACACCTAGTGACTGGCGCGGTGAGAGTAATGCAGAGGGGTCTGCCCTTTTTCAAAAAGGCACCCGCGTTGAAATATGTTGACCGAACGCGTTGAGGAGGCCTGCAATTCATACTGAGCAGCAAATCCCCAGAAGAGGACGTCAACGAGAAAACTTACGAAAATACGGAGACCAGAGACCACCTAACGACTACCCAAACGAGCACACCCAAGTGAGCCACCACCTCGCGTCCGACGGACGGAGGAACAGGGCATAGGGTGCATGGAAATGCGAATCTGGGAGCGACAAGAGTTAGGTGCCCGACAACGAAATATACACATGAACTCACCAGTGAGGTTGGATTTTCGAGTACGAACGAGCAAAGGCGAAGGGTAGGAGACCTATAAAAGCGGAGAGCTGAGTGGAGGGTTCAGCAGTCATCAGCAAATAATTCAGAATGACTACTCACCCAGAGCCCGACCAGTTTCCGTACGTCCCTCCAGTCAAGCTAGGGATTGATGGACTCCCCGTTCGCGACCCGCGCCGACCCATCCCTGGTGTGGTCTTCAGCGCGTACGCGCCACCGCAGATGAGTTCGGTAGCCATACTATTCCGTACTTGCGAGCTGAGTCGCAGTTCATGCGCGACATCCTCACCGGATGGCCCGATGCTATAACCAAGCACCAGGACCGACTGGAGCAAGAGGGTATCACCCAGTTGGAGGCTTGTTCGCCCCTCAACCTCCAGGCGACTTCGGTCTTGCGCCTGCCGAACCTCCCGTTCCATCACATGTACGGACGCCAAGCGGGGTTGGTATTTGGCTTGCCCAAGGCGAATCTGGCGATCAAGGACAATGAGGGGAAGACTCTCCATTTCAACAGAGGACAAGACGCACCGGAAGGAATGGAAGGAACGGCGTTGGTAGTATTCCTGCCGGACGACTGGAGAGCGTACCGACGTCTCCCGTACCACGCGACACCGTGGATGTCGCAGTTCATGCGAGTAACGTACCGCAGCCCCGTAAAGGAGACGGGAAAGTGGTCGAGCAGCTCAACGAGCAAGACCACGCGGCACGACAGTCCGTGGTGCAGAACCGCCAGCTGGCTACTCTTGTGAAAGGGGTGCTCACCCTTCAGAACGAGCACGCGAAGCCACCCTCCGCGCTCACAAACCCCCTGGACCAGCCCCTTCACGAACCAGAGAGCCGCGAGGAGTTCCTGGCCAACATACGTCTGAACAACTTCCACCCCGTACCACATCCCCCCATTGAAACGACGTACGCCCATACCGAGCTAGTCAAGGAGGAGCCAAACGAAGCTGGAGGAGTTGACCGCGGAGACGAGACCGTAGAGAGAAACGGTGAAGGCGTCACGAAGGACGCACAGGCGCAGGAGATGGAAATGCAGGATGGAGAAGCCGCGAAGGCTGAGGAGGACGAGGTCTGGAGACGCGAGACCGAGGAATGGTCGGCCCACAGAAGGTTACTCGGAGGACCCGGCCATCTGCAGCAAATCCACGAAGAACGCGTCCGACTTGCGGGAATGCAGCCAGGCTGGCGCGACGAGCTGGCAGCGAAGGGGTACATCACCTTGCCACCCCTCCCTCAAGGCCACCCCTTTCTGAACTCACCCGCCAGCGCGAACGATCCGCGTGTACGCCCTCTTCTGCTGATGGGGGCAAAACCATACCTGTCGGAGAATACCCTAGGACTTGAGCTCGGAAACTCAGGCCCTTGGAGATACGAGGCCGCTGAAGAAGCGGATAGATGACCATAGGACCAGTCGCGCGTCCCAACGAAGTCAGGGCGGCGACCGAGGAGAAGATGGAAGAGAAGCAAGCCCGCCCCGACGAAATCAGGACCGACGGCTGCGGAGAAGGGACGGGAGAACAGCCGAACTCGCAAGTAGTGCTGTGGATAGAGAACCAGGCCGAGCGAGGTTCCAGGACCGACTTCAAGGGTCCTGGGCGGACACGTGCGAGCCCTGTTGTCCGGAACACGGTGTTGAGGACCGTACGCCAGCAGCAGGCCGACTTCGCGAGCTTCATCAACGGCGTACTAGCACGCCAGGCGGAGCGCACCAGCATAGCGGCACCAGACGCAGACGAGCACACCCGGTTCAAGAACCTGGAAGTGACCTCGTTGGCCCACCGACTTCGCCTAACGCTAGCATGCGCGTTGAAGTTTCCCCTCCCGCAGCGTCGCCAATCGAATACTTGTCGGAGGCCGAGATAGACGAACTTGACGAAGACGACGAGCCGTGGACCAACGACGAGGACGAGAGGAGATCCCCCACGGCCGTGTGTACACAGCCGGAGGGATGGAGTCGTGGACCGTCGTTCAGGAAGGAGTAGGACTCCCCGACGGCAGTGCAAGCACTGCCGGGGGTGCGGAGCCAGGATCTGTGGCACAGCACCTGGGAGAGCGAGCCTCAGCGATGTATACACCACTGAAGGGAACACGCAGAACTCGGCGCAGAGTTTGATGATGGTGGCGAGCCACGAGGGCGACTACTCCAGGTCCGAGGTGCTTGGATATCCAGACTTCGGAGACGACGATCCTATGGAGGGTCAGATGGACTGGAGTCACACCAACGGACGCGAGGACTCACCAAACTCGGATACCGAAGAGAAGAAGAGCGCGGAGAGCCATGGAGATTCCGAGGATAGCGACTACCAGGATAGCGGCAGCGACCAAGGCCAGGAAGAAGAGGGCCTGTACTACTACCACCCCCGCTATCAGTTCCGGCGCACGGCAATACGCAAAGAGCGCGAGCTAGGGCACTCACCTATGAAGGGTCTCACCCAGTCATTCCCTACCTCACATACCGCCCCCCTCGACCTCTCAGTGCTCCCAGCGGTGTCGTCCGAGTCCCGAAGAGTCGTAACCTCCGAAAGACGGCGACTTGGCCTATCCTAGGTACGCAGCACGCGATGAGTGTTACTGACCGCGCTAGGTTTGACCAAGTCCTGGACTTACCGGTGCACCTGTGGACGAAGGCGGAGGGCGCGATGATGAGGAGTGTGGGGAACGCTCTAACCAGAGCGGCGCTGACGCAGAAGGGATTCGGAGAGTTCGAGGAGCTGGAAGGGGACAAGAACGGAGTTGCCTCAGGCGCGGCTCAGGTTTGAAGTAAGGTTCGGACTCACCAGTTGTTTTCCCTCTCCTATGCGTTGTTCTCTCCCATGTACCCCATTCGTCCCGACGACCCTGCTCCGAGTTACGATTTCTTGATGTTGATTGTTGAAAGCATGTCGAGATCGTTGTATGCAACGATGAGGACGCGATGTAATTTCCCGAAGTTCTTTGGCGCCGATCGGCGATTATCTTGTCTGATCTTATCTGTTGATTAACGCATTAATACTTCACGCCCAAAATGGGCATCTCTATTAAATTTGAGACTCTACGCTAATTTCTCTTGTTTAAACTTCACTCCCCTTGCTGAAATTCATACCAAATGTTGACTCAATGTCATCGAGTGCCTCAAGACACCCGACGGCCTGAGAAACACAAAGTATGACTGCGATCGGACTTGATACTGAGTGATCGAGTTGATCGCCAGCAAGACAGCAAGCGTAGAACTCGTTTTTCTTTTGATTCTTGTCCGCTACGACGTTAAACTGGCAACCTGTTCCGTACAACTGTTTCTTTTCACACCCACCGACCTACCCAGCCAGCGCTGGAAGTGACGCCACACTACCGAGAGTGTCTGCGTCAGTACCCCGATTACAAGCCGGCGATCACCGATACCGATCAAGCGACACAATGGAGGACCCACAAGGACCCATACCTACGAACCTTGACATCAGCGAGATGTCCCCCGTAGTCTTTCTGGTATACCCAGAAGGCGACGACCCCGACCGATGTGTCTTGACCACACAGGACGAGATATCAAGACACGAATCAGACCCCGAAGACCTATCACAATGGATAGCGCGTCGTCTCTACCAGACGCAAGTCTTCACAGCGTACAAGCGGGTGGACCAGAAGATCAAGCCAGTCCCTGCTGTATTCCCTGAAGACGCACGAGTCACCCGACAGTTTCCGGAGAACCCTCTGGCCAGCCTCAAGCCCTTGCCAAAGAGGCCACCGGAATTTGTCCCTACAGCCAAGATGACTCAGGAGCGCATGGACTCTATGGGACTGGATGATCACAAGTTTCTTTGGGATGAAGAGAAGAAACTGTTCAAGCACATCATGGTAGTCAACGAGCGTGCGCTAGCCTTTGAGGAATCAGACGAGGCACACTACGGGAGGACTACTTTTCCCCGTACATCATGCCTGTAGTCCCGCACAGCCCGTGGGCCCATGGCAACATCCCTATCCCACCAGGAATCCGAGAGAAGGTAGTTGACCTTCTACGAGAGAAGATGAAGGCAGGAGTTTACAAGAGAAGCCAATCATCCTACCGATCCCGATGGTTCTGCGTACTCAAGAAAGCGGAAGCCTACGGATTGTCCATGATCTGCAGCCTCTGAATGCAGTATCCATTAGAGAGTCAGGACTGCCTCCAGTTCTGGATGACTTTGTAGAACCTTTCTCCGGACGAAAGTGCTACACTGTCTTTGATCTCTTTTGGGGCTTCGATGCACGAAAGGTCCACTCATCAAGCAGAGAAATGACCGCGTTTCTCACCCCGCTGGGACTGTTGCAGATCACATCCATGCCAACTGGCTATACAAACTCCCCCGCTGAATTTCAGGCCTGCATGACCTTCATTCTGCAGGAAGAAATTCCTCATGTTGCCAACATCTTCATCGACGACCTACCTATCAAAGGACCCGCAACCGAGTACTTGAACAGCGAAGGACAGCCAGAGACTTGGCAGAGAACCCAGGCATTAGACGATTTGTCTGGGAGCATGCCCAGGATGTGCACCGTATTATGCACCGAGTCGGGCACGCCGGAGCCAAGTTCTCCCCCAAGAAGACGCAGATATGTCTTCCCGAGGTGATCATTGTTGGACAGAAATGCACACCTGAGGGAAGGCTACCCGAGGATGATAAAGTTCAGAAAATCCAGAATTGGCCTACGCTGACCAACGTCAAGGAAGTACGAGGCTTTCTTGGACTGTGTGGCACCGTACGGATCTGGATTGAGAACTACTCAGCCATTGCTAGACCCCTCACTGAACTGGTACGAAAAGGAACTGAGTTCGTATGGGACGAGCGGCGACAGAAGGCATTTGATGACCTCAAGACTCTGGTATCGAATGCACCCGCATTACGCCCCATTGACTACTCCTCCGACCGACCTATCGTACTCTCAGTGGACTCTAGCAAGTACGCAGTTGGATTCATTCTTTCCCAGATCGACGAAGATGGACGTAAGCGACCAGCTCGCTATGGATCCCTTCCCATGAATGAGCGGGAGGCCAACTATAGTCAGCCCAAGCTGGAGCTGTACAGACTGTACAGGGCCCTACGCCACTTCCGTCTCTACCTCATAGGAGTCAAGAATCTCCACGTTGAGGTAGATGCCAAGTACATCAAGGGAATGATGAACGAACCGGACCTTCAGCCCAACTCCACTCTCAACCGATGGTTACAAGGGATAATCATGTATGACTTCAAGCTGATACATGTCCCTGCCGACAAGCACAAAGGGCCCGACGCATTATCCCGGAGACGCCTAGGAGAGGGAGAGACGGCTGAAGAAGAAGAAGACTCGTGGCTGGATCATATTGCCTTATACATGACTATGACACCTGACAAAGCCCGCTCAGAATTGTTTTGTCAGAAGCCGCCTCAACGCCAGGCTGACCTGCCTAAAGTCCTGACTTTGGAAGGACTGAGCGCAGATGACACCCTGCGGCTGATACAAGACTACCTGGAAACTCTTGAAGTACCCGAGTTCCCCAGCAGAGCAGCGCGGCTGCGATTCTTGAAGAGGAGTGCTCACTTCTTTGTGCAAGAAGGGTACCTCTTCAAGAGATTCGCTAACAGGATGCCTATCAAGGTGATATTTGATCAGGACGAGAGAGAGGAGATTCTAAAGGAAGCGCACGACAACTATGGGCACCGCGGAGAACAGGCAACCTTCGAAACCATTCGACAGCGGTTCTTCTGGCCTTACTACCATGCTGAGACTAAGAAGTACGTCAAGGCATGCCACGAATGCCAGACCCGCAGTGTTAAGAAGGTTGAGACACCCCTTGCCATATCCACCCCTGCCACTATATTCACCAGACTGTATCTTGACGTCATGCTTATGCCTGTCGCCAAAGGGTATCGATACATTGTGGCAGCAAGGGACGACCTGTCCGGAGCCTGCGAGGCACGAGCACTCAAGAGGGCGACGGCGCAAGCTGTAAGCGCATTCCTGTGGGAACAAGTCATTTGTCGGTATGGGACTATCGGAGAAATAGTAACCGACAACGGAAGCGAGACGAAAGGAGCATTTGAGACCCTGGCAGCCCGGTATGGAGTACCGCACTGCAGGATCTCCCCTTATAATTCGAAGGCAAACGGAGTGGTTGAGAGAGGACACTTCACCCTGCGAGAGGCTTTGGTTAAGTCCTGCGAAGGCAACATAAATCGCTGGCCAGACCTACTACCCCATGCCATCTTCGCAGACAGAATCACTGTACGCCGGTCCACAGGCACAGTGCATTCTACCTACTCATGGAGTGCACCCCGTCCTCCCCTTTGACCTGCTTGAAGCAACCTTCATGGTTGAAGGCTTCCGCTCAGGCATGTCCGAGATCGACCTACTTGCCTTGCGAATCCAACAGCTACAGAAACGTGACGAGGACATGGCCAAGGCAGCAGAGATACTGAAGGCGACCCGCCTCAACAGCAAGCTTCATTTTGAGAAACGATACGCCCATCGTCTCCAAAAAGAGAGCTACGAACCAGGAGACCTAGTACTGGTCAGAAACTCAGCTGTTGAGAAGGACCTTGACAGGAAGACCAAACCCCGCTACTTAGGACCGTACGAAGTTGTCAGGCAGACAGAAGGAGGATCTTATGTGATCAAGGAGCTGAGCGGAGCCACCTCACGCGCTGGGATTGCTCCCTTCCGCCTTCTTCAATACCACCCTGCTGGCAACAACCCCAGCACGCTCGTACGCGACCCTATCTGGTCAGTCAAGGGACAAGAGGACCTTACGGAAGAAGGCGATGAGGAAGAAGCTGATGAAGATGACGAACAAGCACTTGAAGAGGATGACGACTAAGGAACTAGCCAAGTCCGTGGATCCTGCGTTACCAGCCTCACAACCACCGTCATCTTGCATCATGCTCGCCTCATCCTCGCCAAGCTGATAGATTCAGTTCTACATAACAAGAGTGTAGACTAAATCAATCAGACCAGTAACCGGGGACGGTTACCATTCGTGTCCGCCGCGGATGTCATGCATCAAACCCGTTTGATACATGGCAGACAGAATTTGGCTCAAATTCTGTAGCTGCAACCAAGTCAGAACTAGTACCCAGCACCTAGCAGAAGCACATACCCTTGCTCATGGCTCAGGCGCAGACGCAGACGCTTCTGGAGCAACCACCTCCAGAGCAAACACCTCTTCTATTCTAGCAGCAGCGTTCCGCATCAGCTCGCTGCGTACTTCCCTCGAATTGGACGACAGCACTCACGGAGTATCCTCCCACGTCCAGCGAAAGTACCAGAACCACCACCGAAGGCCGCAACTGTGGCAGCACCCAACATAGAGAAGACTATGGTGTGGGTCACCGTCCACTGAGCGTAGGGTTCATCTACGTTCACGAAGGTCATGGTGGTGGAGGAATGAAGAAAGCGCCCAATACCGCAATTGAGCAAGGATATTTTCCTCTGATAAGGGTACCTGCCTTATTAGGAAGGTAGCGCCAACACCCGGACCTACTTCCACAATCCACAACACTCACAAACAGTGGACCAATCACCCAACACACACTATGTGCGCGCAATTGCCGGAAACAGACATAACCTGTACGCATGGACCCACACGTATGCACCACCCATCAACAGGACATGTGACCAGTTCAAGTCACATGACCACCCAGTCATACATGTCATGAAATTGCACAGGCAAGCGCTAGATCCGCAGACCAGCCTTAGAGCGCGAAATCTGGCTACAAGACGCACAGTTGGACAGAAAACATCCACTGACGAGGAGGGTCCGGAACATTCCGAGAGCTGACAAGAGGAACCATGTGACCAGGAGGAAGCAGCTGGAATATGGTGGAACCTTCAGGAATTTCCGGAAAGTGGAAGAATGTTCCGGAACTTTGCAGAAACAGACAGCCACCTGGTGGAACAGGACAGAACTTGCTGGAACCTGCCGGAAACTGGAAGAATGTTCCGGAAGGTTCTTAAAAAGTGATTTGTCATCCACTGGAACCTGGTGGAATCCTTCAGAACTTGCCGGAATGTGACGGAACATTCCAGAAAGTTCTGAGGCAGCGATTTGTAAGCGAAGGAAGTTGGTGGAATGTGGCGGAATATGCCAGAAGGTTACGGAACTTTCTGGAACCTTCCGCGCACAGGTTTTTCCAAATAGGATACAACATGTTCTGTAGAGTATATAAGGAGGCGAAATTTTGCCTCAATGAAGAGACACCCCACTTTCAGGCTACAGTTACTCGAAAGAAGTGGCAAAGACACCACTTCTGAGCTAGTCATTGCTTGACGACGCGGTAGAGACCCTTGAGACTGTCAAGAACACACTCCACACTGGGAGTGAGGCTGTGAGCAAAGGCTACAGCGTTCTTGAAGTTGGCTGGACAGATATCACTTCAGGACAGAGCGCCTGGGAGTCCCTGTCAGTCAGGTTTCGATAGACTTGAGCTGTCTAAGCCAAGTCAGGTTTGAAGAAGAAGTGTTCACCAAGGAGCACTGAGGAGCTGTGCAAGACAGTTTCCTTATTTGGTAAGCAGCCTATTTTTGGAAAGGCTAACTGGTATTTTTGTCTAGGTCCGAAAGGAAGCAAGACACCCGTCTAGGAGAAGCTTAGCGCAGCATCGAAGCCTCGATTCTTGCGCGAGTGGATAGGAAACCTTGCAGTGCAGTTACGTAGCACGTGCAATCCAGAGAGTTTAGGCCCATACCCGGACAAACGAACTCAACTGAGCCTCTAGCCGACCAACGACGCGTACCGCCAAGCTCAGTATAATAAAGAGGTCGCATCGGATATACCACACAGAGAAATCTGCAAGCAATCAGTTCACCCTCTCGCGTTTTATATTGTTCTTATCTGGACATTATATTACGTCGAAACACTACTCAGCTTTGGACCACAGAACCCACAGGTACTGAGGGCTGAAGATTCTCTAGAGTAACCCTTTCGATCGCTTTAAACCAAGATAGCGGGCAAGTATCGTAATCCTCCTCCTCCTCCTCCTCCTCATCGAATCCGTCTGGATTTAGTATGTCCGCAGGATCATCGAAGCCGGGGAGATCTTCATCCAAATATTCGCTGGCACTGCCATAGTAATCGCCTCTGAAGACATTGCTACTCTGCTCCATTTGAGCAGGCTCCATATCCGAGTCGGATGGTGGCGACGGGGGGTTTTCCTGATGAGAGGAAGATTGTGGAGGCGGATGGATAGCAGATGTTGCGGTAGAGCCTGAGGCAACAGTGGGGGTGAATAGAAAGGCACGATGTGCAATACAACGTGGGTCCCGTGCCAAGCTGAGGTGTCTCGACAATCCTGACTGACTGAAGACAACCTGACAGCCACCGCACTGACTCGGATTGTGATAACCACCATGCTGGTGGTCGATAGGCTGATGCGGTTGGCTACCTTGGTTCTCGGCGATGTGTGGATCTACGCCTGTGGGTCCGGGTTGTGGTGGGCTTTGTGACCTAGAGGTACGTCGTCCCCGTGGGCTGTCACGTCGAGGAAGACTGAACCATCGTGCAGATCCTCGGCTGTTAGGAAGCATATCGATACGGGGCAGCGGGGTTGTGTTTGCTCAGGTGAGGAAGGGTGAAAAGTGACTGGAAGAGGTCTGCGCAAAGTTACCAGACCACCGCCTAGTCGTTGCGAGACGGGGATGGCACCCACAAATGTGCGCCGGTCGGGCCCGACCTTATCTCGCTTGTATGTATTTAACTTCTAACCTTTTCTGTCAACGCAATTAAAACTCATTGGGTTTCACCGTTCTGCCAGGTCACTCACCTTCGTCTCTACCTCAAGTCACTGTCTTCCCTTGGTCACCCTCCCAAGTCCTCTATTGCCGATCATGGTACGCCAACCAAAGAAGAAGAAGGCAGCGGCCACTGCTGTCGTCGTGTCGGAACCCGAACCTTTACCCATCACGTCGGAACCCAAACCTTTACCGTTGGTGGTACCAGCAACTTCAAGTCGCACCCGCTCCTCAGCTCGCTTAAAAGGTATATTCTTGCTGTTTAACTTGAACATACCGACTGCGACTGACTATGTGATGGCCCTATTGTCCAGTGTCAAGTACCACTGATGAAGCAGCTCCTCGGGCTTCAGACAACGCAGCCAACACACAGGCCCCGAACTTGAAGAAAGCTGCGAAGAAAGGTCAGTATCAGTTGTACAGGTATATGACAACAGTATACTTACAAGCTCCGCATAGGATCTGGTCAAAAACGTCAACGTGCGGATTCAGAGCTTCAAATCAGCACTGCCGTCAACGTCGATGAACCATTGACGGCAATGCATGCTCGCGACGCAGGGCCACAACAGCAAGTCGTCCGCACACCAGCTAAGCGACCACGTGCAGGGACCAGTAAGTGTTCTTCCCGAATGACAAAGCAAAACGAACTTGAATACAGACATGCGGGCAACCACAGGGGTCAACGCTGCCACCGACCATGGCACCAAGTCTACCGTCAACCCTTGTGAGTATACTTTTTGCGGTTCATGCACTTCTCTGATGCTATACCTTGAACATAGCCTTTAGTGCCCCCGATATCTCCATGGACTCCGACAACGATGTCCAGGTTTTGCATACTCCCGCTCAGGCTCGCAGCGCCAAAGCGCCAAAGAAAACGAGCGCTGGCCGTAACGCTAACCGTGAGTCCAAGTCTGTTAACCATGACCATTCACCTGGTAATTCCAAGACTTCGACAGCAACTCTGGAGGTTGAGAGCATCGAGCTCGCCCTCGATAATGCTTTTCTTGAAGACCCAGAGTCTGACACAAACGAGGCCGATCAATCATCAGAGGATGACGAAGACGAGTCCGATGGTGAAATGGTCACTGAGCTTAGCAAACCAAATGGCGGGCGACTTGCAGAACGTTTTGCCGCTGAGGTATGTGTTGTGCGCTTTCAAGTTCCGAGTTTTTATTCAACATATTTTTGACTATTGCAGCGACCCCGCTTTGTGTCTCAAACTTCGCAGAATTTTCAAGTCGCAACTACGACACCAGCACAAGCAGTCGAGCCGCGTACCCTTCCCCCTCGTTTGACTCGGAAACGTGACGCTTCAGCAGCGCTATCACATGCTATTGAGGTATTGGCACCAACTATGGATGAGCATGAGTCGCAATCCCCCACGGTATATGTTCATTATCAACCATTTGTCCGCTCAATAGATTACTTATGTCAATCAACTCAGGTCCCCACCACTTCTGAGCCGGCTGATGCCACCAATCAGCCAGTTGATATTGAGCTCCAGGGCCCGAATCTCAAGAAGATTTCCCAGAAGAAGCAGCACCCGACTGTTTGCGCCACACTTGAGCTCGCAACCCAAATCTATGCTGTTTGGGCATGTCGGATTGATGGGATGGCGAACGCCAATGCGAGGGCCCCGGCAATCTCTGACGCACTTGCGAGCGCTGCAAAACACCTCAAGTACGACAACATATTCGCGCGGGTACAGACCGACAGCACATATACCAGTCGATTAGCCTATGTGGTGAGTGCTTGAATGCCGAACTGAGTTGGCGTATCATTCACACATTTACCACACGCATAGCCGTCACAACGGTGGACAGTTGCTCGCGGGAACCTGAAGGCGCTTGCTGCCGCGAAGATTGTGGAGGCGTATAACCTCGATACCAAGGATCCGGAGGTCTGTCGTCAGCAGGTCAAGATGCTCGTCTCGCGTCCAAAGACCGGATACCCATATATCTTCGCAGGCGATAGTACCTCAAGGCCGGATGTGAGTTGGTATCATGTCATCGGTGATTGTCCTCAATGCGACACCTCTTGCAGAAGTTTGTACCAAATCTGGACAAGCCTTACCTTCACCCCTTCATTGTGAAGCTGCTGAAAGAATCAAAGGAGATTGGTTCTGGTCGCAAGCCATGGGCCATTGCGTTACAGGATGAACTCCGCTCCGAACGGCCGAACGAGCCCATCCTGATGCCGTGCCCTCTCCTCGCCGTTGTTGCAACAGCTGTACGCACTTCAATATACTCTTCTTCTCCATTCTAATTTTCATTTAATCCGTAGATCCACGCCGCGCTCCTCGACTATCAGACCGGAACATTTGGTGGCTTAACTGGCCAGGCAGGTGAATTCAAAGTCGACGCCTACCTTGCTGTATACAAAGATCACATGAACACCTTGGCATATCTCAAAACGGCACCAAATACTCGCGATATGTATGAGCCATTACTCGCAAAACTCTGGAGGGACTCGTTGTGAGTTGCCTCCAATACCCAAGAAGGCATTGAACTGACTGGTTTACAGTGGTGTCACATTGTCCGAGTCTGCTGGCCGTCTCAGCCATGCCGAAGATCTCGTTGATGCCTCTCAGCCGATTGGAATGACAATCCACCGCATTGTCTTGGAGTAGTCGGGAGGGGACTTATGTCGAGGCTTCTTCTCGTTCTAGACACCGGCTTGTGTTTCCAACTTTCCACCATTTTGACGTCTTTCTATGCATCCCTCACTATTACTAATTCTCTCGCTATCCTAATACACTTTGAGCTCGCATGCTAATAATTCTAATATGTCTGATCGTCCCTCCATCTCTCTCGAGTCTAAAGCCTCAAATGCCTCTATTCCGAGCTAATTTAGTCTCACTCCTGGGGGGGTTAGCTCGTGACTCTAAAGTGTCTAATGGTATATTAGCAAAAATGAGGCTCGATTAGAGCGGATTAGGGATTGACGGTTTCCCTGATGGTATTGACTGGCGTATGGCGAAATCAAGTGACGAAACCCCACCCTCTCGACTTGCGTCTGAAAGGTTGAGACCCTCCGCTTCTCACCCGCCTTCCTGTCCCTCTTCAGGCGCTGCTTTCGTTGATGGCCGATACTCTCTTTCTTCATTGCGGCGAGAGGACGGATGAGTCGGTTGGAGGAGAGTTGAGAGGATCGTTAGGAGGATATTCCAGAGGACTGGGCGAAAGTATTTGGAGGACACGGCAGCAAGGAAATATTAGGGAAGGGGCTCAATATGGACGTGCGGACGATTGCTTGAGAGGAGAAGGGATCAGGTTGTATGGATGGGGGTGTGAAGCCCTAGTCACTCGAAAGACGACTCGGACGCGACAAACGGTAACCCTATCCTCTGCGCGGGACCAGAAACGACGGTGTTGCTAATCATGAACAAAAAAGTGCTACAATTCCACGAATGTGGGGCTGGAGAGGAAGCGCAATGTGGCATGAAGACTTCCACCTGTATGGTAGGGCTGTCTACGGCTGCTACTAGCGCGAGTCATGAAGCGCCTATTTCGCATGCTTGTGCTGGGCTCGAGTTTTCTGGGACTTGAAAGTTTGTACCTATGTATACTCGGACAACAGAGCATGTAAGTGGTGGGCTCTTCAATCCTTTCGACAGCAGCACTTCATCACTGACGGCCCAGGCTGTTTCCAGAATCGACGTTTCGTCGTTCAAGTTCTTGAGTACATAGTACACTGGCATGTGAACTGAATGACCAAATGTGTGGGATTAGCACACCTGCGATGGAGTTGTGGGTTGATATCATCGTCCCCTGACATTCCTGGACAGGTAATGGAAGCCGTACCATGGGAAAGAACGTCCAAGAGCGCAGCGTTCACCTGGATGGCGTGGTCCGCGTGGATGGGAGGGCCAGTGGTTTTCCACCCCAACGACCTCCTCTACGAAACCTCGGGATGTGTACGTCTTCCTCCACATTTATACTACTTGCACTGACTTGATCTTTGTTAATGTGTAGCTTTGAGAGTGTTGCGATTCGTCGTAGGAATTCTTTTGATACCTTTGGTGGTGGGAACGAGTAGACGGAGAGGTGAAGGCGATGCCGCCATCCCGTCTACGTCCCCAATGTACGTTCGGCCATACTTCTACCACACTATAGGACCTCACTTCTGACCACCACTGGCACACACTTCAGCACGACGAATTTCACCTTTAGCCCGCCATCGGATGTCAAGACATGCCAACAAACTACCTTCACCTGGCTCTACGCCGCCCATCCTATGGAGGATGTTTCACTGACTGTCACCATCACCAACTCACCACTCACGCCCGACAAAGCAAGGAATCTCACAGACGCCATCCCGCTCATTTCTCGCGTATTGGGGAACGGCTTGTCCGCCATCGCACAACGGGTCGTTTGGAGCCGTGTGGACGTTCCTCCCGGCGAGTACCAGGCCGTCGCGTTCACCACGGAGTATTTCTCATCCCCTATCAACGTCCGCTCTCCGACCTTCCAGGTCATTGAAGACGACGTGCGATGCCTCGTGCCTTCCATCCCACCTGGCGGAGCCTCAGCGTCGTCGCCCACTCCCACGGCTGGTGGTTCTGTTTCCGGAGGAGTCGAGGCCCACAGGATGTCTCTGAGCCCCGGCGCGATAGCTGGAATTGTGGTAGGAGCGACTGTGGGAGTAACAATGGTCGTTCTGGCAGTCGCGTTCCGATGGTACTCACAGCGCTCCAGGTCTCAAAGACTCGGCGGACCATACACGAAATTCTGATCTCGTTGATCATTTCAGGATACTCTTGTACCATAATGTAGAATTATGTGCTCATTTCAATGTACAAAACACGGACTATAAACATTGAGGAATCTCTACGATAGTACAGACAAAGGAGGGGTATCACATTTACAGCTACAATTTGGAGGAAAACTTATTGGAACTGTTCTACGATAAGAAATCCCAAAGGACGTGAATGACGACGGCGACGAGTGAACAAACGAAAACGAAGAAATGCAAAGTGAATAAACATAGCGAGAGTGTCGAGAAATGAAATAAACGGATGATAGGTTGAGAGAAAAAGGGGGTGGCGAGAAGAGTCCGCAAATTATCGTCCAAGAGAACCCATGAAAGACGAGATATCCAGCGACTGATACTCATCTTCTGATGGCAAATCCTCGAGACCGTGCAAGACATTCTTCGGCTTTCCATTCGCTGCCGCTTCCTTTTCTTTCTTCCTCGCTGCAGCAGCGTCCTCCTCTTCAGTGGTAAGTTTGAAGAGGTCCAGCACGCGATCAGTGTCCATGGAGGACAGGCCCGAGTTCTGTTGCGTCACGACGGAGTTGGCGATGTTCAGCTTGAATCGCTGCAAGCTGAATAATAGAGAGTGAGTCTCAAGTGAAAGTGCAATCGCAGACGGACAACGTACCCCATGATCTTTTCTTCTAGAGTGCCCTTCGTGATGAGTCGGTACACATTCACGACCTTCTTCTGACCGATACGATGTGCACGGTCCATGGCTTGCAGATCCTTCATGGGATTCCAGTCATGCTCCACAAAGATGACGGTATCCGCGCCTGTCAACGTCAAACCCAGCCCTCCGACATGGGTGGTCAAAAGGAGGCAATCAATACTGGGGTCCGAATTGAAAGTCTGAACAACGGCGTGACGTTTGTTGGCGTCCGTGCCGCCGTCCAAGCGCATATAGGTCACCGAAGGCATGTGTTGCTTGAAGAGATCGGTCTCGATGATGTCTAGCATCTGCTTCATCTGACAGAAGATCAAGACACGGTGTTGAGAGAAGGCACCAGTCGACGATGGCTCTGCGTCAGCAAGCTCGCTTCTTGCGGACTCATTTGAGTTTCCGGAAGAACCTATTCCGCAGTCCACAAGGAGTTGGCTGTGGGGAACGCGTCAGTGACTGAGGGGTATATTCATTGGCTTTAGCTTACCGAAGAGCAAGAATCTTAGGAGCATGCTGGATATCACTGAGATTAGAGTCCGCTCTGTGGCCGGCTTTGACGAACGCCTCCTGGATAGCTTGCTTGTCGTCTTTGAGCACAAGTGCAGGGTGATTACAGAGTTTTCGAAGATACTGAAGTGACTGGAAGACATGTTGCTGCTGAGGTGCTTTGGTGTCCGCGTCTGATCGAACAGCGTTTGCCGCCTCTGAATGAGCCTTGGACTTCGAGAAGTCATCGTACATCTGCTTCTGGAGATCGGAAAGTTCGCAGTAGTAATCCTGGATGATCTTCGGTGGAAGGTCATGCAGAACGTCCTCTTTCAATCGTCGGAGAAGGAAGGGCAGGACCTGTTTGTGTAACGCCTCCAAAGCGAGGGCAGCTAGAGGCGAAAATAAGTACATAGAGGGATGTAATTATGCAAATGACTCACCAGCTTCGCCGTTCTTGGCTTTGCCGTCACGATTAGATAGGATGGGCTTGCTAAACCGCTCATTAAACTGCGATTCGCTGCCGAGGAATCCAGGCATCAAGAAGTCGAATAGACTCCAAAGCTCCAGGACGTTGTTCTGAATGGGCGTGCCAGAGAGAATGAGCCGGTGATGGGCACGAATGCTCTTGACTGCCTTCGTCAACTTCGTCTTCGCATTCTTGATGATATGGCCCTCATCAAGAATACAATAGTGCCATGACTCGCCCTGCAAGCTGCTGATGTCGTTGCGTACAACCTCATACGAAGTCACTACCACGTCGTAATTCCTCAGCTTTGGAAGAAGTCGCAGTCGTTCCCTAGAGTTTCCGGTGTACATGACTGTCTTGAGGTTGTCAGTGTACTTGAGAATCTCGTAGTACCAGTGACCTGTCAACGTCGGGGGACAGACGATGAGTGACGGTAGTGGCTTAGAGTCTGGGGATTTCGTCTCTTTAAACCGCTTCGCCCGCTCAAAGTGTTTGCTAGCCAATATGCAGATGGACTGTAAGGTCTTTCCAAGACCCATGTCTGTAGTTATCGTCAGCATTTTCCTTGTGCTAAATAACTTCATCTCTCTCACCGTCACAAAGAATGCCGTGAAGTTGATACTTGGCCAGGAAAGCGAGCCAATTGACACCGTCTTGTTGGTATTTCCGCAGCTCCGCCTTGATCTCAACCGGTATGACATACTGTTGCACTTTGCTGCCATCCAGTAGTTGCATGAGGAATTGCCGCTCCTCCTCTCGCCGTTTCAGGAGATCTTGCGAGAAGCCAGGTGGGTCAGGGAGACCAGCCTACAGAACTTTCAGTAACTGCTCCGCGAAATGACTGGAGGGGAAGATCTACCTCAAGAGGAACCATCTTGACAAGAGATGCAAAGGTGTTGGTAGCAGTAGAACGAATGTCATCATCTGAGTCACTCATTCGCCCGAGGACAGGCACGATGAGGAATATGACGTAAGGAAGTGCTTTAATGTCAAGCTCCTGGACGATGTCTAAGAAGATCTGAGTACCATCACTGATGCAGACGTTGCAAAGACTTACGATAAACGAGCTCCGTAGCACCTTGCCTATTCGCGAGATTAGTGTCACCAAAATACGGCACAATCTTTTCAATGGCGAAACGCATGGCATCGACAGTAATAGTGCTGGAAACGGTCGCGAAGCAACGCGCGGCGCACTGTCTGATGATAGCGTAACGACTGCGCAGAGCGAGGGCGATCAGAGGGAACAGTTCGTTGAACTTGGGCCAGAGATCCTCATGAAAGGTCGGGATGACCGCCATCAGGACACTCAGAGAATCAATGACGTCCTGGCCGTATTGCTTATCGATGAGCGCGTCCATTTCGCTGGGTGAGTCTGTGACAATGCCGTTAGTACTGTACAAATTGGGAGTCGCAGTGGGAACATACCTCCAGCACACGCACTAAGAAGACCGCCAGCCATAGAGTGCCACATCCGAGGAATGACTTCTAGGAGACGAGGACCAAACTTGCGTGACAGCTCGACGAATGCCTGACCAGCACCACGGCGAGATAGCCGGGCCTTTGCTGCATCTTCGGGACTAGTCAATGCCGTTGCATCTTTCCCGTTCGTTGTCGTCGAGTTTGATTTTGAGAACGAGAGGATACCCTCCTGCAGTTTCTTGAATGTACCAAAAGTGGGTGTTTGATCAACGTCTTGGCATAGGAAGGTGCATAGGTTCTTCACAATCTTGTCAGGGGGTTGTGACAAATTTCTGTCAACACAGAACTCTGTGAAAGCAGCCACCGCCACTGCAGAACGGGTTTGGAGGTGGATGTCCTCCTCGCTCTGGATGGGATTGAGTAGGTGCATTACAGTGAATTAGCGATGCACGCACCTTGATACCATTCATAATTCCTTTGACGATGGGGCTGACTTTCTCCGGCGTAGCCTTCAAGGCAACGAACGCCGCAGCGAATGCCGCAGAGACCCGGATGTCATACTGGGCCTTGATATCAACGTACCGCTCAATGCTGCTAACGACCTTGGCACGTTTGTCCTTAATGATAGCCAGTTCGCGCTTCTTCGTCCGTCCCAAACTCTCCTTCAACTTCGCGAACATATCGCCCACCGCCGCTTCTGCTGTCTGTATCGTGAAACAATTCGACTTGGTACCAGTGACGTCGACCTCACTACCCAGCGACGGAATCGCGGTATGAGGGAGTTTGCACTCGCTGGCGAAGGACTGAAGGAGGTTGTAGCATTCGCCGTGAATCCGAGCCAGCGTGTATGCCATCTCATGATATGCGGCCGGAGGATCGTCCTGAAGCCATTGCAGAGTTTTCAAGCTGAGGTCCTTGGCGAGGGGAGAGAGTTCTATGAGAAGACGTCCTTGCTTAGCGAAGATGGGCCCAACTTCACGAGCCCATTCCTCAGAGATGATCGCAGCCAAGAACTTCTGAAGCATGCTGGTGGACTCGACGTAATGCATAAGAATCGGACGGAACATGTCTTCCAGAGTCTGCAAAGGATTTGTTTAGGCTCTTACAACTGGACGTGTGGCGAAAAAAAAACCTTACCTCGATAGGCCAAACCGCTATAACGTTGGCGAGAGCTGTAGCAGCAGCGACCCTTGCGCACAGTACCGTCTCCACGGGGACCAACGCCAGATCCTGAGCAAGCATGTTCTTGTCAACATTGTGGCGCTCCGGTGCGTCGTGTCTGCCTGTTAAGTCGAGGGGGTCGTAGAAGCTTGAGACATCCAAAGGCATCCCAAGGGGCATCATCAACACAGCGTACCACTCCAGCTGTAGCTGCTGCGTAAGCACTGACTCCATCCATCCCGGTGTCGCCCGAAGAATAGAAAGTACCATGCGCCAGGCTGACAATGTGGCCTGACGAATATCCGGTCGTTCCTCGACGATCAGGTTTTGCAATAAGAGTCGCATGAAAGGCAGGGTAATCCAGTTTTTAGGGAGCGAAGAGACCGACATGAAAGAGTGAAGAGTCTTGACGACAGCAAGACGAACATTGGAAATGGTGTGGCGGAAGAATGGAAACAAGGTAGGAGCCAGAACCGACAAAGGTTCCCTGAAACTGGTTGTTAGCTTCGCTATGTGAAATGATATCATTACACGCACGAAATAGAACCGTCGGCGATGATGTTGATGACTTTATCATACGCAACTAGCTTGCCTATGGAAGGAGTTACAGGGCATTCGACCGTTAAAACATGATTTACGCACCGAGTAGGTCCATAACGGCTCCGACACTCGAGCTCAAGTCGTCTTTCATGTCGCTAAGACAGCTCCATAAAACGGCGAGGACACGAGACAGTTCGTCCGGAAGTTGTTCTACAAGATGTTCCGCAATAGGGAGAAGGCAAGTTGCGGCAACGGATCGAACGTCATCGTCACGATCTCCCAGACTGTGGGGCTGGTTGAGCACTAGGTCGAATAGCGAGTGAACCGCGCTTACCCCAAAACCGCAGAATCAACGACGCCCCTCAAAACTTCCCGGCTGTCCAGATTATCGGTCGAGTCAACTTTGCCAGGCTCCACCAAGTCTGCGCGGACCGCCACCTCATACTTGATTCCCAGAAGACCGGCATGCCTCACTTCCCAAACATGGCCTACATCCAGTTTACGACCTTGGGGACGAGCAGAGGGCTTCAAGACAAGCGGGAAATCTTGGCGGATCATTTCGAGGAGTATTGAATGCACATGAAGAATCGATCTCCTCGACATGTGAAGCAGAAGGGATGCGAGGGTCTGAGAAACCGTCTCACGAACAGGCGCAACGACCTTGAATAAAGGAAGTCAACAACAATGCTGGCGCAGGAGAAGTGAGAACACAAACCTGATCGGAAACAAAGTCACCGAATCTGTCTAAAACGAAGATGTAGAGAAACTTGACGGCGAGATCATTGCACCATTTCTCATGTGCAATCTCATTCTCCTCCCAAGAGAGGCCAGCTAGGAAATATAGCCATGAATGACTGGTCGGTGAATGTGAGAATGTACCAACCTCGCATGCCACCGTACTTGCCCTGGAGCTTCAAGAGTTCGCGTAGAGCCATGGCGGCACCGTGCCTAACCTCCCAAGCAAGACTGAAAAGATCCACCTCAAGAATCTTTGCCAGACCATCCCACACCCAACACCCGGGCTGCACTTCGAGAGCTTTGGACTGCTTCTCGGCTTTGGGAACAACGGCACCACCCTTCGAGGGATCAACGATCACCTTGTCAGAGCTGGCCTCATTTGGGGATTTCGGAGTATCTGCTCGCTTGATCGGCGGCGCTTGGTCATCTCGAGCCACTAACCGAGCCCTAAAAATCAAGGGAACTAGTCAGCTGCCGAATCGCATGAGCGAAAAGTCCGGAAACTTACTTGTTACCTTGACCACCTGGAACGGGGGTATACTTGGAGTTGACACCCTGGGTTGGCGGAGGAGCAGGGACGAACGCGCTTGTGCCAGCTCTGCCCTTGCGTTTGAGCCGGTTGCGTTCTCTTGCAGACAGCGCACCCGTGTCTTCAGGAGCTGGAGTGGTAGCTGCGGGTGTGGGGGAGTTGGACGATGCTGGGACCGGTGACTCCCGCGACTCGAGCTTGATGGCCTCCGTTGGACTAACAGGAAGGCTACCTTCTCGCTGAGCACCGTTCGCGCCGTTTGTGCCATTAGAGCCATTGGTGATGCCGTTCCCATTCTCCATGTCAACGTCAGCGTCTTCGTCCGCCAACTCCTTCTCGATGTCCATGTCGTCTGTGGCACCAACGCTTTCCAAGAAGTCAAGGCCAAGGCGGCCCATTGCCTCCTTCCGAGCCTTTTTGACCTCTGAGGAGCTTCCTAAGATGCCTGTAGGTTTGACAAACTCCTTGCCCGATGAGGCGAGTAGAGGGGTTCCTTTCTCCATCAGCTCTCGAACACTGAAGGTCGGAAACTCAGGAGCTGGGAAAGAGGCGGCTTCCCCCGGTGTCTTCCCATCGCAATCAGGGGAAGGAAGCCAAACTGGAACAAGACTGAATATCTGTGACAAGGCCACGGACGCGGCAGTACGAGTCTCGTGCGATTTAGAATGAAGGTAAGGTAAAATCTGGATATGGGATGGTCAGACACGGATTGGAAAAATCAATTTAACGAGCACATACTCTAGCAACGACGGCCATCAACTCTGACCATGCTGAGGGATCGCCGACACCAACATGCTGACGAGGAGCCTTGCCATCTTCTTCGACAATGGCAACATCGCTGATTATACTTTTCGCCGCTAACTGTGCAAGTTGCTTCGCTGCAGTTGTCCTCACAGAGGTTGATGAACCGGTATCCAGGAGGAGGAGGAGCCGGTCCAACCTAGCAAAGATGAGTGAACGACGACGACTGCCATAAAAGGGAGACACACCTCGAGGTCATGACGTAAATCGGGTTAGGCGGAGATTAGGCGCCTCGTGTTGTTCTCTGGCAGGAAACCGGGGGGTTCTCACGGTCGCTCCAGAGGGGGTGGACCTTTTATCATTCTTGTCAGTGTGACGGAAAAATTGACGCTGTCACTCGTGACGTGGCTAATGTCATTGATGTGACAGCCTTCCTCAAATGAGCTCTTGATCCCAGCAGGCACGTCAGGGTGCTTGCAAACTCTGCGCTGCTCACAACCATCCTATCGAAGGTCTCTCTTCATCGACTTCCTGTAAGTATGCACCTTCTCAATGCTTTAAGAGTGATTTGATACTCCTTGCGAATGACTAATGACGATTTACCCCACATTGCCCGATCGTAGCCACAGTCACGGTCACAGATCGTCGGATCGACACTTGTTGAGAAGACCCCGGAAACTCGTCAGCAATTCACAACTTCAGAAGACACCCACAGAAAGGGCCGTATATAAGCACTATCTTAGCGTATTGCATACGACCATCTCGCATGACATTGCTACCTTTTTCTGTATACAACAAGCCAGAAGATACTCAACTGACGGGCTTGTGACCGCAAGATGTGTGGGTAACCGGGGGCAAGCTGAAAGCATTTAAGCAAGAGCGCCCATTGCAAACCTCCTAACCCAGACCGGCGGAGCGACAACCTGAGTGAGAAGCTGGTAAGCTTCGTGGTGCAGCGATACTTGCGTTGTCCACCTATTCAAGATATCCTATAGCGGTGAACCAATTTTGTGAGTGAACCCTTTGTTCATGTCAAACTTCACCGCAAGAATGTAGTGAAAAATGACAACCCAGCGCTGTTTGAACTTCTCAGAGACGCTCCTCCTGCACAGGATTCGACTTCAAAGTGAACGCAGACGCGCAGCCTGTCTTTGTTGGCATGTTGATATCTCACTAGTGCCTCCGTGAACGCGCTTTTGTGACCACAGAGAGATATGGTGGAGTGGGTCCAGCCTTTGCTGGCTGCGCTTCATGCCCAGCTCGAGGATGACTCCGACATCCTCACCGTTGGTGAGCAGATCAACTCTCTTATAAAGGTTGAAAATATTCGGTAACTTTAGACGCGTCACACAGGTCTGCAGAGCTGTGGGGCATCCATTTTGTTCACCCTTCGAGCGGCTGTTCATGATCTCATCAAGAATCATCTCAGAGAAGAGGCATGCAAAACGCTGGATGATCTTGCAGACAGAGCATATCTGGAGCTGCGAACATCGAAAAACCCATCCACGTGCTGGAGGCGTCTTTACACAGACTCCAAAATCCTCCGGACGCTCGCCGAACTTGTACATCCCGAAGACGAAAATGCCACACCTACAGCTTGCATCGCCCGTCTAGACCACAGCATCATCACTGCAGGCGCCTGTGGTGAAGGGCGGCTTGAACTCGTACTTGGTCTAATTGGGAAAATTCAATCTTCCTACCTGCGAGAAGTTACAGGTCTACATGCACCGCTGCTGCCAATGCAAGCAAGGTCCAACTTCCTGTCACCCCATTATTCTTGTACCGTCCCGCGACTCGCAGACCCGCCATCGTTCACGTCATTCATATCCGCGCACAGCCATGCGCCCTTCGTTATCTCAAAGTACGCTTCAGAATGGCCAGCGACCCAGTCCTGGTCCGACCTTCGATACCTCCGCACCGTCGCTGGACCAGGCCGCGTCGTGCCCGTAGAGGTCGGAGGCGACTATCGCTCCGCGGATTGGACGCAGCAGATAATGGGTTGGGATGAATTCCTTGACGCTATCAGCAAGCCGGACGCCGAGAAGCCGTTGTATCTGGCACAGCACGACTTGTTCAAGCAATTTCCAACGTTGCGAGATGATGTAGTGCTTCCCGACTATGTTTACGCCGCTCTTCCAGCCACCAAGGAGTTCCCAGAATATAGGCCTCCGGGGAACGAGGATCAACTGGTCATGAATGTCTGGCTGGGTCCGAAGGGCACAGTATCTCCCGCTCACACTGTGCGTCTGTTCTGTTTGAAGCACCATTTCGTTCAGCTGAATCATTAGTTACAGGACCCGTACTACAACTTCTATGGTACTTCCCCCACCTTTTCAGTCCACATAAGTACTTATACCTGCTTTGTCCAACCTACCAGCACAAGTCGTCGGCCGAAAGACAGTATGGCTCGCGCCTCCGTCAGCCACTCCATTCATGTACCCTTACCCGCATGCACAAACGTCTCATAACGACCAACCCCACAATCCTGCAGCCAACACTATTGAACCGTCCATGAGCAATACCTCTCGCGTAGATGTTTTCGGTACTCCGGGTGAGGATGAGTTCACGGAGTTCTGGAGGGATGCTGTTGCTTTGTCGATGTGCGTGACGTTGGAGCCTGGGGATGTGTTATTTTTCCCGCCGGGGTGGTGGCACGCTATGCGAAGTGAAGAGATGAGTTTTTCCGTCTCGATGTGGTTCTAAGCCTTTGTAGAATCGGAGACCAGATTGTTTTTGTGGTGTTGGAAGTTGGCTGTACAACCAATGGCCTGGGATCGAGATTGCCGCCCAAGTCGTCATACTCCAGCTTTGAGCAACTTCAAGCTTGATTTCGTATCTCCTTCCCCATTTCGTGCAACTGCCGTTCCACTACATGAGCTTTTGAATAGACCAACAAGGCCCGCTTTAACGAAGACACCTTCGTGCACCCTGCACAAAGGGAATTGTACCATGACTACACAACGAACCCGACCGACAGTCAAGGAGATCAAGTCGGTCTTCCGCTTCAGAATAGTTGGTTGCGAGATTCAAACTTTGTTTCAACTTACGTGCTCGACAGGGATGCATACGATCACCTCTTCCGCTCTTCTTTGACCCTATCAAAGATCAAAGACGCGGCGCTGGGTCAAAGGCTGTTTCCTGGTGCGGATGAGAGCAAGCCGGGAGTTGTGGGGAGAAGTCTTGCCTGGAAGGTGAGTACAGTCGAATATTGCTTTTTACAACGGCATTAAGGTCTATCCCCTCGACTTCAGCTCTTCCTTCTTCCCAGTGAACCATTGCAACTTGCGGTGAACGCAATAGCTACGCCGCCTCGGAATGTCTTGGTGGCGAAACGATTGGAGTACAAGAACTTACTTTTGGAGAGAATGAGAGCACCGGATGGGAGCTATGAAGATGGTGTAATTGTCCCCGGAACCGACTCGCCTCCACCACGGAATGACCATTCGGCGACCAACCTTGACAGGAACAATCCGCTGAGCTTGCATGATGAGGTACGAGTCTGTCCTTTTGCTGCCAGGAACTCAAATCTCATCATACTACAGAACCCATGGACAGAGTGGTTCGCTTCAATGGACCTCCGCAAAACGATACTACAAGATGTTGAGCGAACGTGAGATTAAACTTCCCGTCCCCTTGTGCTGGATATCTGGTTGATACGTGTCCAGGTTCCCAGATATTGGATATTTCCGCGATCAGGAAGTCCAAGCGCAACTCACCAATATCCTCTTTGTGTATTCTTCGTCCCATTCAGATATTGGATATCGTCAAGGCATGCATGAGCTTCTCGCCTGCCTCTATTACGCCCTGGACTATGACTCGCTCCCCTCAAATGCCACAGAAACAGACGACGCGACCCTCAAGGAGTTCTGTGCACGTTCATGGGTGGCGGCGGACGCATGGACCTTGTTCACGGCTGTAATGGAGGGTACCAGCCGATGGTATGAGTGGCAAGAGGGAAAGAGCTCAGCGACAGAGAAGTCTCCGTTGGCCTCGCATGTGCAATTGAACTTGGCGGGGGATAACAGTGGCCTCAAGCCGTACGTCGCACCGATCGTGCAGGCTTGCAACAGGATACAGTCGAATCTGTTGAAGTCTGTTGATCCAGAGTTGTGGAAACGATTGCAGAGCGTGGGGATTGAGCCGCAAATCTACGGAATGTAAGTTCATATTTCCCCCCATTGGCGGCGTCGTCGTTGAAGATCGTCCTTTTTGCAGCCGTTGGCTCAGGCTTCTATTCACTCGGGAGTTCAGTATGCACGACGCCATGCTATTGTGGGATGCACTCTTTGCATGCGACCCGAGCTTTGATTTGACGGAATGGATATGCGTCGCCATGCTCATTCGTATACGAAATCAATGTGAGTCCTCTGTCCTCTGTAAGACACAAATTTTAGTTAGCTCACAGTACTTCAGTGATCCCCTCTGATTACAGTGGTCAACTAACATATCTCCTGCGATACCCCTCATCACATGCAACGAAGTCGGACAACTCATCAGACCATCCTTGCACGCTTCTCGTTCGTCAGGCTCTTACACTTCAGATGTCACCTACACCCACCACCGGTGTCTCCATCATCTTCGAGAACCGTAACCTTCTCGACATCCCAGTGGAAGTTCCGCAACCTCCGCCTCCACCTGTTCGCCGAAGACCGCAGGTGGGTCAGAGAGGGCAATCATCCGTTCCGTCAGGGGATACCAATTCACCGCCACGGATGAGCGCCGAGGCTGGTGGTTCGAGGTCAGGCGGCGGCCACGCAAGACAGGGATCTGCACCCATGGGATTGCCTGAAATGATTGCCCGCGGCCTACTAGAACGCGGCGAAAGCTTGGGTATCAACAAGACAGTCATGAATGCTGTGTCGGAATTGAAGGTTCGTTGTTTGTTTCTTACTGAATATCTTCCTTCAGCAAAGGCTAAGCAAGACCCTACGAACAGCGTAATTTACCAGATTTAGCTTCGTCTTTGGCTCGTCTACCCGGCACGCCAGATTCAACTTATGCCGCATACCCCCTCATAGACGAGAGACCAGCTTCCGTGTCTGAGCGACCACCATGGGAGCCGCGCACGCGGTTTGAAGTGGAAAAGGATGTCGCAGATATGCGTTCCCTGCAGCAACGTCTAGGAAAGTCTGTAGCATGGATTGTTGACACGCTCCTGCTAGATGAGAGCCCAGGCAAGTCCGAAGACGAGAAGAAAGGGATACAAATCCGCAAACGAGAGGCGTTGGAGTCGTTGGCATACGTCCGAGATGTTCTGCAAGGCAACTTATCACTATCGGAACTAGACGAAGATCGTTTGCTTAGTGAAGAAGAGCTTAAGAAACGAAAACAAGCCGAAGCAGTCGAGCGGCAGCAAGAACGCTCAAAGTCTCCTTCTCGAATGCCCGTGCAGGAACGTCTACGATATTCCTTCGCGCCTTCACAACCTCTTGCTCCTTTACATCCGCCGAAGGCAGCGTCATCCGAGGAGACAGGGTGGCGTGGTTCATCTGGCTTCTTCCCTACCCCGCCAATACCAGCAAGCACTGTCCCGCCGAAGCCTGTCGCTCAAGTCCCGCGTACCACATCCCTAAGCAGCAGCATTCCCTCTCCCGCTCCGTCAGTCCAGTCGATCTTAACTCCCAACGCAACCGTCAACGCCGTACCCCTCGCACCATGGGTTCGCACATCCTCCAACTTCTCGTCTGATAGCTCACCATTCGCTACATTACCTCGCCCTCCACCGAAGACGTCGAGTGTCGTTCGTCCTGTTCAGCATCGAGTGGTGTCTGCTGGGACTCCGGTTGCGCCGCAAACACCACCAGAGCGCAGTTCGCGCGATCAAGCTCCGCGCAGTGTGCAGAGCGACCCGCTCGGTGCCTTGCAATAATCATGGACTTTACCGCTCTTCTTTCAACCAGCCTAAGTTATCTTCTCTTTGGATGTTGTGTAAGATATTTGTTGTGTACTCTAGCTAGTAGAATATCTGGGACTGCTATCAGTTGCAACTTGAACCTGATTTGTGCTCTTATCGGAGAAAATCGGAGGAGACGGAGCAGGTGATTGTTCCCAGGAAAATTCCGAGGCTGTGATTGGCTGGATGGCTGTCGGCTTTTGTCGGTCGCAGGCTCCGAGCGCCTAAACTTGGATCTCCAGAAAAGCCATTCCTCGCCGTCACCGTCGACGCACACATCCTTCCCAACAACGACGACCATGTTCAGGAAGACATTGCCCAAGGCTCTCAGGGCGGCGAACAAATCATTTCACTCGTCGGCCCCCGCTCGTCGCGTGGTCGCAACCAACCCTGTCAAGGCAGAAGAGGTTCCAGTGCGTTTGCACAACGTCATGGTTTCTGTGTTTCAACGTTGACCCGTTTCTTCTCGTTCTTTGCAGTCATGGTCGTCTGGAAAATACCCCCTCATTGAACATGAATACGACGCTATTGTGGTGTATGTTCGACTCATTAGAATGGCAGTGTTCGTTCTTGTGCTGACCCCATCGGATTTAGTGGTGCCGGAGGCGCAGGATTGCGGGCTGCATTCGGTCTCGCTGAGGCCGGCTTCAACACTGCGTGTATTACCAAGCTGTTCCCTACTCGAAGTCATACGGTCGCTGCTCAGGTATGCTGCATGTATGGAGGTCGTCATTGTCGCTGAATCATCCTTTTCAATAGGGAGGTATCAATGCTGCACTCGGGGTACGTCTAATTGCGGGTGGAGATGAGTATGAGTTTGGACTGAATTTATGAGCACAGAACATGACTGAGGATGATTGGAGGTGGCATATGTACGATACGGTATGAAGAAGCTGTTTTCATCTTAAAGGGGCTGCCGCTCACCAGCTGTCACAGGTGAAAGGTTCAGATTGGCTGGGTGACCAGGATGCCATTCACTACATGTGTCGAGAAGCTCCCCGTACTGTCATTGAGGTGCGTTCCAATCAATAATTTCTGGGTAAACTGCCTATTCAGCACCGTACAGCTTGAGCACTTCGGTGTTCCCTTCTCCAGAACAAAAGAGGGCAAGATCTACCAGCGTGCCTTCGGTGGTCAGTCACTGAAGTACGGAAAGGGTGGTCAGGCATACCGCTGTGCTGCCGCTGCTGACCGTACCGGTCACGCACTCCTCCACACTCTCTATGGCCAGTCCCTGCGACACAATACCAACTTCTTCATTGAGTACTTCGCATTGGACTTGATTATGCAGGACGGCGAGTGTGTTGGTGTTATTGCCCTCAACATGGAGGATGGTACACTGCACCGATTCAGGGCGCACAAGACCGTACTTGCTACGGGCGGTTACGGACGAGCATACTTCAGTTGCACCAGCGCCCATACCTGTTCGGGTGATGGTAACGCTATGGTCGCTCGCGCAGGTCTTCCTTTGCAGGATCTGGAGTTCGTTCAGTTCCATCCAACTGGTATCTACGGAGCTGGCTGTCTCATCACCGAGGGTGAGCCCCGTTTGACCTCTGAAAATGCATCGTTATATCTGATCAATACCTGAAGGTTGCCGTGGTGAGGGAGGATACCTCTTGAACGCACAAGGTGAACGTTTCATGGAGCGTTATGCACCTACTGCTAAGGATCTCGCTTCCCGTGACGTTGTCTCCCGTAGCATGACCATTGAGATTCGTGAGGGCCGTGGTGTTGGTCCCGACAAGGATCACATTTTGTTGCAGCTCAGCCATCTACCACCAGAGATTCTCCATGAGCGACTCCCCGGTATCTCAGAGACTGCTTCCATCTTCTCTGGTGTGGACGTTACCAAGGAACCCATCCCAGTTCTTCCAACCGTCCACTACAACATGGGCGGTATCCCTACGAAGTATACTGGTGAAGTTATTACTGTAGATGAGGTGAGATCACCGGGTTTACACTCATTCTTCGTTGACTGAAGTGCCGTAATAGAATGGCAAAGACAAAGTTGTTCCCGGTTTGTACGCTGCCGGCGAAGCTGCTTGCGTCTCAGTACACGGTGCTAACCGTCTCGGTGCCAACTCGTTGCTGGATATCGTCGTCTTCGGCCGAGCATGTGCCCACCACATCAAGGAGAATTTGACCCCTGGCAAGCCTCACAAGGCGATCCCAGAGGAAGCCGGAATGGAGACTGTTGAGTTCTTGGATAAGATCAGGTGTGTGGTGCTCGATGATAAAGTGACGATGACTAGCTTTGCTAATGTTCTGCAGGAATGCCGATGGCCCTCTCCCGACTGCCAAGATTCGGTTAGACATGCAAAAGGCCATGCAGGCAGATGCTGCTGTCTTCCGGTATGCCTGTTTTCCTCTGCATATTCTACACTACGCTGACTGTCAAGTACAGTACCCAAGAATCACTTGATGAGGGTGTCCAGAAGATCCGTCAAATCTACAAGAGCTACGACAACGTTGGCATCAAGGACAGGAGCATGATCTGGAACTCGTGAGTTTCGTTTGAGGTCTCATTCAATCTAATTTCGCTAACGTCTTGCATTTCTTAGTGATCTTGTTGAGACTCTCGAGCTTCGCAACATTCTCCAGTGCGCTGTCCAGACGATTGTCTCCGCTGCCGCCCGCAAAGAGTCCCGTGGCGCTCACGCCCGCGAGGATTTCCCTGAAGTACGTGCAATACCGTTCACCCTACAACAGTATATCTTACTTACCGTTCACTTCCTAGCGTGATGACGAAAAGTGGATGAAGCACACCTTGTCCTTCCAAAAGGATCCTACCTCCCCTGACGTTGACCTCCAATACCGTGGAGTTATTGCCAACACTTTGGACGAGGCCGAGTGCAAAGCTGTTCCTCCATTCAAGCGTGTCTACTAGACGTGTCCTCCCTCATTCGTCAACAATGCAATCACACCTTTTTGTCATGTCTCGGACGCGGGACATGCTCCGTTACTCGTTCGGATGTGGATTCGTGTATTTATCGCGGTGTGTTGTCTCATAAACCGGTGGGATTCTCATAACAATGGATAGCAAATTTTGATACAGTCATCATCACTGGACCATCCCACGTGAGTGACATATGACGACCCTGATTCAGCGTTGGAAGAAGTCGGCACAACAGAATATGCATGACAGGTTCTGCCCTCACCCACAACCCACAAGAAGCTCCGTTATGAATCATTCATCACCGGTTTCCCAGTACTATGAGCACTGGTATATAAACTGACACTGATCGTTTCATCCTTTTCAGCTGCTCCCCCAACTCAGGCTGAACTAGTGCTGCAATCTGTGCCTACTTATCATCTGAGTTTTTAGATCATGGGGTCGTTCGGTACCTCCATCGTCGGATACGCGTACCCATACGTCGGCGTCCTGGTTGTCGTGCTCATCGCGGCCATTCTCTGGCGGAATTCGCGTCCGCACAGACATGTCAATCTCCCACCGGGTCCGAAGGCAACTTGGAAATATTCAGCACCGTGAGCTTGGAACTATTAATGACAATGAGAAGGACTGACCAGTTGGTGCAGGATGTTTCGTAGCTATGCTGATTTGATACAAGCTTACGGACCTGTTGTGTCTTTCAAAAGAGGAAACGATATCCAAATTCTTGTTGGGTCATACCAGGTACTTAACACTTTGATTCTGCACGTCTTCGACCGCAGAGACTGACAACAATTATGTTGTCATATGAAAGGCGGCGATGGATATCATGCAAAAGCATGGAGCAGAACTCGCGGACAGGCCTCCAGCCGTGTCGACGAACGAGTTATTGTCGGGGAACAAGAGAATACTGTTTCTTCGGGCTGGTAAACGCATGCTTTCGTACCGCAAGTACGTTGTCCCTGGCATTCCGTCCCTAGAGCTAACCTTGATGTTTCGCGCCAATATTCAGAGCACTGCACTCTTCACTTCAACCATCAGCGGCCGCAACGTACGGACCGCTGCAGTACCAAAATGCCAAGATTTACGTGTTGGACATATTGCGAGATCCTGAGAACCATCTTGCCCATGCACGAAAGTGGGCATGCTCGCTCATCAAAGCGATATGACGACCTCATATGCCCCTGACGTTTTCAGGTATGCGGCGAGCGTCATCCTCACACTCACCTATGGCAAAACGACACCAACGTCGTATGACGACCCGGAGGTCATTGCAATCAACAAATTCGCCGCAAGAATAATGTCTGTCGTCAAGGGCATGCCGTGGCCAGTAGACAAGTATCCTATCCTGCGGTATCTGCCACTGCCCCACGTCCGAATGCTCAAACAGTATCAACAGGACGAACTTCGATTATTCTGCTCGCTGATGGAAGCGACAAGGCGAGAGAGGGTGGGTTTCGTTCACGGTGAGAAATCATCGCGATGCTGAATTTTACGGAAATGCTAGAGGAACGCACCAGAGTCGGCTTCACCCAGCTTCATCGGTTACCTGTTGGATCATCAAAGGGATTTTGAACTATCTGACGAGGATACAGCCTACTTGGGAGGATCTATGTTTGGTGCTGGGTCAGACACGGTAGGATCCTCCACCGGAATACTGAACAATGAGAGACTTGCGCTCACAGTCAGCGGTCTCGAACGATAGACTGCGTCCGGACTGGGTCTGGTTACAATGGCCGCAGCATGTTACCCTCAGGAGCAAGGCAAAATTCAGGCAGCCATCGATGCCGTGGTCGGGCGTGATAGAGGCATGTGTCCTGGAAATCAGTCTAAAAAACAACCATGACGATCAATTTCTAGTGCCTCGTCTTGAGGATCTGCAATCACTGCCATTGGTGTCTGCGTTTGCAGCAGAAGCACACCGATGGAGACCTATTCTTCCGATGGGCTTAAATCATCGTGCCATGAAAGACGTGGTCTGGGTGCGTTTCAATTGATATCGAGTGATATTATATATAACTTAATTGGTGCAGAATGGATATGTCATTCCCGCTGGGGCCGCTATATCTGGTGTTTCTTGGTGAGTATTGCAGCAAATAGGATGCCAGCCATGCCCTTTACGTTCTGGTTTACAGGTCCATCATGCGCGATCCGTCTATTTTCCCTGATCCAGAGGAATTTCGCCCGTCTCGTTGGCTCACTGACGACGGAAACATGCGAGACGACCTCAAACATTTCGATTTCGGCTTTGGTAGAAGGTAAGAATCCTTCACTCAACTTTGTGCAACAGGTTGACAAAATGCTTGCTCTCGTGGTCGCAACAGAGTATGCCCCGGAGTGCACGTCGCAGAGAGGTCCCTTGCCATCACAACTGCGCTTTTGCTGTGGGCCTTCGATATTGTGGAAGATCCGTCGTATCCCATCGACACGTTTGGCTTGACGGATGCTCCCATCACCCACCCCCTTCCGTTCAAAGTGAAATTCTTTCCGCGAAATGCACACTTGCGGTCCCTCATGGAAGACCGTGATGCATCCTAGTAGCGCTTCCACAATTGCAGTGGCGAAGCGGATTTCTCATGCGTCACGGAGGGTGACCGTTCTTGGAGTCCACGTTCGAGTTTTGGGTGCCTTGTCCCGGATAGTAAGGCGTTCAATGGTTTTCATCAATTCCAAGTGCAAGGCTTTTGTCGTTATGCGATCGAGTGTCTATAACTGGGGTCGGTTCGGAGTGGAGATGAGATTTAGATAAGTCCTCATGTTTGCCTCAAAACGAGTCACTGCACAGGTTCTTGTACGACGATCAGCACATGTTGCTAGAGCGCGGTGCATTGAGGGGAAGCTGGCGTCGCCGAACTTCCCACTTCCGCCCAAATGAGAGCTATGACTCGGACGACTTGCGAATATTGGGAGGTCGAATGAGTCCCTGCCCTACGCTATTACTCTGGAGAATGCACCGTAAATCCCGAACCACAACACGGTCTGCAGAGTTCTTGTTGAGACTGCTAGCGTAGATGCTACGAATTACTAGGTTGAAATATACCCTCAGGCTTTGCTTTCCGAATTCTTCCTGACTTTCAAGGCGCCAATCACTCCCAATGTTCGATTTCCTTTTCTGTCAAGTCCAGTGTTCATGGAGGTGGCCACGAGGATTGTTCGAGTTGTAGCAACCACAATCTGAGGAATGCGTCCACAAAACACGTTGTCGAAGTCTCAGCGCTGCCCTATGGCTTTAAATGCGCCTAAGCAAGGGGCCTTCCTCAGGCAGCAAGTCCCCCATCTCTTCAACGCCTCTCGTCGCTCCACACGCAAACTTCGCTTTCAACGCACAACATCGAGACTCGCGGTGGCCATCATGGACGACGACGGAAACAGCCGCAGCTTGAATGCCGAGGGGAATAGCACTTGGCCAGATTCGTCGGTCGAGGATCATTATAACACTTCGGATGAACGGGTGCTAGCCTCAACGCGTGATCCTCGCGCCGCACTATTTGAGGGCGACGGTAGTGCCAGCACTGACGATGAATCCAACTCATCGGATAACAGTGGTTACGCTAGGAGGTACAACCTGCTGCCGTCCAGTCTTGTGCATCCCGGGGGGAATCAACGACGTTCCGAGTCGCCTTCACCAGGTATGCCTCACGTGCGCTTCCTCCACGGAGCCTCCTAACATCGTCCCTCATAGATATTGCCAATCAGACCTTCTCCCTGGATCAGGGATTGTCAGCATCTGACATGTCTCTCGGTACGTCTTTGTTTAGCTTTACCCAACAACGCCCCTTTGAAGGATTTACTTTTCAGATAACATGGTCGGTGGAATAATTGGATCTTCATCCAATATGACAAGGCTACGGGAAGACTCGAACCGTTCTCTCATGGCTTCGGAAGACCTCGAAACTTCTGATATGTCTATTGGTATGTCTTTTGCTGTCCTCTATAGGATATTCTGACTTGGCTTTCAGCCTCTACTTTGCCGGTCCGTTCGTTGACACATGAACACACACTTTCCGCCTCTGATATGTCCGTGGGTATGGCGATAATTTCATCCATTTCGACGGCACACTCTGAATATGGCCACTTTTTAGAGACAAGCGTGGTGGGGGGTCCTTTGAAAATAAAACCGGGAAGCTCGGTCGGCGATGATGTTTCATTCACTAGTACGTCTTCTTGACACTCATTCTGGGTCCCAGGCATGAAAGCTGATGTGCTCATGCCTGACAGCAATTTCAACCACCGGTACAATGCCAATTCCTCGTTCATCCTCCCCTGTTCCTGTTAGAGCAGAAAGGCCGGCACAACCTAGATGTAAGCTGTTCCATCTTGATGGCTGTGGGTTATGCTGATCCACCTATGTAGCTTCATCCGCTGACCCAAAGCGCCGTTTATCCCAAGTATCATCAGGATCATTCAATCCCTGTAGGTTCATCACGATCCTGTTGTCAAACACAAATATTGACCATTTTCACCAGTCGAATGCTCCCCAGAAAGAGTCAAGGAACTGAAATCTCAGCGGGACGAGGCAAAGAAAATGTTGCAGGATGAGAAGGCGAAGTGGGAGGCGAAGGAGCAAGAGATTCGGAAGGAGATGGCCGCAAAGGAGGCAAAGTGGGAGATGAAAGAGGCAAAGTGGGAGGTGAAGGAACAAGAGATTCGGAAGGAGATGGCCGCAAAGGAGGAAGAGATTCGGAAGGAGATGATCGCAAAGGAGGCAAGGTGGGAGGTGAAGGAGCAAGAGATTCGGAAGGAGATGGTCGCAAAGGAGGCAAAGTGGGAGATGAAAGAGGCAAAGTGGGAGGCAAAGTGGGAGGCCATGGAGCAAGAGATGCGAGAGATGAGAGCAGAAATGAAGGAGAAAGAGCGTTGGTGGCGAGAGGGAGAAGGATTCTCTAAGGGAGTTTCGAGGAAACCCATAAGCTAAATTGCAAATGCATAGCTCCTTCATCGGCCTTGCCCTGTTATCTGTATTTCACACAAACGTTTCTAGGACAATCTGAGTAACTATATTTGACCGACAGCCCAGCGTGTCTTATTCACAACAGTCGGAACATACCAGTCTGAAAGCTCAGGTTGCGGTGAGCTCCTCCCCCTTCTTCAAGTCCTTCCCATCCAACCTCTTCGTCCAATCATACGTATACGAATCAATGACAGTCTCCCACTTCTCCAACGCCTGCAATGTCGCGGAGCCCCAATCAAAGTCTTCGTGCTCTTCGTGATTGGAGGGTCCGTCCACGAACTGAATCAGACGTTCGTTCTTGGGTTGAATAAATCCCTCGGAGATGCCGTTTCGGACCAGAGCGCGAAGGGGTTCCCAATAAGAATAGATATTGACGAGGATAATTGCTAGAAAGGATGGGGGTGAGAGGATATTGCGTCGAGCATCAGTTTAGAAACGTACGTTTGTTGTGGATGCCTAGTTGCGACCAGGTTACAACCTCGAGAACCTATAAACATGTTTCGAGAAATGTACGGCACAATTATGGTCGATTGCACTTACCTCCTCGAATGTGCCGTATCCGCCAGGAAGACCAATGAACGCACATGAACGTTTCGCCATCTCCATCTTGCGCTCATGCATAGAGTTCACAACAACCTGTAGATTCAGAAAGTGCCGGTATGATGAGTACGTTTTGCTTCAGGATATAACAAACATTAGCTCATGACGTACTGTTTCAACCTGTCAATGAAAGACATCATATCAATGACCGCAACACGAAAACAACTGCACAATGTGCTCACAGATTCACGTCCTCGTTCTTCCAAGACAATCTTCCCGTAGCCCAACGGCGTGTCCGTCTGCTCTTTCTCCCCGCCCGCTGCTACCATCGCGTAGGGGACAACCCCCGTCACCTTTCCTCCCGTCTTCAGCACTCCGCCGGAGACTATGCCCATGAGTCCCTTCGATCCACCGCCATAAACGAGAGGACGGCCAGCCTGTCCCAGTGCGATTCCAAGACCTGTATTTCAGACATGAGATTCGTTCGTGTTGACGCTATGATCACCTACTTAATGCAGCGTTTTGGAACGCTTTGCGGTGACCCGTAGAGGACGCACAATACACCGCGACCGCTGTCGTCGTCTCCGTCTGTGTCATGTCTGGATATCCAAGAGTCCGAGAGATAGCGGAGTTAGATTTGTTGGAAGAAACTGAGATGGGTGCAGAGATCTGGTGGATCGGAGTGGATGAAAACTTTCTGCGGCCGGGACGGGTCTTGGATTTGGAGTTCGAGGAGGAGGAAAGAGGCCCTGGGTTTCTGCTGAAATGATTGCCCATTTATACACGTCTCTTTCTTTGGCGGATCAAATGCATTCGTCAGCCTGCTTGAGCTCGAGGAAAGGGTGCGGCTATATTGTGTTTCGTGAGACGGCGCTGAGGCAGATGTGCATGCTACTTTTGTCCTTGTTTACGTGACTTTCAATTGAGGCGTTCATTTGAGAATGGTTCGTAGGTGGCAATCATGCAATTGCAGGGAACGGGTGGAAGAGAAAGGGTGAATGCAAGGATCACAGTCTGAGACAGGCATGCGTGTGGCAGTTACGGCGTTCTTCTGAGACTTTTTTCGTCCTTCGAAGAGCATTTCCGTGCAAGATGCTCACGCACCCATTGTCAATTCAATCCCTATCTGAGGAGGGGACGGCATTTAAGGGAGGTATATTATTGGAGGGAAAATGTGGCCTGAATTCGAATTCCGAGTCCGGCCAGAACAGGGATAAGGTCGAAACCACATGAATATGAAGGTGAGTTGTCTAAAGTCGGAACAAGCTGTGAAATGGACAGTACACCACAGGCAATTTTTATGAATGTGACTCGGAGAATATGAGATGGGCGAATAACTCTCGCATCTCACATGTCTGCAGGACTGTTTTGCTTCTGCCGAATATGGAACTATGAATTCCGGTTACAGGGCTGGCTGCAGCTTATTGGTGATCAGAAACGAAGTCAGGCCGTCAATAATATGACAGACTTACTGCATTGCGTCCTAGGGTACAATCATCCGGTGTGCAGTCGAAGACACCCTTGGACGCGATTCGAGGCATCCTCTTCTTGTACTCCTCATGGAGGCAAGCGAAAGGTTCGTCGATAACCAGCGATGCGTCTTCAATGTCGGTAGCGATGGTGCACCTTTCGAGCTTGTCGAAGTGAGGATTGAGCAGCCAATCTTCGATAGTCTTCCAAAGATGCGACGCATTTTCGTCGTGTAGACGAGGGAGAATGATCTCGTGCAGTCGACAGCGAGAGGAAACCAGCCCTTCCAAAACACAAGGGGCGAGCTCCGGGATTTCACCAAGTGACAGGAGATGGATGTAAGGAACTGGACGTCCCACCCCAACTGAATGGCTGATTGATAAAATGCTTATCGACTAGATATGCTATTCGCTCACCATATGCCGAGGTCATTTGGCAGATAGGTTTAGATATCCCAAGTCCGACCGACACCACGCAATGGGTCTTTCCAACGGCTTCTTCTTCGACTAAGCATATACCCCGAAAAAGCGCAGCGACTCTCTGCCACGCGGCTGTACTGTCTTTCGCCAAGAAACGTCCAGAGTCCTCATTAGATCCTTGCGTCTCTTGTATTTTAAACGCCACGATCCGGATGGAGGGATAGTAGAAGATCCAATCATTGGACACTGTGCATAGGTCTTCCCATGTAATCTGGAGATGAAGCCTCGTCAAGTTGCTCAAGTGTCCGAGCAGGAGACGGCCGGGGTTCGCGCTCGGTGACAACCGTGTCTGGACGTTTGAGTTGAGGATAAGCAACTTTGCACAAGTGGCAGACACAAGCTGTGTCACTTGGGCATATCGCGAATAGGTGACGTCCACCAGTGACAGACGTTCCACATGGTATAAGCGGTAGACTTCGTAGAAGTTCGGCGTTTTCTTCGTAAAGTCGAATCGGTGCATCAATAGTGATTTCAAGTTGGTTAGTCCAGTGAGACGGAGAGGAATGAGTGAAACCCATGATTGATCAGTGCCAGGAGTGCACTTGACAAGAATTGTTTCGACACGGATACATAGTTCCCGAACGGTGAACAGTCGGTATGTGATATGCTCGAGACTGTCCGCAGTGTTGATTTCGAGGTGTTCGTAGAGATGGAAGAGAGATCGGGGCACCCAGGACTGGCAGACGAGGCTGCAAGCGACGAGCTGCTCCCTCCCAGCCCGGTTAGGAAACATGCCGTGCCCCACCTCCATAGCAACACAGTCTATCACGATTTCCCATACCTCAACGGGGAGTTGTGGTAGTTCGCTGTGTTTGGCGAACGTGCTGGAAGTCGGAAAGGACTTTGATTTGTCCAGGTTGGTCATCATCGTGGTCATGATTGGACTAGTAAGTCGGGGCTATAGACAAGGGTTAGTATTTTTCTGCGCGTCGTAGAGTTATGACCTGCTTACGGCTGAACATATAGTGTAGCACACAGGAAGAGAGAGAGATAGCAAACTCCGAACGCCGGACCGCACCTTCGTGATTTTGAGCGCAGTTCAAAACAGGAGCCTGAAGGCTGAGATCACCAAAATACGCCACTCTGCCCACATGGTTAGAAATTCAACTTAGAAGTTTTACCTGAAGACCGAACCAAAGGCTGACCGACTAAGCCATGACTCTGTGAGATTCCAAGCGCACGATACCATCCATTTTATTGGCCATGGCTGTCAGACCATCCGAGTAACTATCCGAGTATTAGTTCGTTCCAAGAAAACAATTATAAGTGTCCAATACGATGTTGTCCGCTCAGCCAGCGAAGTCCACATATACCGGGATACCCGACGCATTCAGTACGCGCACGTCCTTCCTTAAAGTCAGCCTCAAGCCCCTCTGATCGCTGAAAACCATGCACTTCATCGAGCGGTGCCTCAACACCCTGGCCTCGACAGACTTGTAGTCTGCCAAAGGCATGGGAACTTCGACGAGACGCAGGCCCGGCAAAGCGAAATAGATACGACAGAACGACTGCAAGTCCACCACGCGCAGCGTCATGTTCCCGATACGGAGGAATTGGAGGTTCTGAAGGATAGGGTAGAAAGGATCGAGGAGGTAGAGCGCGAGGTTGTCGATGAGATTGGGCTGGCAGTGATCAAGCACGATTTCGCGAAGAGAGGGCATGGCGCAGGAGAACGATGAACGCATCGATATCAACGGGCGAGGTGGAGGAATCACGGAAGGTGAATGATACCACTTGCAGAAGAGCGTTGAGATCGCGTAATTGGAAGAGCGATGTATGAGCAAAATCCGCGCTGCATTCCGTGTACGGGAACATGTCTGAAGGTTCCAAGACGAACCATGAGGATTGCGAGAAGGATCCCATAATGTAGCCGGCTGCAGCATCTGCCGATAGATGCCTGCACTGGGTAATACAAGGGAAGTGCAAGAGTTTGGTTGGAAGGCATGTAAGTGCGGGAAGCTCGCCCTGGAAAACAATGGACAGCTGTAATTCCGGTGCCGTATGGATGGAAGAGAGGATAAAGTGGAGGTCTTGGCAGAAAAGGTTCAAGGACAGGGTCCGCAGCCGAGCGAGTACGATGGGCTTCTTAGGGTATTCGGGGAGCTTTTGTAGAGGGGAATAGCATCGCAGGGAGAGTTCCTCGAGGAAGGTGCATTTACGCAACAGCTTCAGGACGTTGCTATCGTCCATGCATGCCTTGTTTCTTCTAGCGGTCAGGTTGACTGTGCTGCAAAGGACCAAGTCCAACCTGGTCAGATGCGTCATCTGAGACACAGCCTGCCATCGAAGTTGGTAGCCTCGCAGAGAGAGAGATCTCAACGCCGTTCCGCCGTTATCAAACAGCCCGGGGAGGATCAACCACTTGGAGGGATCGTTTTTGTCGTGCGGTACGTCCAGTATGAGATGCTTCAGCATCGGAGCTGGTTGCGTCCAGAGCCAAGATGGCGGGGAGACGACAGCGAGCTGAAGCTGAAGCCGCTGGATTCGGTGCAGGTGACGAGCACAGAACGCCAGACGTTGCTCCACCTCGGAACCGTCTTCCGACCACTTCGGCCACCCGAAACATGTGCTCCCTGGGCGGAGGATAACGGTGAGAGGACTCTGACCACTCCTGGAGAGGAAGAGTTGAGCGAAGGATCTTGTAAGTGGGCCAAGTTCAATCCGTGCCCATATGGAAGTTGTTTTGACAGCTATTTCTCTCCAGCGAGCGCAGGTACGAGCTATGTTAACGACATCAACGCCACTTGTCATGCTGTTCATGGGTTCCTCGCTGACGAGTCTGAAAATATGGGACATTATGTGTTCCGGAAGACGATTCACCTTGCTTCGTTGATTGATGTCGGACACGAGTCTGCGTTGGGCTTCCTTAATTGCATTGGATAGTATCATCTCAATATCGACGAGTCTCTTTATGCGGCTGGCGTGAAGCAACTCCGAAGATTCCTCTGCACCAGTATACGTAGCTTCCGCCGTGGCTGGCGTCCCGTAAAGCTGGATGGTCTTCAGTAGCTTCTCGGCATCAATTTCCAGATCACCGGCGCGCTCTGCAACACTGGGTCGAAGACGTCGTTCAGTTGGACTGCTCTGCATCGTTGGTTGATTCTTACTGGCAAACCAATAGCATAGCTGCTGTCAGTGAAATGACGTTGACGACGACATGATACATACGTTGTGATTGCCCCCCAGTCTTTCCACGAGACTCTCTCCTTACCCAAACTTTCTCTCGTTCTCCCACGAACGGAAGTTGTGGAAGAGTTGTGGAAGGGTTGAGACTTTAAAGAGAGACAACAATTGCCAGTGTGACGTCGCATTTCCGTTATCTTATCAGTAATAGATTGAGATGAGATCGCCTAATGACTCCGAGTCCATTCTTTGAAGACAAGTCTTTACTTCTTACCACCATGTCTTCACTTCCTCCTTTGGTCGCCCCGGAGGAGCTTTCGATTGATCCCACCGCACCAGTAGTCGTAGAACAGCTCACAACATCCCTGGCGACGGCTTCACTCACGGCGTAATGTGGCAGCTAACATTTTAGTTTATCTGTATTGATCACAGTCCATCTCACAGCACAGAGCCTGAGGCATCTGCATCGTCAACCCCAGTACCTGATAGCACCAAAAGCGCACCAACTGGGGAAACCGCGCCGGTCGTAAAACCTGCAACGGATGCCCAACCTCATGCGCAGGTCGTAACACCGTGGGATGTCCAAGGATCCGTTTCCGCCGATGGCAAGCAACTGGCCATTGATTACGACAAACTCGTGGATCAGTTTGGTACTCGCCGAGTGGACAAAGCTCTTTTGGATAGGTTTGAACGGTTGACAGGACATAAGCCACATATCTTCTTGAGACGAGGGATGTTCTTCTCCCATCGGTGAGTCGCACATGCCGTATGACAGATGGATGTATTTTGAAATCCGGGGATTCTTGCAGAGAGTTCGACAAAATTCTTGACCGTTTCGAACAAGGCAAACCATTCTTCCTGTACACAGGCAGAGGGCCCAGTAGCGACAGTATACATTTGGGTCACATGGTTCCCTTTGTTTTCACAAAGTGAGCCCACTGATCATATCTGCGCACCTTTACTAATATACCAGCAAATAAGATGGCTCCAGGACGTATTTGACGTCCCTTTGGTCATCCAGCTGACGGATGATGAGAAGTTCTTATTCAAGCACGAGTTGAAACCCGAGCAGACATACGAGTTTGCGAGGAAGAACGCGAAGGATATCATTGCCGTCGGGTTCAAGCTTGAAAAGACATTCATTTTCAGCGACTACGACTACCTCGGTGGACCGTTCTACCGAAACGTTTCCAAAATATCCAGACAGATCACCATTAACCAGGCCAAGTCAACATTTGGTTTCAATGACTCGTACGGCTCCATCGGCACATTTGTCAATGCCATTTCCGCTCATTTATCTCCTTAGCGATAATATTGGAAAGATTCACTTCGCCTCAATCCAGGCGGCACCATCCTTCTCGAACTCCTTCCCTCAGATCTTCGGTACCAAGAGCGATGTGCCCAGTCTTATTCCCTGTGCCATTGACCAGGACCCTTACTTCCGGCTCACTCGTGACGTCGCGTCCAAGCTGAAATACCCCAAACCCACGCTTCTCCATTCCAAGTTCTTCCCTGCTCTGCAAGGTCCGCAGACCAAGATGAGCGCTTCGGACGCCAATTCCACCATATTCATGACCGATACCCCCAACCAGATCAAGAACAAGATCAACAAGCACGGCTTCTCCGGTGGGCAGGAAACTGAGGAGGAGCATAGGCGGCTGGGGGGCAATCCCGATGTGGACGTTGCTTATCAGTACCTCGGCTTCTTCATGGAGGATGACGAGGAATGGAAGCAGATGGGCGAGGTTCGTATCTCCTACACATCTTAGTCCCCTTCTACTCACCCTTCCCCAGGAGTACCGCGCCGGACGCCTATTGACTGGTCAGCTCAAAGCCAAATGCATTGCGACGCTTCAGAAATTTGTGAAGGACTTCCAAGATGTACGTCTCTATCTTCATCGTCGTTTTAGACGATTCACTGATGCTCCCTCCCTTGCGCCTTAGAGCAAAGCTAAAGTCACGGAGGATGTGTTGAATGCCTTTATGGACGGTAACAGGAAAATTGAGCCTACAATGGGGAAGCCGGTGTCAATCTCTGCCGTTTCCCAGTGACGGTAGGTGTCATTTTACACGCGGCCAGTTTCAAGTTGTGAAGTCAAGAGAATAGAAGAAGTGCAATTCAATAAAACGGTGTAGCGCTATGTTTTGAAAACGCGCCAACATACACGGTCTGGTGTTCTCAGACTGCAGTACCACACAATCCACTGACAGACATATATAGTCTCAGCGAGATGCTGATCTGTTCAGACAGGCTGCGCTGGGGATCTCGTCCGCTTGCTAGACCCTGGTACATGATACTCATGCCGTTTTCAAAGATGGCATTAGCGGCCATCGATGCATCCTCCATGTCAACCATTACTGGGCCAAGCAACTCTGCTGGCGAACTCGCACAGCTCCCGGTTGAAATGTGGGAGAATGTGATAGATTGCAGAGCAGAGGCCGGCACACCATACTTTTTCACTATCGAGTCGAAGTCCAGGAAGCAGTTCACAAAATGCAGCCAAGCGCGTCAAATGTGGATTCATTACAAGATTTCCAATTGTTACATGAATTTGAACGCTGCCTGAGCACTACACAACTTAATGTTAATTAGCATGTAACGGTGACAACAGAGAAGACAAGTACTGATAGAGTCATGAATTTGAACGGCAAATCACCACCGATACCTTTCCAATAGGAATGACCCGCATCGCTCGTGTCTGATGCCGATGGTAAAGCACCGGAAGTCGTAGGAGTAGGCAGTTGCAGCGCCCGTTGTTGAAATGCGAAGAAGTTCGTTGATCCAGACTCTAAAGTATTCGCTGCGAACACCATACCGGTGCGACAATGATCCATGGGAATCGTTTGCGAGCAGAATGCAAAGATTGGGTTCGTCTTCGATTCGAAGGCCAAGTTTGCCGCATAGTAAGTGTTGTCTTTCTTAAGTAGATGCAAGGGTGTAACGCACATCGTTGATGGTGATCGTAAAGTTTACAGGGTTCGTTCCTGTCCCAACAAAGGGGATGCTTTGGAAATTGAGGATAACACCGTGACGTCAGTCACCTTTTCTTGATTCAGTAGATTTGTGAAATCACTCACAACCCAGAATCAAACCCAAGTTCCATCGACGTACTTGTCTGCGTCAAGCTCTCGCATGGGGTCTCAAAAGAACTCTGCACGACAGAGTGATTGCCACGGGTGAAATGGAAGGTGATCGTATCACCGGGTTGAGCAATGAGATGCGAGGGAGCGAAGGAAAGCTCATCCGACTCTCCAACAGCGACCAGATGGTCTTCCCTGAAGAAAGACGTCGGCGCCGCAGAACCAGGATACGAGCTGTATGTGACTGTGGTGATTCATGCTGTGCCCGCGATGGTTTCTGTGGCAAGGTTGTCCGCAGCACTGATAGATAGTTGTACTCCGGGGATTGAGGACTGTACCCCGATCGGAGGGGCACTTGGTGTTGGAGTTGGGGTGAGGGAGATACTTTGGTATTTTGCGGCGTTCGTCGTGAATTGCTCCCATGTCATTTCGTCGGGCGGGTTGAGGGCGAATACCATTCCGTTGGCGCAATGGTTTGCTTGGCGACAAAATAGCCAAACAGGATCGTTGTTTTGCACAATAAATTGGAAGGCGGGGAAGGGTCCTAGGAAGTCGGAATTTGGTACTGGTATGCTGGAACCAGATACGTGTCAAAGGGAACGATGGCGAGTGGCTGCTATGCAACGTGATACCACTCACAAGCCAGTGTCAAAACCCCCATCCTTCACTTCGCATGGTCTTTCCAATGTTGACTCAGAAACGGTGTGATTCTGTTGCTTGAAGATAAATACCACGATATCCAATGGTTGCGCCATCTGAAGATAGTCAATATTTCTTCTTCACGGAGGAGAGTGCCTGGTCTCCATACCAAGAATGGGGGGTCAAACGCGATGATCTGGTCAGTGCCGTTCTGTCCTTTGCCACCACCAACGGTGACGTTATGTACGGTCTGGGAAACCACTGACACCGTGAACATCACCATGGCGAACAGGGAAAATAGTACTACTCCATGTCTCATCGTGGCCGCTGGTGTGCTGGAATCGGATGAGTCATGGATAAGAAATGGATATGTGGAGACGAACTCGTAAAGTCTCCAGGGAGCCTTGGGGTCACTTCGAAGGACAAGAGGGAGGGGGGGGGAATGTCTCAGTGAATGGAAACGCAGCTGAGAAGACAGTCCTTCATCTTCAATATAAATTATGTGCAAAGGACACTTGGCAACAAGCATATGGGTTTCCGGTCCACGGTCTTGAAGCAAAAGTACCATGCATGGAGACGTTGCGATACCTGTTTCACAAGAGACGCCTTGGGTGTCGACTCCTGACTGGGAAGCCTCATGGCTGTGATGGAAAACAGCAGGACAGTGCCACAGTTTGCCTCGCCACAGTTTCCCTTCAGCGCTTGAGAGACCTGAGAAGCTCGCGATAAAGATCAGATGTTGGTTCGAAAAAAGCACCGCAGTGTTTCACTCACTGTGGCGAATAGTGACAGTGCGTGGAACGTGACGATAGCGTGGAGATCTGAAGCACCGAAGGGGTTAATAACTGCCAACTCTGCCCTCAATAAGAAAGCTGTAAGCAAAGCAGATGAGAACGATATAATTTTGCTCTAACATATAAATAGCATTATAGACATCCAAGCAACGCCCCTTACTCATACCATCTTTCCTTGACTTTCTTCCTCCCCACCATCGGTCTCGACACAAGGATCGCGCCAAGCAGTCCCAGTACAGTCAATACAAGTTGAACCTATGTAACGACGAAAAGGTGTCAATGGTGTGTAGACGTGGGACGGGACGATGACATTTAAGAACGGACCTTGTTAAAGTCTTCACTGAGGACATCAAACGTCCCTGATGGAGATGATCTCGTTGAGAACAAGTCAAGAGGACCATACGTGAAAATCAGGGAAGTTGACTCGAGAAGAGATGGAGACGTGAGGATTTGACGAGCATTCAGGATCTGAGGACACAAAAAGTCAGCCTTGTTACATGTAGATTTGAGCTAACACGAACCTGATATTTATGGGACAAAGCCCTTCTGGGATCGTCGGGGAGTAACGAGTCATACGTCATCAGCCATTCCTCCTGCTCCTCCGCTGTCACCTTGCGTTTTGGTCTTCTAGGGTCAATAAACCTCCGCGGAATGGAGACGATCTGGCCATTATCCGTTGCGACTTTGTTGGAGGAACAGATTGAGCGATAGATATGGTTGACAAGGAAGATGTTTCTTACCTAGGATATCCTTGACAGAGATACCATACTTTGTCGAAGTGGTTGCCATCGCTGATATGCCTCGAGGGAAGATATAGCCCTGCTCAAAATGATACACACTCGTGGACGCGTTGGAATACGATGACAAGTCGGAGCTAAAGTATCAGGATGAGTATCACCCTTCTGACAGGTATCTGTTGGGAAAGAACTCACCTGCTAGTCTTATCATCACCCTTGTTTCCTTCGTAAAACTCGACGCTGACAATCCTATGGCTCTTTGTCTGATCACCGGGGCCAGTCTCACTGTCATAATAGTGGTACACGAGCCAGTTTTCCGTGAAGACGGCCTTGACATCACACTCCCCACTCAAAAGCGGGGGAATGACTGAGTGATACAGGATGCTGCCCTTCGATGCATCGATGACATAGACACTGCAGGATTTAACTTTTGCGGCAGTCGTTGTCCCTGTCAACACAACAAGCGCGTTGGGGTTGAGATACTTGTACAAGGTCGTGCGGTTACCCAGGACTTTCCCAAAAGACGCGACGGGACTAGAGCTAGGACGAGTGACGATCGCGCGGATTTCTTCGTTCGAGGGGAACGCCGATGTCCATGTAGGATACGCAACGTGCTTGCCTGTGAACTCCTTCACAGGGTTAATCTTGTGTCCGGTGAGAGTACGAGACGTTCCTGCCGACGAACGCAGCGGGAAGTGGAGGGATTTGACGACTCTGGTGAAGACGTCGTAGTTGAAGGCGGTATCTGGGAAGATGTGGGTCTACGACGCGATCAGTGTGTGCCAGAGTGGAATAATTTTGACGAAAAGATGTTACCTGCAAAAATTCATCGAACAAGATTACGATTTTGGCCGCATCATTTTGGAAGAGGTACGCTCCAACGGAAGGGCCAGCGATGACATCTTTTCCTTGAAGGACGTCCTTATCTTTGGAGACACCCAAGACATCGGCGCCAGTGAGCGCATCGATGTGGAAAACGACCGTATCGACCAAAGTCTGTAGGTGGTGGTTAGAACTGATGTCCGAAAGAGACAAAAACAATTGTCTAACATTATCTGCCTTCCTCTCGGCAACGACAACGACCTGAGGGTTTTCACCTTCAGCATCCCCGACAGTTTTGGTGACGAAGAGTTTGAGCGGAATGATCCTTCCACCAACTTCATGAGCCCAGCCCAAACCAAATACTCTGCTCCAAATAATCTCCCCATTGGAAGAATCGATCCCGAAAACCTTACCGTGAGATGTTGCTGCAACGATAATTTTGCGCAAGCCGAAGGTGTCACGGGAGAGCGATTGAGAAGCGTTCGCCTGCGGCGCAACCGAGGAAGACACGGATGCGTATGAACCAGTGGCAAAACGACGTGCGAAGTTAATCGCGTATTGGGGGAAATCCTGATGAAGCCCATTTAAGCCGACAATCATAACAAAGTAATCAAATCACCAACTTTTGCGTCGGAAATCTGCCTGGATAGTCGGGCACTGAACGATTCATTCTCTTCGTTTGCTGCTTGGGTGGTCACGGCTTTGGATTCCGGAAGTTCAACCATCTCAGCAGCACGTATGTCCGAAAGGCCCTCCTCACGGGTCCACTGGAGCTGATCTTGCTGCCAAAGTTGGACACCACCGGTACTGGTGGTCACCAGAATCCGAGACAATACTTGGAGCTCAGCCGGGTTAACCGCGTCAAGTGCAACCTGATAGCACGATTTAGTAGCTTTCCTCTCCTATGACAATGTGGACGTACATGCGAGATGATTCCGTGTGAATGGGTGGCAAAAGGGAAGGTAAACCCGGTGATCAGCCCTTTGCCATCCGCCAGATGCGGAGCAAGAACATGCGCAGAGGCGGTCTGAATGGTGGGTAAGTAACTGCAATCGGTTAGGAATGTCAGACATACCCGTAAAACATGTGACCAGAACACCCGTGCAATGTATGTTTCACCGTTCATATCCTTTCCGCCAGTATACATCGACTCAGTATACGCTTTGGATGTAGCCTACATCCACAATAGTAGTTAGCATATTTTCGTACCCAAGCAGGATTATACAAACGTACGGAATTTTCAAACTCCCAAGTGACCTTTAACGTCCCATCTTCTGCGAGTTTTATGACACGACCACTTCCGTCCTGCTTGATACCGACCAGCTGACCGTCTTCGGACAACTTAACATCAATGAGCTTCTTGTACAAGGCGCCTTTCGTGGCTGTTGCTTTCTCCTTCAACTCTGGAGACAATTTAAGGGACCGTATGCGGCCATCCTCGAGCCAAATGACGTGACGATCCTTGCTCTTATTTCTGAGTACAAGGAGTTGAGACGGTCCATCGGTGACGGTTGACGGAACATCAACACTTGCGAGCAATTCGCCGGTGGTCGGGGAGACCGCAGCGATATGAATGGTATAGGCTGCGAAGGATTTCGCGAGGCCGACGAGGTAAACAGCGGAAGGCGTAGTGACGATGTCGGAGTAGACGTAGAGCGAGCTGAAGAGATGTGTGAGACATGACATTGTCATTGTTTCATGCCGCGCACCTTTGATCCGGCGAACTCCAAACCCATTGCACCTCCCCATTTCCACCGCTTATCCTTCGCACAGTATGCCCATCGGTTAAGACGAACACGTCAGAGTTGGGAGAGCTTGACTCGAAAGCAAGTCCAACACCAAGAGAGGGAGGTTCAAATAGACGGCCGGATTCAAGGGTATGTAGCTGCTGCTCTATGACCAACGCACCGGTATGGACATTGAAAACTCGGAAGGCTGCACCGCCAGGTCCAGATATTGAGGCAACACCTAATGGCCAAAACGACTGAGGAACCTTCACAGAACTTGGTAAAATGACCACTTACGATCACCGCTTGCCTTGTACGCAATGACGTGGTCGCGCTCATCGAAAGTATGCCTCCATGCTGAAATTCGTAGTCAGTCGTATTTTCGGACCTTGAGCCAATGTAACACATAGATGAATTTGTAGCAACGCACCCACAGTCCCGTTCTCTGGATGCAATGCTGCCACAACATTACTTGCGGTAGTTGTCAACACCACACTCTTCGTTGACCTGTCCCGTGCATTCTCCGTACGATGGAAGCTCGGGGCCGTGTGATGACTTGAAATCAACGGTACTCCGACCAGGGGCTTATGCCAGTCGATTATGCCTGCTTCGGATGCATGAATGGCGAGAATGGGGGAAATGAGTGATGCCAGCCAGAACCATGTTGCCGTTACGCGCATTCTCCACTGAGGTCCTTGCGACCCACGAAGAAATACGTAGAATAGGCTCCCCAAGCAAATAGCCTTGGAGCTATCTGAAGACACAGATGACCGGAAACAAAAAGTCGAGAATGAGGGTTTGTACAGAGAGGAAAGGCAGACAAGCGACTAATCAGGGCAACGTCAAGCGCTTAACTTGTTTGAACGGCATCCTCTAACGGAGAAATTCCATCTCAATTGTATATGCACTGTATGTTACAACATTTTGTTCCAATTCTAATAGCAGCAGCACGACCGGGAAGAGCTACGAGTAATAAATATCCCTACACTTATCTACCAGTGACTACCGGTTTCTCCAGTTCGGCGGAGGATGGTGAGGTTGGGGAGGTGCGCCGAACATCATATTCTGCAATCCCTGCTGCAGCATGAACATTTGCTGCTGCTGATTAGGCTGCATACCGTGCATCATGAATGGTGCTGCACTGCGCGGACTGAACGTGGGGTGGTGATCCAGCGGCGCTGACAAAGGATATGGCTGTGGGAGCTGAGGTACGGGTGTCTTTGAGACGGCGTCCTGGAGCTGAGGAGGCTTGAAGTTCTATGAATGGACGCGTCAGCCATGCGAGGTAACGGATGTAAGAAAAAGCATATACGATTTGTCTACCCTCCCTATAAAGCTCCTCCAACTTTTGGTCGAATATACCCTCAGATTCGAATTTTTGGAACGCCTTGAACAATCGCAAAGCCGACATCGCATCCTCAATGGAGTCGTGGGTGTCGGTTTGGATGTTCTCGTTCAACACATACCAGGTCAGGAATCGCAGAGAAAGTCGGCGTTGCCGTGATGGGACGAAATACAAATCCACGGTGTCGATGATTTGTTCAGGGGGTACGTAGATGTCTATGTGGGGGTTCATTTCTTCGAGAACTAACACTTGGGATGGAAGACTTACTGATTATTCGGAAGTCTTTGGAGAGGCCATGTCCGACAAAGATACACCCTCTGTCCACTAACAGGCGCAGCTTCTTGTACACCACCTTCAAAGGCGTCAAGGTGTACTGAGACATGAGTGGATCCAGATCACCAACTATTCACAGAGCATAATTTCAGTACCAGCGGTATGTAGTATCATTGGGAGATTTGCTCACATTTGATCCCAGAAAATTCCGTCAAGTAATCAACAATCACCTCGCTCGTGTGGATGTGATCGTCAATGAATGGTACGCCTTCCTTCGGTCCGTCTCCGCGTAGGACCGAGACTCGGGCAAGACTCAATCGTGCAGGACGGAGGACTTTCTTCGTACCGTCGGAGCGGTATTCTGTCTCTTCCTGTTGAAGCCATGCGCGATAAGCCTCAGGTGCACCATAGGGAAGTGCGGAAATTACATACCTGCTGCATAGAGACGAATTCGGCATCGATGGCTACGAATGCACCTGGTTTGGGCAGCTCGTCATAACGCAATAATTCATGCTTGACCAAGTTGGGATCACGAGTTCTGAATGAGACAGTCAGCCCTGCGGTACCCTTAGAACGAACATGAGCCTTGCCTCGAGATGTTAGTATCCTGACTGAGAATCGACAAATCAACCGCAGTCGGCAAGCCGCTGTAGTCGATTCGCGAGTGGGTGTCTACCCGTTCCAGGTAGACAACACTCGGGACTTTCCAGGCTCCAGAGAAGCTCAAAGCCTCTTCCTCTGAGATATTCTGTACTCGGAAATCATTGAAAAGATACCACGGGCTTTCCTCAGGGCCGGAGTGCTGTTCCGCTTCTGGTACTGCAAGGAATAGTTAATTGAGCGTAGGGATGCGTTTGGGCGAATAAGACCCACTTTTGATAATAGCTACGAGATGAGAATGTTTGTCTTTCGCAACCTGGACTACCATACCCTGCGGTCAAGTCAGCGCAAAAGCAGAAAACAGCCCATAAAATTGAAGCTCACCCTCAACTCGTACAGCGCAGTCTGATGATCTTCCACACCCATGATCTCACCCCTCACTTCCACTGTGGGTGTCAAGAAAGCACGGTTTCTTCCATCCTTCCAGAATCTCAACGACTCGGGATTGTACACAGCAGCATTTACGGCCAGGATGGGTGGTAAATCCTTGGTTGGTATTGACCTTCTGGACTCGAAGATCGCAAATTGCTTGTTGCACTTCTGGCACGTCGCACGGTGAGTGGAATGTCTGATTATTGAACTGCGCAGGATGGACGCAAAATCGGTGCCATCAACGGAGTCATTGGAAGGGGGCTACACAGGGACAGATTCGTCAAAACAGGAGATCATGCATGGTGTGTCGAACAAGAACGATTCGTCACTGACCTTTCGAGGATACGCTAGATCCACAACATGCAACATCTGCTCCTTCTCTCGAATAGCATGGCAATTCGTGCAAATGATCACATTCTTTGCATCAATACCAAGAAGTTGCGTGATGGGTGCTGGGGCAGGATCAGAGGCAGTCCCAGCGGGAGGCGGGATAAGCCATGGGTTTTGAGGATATGCGTTCCCTTCCGAAGTAAGATTGTCGACAAGGAACCGATGGAAAGACTGTATCATATGGGCATGATTCGTGTTGGTAGATTCGCGGCCATAATCAACAATTTCAATGAGGTTAACACCTAATATCCTTGGTCATAAACGACCAGAATTACCCAAATTGATGCGGATTGATCTTACCGTGAGCGAGGACACCGATTGTCTTGCAGAAGTTGCTAGATTGGCAATTGACCCCCTTAGCATCTTCTAGCATGCGGGAAACAAACCCGAGCTCGCAAAATAGACAGTTCTCTCGAGCGCAATCAGTTGTGATGTGTGACTTGGCAAGTTGACGGATCGGGTGAGTGTAGTGCAAGAGTTGCACCATAGGATTGGTGTACGAGTTTAGGATGTGAGTCTCCAGCCCGCTATACTCCGTATTGTTGTAGTAGCTAATGAGAACCGACGGTCATTCTAGGCTTTCCAACAAAGATGAGAGTAGGGGTAGGGACGTACTCGAAATCAAAATCCTCCACGCCGAACTTGGAGTACTCAATCTCAACCTTGCGGTAAGGTTTTGGAATCACATCTGCGTCGTATTCAGCATCTGGCGTAGAGGGTTCTACCTAGAGACATAGTCAGCACTACGGAGAAACTCCATTCCAAGGCGAACTCACAGCATGGAACTTGTTGCCACTTCTGAAACGACCACTAGTTTTCTTCGTTTCAAGCACGACCACATTGCGCCTTCCGCGTAGTTCCTTGGGAAGAGCGGCGTATGCTACATTATCATTGGTCTTCATCGTGTTCAGAATCTGCTGTGGGATCTTGGGAGGTGGCGGATACAGCATGTTGCGTGGGAGAAACTTGGACGACCAAGAGGACAGGAGGTGGGAGTTGTAGTACGGCATACCGATACTATTGAGCGGACTGCGTCATATAATTCATGAGCATTCGTATGCCGGCTTCAGGGGAGTAAACTCACGTATTGTCAGACCATGACACCTCCGGAAGGAGCTCAGGTGTATCAGCCCACTCCACAGGTTGTCCTTCGAAGCCGTTGAGCGGTAAAGTGACACCATCTTCCGCAGCGGAAAGCAAATGTATGGTGCCTTCGGAATCCCCAAAGGCCAGATAGCTCCCTGTCCCCGACACTGCAACTGACGTCAAGTAGGACGGTGTAGCTAGCTAGGAAATACTCAAATGACATGCAGTAATAGGTACTTCAACTAACATACCTGGTAGAACTCGCTATCGCTGGGATCTGAGGCGTCCACAACATTGACAAGGCCTTCGGAAGATGTCACCACAATTGATGAGGACCTATTGGGGAGTCGATTGAGGAACGAGGGCCCGGCGGAGAATGGAACGGGAGGAAGTGGTCGCATCGTACGCATGTCATACAACTTCACTAACGGATCTGGAAACGGTCGACCTTGTCTGAACCCTTGTTGAGGCTGAAAGTAAACGGAGTGATTGGTAAGACATACCTTAAACCAGCACCGATGGTGAATATGAAGTTGCCACTGGCCTGCAGGCCCTGAACACCACTCGTATGGGCAGTCGTAGTATGGACGACATCCTGGCTAGTCCGCATATCGTGAGTGCGAATGACGCCGTCTGAGGACCCGGACACTAATAGTGTATGAGCATGGACAAGATGGTTGTATATGGACATGGCGGTATTCTTTCGTAACACGTCGCCCGTTTGCGAATTAATGGCCAACAGTTCTTGGGCGGCAGTGCATGCGTAGAATACTGAGGCACTGGGGGAATTATTCGAAAAGGCGGTGATTGCATTCTTCGACCTTGTAAGGGCATTCAATTGTACAGATCAAATAAAAGCGGAGTCCAGTACTCACTGATAAAACCACTTGTTCACACCACCTTTCCCCCAAGCCCCAATCCCGTTTCCCGAGACTCCATACGCGCGTACATTGGAATCGGTCGCGATGATGTCCCGCACGGCCAAGTCGCCACCCACAGGAAATGAAACGCCTCGGATCCCCTGGGCACTATAACGCGCTACAATGCTACCAGAGTTTGTACCCGTCCAGAGTGTGTCCGATAGAGGGTCAAAGGCTAATGCAGTGACGGGTTGAGGGTAGATGTCGGATGAAGGACGAATCGGGTTGAGGGGGTGGTATGTTGTAGACATGTGCTCACAACACTTGCATAGAGGAGAACCGCGATAAGTCAAGCCCAGAGTATCGAGAGCTTTGCGATTACGACAACCAGCAAAACAACGCGAACCTGCGCCAGAAATGAGATGAAAGTGGAAGCCGAACGTCGAACACCAATTCCCAGTCCAGGATGATAAGATTGAAAGAGTAGGAAAGAGTAAGCGCCGACATGCTGGTTGGCACATCCTCCTGGACCTCCATGTCCGAGTCAATCTTTGATACTCTTCCAGATGAGCTGGTTGAGTTCATACTAGCGAAGGCTGATGTCGACGATATTCTGGGATTTCTTCAGGTAACTTCCATGGTCAATCAGCATAGTACTCATGCTGATTCTAATTCGCCAGGTTGCCACTCGATTTAGGCAGATCATCCTCCAGTCCACCCATCTACAGTACCTCATAGAGCTAGCAGCCGATGGTCTGGAAGACGGTTCCTCATCAGAGCTCTGCTTTGCCGACCGCCTTCAAGCTCTTCGGCAGCGCAGAGCTGCTCGGGCTACCTTGGAGCCTACTGCGAGACGAACCGTCACTTGCGATGGGACGGGTCGGAGAGTTGCCTTCGGAAGCCATCTGGTATGGTACCGCGCCGAGACATCAGAAATATGTATCTTGCAAATACCATCCGTCTTCAGAGCTATTCCTGAGAAGGAGTGGACTGTACAGGGGCCTTCTGTGACTGGAGAGCTCTTACATAGCCTCACGATTGACCCAAATCAGGACCTACTGGTGACTCTGATCGTCGGGTAAGAAATCGCACTCTATTCGAATTCTCGCGACATCGAAATTCATCATCACTATTTACAGTCAAGATGGGCAGAAACTGGGCATCCGTTCCCTCTCCACCGGTGGTCATCACCCAGTGGCGGCTACACCGATCCTCTACATTGATCGTGTACCCTGGGAAGAAAGCGAATTCAAAGTTGAGGAGATCTATGTCTCTAACAACTATTTGGGCTTCCGGCTGGTATTTGGAGATCACCGATGGGTGATGAAGGAGCAGATCATGGTTTACGACTGGACATCAGGTCGCCACATTCTGGTATGAGGAAGCATTGAAATATTTATCGGCCAAATATACTTAATTCTACACTTCTAGTCGGTGTCGCAAGAAGCTGCGCGTGCAGGAATAGGTTTCACCTTTCTCACGGACCAATACCTTCTCCTGGTATACTCTGGTACTCAGGATGACAACTATGAATTCAAGTTCGTACTTTCGGTGATCGACATGAACAGTCTACCCTCCGGGAATACGACGGAAATGGTCATATCAGAGCTGCAGCCAACATGTTCACTCCTCCTACCACTACTCCCAGCGGTGCCACCATCACCGATAGAAATCAATGTGAACACTCACCACCCATGGCACACCACTCATATGCGCTTGCCATTCCTTTGTCCCTCGGACGACCGCCTGGTTGCAATCACACTTTCTTGGTCCAGGCTCACAACTCGTCTTCATACAATTCTCGACTTCGTCGCGAGGGCGAAATCGGACCCAGCCAAACGCGTTTTCGGATGGGACGAATGGGGAAAAGATAGGTGTCGCTTGGTTGAAGACAGATTCAAGGAGTCTGCAAGCGTCAGCGGTATGTCTATGCTCTTACCGGAACCATGCATCTCGACGGACGAACGTGCAAGGCGTTCAAAACGATTCTACCTATGCAATGTTGGGCACCTAGCTGCGCAGAAGCATGTTTTGGACTGGCCCGACTCAGTCTCCGATAGACCGCTGGAATTATGGCGCCCTTCTCACCGTCCTCGAACGAGGTTGCCAACCACACAAGTGTTACTTCCCTCGACGGTGCTGCATCACCCGGATGGTTTTGGACCGAGTCGAGTTTATGTGGGGGAGGACTGTGTCATTGTGTTATATCGGGTTCGTCTACGCAGTATTCCTAATACCTTGACTATAGCTCATCTCAGCACAGTTTCTCCCTGGGAGCAATGATGAAAGGATCGAATATCATGTTCTATCCTTTTAAAGATCAATTAAGCCGTGGCCGGGATACAGGTGAATGTTGATTGTACTTGATACGGCTTGATGTACCACACATACTGGTGAAAGCTTCGAGCTAGGACTAGTAGGAGTGGAAGCTCTTCGGCCTCACCCGCTTGACAAAATAACAACCTCAGGCCTCAGGCTCCATTCCTCTCACGCAGCGCTTGACTTCATCGAAGCTTCATCGCATCGATCATGGCAACCACCACCACACAGAACCATGCGACTAAAACTGCTGACAATTCTCGTAGCCTCCAGCCCCTTATCGAGGTTTGGGAGCACGTGATTGACGACATGGCAGGAGACGACAATCTTCACGGCCAACAAAACTTGACGGTACGAAAGTAGCTCGTCTGTCGCTTCTGGATGTCCCGATGCCTCTTCTATCTCTTCAAAGTACTCGAATTCAGAACCAAGTCCCAGCTCGAAAACGTTATCCAACGTTTTTCCAACATACCTGATCTATCCGATCGCATAAGACACATCGTGGTCGACTGCGACTAAACATGCCACCCAGTCTTTGGTTTCACTCATCCCTCTTAGACTTCCGAGAATGACCAATCTATACTCCTTGTCGATCCACGGGTTTCACTTCACAAAGAGGAACCCAAACTTCTTCCAGGTCTACCGCCTTTTGAAAATGGAGCAGTTGTCGTTGGTGGACGTTGCCTACTCGCGGTACCCCAATGGTGGATTTATATCACGTACAATTTCAAAGGTTTTGATTCGTATCCCTGCGCACACACCAGTATATATTCAGTGCTGTACTGTGCAGAGCCCTCCAGGTCCCAGTCTGGATCGACATGCGTACTCACCACCCATAACATCCCTTGTCCCATTCCAGACCATCTCAGACGACCGCCTCATTGGGATTACGCTCTGTTACAGTTTCTCCCTTGGACTGGTCAGAATGCTTATCCCCCGCCCTGGCCACTGACGCTAAAAACACCTTCGAATGAGCCGACTGGAAAGGACGGTTAACCTGTCGTCTGGTTGTGGAGAATATGGCAGTCTAAGGCCATCCATCGTTTGTGAAATGAATCTTCTAACGAGGTTCTTGTATAGTGATATCCCGTTGAAACTATCATCTATCTTCCTAGCATGTGTAACAGAACTGATAAACACCCGCCAAGTTGATTCCATTTATTGTACTGCATGGCGAAGGGGATATTAGATTCTGCATGGAGAGAACCGTGACGATACCCGTCAACTATCTTGTCTCTGTTGTCTCTGCTTGTCCCCTGACTTGGGCCGGATGCAAGATGGATACAGACGAGGTGGAATTGTCGAAAGCACAAGGATGTGTGACTAGCATTCATTATTATCGTCATGACATGTCGTTGCATGGGTGCGGGACACCTGCCACTTCTAACAACGCATCTAATCTACTGCGTCTTCGTCTTGACCTTCTTCTCAGCAGCCTTAAAGCTGATTACTCCAAAGTTCTTCAACACCCTCGTCGTGAACATCGAAGCTAGGATTACAGCGCACACAGCCCTTGCGGTCTCCGGGTCAAGTGGTGCGACTTTCTCAACATCCGACGCAGACGCGGTGCCCAGCCACCCGGCCACGACGGTGTGCGCGTCGGCCCAGAAGGGTTGGGCATGTGTGAGGAGGGCGTAGAGGCCGGTGATGAGGGGAGCACACCACAGGTCGGTCGTTGTCCACCCGTATGGGAGGAGCTCGTCTGGAGTGGTTACGGAGATGCCGGAGGGCCGCAGAAGGGAGAAGAGTCCGGTGAAGAAGAAACCACCATTAGCCGTCAACTATTGGATTGACGCGATGAGTCCAGTAGATGAAGATATGAGAGAGATATGACACACGCACAAAGGATGTGAGCAACAGGGTCCAAGGAGATGTGGCGATCGTGTTAGAGGTATGCTTGATTACCACAGGGGGGATAAGGTTGCAGAGCAGGTATGCACGCGTCAAACCGTCCAGCAAGGCCAACGGAACCTCATTATTAAGCTGAGGCGTAGGCACTGCCGGCAGCCTCTCTACGATGGCCTGTGCTCCAGCGTACAGCGCGGGGACAACACCAGAGACCACAAAGGACGGTGGGACCCCCAATAGCGGCGCTGTAGAACCCATGACGCGGGGGACGATAAGAATGACCACCCGCGGGATGGGAGTTTCACGGAGGAGCTTATCTCACCAGTTATAGCTTCCCCTCCGTACACGACGGTGAGGGTAGCAGCCGCGTCGCGAACGAATGACCTCGGCTCTACTGGTGCAGCATTCGACGAGGCGACATGGGCGAGGTGGTAAAATTGTCTGATTTGACGGAGTACGACGCAGAGTCGGAAGATGGCGAGGACGTCGAGGGTGCTGATCGACTGGCCAAACCAGGTGAAGGGCGCGACGGGGGTGAGGAGGTATCGGTACAGCTCGACGATGGGTGCGACGACGAGCGACATGGTGGGCAAGAGGAGAGGTGGCCTGGCGGGACGGAGAGCACAATGAGCAAGGGACAACCGAAATGGCGAACGTGCGGGGCGTGCCTGTGCAACTCAGAAAAAGAGCATATATCCTAACACGATCTAAGAATATTACCGTACAATGGTGTAGTGGCTGTAGCGGCCCCAAACCGGGAATGTGAGGTGGTCTAAAGCTTCAACGGATCAACCCGTCTGTGCGCTGGTTCAAGACCGTCCCCTCCAGAAAACTTGGTGCCCCATTTACCACCCGCCCCGCAAGGAGTGGCCTGGTGTGGGATAATCCGTCCTTGACAGGCCAGGGAAGCAATTCCGCAACCTGCAGGATGGGCCGAGTTAGTCTTCGGAGATCAGGTCGAGTCGTCTGTTCGCGTGGATGGGCCGTGCCCCTTGCAAACCTTTTTGCTTTGCTTTGCATTTCACAACGAAAGTCAACAAAGCTTCTAATGGGTATTCACAGTCATGCACCGGGGACATCGAAAGACAAAAGGGATATTACAACCAGAACAAAAGTAGGCGTATGTACAAACAAGTATCCATCGGTATCGACAACCACCGTCCCACATAGCTTAGCAGCATCCAGTCTTCTGCCCGGCCGCAGACGTGTCGATGCTGGGTTGGACAGTAATCGAGTCACCAGCGGATGGCTTGACGTGGTCGGCGGATTGCTCGAGTGACCGCGCGGAGACAATACGGTAGATATCTGCCCAACACCAGTCAGTCATGTCAACTTGTCCTTCAACCGTGAATGACTCACCTGTGAGAATGGTTTGGAAGGCACCCTCGACGTTCGACGCATCCAACGCGGACGTCTCAATGAACGACAGCTCATTCTCGGCTAAATAGACGCATCCCCAAAAGGGAGATCTCAGTCAGACAAGCGGTAGAATTTTACAATGCGGGAAGCACGACGCACCAGCGAACGCCTTGGCCTCATCCGTGGGCACAGCCCGCAGATGCTTCAAATCGCTCTTGTTTCCGACCAGCATGATGACGATGTTTGAGTCGGCGTGGTCACGGAGCTCCTTCAACCACCTGGTCACGTTCACGTATGTGGCGTGTTTTGAGATGTCGTAGACAAGTAAAGCACCGACTGCACCACGGTAGTATCTGTGTATTCCCAGTAAGAGCAAGAACGGGATTGCAGGGAGAAAGGGAACGTACGCTGAGGTGATGGCGCGATATCTCTCCTGACCAGCTACGAAACATTCATATTAGCAAAGAGCTGCGGGCACAGTCGGTCGGCTCATTCTGCAATATATCCAACCCAACTCCACAACTCAACCAGATCCGCCACTAGTGCTCCAAAAACGGCACTCACCAGTATCCCAAATCTGCGCCTTGATGTTCTTTCCATCAACATTCAACGAACGTGTCGCAAACTCTACACCAATTGTCGACTTTGACTCCAAGTTGAACTCGTTCCTCGTGAATCGCGACAAGACTAGGTGTTGAGATATTCGTCAGATAGAGCTCCGTGCTGTGGTTCTCATGCGGAGCCATGAGGGGGAGTGAACGTACGGTTACTATGGTGATCATTGTAAGTTATAACTCAAGTAAAGAGCGATCGCAATACGTACGATTTTCCGACACCAGAGTCTCCGATGAGGACCACCTGTGCAGACGAGAGAGACCGTTAAGAGAGCGCGCTTTGATGGGGGGCACTGCAAGCAACGCACCTTGAAGAGATAGTCAAAGTTCGTGCCTTCGCTCATTGTGAATATGTACGTCGGGAGTGGGTGCAAAAAGAGAAAGTATGTGCTCGAAGAAAAGGGTGGGAGGAGGAGGAGTTAGTGGAAAGAGAACGACCCATCCAACAACAACCGAGCGCAGACAGTGCCATCCGTATTTGGCTTTGTTTGTCCTCACCATTCCACCTCACACCCCAGGGCTGAAATTGAAATCTGTTTCATTTTGTTCCAGATCATGATCCCGCAACGAAAATATCACAACAAAACTACTCGACCCAGTGCATGATTGGGTACCGACAACAGGGACTTGAACGTCGAGGACAGGCGGCATGGGGATCAGGATCCTTTGGAACGCTGTGGCGCCTTTTGCCATTCCACTAGGGGCCTTTGACTCTGAGTCTGCGCTCACCAAATCCATCACTGATAAAGTGACTGTTAGGCAAGGATATCGATCTGTTCCTTCTCAGAATCTCACAGCTTCCTACGGGCGAAGTGATGTAAGTCGTCGGACGGATCCTACCGGACCGCGATTATGGATTTGTGCTGGTCATCTGCAACTATATAACGACCCCCGCATGGACGTGTTCTTGCAGTGAACCATGTCTGTAGCCCACACGAAACGTATCTGCCAGATCATCAAGGTAAGCCCTATCCGTCTCCCGATTTACCCGCACGAGATTCGCTTGCTTTGAAAGCTCAACGATCCCAATACAAACTCTAGCTCAAGCCCGAAACAGTGGCTGAGTACAAAAGCATACACGCTGCAGTATGGCCCAGCGTGCTCGCCGCGCTTGAGCGACACCACATCGTCGACTACTCGATCCATCACTACCCGCCCCTCCAACTTCTAGTCGCGAATTTCAAGTACACGGGCTCAGATTTCGACAAGGATATGCAGGAGATCGCGGCGGATGAGGAGACGCAAAGGTGGTGGAAGGTCACGGATGGGATGCAAGAGAGCTTTGAGGTCGGGGCGACTGGGAGTGGGAAGGAGGTTCCTTGGTGGACGGTACGTACCCCGTTGATGAATTGTCGAAAAGCTGTCGTGCTGATTCGCTGGTCCAGGAATTGGAGGAAGTCTTCAGATTTGAAGGGTCTTCGTCGTGAATCTAACCGTGAAGGAGCGAGGGAACTTGCATCCACCTCTCGGGGTATTGTGCATAGGCATAATCATAATCATATTGGGCATAAACAGCAGCATAATTTGGCATAAGGTTGTGGCGCCCGGGTGGAGAGAGCAGGTGCCAGGGAAGAGGTATGCGCACTTTCTCCAACGATCCAGAATTAGCAAGATGGTTGGAAGCGATGCGCGGCGGAGAGAGGAGGTAGGGTAGGTCGGGGTTGAGGGTGTCAGCAGTGAACAACTTGAACGGAAGGAAAAGAAAGAGAGAGAGAGAGAGAGAGAGAGAGAGAGAGAAGAGAAAAAGAAAGGAAAAGAAGAAAGAAAAGTGTACATGTGACACTCACCCCTCCACCTAACCAGAATTCGCAGGAAAGGTGCAGAGTTTACAGTATCGCAGAATGGAATAGAAAGCAGAAAGGTGGGGGAGAGGAGCTGGAGCCGAAGCCGGGAGAGGATTATCCATGCCTTACAGTCAAACCGTCAATGAGTTGGTTGTAAGGCATGCGGGTGAGGTGGATGGGGACTATAATAAGGAATGTAAGAAGTAAATTGTTCGATGTATGCGGGTTTGTCCTTGATGTGATAAGAGGGAAGGGTTGCGTTCTAGAAGCCTGAGAAAGGTGCTAGCGATACATATATGAGAATCTGTGGGTGAATGGAACGGTTAGCGGATCAATGAATTTGGACGTGATGACCGAGAAGACGGACGTACGATAAAGAGACGATGAGGAGAACATCCGAGTCAGAAGCGCAAGAACAAAGCAAAGCAAAGAAAAAGCAAATCGAGTGCATTGGGGTATATCTGGGACGGTGAGGACGTTGCGTTGCAGCAACCGTCTGGACAAGGTGGCTGGCACCTTTACCCGCGCATCGCAAACTGCGAATCGTATCCGACAAATCGCAGCCTGAACATCCGCGTGTGACGTCTGACATACTCCTCCTCCGTAGAGAATAGCGGGCCCATCATCCCGATCATGACAAGCCGAGCCTGTATCAATCGTTTCTCAGAAAGTCCTCTGTGAAAGGAGAAGGAGCACTCACCGCAGGCGCCATTGCGGACCAAGCCTCCTGGCTGATCGTACGTCCCGCATCCTCGACGATGTATTGACCGTAGTACAGGTACATATTTGGCTTCACATCCAAGGAACCGACGAAGAGCACGACGGTATCTCCACAGACTTCCAGCAAATCTTGTGAGGACGAGAAGACCACCCCATGCAAACCGGCCGGCATCTGCTTCTTTGAGCATCCAATGGCATTCCACTCGCCAATAAGCAACTGTGAATGACCCTCAACGATATCGGCCGGTGCTTTCGGATTGGGCTATAAGCATGACAATACTTCTTCATTAGTACGTGCATATGTCACACTAGTTTGAGTTGTCCTTACCAAAGGATGGCGCCAGACAATGACAGGGTCCTCCAAGGGGCTGTGAATGTGGGGGCGGTGGAAGATTCTTCCGGGGTGCGCAGCGGACCACTTCTCGAATAGATTGGAGGCACGGAACAAAGAGCCTTCGATGTGACCGTGACCGACCGGGTCGTTCAAATGCATCTCTCGCTGCCCGTTCCTACGCTCCGCTTCGCCGGCCTCGGGAAGCGTACCAGTTGGAGTCACTGCTAGCGGTGCTGGAGCGATGGGGACTGAACGAGGTTGCGCGTTGGACCTTACTACCATCTGGACGGCACAAATAGAGATATATAAGTGTGAGTTCTGTAGTCTGAGCAAACAGAGAGGTTCGCCACACCTTTCCCTCTCGCTTGCTGGATGCAGAGGAGGGACCAGCTTCCATATGAGAGTGGCGATCAGATCCCCTAGACATGTCGAATGGGTTCCCATCTTCAGCGTGGACGCCATCAAACACCGGGGTGAATGAAGACTGAAGAGGATTAGCCTGTGACGGTCTCTGCCTCGGCCTATGCATTTGCAGTAGCTGTCGCGGAGAACCTGAAATTTGAGACACAAACACGTCGCCGCGTCGCTTATGAGGGGGTGTCCTCATCGGGCCGAGAGGCGACCCAGCAGCAACTGAGGAGCGGGAAGCCTGAGGCTCTGATGAACGGTGGAAGCCCTGAATCTTTCCTGCAGCAGAGGCGACCGTTGTGTTAGCGACTTCAGGACCGGATGGCAGAGAAACGTCAGAGAAGGGAACACGTGTTTCCCCAATACGATGAGCTGGTACAGGAGGTGGGGGCATATCGCGTTGCTGACCGCGACGCTGAGGATAGCTCGAGGCAGAGGCTTGATCGGGCAAGTTTGAACCTGCATGACCAGGGAGACTGGGATCATGGGGAAGATAGGGGTGTACCAACCGCACGGGTTGCTGTGCGCTGGAAGACAGTTGAGGCTGGGGACGTTGAGAGTGCTGTTTGGTCCTTTGTTTCAGAGATGATGTCGGGGAGAGAGATTTAGTGATGGTGCTCCTAGGCTTCCTAGGTTTCTTCGGCTCCTTAGGCTTCTTGGGTTCCCTAGGTTTCTTCGGTTCCTTCGATCCCACAGAATCCGAATACCGGAGTTTTGATGGGTCAAACTGCTGAATCCGGAGCTGTGTACTTAGTCCCTGGTCAAGATAGCCCCCATTTGACTGGGGAGGATGCGAAGAACCTCCAAGAGGTTCGAGTGTGGGGGGTATTGGCTCATTCCGGGGGTAGAGGCGGGGTGCAAAGGGGATTCATGCCCATCGCGGGACGATTCCGGAGCGCGGTCGCTTAGGATCTGCAGACCGCTTTGCTGGACATCCTGGGATGACTGGTCATGTCGAACGAGTGATGCAAGAGGGATGTCGGGGGACGAGGTTCTCATATGCTGTGAATCCAGCGATGACTTGCGCGAAGGGTTTCGCTCAGGCGCAATGGAACTACTCGCACTCCGGGACCGTCGTTGCGTGGGCATGATGTGTGAGGAAGAATGTGGAAGGTTGTGTAGCTGGGTGAGTAGGGTGTGATGGGTTGAAAAATGGGTGGGTGGAATGGCAAGGATCCATAACTAGTGGTACAGTACTTTTATACTCCTCGATTACATTGCGCAACTCACCTTTGCCCGTAGAGCTATGACCTACGGAACTTTCACCTTTGATTCCTGGCTGTACAGTCGGAGTACCGGACTTCAACTTTGTCTCGGGAGGGATTGCAAGACCTGTAGCTAGAGGATATAGGGTTACCTGACGACCACGTAACAAGGATGTTGTCAGGACGATGTGTGCCAGGCAGGGTTGCTAGAGAGCAATCAGAACTGAAAGGCCAATCTGGGATATCCTACGGTGGAGAATTGAGTCAGCGCCAAAAAGGCACAATAGCAGACACGGTGATCTTCCGACGATAAAGCTATTTATCGCAACAATCATACTGGGCAGTAGGCCATGCCATGCTTCCCTGCATGAGCCGTAGTAACCTCTTGACCATGAAAGACGGGGGGGCTGCGACGAAGAACGATACTGACCTGCAAAGAGACAAGGACAAGGATTAGCGCACGATACCGCCCATTTTCTGGCAGAGTCTTACTTTTGTTTAGAAACATGGCAACCAGGTGAATCGGATGCCCACAATTGGTCATCCAGAACGGCTGATAATGCAAGGATAAATATAGTATGAAAATCCGGGGAATCCGTACAGTAGCTCTACAATGCATCGAAATTGATATGATGAGACGCTCTCCGCCTCTCCAGCTCGTCTTCCCTCTGCATGGAAAATCAGCGCACCGTCGATCCTCCAAACGAAAAATACACACCTTCTCGCTCAAATGCAACACAAATACGATGATAGCGAGGAGAGCTGTCGCCGCGACGACAGTGACCGTGACCCACGGGATCCATTCCCCCGGTCTCAAATACAGCTCCTTCCTCCAACTCGCCTCGTCGTCGTTTCCTCCCAACGGCGGTATGATTACCAACTTTGAATTCGGGATCACACCTTCCATATTGATGAAGTGCTGCTCGGTATGTTTCGTGGACCCGACGAAGAGGTTCTCGATGTAATTGTTCGTGCGGCCAAGACCAAAATAGGCATAGGGGGTGAGGAGGGAGTGATAAGCCGTTTGAGGAAGTTGTCCAACTTGAGCCGCCGATCGTCGTCCTGAAGTGTCGAGGACGGTGTATTTGTACGTCGCACCAGAGTAGCTGACACCGAATGGGTGGTATTTGGTGGAGCTATTCGGGACCACACATACGCCGCTCCCGCAGGCACCGTTAAGAACTATAGGGCTGATTGTCAGCGAGAAAAAACATGCGAGAGCAAACACACTCACCGATAGCTTTGAGGAAGAATGCGTCGTAATAAAAGTTGTTCTGAACAAACGTGACCTTCCCTTGACCCTGCGAGCCCGTCCGCTGAACCATAACGTCCAACGTTCCCTGATCTGTATGTAAGTCCCTCGCACACAACCTCTGACAAACCTTCACTCACATCTTCATCCATGTCAATGAAAGCCACGCTTCTCGCATCCGTGATGTCGCGCAAAATTTCACCACCCTTCTTCAGCATCTGGAAGCCACGTCTTCCGTTCCCGCCAGCGTTGCAGCCAGCGACGCCCTTGCCGCAAGACACTGAATACGCCATTTGAGGCGTGTGGTCGTTCCCAGACGCAAGAATTGCGAGCAAATCTGGGAATCCGTCCTGGTTGACATCCCCAAGTCGTATAGGAAGAGGGATAGGTGGGTTGTGTGTAGTGTCAAACACAAGGAGACGAGGGGTGGAGCCAGAGGACGTGAAGATGTCCGATATCGGTATTCGCACGAATTCCTAATAACCGAATATGTTAGCGTCCGCATTAACGAGCCTCCAGGATACACGCACTGGGTTCTCGCTGCTTTCACGCAAATTGAAGCTGAAGTCGGGATCTGCTGTGCATAAGTCCGTTGGGATACGACACAATGGCTTCCCATTCTTGACAGGCTGTGTCGTAGTGGAAGCGCACAGTGGGAGCTGTTTATTGTACGCAATATTCACACTGCACCCCGATCCAGCTCCACTTGCGTTGGAAACGGAATCACAGGTGACAAACAGCATGTCCAAGGTTCCGTCGCGGTCTGTAGAATCTTATTAATTTCGACTCGGTAGGAGATGATGGAGCACCTACCAACATCACTGAACGTTACAGATTGCAGCCCACGAGGAAATTTCGTAGACTGAGCAAGGGCGTAACCGTCATCTTTGTGGTTGATCCAAATTTGGAAGTACTTGTCGATGCCGTTAACGTCGTCGCAGACCAAGAATATGTCTACAGTCGGATTTGGTCAGCGAGAGATTGGAGTGTAATCTGGTCTTGTACGCACCAGCCAAGCAGTCGCCGTTCAAATCTATTGCAGCGTTGCTGTGAGGGTCTGCAATTTTGCACTGTGTACCGCTCATCTTAGGGTAGACACTGCAGGTGCAACACTTAATGTCGGTGGGTTATGAGCCGTTCAGTAGACATACACATCAAAGACGGGCCCCGTCGGTTGTGACACATTCCATACGTTCTGCCACACCTTGAAAGTGGAGCTTGAAGATGGGGTAGCACCGAACAAGTCAATCTTCAGGTCCCCGTTCATATCCATAGGTATAGGTTGTGAATGCGCGGAAGCGGATGTCGTCAGGAAGTTGGGATCTGTGCGGCGGTGAGACAGAAGTTCTCGGGGAGATGGAAGTACAACGTACCAAATCCGCCATCCGGCAGCCCGACGTACAGCTGAAGCCCTAGCTCCCTGGATGAAGACTCTTCGGTTACAACCAATAGATCGAGCTTCCCGTCTTGGGTGAAGTCGCCCGGAACCACATTGACCACCTTTGACGGGTGATAGAAACTTCCAGACTTCGTAAACGTATATGCCTCTGGGAAACACTGTTTGCAAGCTGGGGTATACTGTGTGGGACTTGAACTCACCATGGTCCCACAAGTACACCACGAACGTCTGCTGATCCGCTTCGAGAGCCAACGCATCCATACTATATAATAAAGGTTCATGAGGGTCATCAGCAGAATATGATAAACTCACAACTGGTCTCCATTGAAGTCTCCGAATGCTACAACCCTTCCGTCCGTGTCAATCCCCCTGGAGCCTGCTTCAAGTAGCGAGTTTCCACTGAATCTCTTCGGGGGAAACGGCCATATTGCGTGTGTTTGTGATGGTAGTGTAAGCCAGGATAAGCTGACGAGTAATGAGGCGAGAGTAGTCGTTCGTCGGTGCATTGGGAGTACCAGTGGGTTACATGGACGCAAGCAGTGAAGCCATCCATAGGCGCCTACACGCACTCCTCCTAGCGGGCGTCTTCTTTCCTTCCGAACTTGAACCTGGTAAGAACATCGTTAACCACTCAGTCGCTCACCTCCGCCTCGTAAACTGTGGACATCATCATGGCCACGAAAAAAGTCCATCTCCTTACAAGATTCGAGGCTTCGACGCGCTCCACGTTCACGTACAGCACCCATGTGATCGCGCTCAGCAGCTGCACACAGTGACCGGTGATTCGAATACCACAGATACTTAAGCAAGTTACGAGGTATGTAGACGAGTAGAAACAGCTGAAGGAAACACTCTCACTTCCAGACTATAAGCGTCAGTGGACGACCATTCAAGACTTTCCTCAGGCTGCTCCTTGGGCGAAGGTATCGTGAAGTCAGTTTATACGTATCAAGTTGTTACCTCTTCCCTTCAAACACATGGGTCGGTGGCGTAGTTGGTTATCGCATCTGTCTAACACCATGTGATCTTCATCAGATCACGTGATTGACCACAGAAGGTCCTCAGTTCGAACCTGGGCCGACTCACTTTTTGCACTTTTAAGCACGTTATATTTTGCCTGGGTGTTGTGAGCCGAAGCTACGAATATCTGAGAGCCTACAATGATACAATCAACTTATATGTTCCGTGGACCAAGTGGACGAGAAGGATTTGAATATGCGACGTCTCAGACGAGAGTGCCAATGGCTAAATTGAAGGAGACAACGATAGATAATGTATTGTAGGGTATACATATAAGAGCATGGGTGCTCTATCTCACAGCTAGTGATACATGCGATGATACACGAAGGTGACAGCGATAATGATGACAGGTGGTGACGCAAATGCAAGCAGGGCGAGACGCAAGAGTTTACTTCAATTCAGCGAAACCAACAGCGTTCTTCTCGAAGCTGAAGACACTGTAGACATTCTTCATGAAGCTGTGAGGCAATGGACAATGTGAGATTGGAAACTATCGTTAAGTGACTGATGAAACCGTACCTATCACCGAGGAGCCAGACGTTGTCTCCAAGACCCAGGTCTTCAGCGGAGAGAGCACCGACACATTCGCTTGAGCCTTCCTCAACCTGTCCAAGATTGAAGCTGCCATAGAGTGTCAGCATCTGCACCAGCCAACGCAGACAATCGCCTTCGTGAACACTCACTTTTCTGGTGTGATAGCCCACGTCTTGCCACCCCAGTTGAACGCGACGTCCGGAACAGAGTCGCAAGGGAAGGAATAGAACCCAGCTTGGCCTTGCACAGCCTTCGCACCTGGAACGGAGGCGTACAAGGCATCGACGGCCGCAGGTGGACCGTACATGATCGTGGTGCCGGAATCGATGATAGTGTCAAAGCTGTCTCCGACAGGCTTGCCGTTCACCAGCGCCTTCGCGCCACTGGCTTGCCAAAAGCCACTGTTGACAACCTCGTGGAATTCGACCTCGCCAGTGAAGAGGCTAGAGTCGGCACCACCGAGGTAGAGTGACGATCCAGAAGAGGCGAGTTTGAACGAGAAGGCGTTCTCAGGAACAGATTTCTGTTCAAACGCACTTTGGAAGAATGTTGGCTGTGAAAAGTACAAGGGTGAGTTCATGCATGTAACAGAAATGTGGAAGAAGACGAACAGCCTTGAGGTTGGAGATATCCGGGAATGCCAAGCCGAGGATGCCGTCAAGAGGATCGTCATTGAAGAGATCAGAGAGTTCGGTCACAGCAGAGAACTTCTGGCCCTCAGCCTTCACACCAGCAACGGTGACTGAGACGAGGTAGTTGCATCATTAGTACATAACTAAATGATACAAGGGAGCTCAGCGTACCGGTGTCCTCAAAAATGGGTCCAGAGACCGTGGAGCCGTCACCGTATTGAATTTGGAACTTGCCCGACTGTGGTTTGCTTGTGGATGACGTCGAAGAGTCATATGTGTGCTTGCTTCCACAACCTTTGCATTGGGAAGCGTTTGGCACCCACAGATCGGAAGAACCGGTGTCGAAGTCAATGACGAACGGCTGATCGTTGGAACCAATGGAGATGGGACCGGTCCACTCGGTGTCGTCGTTCTGGTCGGTGAGTGGCTCGCTCTGACGCTTCGCGAGATGCTCCGGGAGAGTAGCGAACGCCTTGATCTCAGCACCACGGTTGAATGCTTCCCTGCCACGGTTGGCTTCGAGGTTGATCAAGTTCTGTCGGTGCTTGCTGAAAAAAAAAGGCTGTCAGCATGGTACATCACGTGCAATAGAGGCGAGTACGTACTTAATGGTTCTGAACGTCTGGATGACCGCCGTGTCATGGTCGAATGTGCCGTCAGGCTTGGTCAAGGAGCTCCGCTTGGGGAGGGCAATGCGAATACCCTGATCGCGAATGATGGGGCTCGCAGAGGCGACGAGGGCAAGGGCAACGGTGACCAGGGTGGCTTTGCAGAACATCGTGACGAAGAGACAGAAGTAGAGCTAACTGCGGAAAAGGGTGGGGAGACCGAGGAGCTGAGGCACAGGACAAGGAACTGGTGAACCTGTTGAACGACTCGAACTCTATGAGGGCAACCTTTTATACGTTTCCATAGCCCTAGGATGGGTGGCAGGAAGGCATAGATGCATGATGTGTCGAAGTTTGCAGCATGACGAACTCCACATCTGAACACAAGGTAATAATCGGCTAAGTGGAGCGACCACCCTTTTCGCTGTCAAACGGCCTTGTATGAGTGACAGCGTTTGGTTGCCTCCATATGAAGCGCATATGTGTCGCACTGGAAATGACTCGGTTGAATACGGTAACATGTGGGCCAACGGCTGTGGTTGCTGCAGTTGGCGGACATGCAGTGGCGCCGGTGATGATTTGAGGCGGCACTTCACTGGTGAATATCAGCTGTTGGAGTCGGAGAAACGAAGTCAGCGATGGTTTCTATGCTGCTGGTTCATCGAGCAATGTGGATCATACCGTCAACCATCACAGCAATTCTAATAATAGCATCGGTGTAGATTATTAGCACTATACTGAGCTCGAAGCTCGAATTTACGCGAGTACCATGGCCGATCAGTGCCCTAATGACTGTCACGGTGACCACAGGCTAAGGATAAATGTCAATTTGTTAGGATGAAAAGGTGAAAGAATGTCGAAGAAGAACCATTGTGGCTGAGCTGATCTCGTATTCGAGTTGTTTTGTCTACCAACACGGGTTTGGAGAAGGCTGAGACACGATACTGACGAGTTTTTTCTTTCAATGCATCATGGTGGAATCATGGAAGAGAGGATGAGCGGGTGGTTACGCGGTTACGGACTCGACGGGTCCTCATAAATGATAAGATCTATGATCGCGGCCTCTCATTGGCTGAAGATTAGAAACGGACGCCCCCTTCAAAGTTCACAGCAAACCCTTGTTATCTTTCCAGTCCCCATGGCCGCTGACTTATCGCAACCTTGCTATCGCTCACCCACGTATTATTATCGCTCGTGGGCGACATAAGCGTTATAAAGAGGGCGTACAACTTTTGCGCCATGATAAACCATCCTTCTTGCCAATATGTTGCGAGTTTCTTGTGGTGCGGTGGTGGTCTGTACCATGCTTTCGGTACTCTCTTTCGCCCAACAAACACCCATGGTCGGTGTGGATTACCCGCAAAGTGTGGTCGGAGCCGTAGATTTTACCAAGCTATTCGCCACGGGAGATAAGAAGTCCGCACAGGCATGGTCGCAGCAGTCCTGGAACGGACTCACGACATTCGCAAAGACGCGACCTCTGCGCTGTTTCGGAGAGGATTCAGGTGTTTCGTATGATATCGCAGTTCTCGGTGAGCTACAAATGAGACATCACCCACCCATGTTCTCATTTTTGCCGATGCTGTAGGTGCGCCATTTGACACCGCAACAAGTTACAGGCCTGGGTAACGATGCATCTCGTATTTCATCTGCGGCTGTGTCTCATCCCCATCCTTCAGCACACGCTTTGGCCCTAATGGTATCCGGCAAGGCTCACGCCGGCTTGACGTCGACAGAATCAACGTCCCTCTGAAGATCAAACTCAGTGACAACATCACCGCCGTTGACTGCGGGGACGTTCGTATGTGCCACGCGATCTCTTCATGCAGGAGCGGAGCGTAGCTCATAAATTCCATCAGCTATGGTGTATACTGACAACAAAGTTGCGTTGCGTCAGCTGGAGATTGCAAATGCCGCCTTGCTGAACAGGACAAGCTTACGGTCATCTGCTGGGGTTTCCCTTGCGAAGGACGGTAAATTCCATCCTCGTGTTTTGACGTTGGTAAGTTGTTCGCTAGAATAGTTGCGATATCCGAACGAGGCGGTACTCATGGGACAATCTTAGGGTGGAGATCATACGATTACCCTCCCTCTCTTACGGGGTGTCGCTGGAGTCTACGGGCCCGTCAGGTAAGCCTTTTCAGGCAGTTGAGCTACCGAAACAAGTCTGACCAGCGGAGTATAGCGTTATTCACTTTGATAGCCACATAGGTTCGTGCTTTGCCTCAAACATCTCGCTCCTTGTCTTCTACTAATATACCAACAGATACATGGAAGCCTACCCCAATTGTATGCGTCAACACTCTGATAGTCTGAAGTAAGCTAATCGTAGCTACGAAGCCGGGCGGACCATGGTTGCCAGACGAGGAGATTCCAGTCTCACATGGAAGCTACTTCTACTACGCCCACAAGGAAGGACTGCTCGCACCAAATAATGCAAACATCGTGCGTCTCTCCTGCTTGCTTTGAACATCACGGAATTGATTGATATTCGAGGCGAACCCCTTGTCTAGCACGTCGGAATTCGCAACGCTGTTCACAGCTGGACGGATTACGATGACGACTACGAGGTCGGTTTCGTCATATCCCACGCAGAGGACATCGAAGAGATCGGATGGCGTGGAATCGTGAAGTACATACGAGAAACTGTGGGCGATAACCCAGTATACAGTGCGTATATCATAGCATAGCAATGGTGATTGACTACGGAGCTCAAACTCACCGTTGTTCGTAGTTACTCTCGATATAGATGTCCTGGACCCGAGCGCAGCACCTGCGTGAGTTCCATCTAAATCCCTTAGTCCCTGGTTCTGATTCTCAGACATCTCTCATCTAGGACCGGAACGTATGTGATCACCCCCTCGCAACCCTATTATAAGTCTGACCCGCCTCTCCCATCCCAAGCCCTGAGATCGGAGGGTTCACCACCAGGGTACGTACTCTTTCTGACCAGTCACCATTACATCCATCCATCATCATCCTCACGATGGCACGGCTTTCCCTCAGGAAATCAAGAAAATCCTCCAAGGATTAGTCGGCCTCAAGATCGTCGGCGCCGATATCGTTGAAGTCGCTCCAGCATACGATACCCAAGGTAAAAACGCCACTGAAACCTGATATGTATTGTGTCGTTGAAGATGTCGTTGTACAGACGAGATTACCCAGATCGCAGCGGCGAACATTGGGTGGGACCTCCTGGCGCTCATGGCGATGACTCCACTGGTTGCATGAAGGCGTTATCCCATCCTGTCGTCACATACTCTGTGAGGATTTTATAGCCAAAGTCATTGATAGTATTGCTTCTGCAATTACTGAGCAACTAAAGCAGTAACACATTAACACAACCACGGTTATTAGAAGAATTCTCAAAGTAGGTCGTGACTACAATGTCGAACGACAGAAGGGATAAGGTATCTACATAAATGACGACAGAAGTAGCAACGCATCGACACCACCCTTGCCAGGATCCAGAGGATCAATTCCTGTCGGTCTGCCTCTGTTGAGATAGTATCAACTGTGCCGCTCGAGTCCCCGACGGTGGTTTAAACGGAGTCTCCAACGACTCCCGCTTGCGTTTCAGCTTCTCAACGCTCGCCCGTGTTCCCGTCAAAGGGACGCTCCCGTCCCCCTCATCCGAAGGCATATAAAACGACTGACGCATCCCGGTTGTATAAGACTGACTTGAAGGCATGTTGAATGTCGGAACGGGAGCCTCATGCCCGTTTTGCGCTGAGAACAACTCCTCCCGTTGCAAGTTTGACACCGAGGAACTGCGAGTCCCCTGTTCATCACTGTCGTCGTCGCCGTCGTCGCTATCGTCGCTCGTATACAGGCGTGTCGGACGTCGCTGCCGTTGAGGTGTACGGACTGAAAGGAAACGAGTCGCCTCATTCCCCAGAGGTTGCGCATCAGATGACGCCTGAGAGGGCCTGCGTGAGTGACGATTTCCAGATGGCATACTCGTACTAGGGCGTGAAGGGACCTGGGCAATGCCTCCATCTTCAGTTATCAATCAGTTACTGAGCATGAAAGTGATGTGCGGAGAGTCACTCACTGAACAACCGTCTTCTAGATTGTTCATCATCCGTGCTGAGCCCAGCTGGGGCTATCAGGTCATCTTCATCTTGTTCGCTTTCCTCTTCAGCCTGAGAAGAGTTCCGCAGCGAGACATCCGCCGCACGCAAAGGTCCCTTGCCGCCCCGCAACTCGAGAGCAACGGTTTCACCAGTGCGGTTACTAGATCTAGCGACGCCATGATGCCTACTTGGTCCAACATCAGGCGGTTCAATGACTTGGATACGCTGTCGCTTCCGCAACGGGAGCATATGAGCTGGGGTGCGAGAGCCATCCTGTATTGACGACTCATCAATAACTGATGACAATCTATCAGGAATTTCGGGCGGCGTTCGTCTTCGCTGTGACGAGGGACGCTGCGGTTGTGACGATACCTGGCCCACTAACGTGGCCTGAGAACTTGACGCGACCTTGCCGCCTTGGGTTGCAGCAGTTGGTCGGGGACGAGGGTGCTCCCGCAGCGTTGGTGGTCTTTTCCTCGGGACAGGCGCAGGCGGAGGTGAAGGTGAACGGGGGACAGGCAAACCCGAATGCGACCGAATTTGGGAGGGAAATGCTGATGGGATTGATTGTTGTGGCTGCTGAGATGCAACTAGAGTTTGCTGTGTATTAGGGATCACCTCACTGTCGCAAAAGAAAACAGGTTAAAGTGAATGGAAGGAGAGATACCCCAGTGAACCACGCACAATGATTCAAGACCCCCCACTTCGTCGTCCTCGAGTTGAGATCCCTGGGAGGGTGAAGCATCGCTCGTGCGTAACTCTGCATCCACTCGCGCCTCATCCTGGTCAATCACCCTCTCGAAATCAGAATCCCATACGTCCGGGGGATCCTCATCCTCGTCTTCATTGTCCTGCGGCGATGGTGCACGATTAGCGGCGTGCGCGTCCCCGTCGTGCTCCTCATCCTCATCGTGTTCGACACTGGCTTCCCGTCGGGCTCCCCGCCGTCGGCGGTCAACACCTTTTTGATCCAAAGGTGTTGGGTTGATGACCAACGCAGCCTCGATGAGCTTATCGAAACGTAAGGAGTTCTTCTTGTATCGTTCTCGCCAGGATTGCCAGGTATGTTGACGTGCCCATGAATATTCAGGATACTAGCTAAAGGGGTGAGAGGCCAGTTACAATTCATCCCAATCAAATGGACTCTCACCCTTGCAGCAAGTAACGTTAATTGCTGGTATATGCTATTTCCCGTCCGACCTCCCTGCTCCTTGTCAGGCAACCTACAGGCCAGGAAGACGGCCAGTTGCTCATCTTCCATCCCGGTGAATTCATGGCGACTGTGATCGTTCTCAGAAAAGCAAAGCAACTATGTGAAGTGAAAACGTGCATTCTACCGCCTGGTCTCCCTGGCATGCCTTGCAGCGGTTGTGGGGTGTGTTCGTACTCCCGTTTGTTGATACACTTGGTAACAAAACCTGTAGGCTCCACGTACGTCGAGTTGGGATATCCACTGTATCGCAGGCCATACGCCTTTGCTGCATAATCGTCCTTGACAAGAACAACGTCCGCGTCCTCTTCATCGTCAACAACGGTGCCACCATGCCGCTAAATGAGGTAAGAGTGGTGATGGTGGACGCGGGCAACGAGAGCTGCTCACTCGAATCTTTCTCGCCAATGCTTGAGCACTGGTTTGAGATATTGCGTAACCTTCTTCGTCGTCCCTCTGATAAAACCAGAACTTCACGCTCGACCCGTCCTTGACAAAAAACTTAGGAGGCGTTAGCAGGCAACATAGCAGACGAAAAGGGAGCCAATACCTGCTCAGACGCATCTCGCTCCGATGAGGTGCTCTGAAGCTGGGCTGTACGCGCCATTGTAGACTAAGAATGCATTGAGATCAGAGACGAGGACTAAGACGCGAAGAGTTGGCTGTAATGGCCGTCACCGTTGTGGCGAGACTGGCCGTGTCCGCTCATCGCTTATGTAACCACAGCCCAAAACGGACGTATCCGCCCTCCTCATGATCCAAAGTCGTACAATAAACATTAATCGCTGTAGCTGCTACATTTCGGTCACCATTCATCCTCGCTCTCCGCCAACGGCCTCGCGTCCTGCCACGCTCGCATTGCCTCCCTCAACTCCGCTTCCATGAACACCACAGCCTCCCTCGTCTTCTCCAATTCTCTCTCAAGCTCGTCACCACTCATCGGCCGCAATTTACCATCCACCTGAACGTACCCTAGATCGTCGAACCGCTGCAACGTATCGCCAACTTGCATCGCCTGATTGTTGTTGTCCCAACCGTGATCGTTGAAAGACAGCACCGCGCGAACGGCTGCGGTGTTGATGTCCCGATGCAGTTCCTCGAGCTTAGAAAGTTGAACTTCCATCCAGCGCGCGCGACGTTCCAATGCCATCGTCAGGGCTGCGACCTCGTCTTCCTTGGCCGGGCCGTTTTGACTATCACCGCCGTCGTCCAAAAAGTCGTCCCCCTTCAACATGTCACGCAATACACCATCGAAGGACGAGCTATCATCCCATGTAGTGCGAGGAAGGAGGCGTAAGAGGTCCGAGATCGTCTGTGTCAATGTCTCGAGGAGCTGCTGGAACGACGACACCGCGTTGTCAATCGAGCCGGAGGGCATGTTGTTGGCGAACGAGCCACCACCAACGGACAACGCAGATAGAGCATGCACGAGAGGTCCGTACTCGAGCTTCATCCGTGCAGCGCCGTTGACCCTAGAGGTGTCGAAAATGACATGTTTGGGGATGTTCATCCATGGAAACTGTACGTCTAGGTCGGCTAACATCTCCTCCAGCGGAATCGGTTCGCCTGGTTCGACAGAGTGAGCACGGGAATTATTGGAACTGGACTCAACCGTCCGAGGCTCTGGTCCTTGAGGTGTTTCGGATGCTGCTGTAGAACCGACATTCGACTGAACATCATGCACGTCTTCCTTCGGGATCTTGATTGGCTTCGCTACTGGCTTGTTCTTCTTCGGCATTTTGGCCAGAATCGGTGCTTGGGCACTAGGCTCTGGTGCAGACGGCGTGGGTGGCAGAGCGGGTTTGACAACCTTCCCCTTCGTCGACCTTGCAATAGTTCCTGGTGAGGCTGATGCGGCGGTAACCAATTTCCCTTTCGGTGTAGACGCAGTCTTCGCCTTGGCCTCCATCTCCTTCTTTGCCTCATCCGCCTCCCTTTCAGCTCTCTCTTTCCTCTCTCGCTCCAGTCTCTCTGCCTTCTCTTTCGCTGCAGCCTCTCTAGCAGCCCTCTCCATATCCGCCTTTTCCTGTGCCAGCCTCTCCTTCTCCGCCTTCTGTATAGCCAATCTCTCCTTCTCCGCCGCTTTCTCAGCCGCAACCCTTTCCTTCTCGGCAGCCTTCAGAGCCGCTTTCTCCTGCGCAATCCTCTGCCTCTCTGCTGCCCGTTCCGCAGCCGCAGCCTTCTTCGCAGCTTTACGTTCCGCCTTCGCCAACTCCTTCTCCGACATTGTGGTCGTGATGTCCGCATCGGTCACAGCGATGTCGCCACTACCGGTTGGGGGTTGGGAGACCTGAACCTGATCTGGAATATCGGGATTGTTGTTGTTGATTTCCGTGGAGGAAGGCTGTGGTGCTGCCGTTACGACCTGGAGAGCGGGAAAGTCGGAAGATGTAAGGATGGACGAGGGAACAGCGGCAACATGGGCGGGCGGAACGAGGGGGGAGGTGCAAGTGGGTACTTTGAGTCATCAAAAACGTTCGCATTAAACAGTGTGAGAAAAGGACGAGAGGCAGCAGATAGAGGGGAGGCAGATCATAAACGAAACAAGGAGTGTCTGTTAGCATGCGTGCTTGACTCCTGGGAAATGGAATGATGATGGAGAGGAAAAGTGTGGAGAGAAGAAAACAATGAGGAAGGAGGTTATGAACTGAAAGGGATGAAAGTTCGGACAGATGAATGAAACCGGGTCTGCTTCAGCACTCTGCCGTCATAACTTGAAGGACGAAAAAGCGCAAGCGGAACGCTCATGATCGATGGTATAATTTCCGCACTGGAAGTACGGTGCTCGGTACTCTGACCTGATGGGACTGCCTCCCCTGATATAAGTAAAAATCGAACTCACCATGTGTTGATCCACTCGCCTGAGACACATCCATACCCATCCCAACGCCAACACCACCACTGAGCGGCTGTCCTTGCTGACGACCTGCCATCATTGACCCTGGGATGATTCCCGGTGGATAGACGAGACCAGGAGGTGGTCCATAGTTCATCTGATGAGCGGAAGTGATGTTGTCCATGGAACCTTGGGGACTTGCAAATCCATTCTCGCGAATACCAGGAGGTTGATTGAGCATGGGCGAAGATACCAACTGGGCAGACATAATTGCAGGGTCGTTGAACGGCTGGTGCCCATTGTACTTGTACGCTTGCGGATCTACTTCACTATTAATATTCGGCGTGCATGAAGGTTCATGATAGACGTTACCCATGGGGAGACCTCTCGTCCCGTTCACTCTGTCCCGACTAGCGGAGATCAAATCCCGAAGTTGCGCCTCACTGACAACCACACCATTATCGAACGGATGGAATCTACCCGATGGCGTTGGTTGCTGTTGTTGCTGCTGCTGCTGCAGTTGCGGGGAATGTCCGTAGTTGACGGCTTGTGCTTGTTGCACTAGTGGGGAAGACATCGTGGACGTCGTCGGATGATGCATATAGTCCGCATGTGGGGGTCTGGCATTCCACGACGTATTTGCCTGTGCATAACCAAGCTCAGGAGTGCCGTAGAAGGGGGTGTGACTCGGATTTTCGGCGTGATGGGCGAGGGGAGATGCTGCGTGTAAAGGAGAACCAGAGGAACCTTGGCGGCCCCGAGCAAACCCGAATCGAGACACCTTCCTGTCTTCATCCAAGGGCGAGAACCGACGGGTTGGTACGTCTTCCGCGTTTTCCGCGAACGGATTGAAGCTTCCAGTATAACTGGATCCAGTGGATTGTCGTTCAACTACAGGAGAATTCGGACCAGCCGAACCGTATCCGGGTCTGGGCGGGTAGCTCAGACCGGGTGGCGACATGAATGGAGGGCCTGACGACTGAATGCGAAGATTGGGAAACACGTCGAGGTACGACCCTTGGAATGGTGCAGGCTCGGTATTGATATCAGGGAGGGTTAGCGCTGCTTCTGCATCATCACCCGCCAGCTTAGGGTCCAAGTTGAAACTGAAGGCATTGTCGCCGCCCGTGAGGTTCTGAAGCATGCGATCAAAGTCGGGAAAAGGACTCTGTCCGGCTGGTGCTGTCAGTGCTGATTCTCGGCGAGCTCTAAGATCTTCCACCAGCGCAAGTGCTTGAGTTGACATCTGGTATGATCCTTGCGATGAAGATGTTGCAATATTCGCTGATGCTGCGGGTTGACGTGATGGGGGAGGCAGGCCTGGGGGAGCGGACAGGCCAGGCGGCGCTGTGAGAGTAGGTGAGTCGACTACAACCGGTGATGAAAGGCCCGGTGGAACGACAGGGATCCCAGGTGGTAATGCCGGTGTGGGAGCAGTAGCTTCGTCCTTTGGACTGGAAGCTGCCAGTTGGCTCGGTGAAGGCGATGACGAGGATGCCTCTAGCTCTACAGGCGACGACGTGGGTGACCGAGAAGAAACCGGGGGAACCGTTGATTCTTTTGGTTTCCCTGTCTTGGAACTGGCGGGAGTAGTAGGTCGAGCACCAGAGGGGGTTGCAGGACGAGACGAGGATGCTTGAGAGGGTGTCTTCGCGGCTGCAGTAGACATGGTCGCAATTTTGCGTTCACGCACAGTGGGCTTGATATCACCTGAAGTACCAGCGGAGGATCCAGACCGTTGTTGTCGCGTACTCGTAGTAGTGGTTGTTCTCCGAGCTGCCGGTCGGGTAGCTGATGGTAGTGGATGGGACGTGTTGGTATGATTATGCAGAGCAGTACTAGTAGCGGTATTAAGGCCCTTGTTCGCCCATGAAGCTGCACGAGGGAGACCAGCTGCATCGATGTCAGCCCCGCAGCCCTTTCAAGAGCGTAATCAGCCACTTACCATCTTCATCTCCTTTAGAAGTTACAGTCCTAGACCTGTTCTCAGTATCTTTCAGGGTATGTTTCCTTCAAAGAACGTCAGTAAAGCCAGAGGATTTATTGAAAATCATTGAGGCGCACAATGTAGTCAAATCTTCCTTCGTAAAGCAGTCACTTTCATCACCCCACTCATGAAGGTTCATGCAACTATGGTCTGGACATGAAACGCCACGAAGGAAGGTCATGCAATACTTCGTTGTTCCGTAGCTCGCCCGCATGATCTCGTTGCCTCCCCCAGGAGATGGCGCGCCATCTACCGCTTGGATGCATCGTGCTGCGTCTTCCCGACGGTGATATGTGATATAAAGACCAATGACAGGAGCTCTACCACCTGGAGGAGTGCGCTTCGTAATGATAATCTTTGATATTTTGCCATATTGCCCGAAGTATTCGTTAGAACGCAAGGTTGATATGAGCTGAGTTTATTTGCACTCAGAACGATCGATGACGATGTGAAAGCAGAAAATTGAAAGGCGCACCTCTTCCTTTGCAAAACGCGGTCCCATTCCGACAACATAGACAACGTTACGTTGGACGACCCGGACATTGGCCAAGTGGCGCCGATTTAATGCCTCTAAATCTTTGCGCTCGCGCTCGCGCTGCTTCTTCTGTTGCGTGAGACGTTTGTGGCTACAATTACAGGGAGTAAGTGCCCTGAAACAGAAGGTATATCATTGAAGGTATGAGGTACTGACTCTTCTTTGTTGACCGGCTTGAATTGGACAGTTTCATCGGTATACTCTCGCCTGCAGGCAGGGCAACGGCCGTTGAGGTTCTCCTTAATGTGATGCCAGCAGAAACGACAGATCTTTAAATCCATAGCAGTCAGAATACTGATCGAGATTCCAGGCTGGGATGGCGTTACTCACCTGGTAGCCACACGGACAAGGCTTGAAGTTCAGATCAGAGATGTCCATTTCCTCCAGACATAGAGGGCAATCGGCATCCTCCTGAAATGGAAATCAGAAGTCTGCGTGCTGGCAGCAGAACATGATTCATCGAACTCACAGCCTCGTCGTCACTCCAATACGCGTCCTGAACTCCTGCGAGGACATGGGACTTTGATTGCGCCGTTGCACCTGCGCGCATTGCAGGTGCCGGAAGGGGCGAATGTGGATTGAGTCTGGACGACATTGGCAGCTGATGTGTAGGATGATGGATACGAGCGGCGGTACGGCGGGAACGACGGGAACGACAACGAACGCGACAATGAAGGACTCGACGAAGGCGTGTCTCTTGTTTTACCACGACGGAGGATGCAAACAACTCCAAACACTGATCTAGGCGCCCGTATCACCACAGTGCGCCACTGGCACGGGGGCGGAGCAGTTTGAGCACAGTCCCTAGTTGACAGGAAGTTCTTCGCCAAAAAAAACATAAGCTACGTCGGCTCTATGTTACTCGTTGCAGGTATCAGCACAGATCAGTCCTGATTGCCCGTCCCAATAAAAGGTCGCGGTCCCTGGCAAAACATCCGTAGTGACGCGAGATGCATAAGATCAAAGGAAGGCGTGTGAGGCCAGAGTAGCTATACAGATGATACAGGCATAAGAAAACGAAACAAGCTTCTAGATATCGAAGTCGTCGTCATCATCAAAGCCCCCTTTCCGACGTTGAAACTGCACCAGGGTTATCAGATGACATGATCCATGAAATGCAAGTGAACGGACGTACCACAATCGCCCCCTTTTTCGGCGCAGCCTTCGTCTGAGCTTCGTCTGCCTGTTGGTTCCAAAACTAAGGCGTGGTCTCAGTAAAAGAGGCATGGTACTTGACATACCTGTTCCAATAGATCTATGAGCTGTTGTTCAGTCACTCGGCCTCTGAGCTGACCACTCTGTGCCAATCGAAGCAACATTGCTTCTATCTGTCTTGCCCTATCAGCACTGACTAGAGCAATCCGTGAAACTATGCCCGCAGATGCAAGAAGGTGCAATCAAGTCAAAGTGCGCCAGGATCAGGGGAGAAACAGATCAAAATCAGTACCTCCATTTGACATATTATGGTTATGCACTCACGTCGTTCTCGGGCAGCTGTGTCTAACACAGTAGCCAACAGATCACGCCGCATCTGTTCTTCTGCAGCTCGCTTTGAATCCTCTTCCGCACTGCCTCCTGGCGCGCCAGGCTGCTGGAGCTGATTCATTCTCGCAGAGCGGATGGCGGCGAGTTCTGAATCTTCCATCTATCGTTGACACCGCTACAAAAAGACTGATAATGGATGAGGGGTGACTCAAGTACGGAGACAAGAACGAATATATAGGTTGACGCTGATCTGAGATCTCTGTCAATGACGGCAAATGCCGGTGCTGCCTCGCTTAGGCCACGGGCTGTTTCTCATCGACTCACGAGTCAGAGAACGTCGACCATCGTTCGTTCTTCGAGCAGCACACCGCTCTCGATGAGAACAAGGTACAAATACTGAAAGCTAACTTTTGACGCTGTATAGAATCGTACTGACGGGTTCAGCGAAGTCAACACCATGCCTGATATCTGGAGTGCGTTTCGTCGCACTCACAAACCATCGAAGAGTGGGGATTCTGTAACAGATGATTTCCAAAATCTTCGAATATCGGATGCTGGCTCAGCAAACCACGATGCCTTGCCCAAAGGCCGCAGGCGTCCTGATACTTCTCGGGTGGCTCATGACGTTGCTGCACTTACCGTTACACCATTGGTAAACATAGGCCGTAGCCGCTCTGACCAGCCTCGAACGCATGGGTCATCGCAGATATCACAACCAAGTCCAATCCCTCGACATGACTCTCCCCGGCAAACAGGAGCGTCTTCCGCACCTCCCCTTCGAATGCCGACCCCCAACACATATCAGCCACAGCCGCCTGGGCCACTTCCGATGCCACCTATCATACCAATGGCAATGCCGATACCCACTCATGTCGATGCACCTATATCCCTCACGATGCAACATGCTCTTGACGACTATCATCCCGGAAATTCCAGTGATATTCCTCCGTCCCCTTCGAGTCATTACTATTCAGGGCTGCGACCTCCGCCCCCCGCACTACCTCCCAGGCCCTACTCTGATCCACCTATCCCGACAAAATCCTCCACGACCCCTCTCTCTACACCGTCAACTGGACCTTCTACCCCGAAACGCCAGAAACCCGATGCCCTCGCCCAACCACCCCAGTCAGTCCCCGCGAAAATCACTAAGGCTAATCTTGCAACGTTGAACACAACCACCAAGCGCCGTCGCGCAGCATCTACGCCTCCTACTCCCGTCTCTGCTTCTGTGAGTGGATCAACTCCAGGCTCATTGCAGTGTAGTGGATATACGGGCAAAGGGGAGCGGTGCAAGAACAAGGTGATGAAAGGGAAATCCGAGTTGGCCAAGCTTGACCCAGAAATGGACGAACACATTGAGAGATATTGCCATAAACACGCACCCGATGTATTGAAACAGACATTGTGCTACGTCAACGGCCATCCTGATCCTGTAAAGTTTGATGGTGAGTAGCGATTACGACTCGCCACCTGTCTAAGCTGACCTTTCGAGCCCTTCAGAATGGATACCACCATATCTTCAGCCAACTACGGCAGCTCCGCTGCGGATGACGATGACCCTTCCTCCTTCCAAGAAAGAAACCGATGGCTACATTTATACTTTTGAGATCATCGGTACGTGCATGTTCGACGACGACTGAACCATACTGATCTTCCCAGATCCAAGCGACAAAGAACACGTTCATCTGAAAGTTGGTCGCTCTGTTAATTTGAACCAACGCATAGACAGGTGGGGTAAACAATGTGGCTCGAAGGAGCAGGTCCTCCGAGGCTGGTGGCCAGGACACCAGGACGACAAGAAAAGTCTTTTGAAGGGAACCGTCGATCCTGGCCCTCCGGGTCCCTTGAACCACAAGCTGGAGAGACTAATACACTTGGAGCTCGCTGACATCGCTCTCAACACGCCTTACTTGGACCGCTCATGGCCTAAGCTGAAGTCGGCGCCGGCGCCCAATCCGAAGCCCGTGGTGAGAACAGCGTGTCCAGATTGTGAGTTGTCTCTTCCCGTCACTGACCATTCGCGATGAACACCTGTAATTCTGTGTATGTTAGGCGGTGCCGTGCATCAGGAGATCTTTACATTTAAGCGCATGAGCGGGAGCAACAAGGGAAAGGAGTATGATTTACTTGTCAAGCGAATTGTGGCGAAATGGGGGAGCTATGTTCAACAGTACTACGGATGAACGTTGAGCAATGAGCTATGGGATGGACTATCTGTAAAATTGCGCATCATTATTTGTACTATCACTCCGTCTGTACCCATGTACCAAGAGTTTTGACCGAAAGGTGTGAACCTCAATATCATATCTCCAATCTCTTGCGCCTCAAAGATGAGCGCTAAAGAACAATAGAGCCTCCACGTGGCCCAACGACACTCAACAAAAAGACTCATCGCCGCTGTCTCACCGACCACAACAAAAGCCATTGTTCTTCCTGGAGCTATAAAAGCAGCCTGACAGTCGCAATGTCTTCATTTTTCATTGTTCACGACCTCCTCTACGTTCCCTCAAACTCTACTCCTTGACCCAGTAATTGGTTTCCTCCCCTCATTCACAGCCCACTCCAAAGCCTGCCGTTCCATCAAGTATCTTGTATTTACTGAAGCCACTCGAACGTACACGTATCCTCTTTAATCCACCATGTTTTCCATCAAGTTTGTCTCTGTGATCGCCGCAGTGCTTGCGCTCTCTATGGCCCCGGTTGGTCGTGGAGTTGAGCACCAGGTGACAGTTGGCGGTCCTGGGATACTGAAGTACGATCCTCAGTTCGTCGTGAGTCTGCTATCAGAAATAAGAAAGTCGGGGTTGAGTTTAATCGTCTCCTCTCCCAGAATGCTGCTATTGGAGACACCGTTCTTTTCACCTTCAAGCAGAAGAATCACACGACGACGCAGTCGACTTTCGCTGTCCCTTGCAGTCCTATGGAGGGCGGCTTTGATTCCGGGTTGTGAGTATAAGTACTCTCGCTGGTAAGAATGTTGCTCACATGCCAGTGTAGTATCCCAGTACCGGACGACAATACAGCTGGCCCATTTCCCCTCGCACGGTTCACAGTGAAGGACACAGAACCCGTTTGGGTCTATTGTCGACAAGCCAACCATTGCCAACAAGGAATGGTCTTCGCCATTAACCCTGGTGACAAGTTTGCCGCTTTCCAGGCTACCGCGATGGGTCAAGGCACCAACCCTGCTTCCGTTTCCCCTCCCCCTCCATCCCCTCCCCCGACATCGGTTGCTCCGGTGACCGTCACTGCAACTGTCACTGTGTCTGGCACACAGTTGAGCACCACGACATATACCACGAACGCAGCATCCGCGACCCCTTCCGTTTCCGCCTCCATAGATCACAAGGTCACCGTCGGTGCCTCTAACTCGCTCATATTCTCGCCCGCGAATATCACTGCGAATGTCGGAGATACCATCACCTTCCAGTTCGTGCAGAAGAATCACACAGTCACCCAGAGCACGTTTGCCAATCCGTGCACGAGCCTCTCGCAAACCAGCACAAGTGGTCAAGTTGGGTTTGACTCTGGATTGTAGGTTTCCTATCGCTCGCGCTTGCTACGAATCCTACTGATCCTCACATTTATAGTATGCCTGTTGCCAACGCTGCAGCGACCTTCCCTACCTTCACGATTCATGTTAACGACGTATGTCAAGGATAATCACCGCGAGAACATTCATTGTACTAATGCCACCTCTTCTAGACTTCTCCCATCTGGGCGTTTTGCAAGCAAACAGCTCCCGTCAGCCACTGTGCTCAAGGGATGGTTTTCTCCGCGAACGCCGTCGAGTCTGGACCGAACAACTTCGCAGCTTTCCAGGAGAAAGCCAAGTCATCCAGCTCAACATCTGGCTCCGGCGCACCGTCACCTTCAAACACGGCCGCCAATGCCGCGTCGGCTAGCCTCGCTATCAGCTATGGTGGTTTAGCTGTTGCTGGTGTTGTTGCGCTGATGAGCACGATGATATTGTAACTCCGATGTGACCAATGTTTCGTTCTACCGTACTGTATCCCTAGCACCCCACTCGTCCCTCTGTAGTTATACCGGTGGAAACGCTCTTGACTATATCATACCTATCGTCGATTAATGGGATTATGTTTGTGCCAGTGCAGTGCTCGTCTCATTCATAACTAATAGAGGTCAGTCCCCAAACTCGAATTTTGAGGATTCAGGAATGACTACCTATCACGTGCAATTCACGTGCTCGATGTTGTTTACGCGTTTCCATGTATCGCGACGCGTTCAGCGCCTACTCTCCACCAGTCTTTCCACCGCTGCCACCATCTGCGCTCTCACGTCGTTCCCCCTGTCCCCAACATTCACGCCTGAGCTGCATGCAAGCCTTCTTGGAAGAGGACGTTTCATGTCCCGAAGACTTTCCGCCGTCAGCCGTAGCTCCCGGTCTCCGCGACCTCGACGAAGCACTGCGATGCCCGATATGCAAGGACCTTTACAAGGGTCCCGTCACAATCTCGTGCGGTCATGGGTTTTGTTCCCTGGTGAGATTTTTTTACTGGTGTGTATATTGCAGTCCGCTCATTGCCCTACAGTGTATACGACATGAACTCTCCCTGCGAAGTAAGCAATACTGCCCGGTGTGTCGAGCGCCTGCTATCGAATCCCACATACGGCGGAATACCAAGATGGAGGACACGGTTCAAGCTTGGACTATAGCCAGGTGCGTCTTACCGAATTGAATCTGTTCGAGAATTTATTAAGTCACTGGCAGGCCGCTCATCCTGAAGCTCGTCAAGGTAGCGAACGCAGGACCTCCTCCATGTACGCCGCCGACCACGAATGGCAGTGGGACTTCATCAGGTCAAACAAGTCCTAAGAAACGCAAGCGGAGTCCACTTTCAGACAATGACGACGTTGTAGAAATCACCGCCAGTCAGATGAAAGGTCAGAACCTTGTAGGTAAGTTACACAGTGTCATCTCCTGTGAAGTCTTGTTCAGTTTTGATGACGTTCTGAAGGAAAAGGAAAGCAACTGCAGAATAGAGGCGCTCCTCCCAAAGGTACGCCTTGCACTACATGGACTTTCATCGCGACCCATATGTTGACTTCCTGGCCAGACATTGCTGAGACGGCATGTCCCATATGCAGCAAAGTTGTGCCTCTCAAAACCATCAACGAACACATCGACAGCGGCTGCGTGAAATACTCTACCACAGTCACTCAGTCGAAGCAGAAACAGAAGGAGGGATGGGTGACTTTGTTCTCCGCCACGGAAGGTAGTTCAAGTGGTAAAGGTAAATCAAAGGAACAGTGAGTTCAACATGTATGTTCTGCAACGATACTAGATGGTACTTATGATGTTCTCAGAGCGGAAACAGTGAGGCCGATACCGAAAGCCTCGTACGACACTCTCAAGCTTAAACGCCTCAAAGAGATGCTGCAGGAATATGATCTCCCACTGACCGGTGAACGAGAGCAGCTGGAGGCTCGACATCAGCAGTACGTTTTCATGTATGGAGAGTCACTGCGCCGTATCTAACGACATAAACAGTTGGGTCATACTCTTCAACGCCAACCTTGATTCAAGTCAGCGCAAGTCTCTCGGACAGCTCAGGAGAGATCTTGCAGCATGGGAGAGAGCGGATCAAGGCAAAAAGCCCATTGTCACTGACGCAAAGACGTATGAGGTATGTAACACGGACCATGCGCTCCTCATTTTAGCCATTGAACCGACATCCCTGCGTAGCGGCAAAATCGGAAGGTGTACGCAGAGCTTGTCATCAAAGCGAAGGCTAGCGCACCAGCGAAGCCTCGCCCGAAGGACCAACTGGCGAGTCCCTCGACGACTGCGGGAGGACCTTCTGATTCAGGCTCAAGTTCGGCGAGTAAGGAACCCCATGAAGTGATGGACGTAGACTCATCGTAAGACGCATAATATCGCATATTTACGTTCTATCTTTTGGATGTATCGGTCATGGAATATATTGGATGACTCCCGGAAAGCGAGTATGATACAAGACGACTGAATTGCAAGGGTATTCCAAACAGTGCAGAGAGAAATTTGATTAGGAAAGTCCGTATAGATAGCGCAAAAGACGAGGTAAGATTGTGTGCGGTCCGTGTTCAATTTGTCATCGAGTGTTGTGAAGCAGCTGTCAGATGGCGTTGGCGTTGGAAGGCGCACCATCAACCTTGCTCTTCTTCGTAGAGACATAGTCGTCAAGCAATGTAGGCCACGCCTATGCAGCAGGAGGTCAATACGCCACCAATAGTCCAAGGGGGAAATTTGGATACGAACAGCCTCGGGGTCATAATCGTCTAAGTTGGGAGATACCGTTTGACAGAACTCCAGCATCTGTGCATCGAGAATTTGGCGAGCTGAAACGGACGAAGCATTCGACCACTTACCATACTCCAAAGGTCCTTGGTCACGGCCTTGTACGTCCCCTTCTCCTGTTCCCACAGTTTAAGCCGTGATAGCTCAAGGGAACGATAGCGTGCTTACATTGATAAAGGAGATGATGTCGTCGACCATTGGGTATCGTGGCGCCAGAATTACTGACCAAAGGGCACATGCCGTCTTTCGGTGACGTAAGTTAGCCAGCAATACGTTGAGAGAGACAGATACTCACCTCGATTTCTATGTTTCTGGATTGTCTACAAAGTGCAGCTGAGTATCGGCAATATTTGGCAAGCGGCGTAGGCTAGCTTACGGTGGCTTGCTAAGTGTGTACACAAACAAATAGAACTCTAAAAACGCTTTCTTCGGATCATGTGCCAGTCGGAAATATTGCGAGCGGTCGTAAGGGTCACTGGAAGATGTGTTCTTCTTACTGCTTGGCGTGGTCTGAGCTGGTTTCAAAGGTGGTTTGTCATGTACGAGAAGGTTCTCCAGGTCTGTGAGAGCGGCGGACAGGGCAGGTAAGGATGAGATCCTGAGGGAAGATATGCTGTCAACTCCGAACGACTGCGTTCATATTGCAAATGGCGCACCTCAGCCCCGCTGTTCCCTTTTCCCATTCTGCCTTCGTCACCTTTGCCATCTCCGTTGAACCGAAAAGCCACGCCAGCAAAAGAGGCAATGAACCTTCGAGCGAAATGCCGGCATCGCCGAACAGTTTCTCGAGCTCTTCTGGTCCTATGACACCCTGGTCATCGTCATCCGCATAGGTAGAATAGAGATCGGCAGCACGAGAAGGACTGTAAGGCTCTGGTTTAGAAGGGTCTGCGGAACGCTGAACTTTGGCTGCGGGCTTGGAGTTCTTGGTCGCCGTGCTGGTCGTGTCGCTATCGAGGGTTTCAGGTTCAGCGGTTGTAGATGCGATACAGCAAAGCAAGAAGGTGAGTTTCATGGGTTTGAACTGGGCAAAAGGAAGAAGGGTGTGTGTCCGAGAAGAAATGTGAGGACCGTGGAAGCCAAATACACCGCCAACCAGCAGCGGGGTGCGCGTCAGGTAGCAGGGGAGTAAGCGGCAACTTGTGATGCGCTGAGAACAACGATGATGGGGCTTGAACACGAAGAAAACAGCACTCGTGTGCAGAGACGAACACAACAAGACAAGGACAAGGAAGCACTCACTCAGCCGATGCACCGGCGGTTGGCTCGAGTGCCTAGAAACGTGACATTCTCGTTATGACCATCCTCGAGCCTTATACGGACACAAGCTTACGTCATCACCATTTCTGGGCAAATGTTGTGAGGTTAGGGCCAGGAGGAAGGGAAAGCAAAGCAGCAGGCAAAGGAGGAAACGTACGACGGCCCTGCGACTTTCGCGCCGTTGCTCCTCGCCTTCTTAGAGGTTGTCTTCGCCGGTGCCTTTCGCTGCTTCTTCGGTGCTGGTTCCTGAGAGGGATGGTACAGTTTCATTCGAGTTGCTTCGAGGATGCAAGAACGACGCACCATAGCAACCTCGGGATCAACAACACCCGCAGAAGTCCCCTCCATCGTGTCACTTGCCGTTGTGGCCTTATTTCTCGCCGAACTACGCGTTGCACGCGTCTGCTTGGGTTCTGCTGCAGTGTCCTCGGCGGCACGCTTACGCTGCAGAACAATTTAGACGTATGCTAACAGATCGCATGGGCAACACATACCTTCGGAGGCATTGTATATGTGTGTGGTAGGGGACGGTGAGAGCTGAGTGGATGTGGCGGAGAGCCTGAGTGGATGTGGCGAGAACAAAAGTGCAATTATCGCGAGCGACGCGTGCAGCTTCCAATGACCAGCGCGTGGCGTGGCGGTTACTCGGAAAGGAAGTGCCGGCGGTCTGGTCGTGGATGACAAAGCCATCGAGTGATCTTGCTTCTTCAAGCTTCAAGTTCTTTCTTACCGTCTCCACTAACGTTTACGACGACGAAGAGACAAGATGTCCTCTGAGGCCTTCAACCCGAATCCTACCATCTTCGTACCCACAAAGACAAAAACATCAGAGTCATTTGCCAAGCGAAATTCGATATGGCTCAACGACCCAGAAATTGACTCACAAGAAGACGAAGACGAAGAGAATGATGCAAGCGTGGAGGAGATTGATCAAGACGAAATATTTGGTCTGTATATATTGGTGCCACAGCACTCCTCCCGTAGTATCTACTAACTTGTTCATGGTAGACCTTATCCGTTCCATATCAGATCCTGAGCATCGTAGCATGACTCTGGAACAGCTCGCGGTGGTCTCAGCACCGCAAATCACATTCCACGGCTCGCCTTCGCGGCCGAGTCGTTTGACGGTGGAGTTCACCCCTACCGTGCCCCATTGTGGGATGAGCACATTCATTGGTTCGTTCTCCGTACCCAAACCCCCTCCACGACTCAAATTGAAGTTTGAACTTGCTATAGGTTTGAGTATACGGGTTCGGCTGCTACGGAGTCTTCCAAACCGCTTCAAGGTCGACATACGAGTCAAACCTGGCTCGCATCAAAGCGAGCACGCATGTACGTGACATACGCCGTTGTCTTCGTGAAACTAGCTCTCACATCGTACCTACTGCCCGTGTCATAGTAAACAAGCAGTTGAATGACAAGGAACGCGTAGCAGCAGCACTGGAGAATCCCGCACTCGTCGAAGTTTTGGAGCAGTGTTTGGCCGGAGCCACGGATTGAGTTGCATATTCTCGACGGTCTCAGGAGTCTCATGTCAAAATATGTGTGGTTTGCATTCAATTGAGTGCAATAGAATGTATCGGTAGATGATTGTGCAGCTTGTTTGACCACGTCCAATGTACTGTATCACCATCCATCGTCCGTCCACCAGGGGAGAGAAGGAAACGTGACCACTGGTATCATGATCATGAGAAATCATGTACGCTTCCTGACTGCCCTGACATGCCAGCACCGTGAGTCCGGTATGTCTCCCGCTCATCCATGTGCCGACAAATGTTCAAGCTCAGAAAAATAAGCTGCCAGTTTGGACGAGTGTATAGGACTTGATGCAGTGCGCCCCAACTTCCTCAGAGTGCATGAGACTCCTAAACCTGGACACACTCTCCCGAGACCGGACAAATCACAACAGCCTGTTACATGTAGCTGCCCCTGCAAACGGAAGATATCACTAAAGGGCAATCTTGTGTACTAGAAATATGCCGTCAGCGATCGTCGGACTCGTAATTCATCAGTAGTAAATGGTTTTGTGGCATGTGGATGAAACGTCGCATCTCAAGAGGACAACCTTCTTGTGTCGAACACGGTCTGTTCTGCAGAGCGCAAACGGTCTAAGTATGCCGCCCCTGCTCCGTCCCTGCTCCGCATGGCTGATCATATATGCCTCGTTTTATCACACGCAACTTCACTTCAAGAAAGGGCAGCGCAACAACCGATTGTACGACTGGAGAAAGGCGTGTCGCGAATAGCGGTTACAACGATCGTATAATGCACCGACAGAAATCGGGGATACAGCGCACCGTGGACGGCTTAAGAAATCGGCCAGACAATTTGTGGGCGCGTTGGCAACGTCTCAAACAGCACAGACGAATGGAGCTGAGCACTGGTTTTGCGCCTTTTGCTCCGTTCACGAGTGAACAGTCACCGTGTTGTCCGCTAAACACACGGTTAGAATAATAGGAGGCCGGAGAAGGGCGTTGCTCACCGCACGAGTTACATACCTGAGGCGCAATGCAGATGAAACCCAAACCTAACGGGGAGACCGTCATCGGGGTTTGCAACCACACTATGCACATCGCATCATGAGATATCTGAGACATTCGGCATGCAAGTATGGGTACGGAGGTGCGTAACACAAGTAGTTGTGTTTAACACATAAATCTCCACTGGCTTGTCAAGAGGCTGTGGCGGGGAAAGAAATGACGACAAGACGGATCGGTGGAAACGACCCATCTCGTATCCTCAAGGGAGCTGTAGGTTAAGTCAGTAAGCGTAAGATTTATGGACGCATGCTGACTGGTTCGTAGTACCGATATGAGTGAGGACACATTTGGCGGCATTCAACGGATTGGCGTCGTCGCTCTCATCCGCCTCTCCGAACGTTGCACAGCCTTGAGGTTACCAGGCGCAAAGTGGGCGACCTAGCGCAGCCGCACTCGCGACCATCATAGGTGCTTACCGTATGACGCTGGATATGATCATCCGGTAGCACCGACGGCGTGCAGCGTTTCTCACACGCGCATCCGACTTGCTTTGTGCACCAATCAATGGTGTGCGCACCTGGCTGAAGGGCACATGGCGATGTACAATCAACCGTGTGCAATGTTGTAAGTAGCAGTACAACATATGTTTGAGGCATACGAGGACTGACTGACGGGCGGAGGACAACGTAAACAACGATGCCGTTGTCCTTCTTTACGCCACAACAGCTCGAAAGGCAAAAGGACCTGACGTTTGCGGGAGTTTGTTAGTAGTTCAAAGGCATATGTCCACAGGCATCCACAGTAAGGAACCAGTCAGGAGCACGAGCTTGATGTTTGGGCGGAGGACAATCAAAAGATTGTCAAGCCAGCGTCAGCCGCTCGAAAGAATACAAGGCCAACTCTTGCAGCGTACCTGGTAAGACCTGATCCTTCATGCCCGAACCGGTGGTCCGGATGACCAAAGGGGAGGTGGCTTTGATTACCATAAACAAGTAACAAGCGTGGATTGACAGGCCTCCTGCACACAGTGGTGACTGCCTTGTGGGAGTTCGAAGCTCCTGTGAAATTCCTTGAACACGCGAGGGCATATGTGCGCTGACTGTCTTCCCTCCGAAGATTCCTACATTTCAATCAAACCCCGGGGCTGCTAGAATGGGAACGATGCACAATTGTTGTTCTGCACGGTTACCGACTTATTGTTTGTGTCGGGCGATGGTTATCGCAGCTTGGTCTCTGGCATCTTCCGGTGGGGGAGTTCGGGCAAGAAGCGATCTCGGATATCCGCAAATAATCAGTCGGTTGCGTCGAGGAGGGTGTTGGCTGTTGCACAGGATTTCTGACCTGGAGAGGGGAGGTTGGAGGGAGAAAGAGACGCCGGGAGTATTGTTTTCTGGCTGATCTCGTGATTGCCGTTTGCGAACAACAGATTCCTTTTTGGGACCGGGAGGGAGAACAATAGGGAGGCCTTGTCTCGCGTTTATATATTCCAGCCTCCATCCTCGCACAAAATGGCACTCTCCCCTCACGCGCCGTTTCCTTGCGCATCCCTGGCTTTCGTCTTCTCTTTCTCCCCATTTCCCCCTCTGTAGCCGTACAAACCATGCCTCGTCTTGGCCAATGCTTGTCAAACACTGTAAGTCCAATATCTCATACTTACTGCATTTCATGGCTGACACATACCCAACGATAGGATTCACACTACCCCTCAAGTACAGAGAGCTTGCTAGAACAACCATCAGGTTCGCAACGAGTCAAGTACCAGGGCGCAGGGTCGCACTCTGCGTATGATTTCATCCTCGACACCGAAGACCGTCCATCACCTATCGATGTCTCGCTCGTTCTGCCGCACTACCGCGCAAAGAACCAGCCAGTTGACCACCGGCTGAGTATGTATGTAGGCAATGACTCCAACGACGCCATCAAAGTCAAAGTCGTATGTCGCCATTACTTTCTTGATCGTTGCTCGTCCTCATTGATGCCTTGTGTCTATAATTTTAGTGTCGCAACTTCACCCCCGCACGCTCGACGAGATTCCATCTCGAAGTCGTTTCATCGTCGAACGCAGATATCACTGTCTGGTTACCTTCCGACTTCAAGGGCCACATCCATCGATCTGCCACCTGCAAGAAAGTTGGATTCTCTGCAGGGTTCACGAACAAGATCATGCAGAACGTCTATGTCACTCAATCCCGGCGGCCGTCTGTTGTCTCTACCAACCAACACTCGAGTCCCGAGCAGCGCTACACCGACATCTACATCTCCGATACCGATCCCCGTACACAAGAAAAGTGGGGTTTCAACCCGGAGTTGGAGGAGGACGACGTGATCGTTGACACCAACGGCGGCTCGGTGATGTTCAGGATGTGGGATATCCAGAGGGGTGAACCTGAGGCGAGATGCAAGGAGGCGTGCAAGAGGATTTTCGGCCTTGGATGGTGTGCGAAGCGCAGCCCAGAGGTCGAGATCGATTGGGATTTCCTTCTTGACGATTGATCATCCTCTCTCCTCTCATCTCTGCACATACACGCCCCTTCTTCGCTTCTGCTTTCCACCTGCACCATATTCGTCCCGGGTCTTACGTTGCATTTCTGTTCCTCACATCGTTCATCTGCGCAAACTCACTGTAGCATCAACCATTCTTAGATCCGCCTTTTCAGGGCGACCCCCACTGTAGCAATAGCTCCTCCTCCTAGTTCAGCTCTGTATACCATCTTATATCTTAGGGCATGATCCTTCTCTCATATGTTCGTCAGATTATTATGTTGGTTGTAATCTCAACAGTATGCCTTTATGGTCCTAGTTATACATGCTATCCTCTCGTGATTCATCCTCGTCAATCATATTTGCTGAGCTCAAGGCTCGATAATCTTCGACTGTACCCGGTGCACTGGAGTAAGGGTTGACAATCTGTGGCGCAAATTACCTTCAAAGTTGGCGAACACAGCCTCATCTTACATCACCCTCAACTGAGGTCAAATAGAGACCGTCATCACTCGATACATCAGTCTGTTGCTTTTGCTTTTGGTACACTGATATGTGAGATGCCGATGTTGTTACAAAGTGCAGGGTATACAGTTCTACTGTAATCCAGGTATTATGGTAGAAGGCCGACCGCCTGTCCACACTTCTCTACAATCCAAGCCAAGAGGTTCAACCACCCGTAGAACACCATGGGTATCACACCCATAAGCAGATTGCCTATGATACCGCGGCGCGTGATAGTCTCCCAAAGTTCTGTCTTGATAGTGTACAGCACGTTGTACGTCTTGAACGGCCCTACCAATCGGTAGAATGGTGTGAACGCGGCGCCAAAGCTGGACATTGCACCAAGAAGAATCAGCGGAAGTAGCATCATGTTCGAAAAGACAAGACGCACCAATAGCAGACCATCACGTGAAGCCCGTACTCTCGCCAGAGTTCCCATAAACCTGGCGCAGCGCCAATATCTTTGGCGAGTGTGCTCATATACGTTCCATGGTCCACGCCGTATTTGATCCGAGCATGTTCTTTCACGAGCAAGTGATAATGAGGAGGCGAAAGTGGCTGCCGGACCTGGCCTTTCAACAGTGAAATCCAGAAGAACGCTTGCATCTCTGTGATCGGAGGGATAGCACCTGGAGACGGAAACGTGTGTGAGGAGAAATAAACCCATATGGGAGGACTTTAACGAAACATACCGACACCAGGTCTCACAAACCCAATGAACGCCACACTCTCATCTCCCGTTCTAACGATATTCCGAACATCAGCCTCCCCAGGAGTAGGATACCCGCCCTGGGGGTCAAACAACCCGAAGTCTTGCTTGTATCCCGTCGCGAAAATGACCGTATCCGGTCGGACATCTCTACGCGCCATCCGGATGGCGTCTTTGCGTTTAGACATCGGGAATACCGCTCGGCCATTGGGAAGAAATTCCGTGGGGAATGGCGCGAGGTCGACCGTAAAGTCAGTTTGTGGAGGCATGTCTTCTGGTGGGTCCACGTAGGAAGAGATGTAGTCCATCCATTTTGGACGGCTCCGGTACGGTCGGTTGATGTAGGGCATGGCTTTGTGCGACTATATGGAAACGTTTCAGTCCAGACAACCGCTTTTGGATGATGCTGGGATCACCTTATTCAGAAAGACATATGCACGGCCGAGACGATCTGGCTCTAACTCCCCAACCTAATGAAGGGTGAAAACTGTGAGTGCGTATTACGCGAAACAGCAGAAGTAGCCGAGTACCCATTGATCACATCCCGCTTGCGTTCCTACACAGAGCTAGTGTCACTGAACTATCATGGATGATGGGTGATGCTACTTTACCTGTGAGAAGCCACAGAACGCGTTTGATCACGAAGTCAGAAACACTTCGAATAATGTGTTGAGAAGCATACAAGATATGAACGTAAAGAACTTACAACCAGCGAATGTGGGAAGCTGCAACCCAAGGATGCTACAGACGATCGAAGTAAAGTCTTCTGGTACTATGTCCTGTATAGTGGTTACGCACAACGTAGGCTGTCTCAGCGAAATTCGTGATCAGTCCATCGATAGGGACCGGATTTTTGGATTCGAACTTGAAACCCAGGAGGGAAAAGTCATTCTATCGGTAGTATGAGCGCACTGATTCGGCACCTCAATTTCTGCCATGGCACTTACAAGAACCTTCGGGAACGATAAGAACCTGGCTCGAGCATTGAGCCGTATACCGACCGATGACAAGCAAAACATACGAGACATACCCAGCCCGGGAACATAATGTGACCTCCTTCGCACCCGCCTTGGCAGCTTCATATGCAATATCCATACCCGTCTCGCCTGTACCGAGAATCATAACCCGTCTTCCTGCCAGTTGCGAACGTGACTTGTACTCGGCAGAGTGATATACTGCTGGCTTGATCTCAGCATTTGCATTGGCTTCGAGCACATACTCGATCCCAGGAATCTTCGGGATTGCCGGCACAACGTGCAGCCCGGTGCATACGGCAATATATGGAGTGTGGATCGTTGTGTGGGCTAGATGTAAACGATCAATACCGCAACAAGGATATGTGAGAACGAATGTATTTTACAATCTTCCCATTCACCGCCATGACCCCTCCGCACATATGAGACAAGATGACCTCCTTGAGGGGCTCGGGATATTTTAGTCACTTTGCTATGGAGTAGAATACGGTCCTCTATCTTGAAGTCTTTGCAGTACGCCTTCAGATAGTCTACGTACTCCTACGAGGCGCAGACTTAGCAAAGACAGCCCACGAATACAAATAGTTATTGGTTCATACCTCCAACGTCAAATGGTCGGTATGCGAAAGTGACAGGCGGAAATCCGAGAAGGAGGTCAATTGCTTAGATGACACCAAGTTCGCGTTCTAGGAAGAGTATTCATCCAGCGTCCGCCCATGACGGCACCTGCACTCACCTCATAGGACCGATACCGAAATGTCCCTCCAATGTCATCCTCCTGTTCCAATATAAGAGGGTCAAAAGGAAACGCATCCGTTGCTGCCTCGAGCAAGGTCTTGCATAGCACCAGACCTGCTGGCCCAGCACCAATGATAACGACTTTCATGTTGAACTCGGCAACGTCGTATTGTCGCCGTGAAACCGCGTTTGGCTATGGATGACAGTGGTGAACACGAGTAACGGATCTGTCGAACCCATTTCCACGCCTGTCTGGATGGCCCGGTGGAATGAGCGTTTGAGAGGATGTCATTGTTCGGCGTCAAACGCATCCACTGTCAAAGAGGAACGACTGACTGTCTTCCGCCTGTACTAGAGGCTGACTGTGGGAGCCTATGTCAACCTGAGTGTTCCGAGTCGGGTCATTGGTTTGGCTACACATTATACAGCAGGTAATACTATGGCACTCCTGATAACTACTTATACATCAAAGGTGCCCTTGTCATAAGCACTAGGTCCCTAGCTGAGTGCTTTCGTCTGGAGACAGAGATCACCGATCATAAGTAATGGCCATACATATGTAGGTCTGTAAGATCTGGCCTTGCGTGTCGTAAGCAGGTGCAACCTTGACGATGCCCGCACCGACAACCTTGAGAACGCAGGTGCGGCCGAAGGGGTCTGGCACGTCAATATCCAAAGAGACTGCAAGCACTAATCAGCACGGCGAGAGCATCAACTCGGGTGCATCAAGGGTATTGGATAGATTATCACCTACGGTATCCCGGTTGTTCTTGACGATACCCTTCGATCCGATCTCTCCAATAACCTCAGCATGTGAGATGGCAAATCGCGGTTCCAATCGTCTTTGTGGTCTGACCAGTCCCGTATACCGGTGCAGGCGTAAACACGCTGGGGAACGACAGAGCTCGCAATAATGACTATATGTACGTGTGCAGGGATTGCTACAATGTTGGGTTGATTGATCCAACGAGACGTTCTTCGTGCGCAGCTTTGAGACGGACGTGGTTCACTGGGATCTCTTCATCCGGAAGCCATGGTCCATCGAGCTGCGCAAAGTGTGCTATCCGGCGAAGGGTGTGAAGAGATTCCACCTATATAGTAGGTTTCGAAGTATCTGGAATATAAGGGCCTCATCAGCGGGTCCCTAATAGCGAGAGCGAGAACAACGCACCCGGATAATGAATGACATTGCAAAAGCGGGGGATTAATCATGGTTAATCGGCACAGGAAACGTTTTAGGTTTGGACCTGACGGGTTTGTGAATCCTCTGCGACGCTACGCAGTATTGGTTCGACGGTAGAGATGGGATGAGCCAATACCGCACACATACCAGGGTCAAAATCAAAGGATGGAAGCAACCACTGGCAACCTTGGTCTGGCAACTGTTGCCCTCATGCGATCGCGGGGGTTGATTTATTCAACAGCGCAGCATTGGCGATCTCCAGCAGTCAAAGCGCGACTTTGTTGTCAGTTCTCACCACGGCTGAACGATGCCACAAGTTAAGCAATGATCAAGAAAGGATACAGGACATGCATGAACAACCTCACAATCAGCCATAGAGATATAATCGTTGTATCATGGTAAAGAGCAAGCGCACGTGATCTGATTCGGGGAACGCCGAGGATAATCTTAGGGCTTGCGCCCGTCGTTGCTGACGACGACGACGCACACTTCGACGACGGCAGCGATGTCCAGCAAAGCAGGCGGCCTCTATGGAGGCATTCAATTTTCATCCTCACAAGCTGTCACTCCTGCACCATCTTCTCATTCCTCCCCACCAATAGCCCGTTCCCAAGCTGAAGTGTCAACAACCAAAGCAGTCCCACCCACGACCGCAGTCCCCGCGACGGCGGAACCCTCTTCGACATCTGTGGCTGCAACGACGGATGCAGCGGGTGGTTCAGGAAAATCCACAGCCGGTATTCCTCTCATTATGCAGCCTTGTCTCTGTGCAGCTCGTTATTCACACGCCTCATCCATGCTATTCTCCCGTGGTCAACCCAACCTCCCGTTCCATGCAACCTAGGATGGTCCGCTAGTCTTGCGTTTGCCCCTGTGCGCCGCAATGTGCCCAAGAAACCCGCCTCGCTATCGCAGCGATTGCCTGCCGGGATTACTGCCGTCCCAAACGCAGCCTCGGCCACGATTTCCAGCACCGCGATCATGTATTCCGCGCCAACCGTCATTGAAGATCCCAAACTAGCGACAGCTACTGAAAATTCTGCTACACCGGGGTCACAGGGATGGGGAAAGAAGGTCAAGCCGCCATCCATGATCTTGGACGAAGACGTGAATGGATTCAACGCGAAGAGGGGCGGTAAGAAGGCCGGAGGAAAGAAGAATAGAAAGGTGTGTGATTACAGAAAGCAGCATGAGCATCTACTTCATCTCATCATCGCGACTCCAACTATAGAACAAACATGCCATTGCTGCCCCTTCTTGGGACCCCACGGAGCAGTATGACCCTATGCGTCCAAATGACTACGGCGAGTACAAGATATACCAGCGCAGGGAACAAGAGGAGCGTCGGGAGCGCGAAGCTTTGGAAAGACGAAGGGACGCAGAGCGGAAGCGCTATAGACGGAGTAGCAGTTACTCGGATAGCGAGGCTAGTGCATCTGAGGATGAGCGGCCCAGGAAGACAGGTCAGTCGTTCTCCGTGACACTGTGAATATGTCTTTTACTCTTCACAGGTCGATATGAGGACGACGACGACGACGCACCTCGTGGTATTGGATCAGCGCCGGGTCCAGCACAACTCGACACCAACATGACTGGAGATGAGGCATACCTGCGTCGCGTCGCGTTATCACAGGGATTCAATTCGGTTCCGCCGCCCGCCCAACAACATATCGCAGACACTTCGTTCCACCCTCCACCTCCACCTGTTTCAACATTACCCATGGAGTCTCCTCGAACGACAAGCCTCGCGCAATCCGGAGAAGAAGCCTATCTTCGGCGGCTCGCATTGTCACAAACGCATCGGCCACAGGACGACGTCGTTCCCGGGACCAATCCCCCTCAGGCCGTCACCGTGAAAACGGAACCACCGACGTTAGCGTACAATCCATTTTTGCCGCCTGCAACTGTACCACCCCCGCCGACCGCATTACCGCCGTCACTGTCGGAGGAGAAGGTACGCACCAGTCGGGAGGCAGCCGCGGCGATCGCCGCAAAATTGAAGGCTATGGCTCCTCCGCCTGAAGCTGGCGATTCGAGCAATCCCGCGGAGCAAGATGAGCCCGCGCCCACCAAAAAGTACGTGTTCCAAACTCTCTTTTCCTTCAGGTGGGAAAAAGTCCTCATTTTTGTTGTTTCTTACCTAGACCAGACCCACATGGATTCGCTGCAAGGCTCATGGCCAAATGGGGGCACAAGGAAGGGCAAGGTCTGGGCGCCGACGGAACCGGTATCGTTCACGCCTTGACGATGGAACAAGTGGCTTCTGCGAGTAAAAACAGCGGCAAAGGGAGCGGCGGGGCTCCCGTGTCGAAGATGGGGAAAATCGTGAACAAGAACGAGGACTCGAAGGTGCGAGAGGACCGGGAAAGGTTCGGGGAGCCGAGTAGGATCGTGGTGTTGACGAATATGGTCGGGCCGGAGGACGTGGACGACGACGATCTTAGAGGCGACATCGGTGCGTTATTTAGTTCTATTTACTCTCTAACATGGAGTAATTCGTGATCTTTGATTTCCAGGCGACGAATGCTCGAAGAACGGCACCGTCGAGCGCGTGGTCGTCCACCTGGTGAACCCGCCGCCGACTGACGAAGAAGAAACAGTGCGTATCTTCGTGCAGTTCGCTGGTCCGGTTGGCGCTTGGAAGACCGTGCGCGAACTGGACGGGAGGTACTTTGGGGGTAGAAGGGTGCGCGCGAGGTACTTCGCTGAGAGGTCTTTTTTGCAAGGGGCCCTTGATATTCCGATGTAGTGTAATGTAGTTGGGTATTCCTTTTGCGTGGCTACGTCCTTCGTCTGATTATGAATTGTCGCCGCCGTGTTGTGTTCAATAACGGGAGCAGAGAAGACAACTCTGAAGCTGATGCTCACTATCATTACAAATGTCATCCATGGAGGATTGAAAGGTCACTCGATCGTAGTCTCGCTGAACAGAAGAACGCCAAGCGCGCTGAAAAGAATTGTAATTTGATTGTATTCGAAGCACGATTATGCTGTATAGATGACGGTTAGACGTCAGGTATAGGCCGATCTGCAAAGCAGTCTGCACAAGCACAGTACACACAAACGATACTCCTGTGCGCGATTCTCTCTCTCGAAAGATCATTGCAACACACGACGAACAGGAAGCAATTCAAATCGTGCTCTTCGGCTGTCCATCATCTATTCGATGATCATTGGCTTAGCTGAAAGCAAGGGGCCGTCATAGCAGGCCAAGTGCTCACCTCAATGACGTGTCATACACGCGAAAACCGTCATCTCATCGTACGACACCCAACCATCAATCCTTTTTCTCCTTCCCTCCGTCCACGAGATCCAGCGCGTCGTCGCCGTCCTCGACGTCTTTCTGTTCAGCCCACCACCGTCCCGCCTGAAGGGCCAAGACTCCTGTCAAGGCGACACTGCATACCAGATGAGAGGACGCGAGTTCGAATGTCGGCCCGCGAAGACTGGGAGGGAAGGGGGGCAGGGTGTCGGCTGATTGTATGGAGGAAGGTGAGGGGGAACCGGCGGACACGAAGGGAAGGGGTAGTGTGGTGAAATTGGTGAACAAGTCTGAACAAACGTTATCAGCGACGAGAAGTAGAGGTTGTTTGCGGGTTAATGCACGTACTCGGCAACACAGAGTAGAGGTATACAGCGACAGCTGTTCCGTATAGAACTGGAAATTCATTGCTGGATGTGAGATTGAGGGGCAGTAGGAATAATCACGAGGACGTACCGGCGCTGCCGCCGTCAAACATCAAGTTCCCGGCCCTTCCGTCACCCAAACTCCACAGTAAGGTCGCACCGCCGAGGACCACGACGCCGCCGTATATGTACAAGAGGACGGGGGGCATCCTCGAGAGGATGGAGTAGTAGGTCGCAGAGGTCCATAGTCTGAGATCCGTCTGCGTGGCAGGGGATTTCCACAGTGTCAGCGAATCCGCGATCCAGTGAGTAAACAACAGTCCTGTGATCGAGAGAAAGATTCAGAACGGGTAATGTGGCTGTGTCGACCAATACATACCGAGGAGAAACGAGACGGCGCATATGAAGATACTGATTCTGAGACCCGCCATCGTTGTGTGCGCCGTCGGAAGAGAACGAGGGTGGCGGTCGTGGTGGATAGAGATTGAGTTGGCCGAGGACAGAGAGCTCATACTAACAAGACGCCCGTGCTCTTCGATCATCGACACGTGGCGCGGACGCCCAACTTCTTTCCTCAGACTGCCACCATGCTGTCGCTGGCTTCACGCTCAAGGAGATTCATCACACCGTGTGCTCGACAGTGCAGGCCATGTACACAGCCCTCTTCGTCTCGGGCACTCTCGTCGCTGCCCCCTCGCTCAACGGACTCGCAACCGTTCCCATGGTTCATGGACCCGACGGACGGAAGCAGGCCAGCTCGCGCGACGATTGAAAGAAGTCTGCCCCCTCATCTCAGTCACGAAAGCACGCTTCCGCCTCTGCCAGCAGACCTGCCCGCGTCTAGCCCACTCGCTCATCTTCACGCCACCCTTCTGACCTCGCCGCATCTGGAGTCTGGAACGCTGCTCGTTCGAGAGCCCGTTAAGACCGATTTAGGGCCAGCATTGCCTCTGTCGCTTCCGAAGGGGCGGAGGAAACGGGGAGGAACGTATTTCGGTGAGGGCCTTGGTGAAGAGCTGGAGAGCGGGGGAATATGGGAATGGATCATGATTGCTCAGGTACGTGTTGTCTGTGGTACGCGTCTGTGCTGTGCTCAGCCTTGGCTTGCAGGTGAAGGATGGGGCAGAGAACCGCGGCGCGATCGAGTCCGTGATACGACAAGTGCGCAAAACCGTACGTGCCTACGCCTGACTACGACGAACCTATCTGACGCTGGACCCTACAGCTCCTGACGTCGACGCCGCCTGTTGTGCTCCCGCCAAACTCGAAGCGGACGGTGGAAGACGGATGGGCGATGCTAGACGCCGGGGATTTCGCGGTGCACGTGGTGAGCAGACAGGCGCGCGAGAGGTTTTTCCCAGAGCAGCGGCGGTTCGTGATGTAGTTGCCATATGCAGAAAGTACTGGCCCAAAATGGAATTGACGTCATTGGGATATCCTACGCCACCGTGGCCCACCCAGTAACCACTGACATCATCCTCTGATTTAGCATAAATATCCCTCGTCTGCCCCGTCTGCCCCTCCATAATTAATAATGGCTTTGAACGACAAGAACACCACTCTTTACGGCTCCCGCGGCACCGATGTCTATCCCGGCGTCGCAAACCCAACCGCCGCATCCCAGAACTCCGACCCCCTGGCCGCCAATTTCGTAAGTATCCTCCTGCTGTTAATTGACCTGGTGCTCACTCCGTCCAAGGTGACCGATCCTACCTCTGACGAGGCCGGCGCCGGCGCTGGCCCAGGCTTCGCCGGTGGACGAGATGCTCAGCGCAACTTCAAGGAAACCGCTGGCGTCGTCGAAGGTCGCCCCGGCATCATCGAGACTACCCACATCGACCCTCTCAATGAGAATGCCAGTACGTGCTCGGTCTCTATCCGTGGTTCCTGACCCTCAACTATGCTCTTAGACGATGACTGGGCCAAATCCAGAAATTCCGCTGGCACCGGAGTTGGGGTTGCGTCCGCCGCTTCTGGAGCGGTAAACTCTGCCGCATCAGTAGCTTACAGTGCTGCTGGCGTTGCTGCTGGCGCCGCCAAATTGGCCTACGGCACTGCTGTGGGAGATGAAGCTTCCAAGAAAGCGGGAAGAGAAGCCGTTTGGGGCAAGGATGCCTAAGTAAACGGCGCTGCGCAGTAAGAGGTCGAAGACCGCATAATTTGTACGATTAGGACAATGCTACCATCTGCTGGACAATACGTTTTTACGTTGGCGTTGTTGCGGTTTCCGCGTGATATTCGACACTGTTCATCGTCTGGATGGGGTTCAGCACTCTTCGGAATAGCAGTGGTATCTGGTTACACGACACAATCACATGAAATTCGAGGGCGAGGCTGGCCACCACGTACATTCCCATGATCTCCGAGTCACTCACCTTCTTGACACTGCTGACTTCGTGGGGTATCTACAACAATGCGAATAGCATCCCGGGGTTTGCGGACTGACATCATGCTGCGATATTCTGGACGCTTGAGTGCATACCGCTGTACTCAGTCAGCATCCCACTTTCCCCACCGCGCTGTAAACTTACAGATTCAAGTTGCCACGTACGGTTTTGCGGCGGTCAGTCAGCATCTATGTACCACTGTAGGCTACAGCATCGACGAATCCAAACACTGTCTTTTCAGCACTGCAAAGTGGACTGATCTGAATCAAATGGGGGCTGAATACGATTAGATTAGATTAGCGCTCTAATTTGTGACAGTTCGAAGTTCCTCCGCATTTCCTTCCCAACCAAAGCTCTGTCGGTCAACGTTACAAACTCAATCGCCGCCCCACGAAAATGACCCTCGGTGACACACAAGGTATTGCTTTGTTGAATATGGATGTCATAGAAACCCGCTGACTTCTGGTGTAGAGGCCTCACCCCAACACCTGAGGTTATCCGAGTGAAGTCACCGTCGTCTGCGCTCCCTGTGCCAACGGCATGGATTTCCGTTTATGCTACGGCCCAACGCTAGCAGGAAACCTGCGCGCGCTGCTTCAATACAAACTCTTACTTTGTCTGGACGGATGACATATGGTCGTTTGTCTCACAATGTGTAGACCATGACATGATTCCAGTTTAACGGCGCGCTGGCAGGTAGGGGCCCGTCCCTTATCAGTTTGGGCATCGCTAAATTCGGTGAATGTTCAAGTTTGGGGACGGGAGCAGAACAGCATTAGAGCTTCACTCGTTGGGGGGGGCGGTCAGATCCTGACGCAATGACCGGCAATCGGTATTTCTGACATCGGTATCCTCAAGGGAGATCGCTCGCAGCGCAAAGGGCTGACCCAGGTAGTATTTAAGAGTCAACCGAAGAGACACCCCAAGATCGTTGTAACCGTCTGCCCAAACAACCACATCCCCCTTTCACTGCCTGTCCCTTGTCTTGTTCTTGTTCGATTCAATCCCAAATGACGGTCTCGGCGCAATCCAAAGCATCCTCGAACGCTGCGCCGAAGAGCCTGATGAGCCGCATCAAGTGGGTTAACCTGATTGCGCTCACTATCACTCCGTTGGTTGGCGCGTATGGTGCGCTCTATACCCCGCTTCAGGGGAAGACACTGGCTTGGTCTATTTTCCTGTATGCTTTTGCTATGTTAGGTGCGTCACCTTGGTTGTGTAAATGTGGGCGGCACATACTGACGACTCGATATAGGTGTTACTGCTGGTGTGTATCGCCGAATTCTCGCTTGATTGCGGTAATTTTTAACACGCTATCCAGGATACCACCGGCTATGGTCACACAGGTCGTTTATCGCATCTACACCTCTCCAGATATTCCTGCTTGCAGGTGGCGCGTGCGCTGTCCAGGGCTCTGCGTACTGGTGGGCCCGCGAACATCGCGCACATCATCGTTACACGGACTCCGAACTCGACCCATACAGCGCCAAGAACGGGTTTCTCTACACTCACCTTGGGTGGATTGTTCTCAAGAGGGACAGGGCTCCTGGGCCCACCGACGTTCGTGACTTGCAGAAAAACAAGTTGGTGCAGTGGCAACACAAGAACCTTTCGATCCTGATCCCTATCTTCGGCTACGCCATCCCTGCTATCGTTCCCGGATACTTCTGGGGTGACTGGGCTGGCGGATTCTACTACGCCGCCTTGCTGCGTCTCACTTGCGTTCAACACGTATGTTCTCCTCCGTGCCATACTCAGCCTAGCATTGATTCTCATTGATATCCATCAGTCGGTCTTTTGCATCAACTCCCTCGCTCATTGGTTGGGCGACGCTGTTTTCGACGACAAGCACACGCCGCGCAACCATCTCCTCACCGCCGTGCTCACCATGGGAGAAGGCTACCACAACTTCCACCACCAGTTCCCGATCGACTACCGCAACGCCATCAAATGGTACCAGTACGACCCTACGAAGTGGTTCATCGCCATGTCTGCGTGGCTCGGTCTGTCGTCGAACTTGCAGATGTTCCCTGACAACGAGATCAGGAAGGGGAGGTTGACGATGTCGTTGAAAAAACTGAAGAACGTCCAGGACCGCATCAAGTGGCCCGTAGAGTCGAACCACCTCCCCGTCGTCGATTGGGATACATGTGAGTCCTACTTATGTTTTTTGTGTCTTTTTCGGCCCTGACCGCGCGTCCTTTTGGATTGGTTCGGTTCCAGTCCAAAAGCAATCCGAGGAGACACCGCTCATCCTGATCTCCGGCTTCATCCATGATGTTTCCGGGTTCGAGCAGAAGCACCCCGGTGGCCGCACCATCTTGATGCAACACGTCGGCAAGGACGCTACTGCCGCTTTCGGCGGAGGCGTGTACGATCACTCCAACGCCGCTTACAACGTACGTTTTCTCTTCTCTTCGCGTCTCTGTAGCATCCAGTGCTGATACTTCTGCTTGGGGTGCCCAGCTATTGGCTATGATGCGCGTTGGCGTCCTTGAAGGCGGCGTCGAGCACGTCAAGTTTATCACCCCTTCTGAGAAGCTGCGGATCATCGAGCAGGAGCGTGCTGGTGGTGTTGAACCGTTACGCCCCGTTGTGTAACGTGGCCGTAACGTTTGGATATTACAGGTCGTTATCTTTTCTTGAGCATTTGTAGACCCCCATCTTAGAAATTTTGACCTCAAAGCATGTATTTATGACCTGCACGGCTACCTCGGTGAACTCCATATATTCATTGTATTCATTGATCGTTCTGTCCACAGTGTGATTTGAGCCGTATGAAACCCGGAAAGGGGCGCATGGGCCAAGGATCACATCCCCAGTAAACGACCAGAGCACACATTCCATCAGAATATAAGTACAAAACATCTCGTATACGCCACCCAGACCTTCGCTCAGTCGGACTTGGACGACGACCAGGGACCAGCCTTCCAAGAATCAACCCACAACTTGACTTGTCCCGCGTCGATGCGCGCAGCATTTCTCAACGTCTCGCTGATATTCTGGGCTTTACGATTGTCGAAGTGAGGTTGACCGCCAGCGTCGACCGAATGCTCGGCGTAGAGAGCCAAAGGGACGGCGTTGCTGGCGTTCCCTACGTTTCGGAAAAACCGAAGGAGCTTGATGGCGGGCTGGGGGTACGTGCGTTTCGTCAGTACCTACGCTTCGAGATATAGGACTGGCTTTGAGAGTGATGCGCACCACATCCTTCAGGTCTGTCCGTCTCATATATGCTGATTGGGCTTCTAGCCTTGATACCCAATCGTCGAAAGGAACCAATTCAAGGGGTCCTCCTATGACCTGTTTGATCGCAGTAAAGACTTCCTGCCAGGGCACCGGATGAGGGTGGACGAGGTTGACCACCGCTGGTAAGGACTCGGTCGACAAGATCGAATCCAAGACAAAGCGGCTGGCGACGTCGACAGGAATCCACGATATGTTCTGTGAGAGTTTCATTGAGCTTCCTTCGGATTATGTGTTTTACGTTCGCTGTATGCTTACGCCTGGCAGAATGGGCAGAGCCCCCATCGAGATACTAGACTGGATCATGATTGGGACCCAATCCGTCGAGTTCCATGCGCCGGTTATCGTAGACCCGGAAATTTGTCCAATCCTCACGGACGTGGTCTCTAGTCCTCGAGCCCTTGCATTGGCGAGAAGCTGTAGGGCCTAGCATAAGTTTTCGTCGATAACGTATACGCGATATATGAACTTACTCTCTCAGCAACATACTTCGACGACCCGTAGCCGGTACCTCCTGCGACAGCAGGATCCATAAGCACGTCTTCCGGAACTGCACCGTTCCTTACATCCCAGTGCTGTGCGCCCGAGATGGAAGACGAAAACAAGATCTTCACGTGTTTCTTGCATAACGCGCAAAAATCAATCATTCCCCTTGTGCCAGCGACATGGCTCTCGAACGAGCTGAGCGAGAGGTTGAAGTCGAGCTTCCAAGCATTGTGCACAATGTGAGTGACCGATTGCACGACCTGGATGCCGGTCGTTAGTTCCCATGGTTGGAACAAAAACGTAAAAACGTACGGACGCACCTCTTCTAAATATTTGGGCTCAAGTCCCAAGCCCGGCTTTGAGAGGTCTCCGGCCAAGGTAACCAGCTTCGGTGACTGCAATAGGTCCACGGGAAGACCCCTGGACTTGAATGAAGATTCGAGTCGAACAATCGGATCAGTGCCTCTGTCGAGTGTGTAGATCTTCTGAATCCTAGGGTCAGACAGCAGAGAAACAAGGATGTGTGTCCCGAGACTTCCTGTCGATCCTGTCAGCAATACGACTGGGCTATGAGTCGCTGCTTCACCCTTGAAGGTGAACTCAGGCATCCCTGCGGAGTACTTGTCGATCATGAGATTGATTTCCTCCACCACATCTTTCGGTGCTCTCTCCACTGCTTGCTCAGTTCGACCTACGGCTTGCACAACTGCGAATGCGAGCTTTTCGAGGGTTGGGTGTGTAAACACAATTTCATGCGGAATGCGAGATGCGGCTTTCTGGATAGAAGGCTCAACGGATGATCGAAGAGCGTTGATGATCCGATTTCGTAGAAAGGTGACACTTAAGCTGTGGGATAACGTGCAGTGTGAGCCTCGACTGATGGGCCGTCAATGATCCATAAAGCACCGACCTGTCGAAACCCTGGGCAAAGATGTCGACGGTGCTGTCCAGTTCTCGACCGTTTGACACTGTGCTGGCTTGACATAGAAGCCATTCTTCAACAGACGCAACATCCCAGGATGTCGGCGGATCGACTTCCTCGTTACCCTCGAGATTTGAATATCTGTCAATGTCATGAGTTCATGAGCTCGTACTAGACACACGTGAGAGGAATAGCGTACAACTCCTCGATCTCCCCCTCATAATGCGCCAGGACCATCTTGCGAATGACTGTTCCCTTGGGCGCACGCATCATTGGCTTGGCCGGGTCCGTGAAGATGATAAGATCCCTAAAAATACGAGCGAACGATGGTGCCAGGGCATTCGCCCCCTCAATATATGGCCTTTGTTAACACAGGGATCCATTAGTAGTTGCTTCTAATAGATCGTGAAACTACGTACCAAATCCTTTCTTTCATCTGCCTGACGCCACGCTCGTCCATAGGATGGAAAGCAAAGTCGGGACGGGGTTCAATCAGAACACCTGCCTGGTTTTTACCGCGACCAAACATGATGGCACCGTTCACAAATGGAAGAGATCCGAGGAAGCTTTCTTGCGGTATTGGTACGATCTTTTCGCCTACATGCTGTTAAGACGCAGGAAGTGCCAGTCAAGCTGAAGCTCTTACCAGAACCTAACACGATAACGTCATCTGTGCGACCGACACTACGTGTGGCATGAGAATTTAAATATGAACGGGAAGGAAGTTGACCTCACATGCGCCACAAACCCTGTTTGGTGGGATGAGGCTCCCAAAGGTCAGACGTTGCATACCCATCCGAGTCTGGTAGATTTTGGATTGCTGGTTGATGCCGCGGCCCAGACTAGATGTCATAATGTCAATATGAGCGGGGTAAAAGTTGATTGTAAAGCTCACCATGAGATGCAGTTCATATGTTCCGTCACCTTGTGGAACGAATACGGGGTTTGCTCCGGCTGAAAACTGCATCCAAGCCCAATCCTGACTTGTTTTGCGCTTGCTATCCAGACCTTGAGAGTCATCCACATCAAACACTCGCGAGGGACTCCCGAATTCTGTTCCACCATAAACGGAGAACAGTCTGACGCCAGCTGCTGCGAGTTTGGCGCCGTTAGCGTCAGAAAGTGGACCGCCAGCAAAGCCCTATTCAATATGAACCTCTGGTGATTATTCTCTCGCGCGATGATGACTCACTAAGATCTTCAATGACGAGAGGAACTTGACTGCCGCTGGGGATTGAGACCACACCTACGTAGTGTCAGTACATCGGAGAGGTGGGAATTCATTCAAGAACTCACCTCGATAAATGCAGGGATACTGAAAATACCGTCGCAGCCCGTAACTTGAGCAACTTCGAGAACGTTCTGTGGTGTCGGGATGATCGGTGGCGCCGGGGATTGAGGCGCATAGAGGCCAACGTATTCGCCACTAGATAACGGAGCGTATAGTTGCATGAAGATCGCCAGCGTATGGAATGAAGGAAGAGCTGCAGCGGCCCAGCGCACATGATGCTCGCGTCCACAAATGCGGAGACAATCTGATTTTTTATTTCGTTAGAGTGTTTTTGGGTGGTATCTTAGGTACGCACCACAGCTAGCCCATTGCAGGATGGTAGTGTTGGTTTGAGGAATAGGTTTCGGGAACCCAGTGGATCCAGAGGAATGGAGATAGAGAACGATGTCGTCCTGCTTGCCTGCGACGACGTTCTCCGGGTACGGGTCAACGTTACGCTCACTACCCTTAGCACCTATTGTTGGAAAGATGGCGTGCAGTTCAGGGAGTTGCACCAGCTCAATTGCTTCCCCCTTTTGGGCCATCACGAACTGTACAGCTGCGGACAGTGCTGACAGAGCTGGCTGCACAACAACCTTCCGACAGCCAGTCTTCTCAAGCATAGAACATACGCCTTCGGGAGAATTTCGTGGAGACATAGGGAAAGGCTAATATCTTTGATCAATCTCGTGACAAATAAATTCCTTTGAACTCTCCACACACCTTGAAACCTGCTCTCACCATTCCAACAATAAGGGCAAGATAAAGAATCGAATCACAGTGGATAAGGATGGCCACGATTTCGCCATCCTTACCACTTCGATTTGGCCTTAATGAATGTGCTACGCGGTGCGTTGCCTGCGCATATTCGAAAAAGGTGATTGACTCGACCTCAGTATTCCCTTGAGAGGGAAAAACAGCCCACAGAGACGAGGGGTTGTATTCTGCATGAAAATCTACCCATCCAGGAAGTACGGGAATTGAACCGTCCAGAGGAGGAAGCAGTAGTTTCGGTGACATAGAATGTTTGCTGAGGAAAAGATATAGGGGGAGGGGGTTTGGGGTATAGAGTCGATACCAAAGTAAGGCCGAGGTTATGACTACTCACAGACCTCGAGTATGGTCCATAAAGTCACAGTCCTAGCTGAGAGAATCAACACCGCAACATGCCCCATCACGGTGATGGATCAGTTCGAAGTACTAGTGGCACAGATGATCACCGGTATGTCAGCACTAAAGGCTTTCGCTCAAATCACGAGTGTAATCGTCAAGGGCAGGTACATACGTCTCATCCACCCATACAGGAACTATACTCTTAACAACAGGGATCGTGAGATGCTTCGACGTAGAATGCGCTGGCGGAATGAAACGTACTTCCAGAGCCGAGATAGGAAATATCAACACCATGGTGCAGCACGGGCTGTTCGGGGAAGACAATGACTCGAAGGCTTGACCGAGTTCACGCTTGGGCGTGAGTGTGGAGTGAGATATGCCGAAAATAAAACCATATCGGATGGAGCCTATAGCTGTTTCCTTGACTCGTCGGCGGGGACGAGGTTGTGTAGGCACTACAGCCTGACAGAGTCAAGAAGTTTTAGAAAGGTGCTGTGTGAAGAAATATGCGAGATACAGACAGGTTCTAGAGATACTGGGGCGTCAAGAGTCTGATAAGAGATAGAAGAGATAGTTGGGAACGGACATATTCATTACAGGGCGGTACGGGTAGTGTAGTGGCGATCTTCATCCCAAAGGCGTCTAAGCTTGGATTGTGACGTGGTAGAAGGCAGTTGGAAGTGCTCACAAGAAGGACAGTTTCATGATGCGACGAGACGTCAGCGCATTGTACTGTTGTCCAAAACTGGGCAATTGCACTCGCTCCTCACTGCCTTTCAAACAGCTCAACCTGAGAGCAACCATCGGGCGGTGACGGGCATAGGTTCCAACATTTTGAATCAGTAACCCGGAAACAAAATCGTATATGAGAGACGTACCATCAATTGTCTGAACCAACCTCCTACTGGAGCTTGGTCGCAATACAGTCCAAGGCTTGGTCACGGTGAGATCTGAGTGTTGCTTGCCGTCGAGTTGCCGTCTCGGCGTTTTTTATCCGCTGGGTAAACAGAGACAAATACACGCCACGTTCCGTCAAGTTACCGTTCAACTGTCTCAAGAGCTCAATGTTCGACACGGCTTGACACAACTCGCAAACTCGCAAATGCCTGCAGGACAATTGAAGATGAACTTCTACTTAAATTGACAGAGCCGAACTTGTCAGACTCTTCTGTCATCCCTTCGTCAGTCCTAACTCCATATTTTTCGTCTGTCATGAAATCTCTTGAACTCTTCCTTCCTTCCTTCGGATTCGAACCTCCTATGATGGGCCTGTGACTCGTGTCTCCACGAAGACTATCCTGATTGTATTGGGATGTACTTCTTGATTTGGATCACCCCTGCGACTCTATCAATGATGTGCAGGGACTACGGTGATACCGAAGAGCGGCTCGATTTTCCCGAACCGTTCAACTGAGCAAGACTCCACTTTAATTCGGCTATGGTCAATCAATAATTTGCCGTCAGAGTTCGGCATGAACGAAAGGTGTGGAGGAGGCCTTTCTCGCCACAGCTCCAGCAGCCTATGACAATTGACTGCTAGCTTTGTCGCAGGTTTGACCTCGAGCTCTGCCGTAGCAAGCATCATTATCCATAACCGCATTAAAGTGGCCGTTCCTACGATTTGGCACAAGCTCACAGCCGAACGTACCACATGTGAGCGTTTTCTTCTCAAAGGTGATCGCTACTTAGCTGGCGTCAAGCTGTCAGCGTTCCGACTGCCCACTAGGATTGATGGACAGCGTGGGCCCTCACATTATGATTGATGGGCGGCTTACTAGAAGGATCTACCTCAGCACAGAGGGCCAGACAATGTGTGGTAATCCTGAAGCCGTATCCCTGCCCGAGCCTGATGACCAGTCCGGGATACCCGTTCGCGGACCACACTGATCTTGTTGTTCCGATCTCCTCGAGATGTTACCTACCTGGTCAGTCGGAGAAAACGTTTGGTCGCTTGGTACATACGCAAGATGCACCCTCGCCGCTGTGGAGCACCGTTGGTGCTGTGCAAACCACTTTGTGTTTCATTGCTTGGGTTCACTGTTCTCACAATTTCAGGCAACACATCAGATGCCGGGTGAGTGGAGTGGCAGCAAAACGCACTGAATGTGACACAATTGTTCCGTATCTATGGCAAAGGTATATGCATGTGCTCGTGCTTCGCACGGCAAGGCCTGCACGAAACTTTCATATCTATCTTCGTCACACTTAAGCCGCTATCCCTCGTGTTTTCTCCCCTCTACACTTTTCGCCTCTTTCCGCCTACATCGCAGCAGGTACTGGGTCTTACAAGTGACACAATGTCCAACATAACAGCTGTACCGGGTCTTCCTGCAGACCTCGCTGAACTGTGAGTCTATCTGAAATTTTACTCTTGCGTGTGAGCCCGACGATACTGACGGAAAGCTTAGCACTGGCCCTGTGGTATGAGCTTCAGCGCTCGTCTCTTTCGTCGCTCATGACCTATCATAGCTACTCGGTCACCTATTTAACTGGGGATTATTTGGGGCCTTGACGGTCCAATGCTGTTAGCACATCCTTTGCTGTGGCGATCCTAATTTTATTCGTACTAATCCGATATTTTCCTATAGATGTATATTACATCGCATTCCCCAGGGATTCAGGATACTTGAAGTCGGTTGTTGGATTCACGTTTGTCATCGAGCTCTTGCAAACTGTCCTCGCAACACGAGATGCATTCAGGCAGTATGGGACTGGTTGGGGAAATCTCCTCCAGCTCAACGATGTCGGCTGGCTCTGGTTTACCATTCCTATTCTGGACGGTATCAGTGAGGCACATTCTTTAGTCCTTTAAGTTGCTCCTAACTTGCGGTCAACAGTCAGTTGTTTCGTGCAGCTTTTCTACGCTTGGAGAGTGTATGTATTGAGCGGCGGCAACAAGTATGTTGCATCGGCTATCGCTCTGGTAAGTTTGCGGTTTTTACCCCCTGCGAGTCAACCATAAATTCATAATTTCACGGCAGTTCGCTGTCATCCAAGGTGCATTCGGTATATATTGCGGGATTTTCTCGAAGGTCATTGCCGCCATTTCAGACCGTAAGAGCTTTTCGCCTTTATCGCGCTGTTACATACTGATGATAGAACAGTCCAGAGACGTATGTATAGGCCGACCATTGTGCGCATTTTTTTTCCCGAAGTCACCTCCCTCCAATGCTCACCTAGATTTGACCTCTAGGTTTGGCTCGGTGGCACTGCGCTCTGTGACGTGCTCATCACCGTCAGCATGATCTATTTCCTCAGACGTGCCAGAAACGACAATGGTGTCAAGCGCACCACGACACTACTTACCCGTCTCATCAAGCTTACATTTGAGACGGGGATGGTGTGCTCAACCTTTGCCATCATCGATCTCAGCCTGTTCCTCCGGTTCCAACAAAACAATTTCCACCTTCTTCCCGCTATCACTCTGTGCAAGTTGTACTCTAACAGCCTTTTGGTGGTAAGTCCTTCCTGCCATTGCAGCTGTTAGATTGTTCTGAACATGCCTGCTATGAAGGTCTTCAATTCACGGCTGAACATTGTTGGTGGTCGTAATACCCCGGACCAGGATCACTCCGTCTCCAACATGACCCTATCCACGGGGACCTTTCACAATCCAACCGTTAGCAAGATCGGAACACGTTCCAGACCAAATAACACGGGCATCACCGTCGAGGTTAGCCAGATCCAAGACGTCGACATTCAGCTAAGGTCAATGAACGATACTGGTTTTGACTTGGATCTCAAAGTGAGTACCAACTACGTAACGATGGATCAATCCCTTACGATCCCGTTCGTACCGCGTAGAAGGATGACCGTGGCTCCCGAGACTCTTTCGAAGCAACATTACACCGTGGCAAACCGCAGGGGTCCTACGTGTAGGTTTATCGACCTCTGGTTCTAAACTACCGAGACATCCCTTAGACTGGACTGTTCTTTTTATTCATATGAAATAACACCATTGTACTCTCCCCTCGACCGTCGATCTTTGTACCTTCAACCATAGTCGTTCTTTGAATTCCGAGTCCGAGATTCCCATGGTTACACACTTTACTGTACAATACTGTCCGTATTTTGTTCAATACCGGGATATACTACACTAGCCTCTGATCCCCTGGAAAAAATCTTCCTGGATCGTCAGCGTGAACAAGGATGTTCAACTTGAAGTACAGTTGGCGCTGAAACAGTTGATCGGGCGTCTAGCTATGGGCAAGGATCTTCTTCCTTCTTCCGCCAACTCTTCTTGTTTGCTTCTTGCGATCATCCAACGCCTTTCGGCAATACTGCCGTGATTGACCTGAATGTGAACATCACTTAGACAGCTCTGGCTTCCCACTTCAAAAGTTCTAGGTTCAGGTGCATCAGTTCCATTTTCTACCCCGAATGCCCGATGTCTTCTCAACACGATTTATCAGAACGCTACGTCGTCTGTCGTGAGCAGTACGCCCTTACCGTCGACGATTTGTCCAAGTATGCCACTATATCCGCCGCCATTTGCTTGCTTGGTCTGACGTGGCTATGAGATAGAGGAGCCGCAACCATGCCAGACTCGGACATGATCACACTCAGTGATCAAACCTCATGCGAATCGTCGTTCAGCCAACGTGAATTCGTGTCCTGCAACGCCTGCCTACCAGATGTTCATCAAATTGCGATAGTAACAACATCTACCCGTCGAATCAGGCTTCGCACGCGGACTCTAGCTTAGTCAAGCCTACTCTGGCCCTGCCCGAATCATGGGTCAACGACTCGTGCAGTCCGTATTTCTAGGGCTGTTGCACCTGTTATATAGCAGCGCTGTTACATTCCACTGTACCAGAAACGCCCCATATTCCATACAAGATGCCCGCTCTCACTACTGGAGAAGAACTCGCAAATGCTAAGCTGGACTATCTCGTCATCGGTGGTGGTACAGCTGGTCTGGTCGTTGCTGCCCGGTACGTGAAGCCCTGCTAGTTTAGCATGACAACATAATCCTACCTCATATTTTTCGCAGTCTTTCGGAAGACCCTTCTGTGACCGTTGGCGTCCTGGAGGCTGGAGAATACCACAAGGATGATCCCAAGGTCAATATCCCAGGTAAACTCTCCCCAAACTAGTAATCCCATCGGGAGCACACTGAAACGCTTTATGGCTGCAGGTATGATGGGTGCTGGTTTGATGGACCCCAAGCTCGATTGGGCGTTCTTCAGCGAGCCGCAGAAGTATCTCGGTGGTCGCCCGATGTTCCATCCTCGTGGAAAAGGTCTTGGTGGTTCATCAGCGGTATGTGATTATCGACGATTATTATCAACCTTGGAGCTCACTACGAACATCAAGCTGAACTTTATGGTGCTTGTGCGTCCAGCAAAGGCAGAGCTGGATAGCTGGGAAGAGCTCGGTAATCCGGGATGGAACTGGGAAAACACATTGAGTTACATGAAGAAGGTAATCTAACAGGAGCACTTCCCAATGCGCAGGGCTCATGAATTTTTCCGTTACGCTAGAGTGAGACACTTGACCCAGTCAAACTTACAAAGGAAGAATCATTGGAATATGCCGCCATTCCGGATCCTTCTTCTCATGGCACCGACGGTACGTGCGCTCTCCCTGACGCATTTTTCTTAATCCTTCATGTGTCTTCTCCAGGTCCGATCCATAGCTCATTCCCTCCCCATATCACGGAGGTCCATAGCGCACTTCTGAAGTCCTTTGAAACTTTGGGGCTTCCCCGTAACAATGATAGCGTATGTAAAGTGAGATCGTAAGATTGTTTGAGTACTACTGATCGAGCGAAATAGTTCACTGGGGCATCCGTTGGGACATTCCTCGGCACAAACGCCGTCGATGCGAAGACAGCTACTCGCTCGTACTCCGCCACCGGATATTACGCACCAAACATTGCTCGTCCGAACCTACTTGTCTTGACTGGCTCCTACGCCACAAAGGTACGTTAACTGTCTATGAGCAGCCACTCAGTTCTTTGACGCAATCTGTGGTAGATCAACTTTGAGGGTGTTGGCGACCTTCAACGTGCGGTTAGCGTTGACTTTACCAAGGACGGCAAGTCGTTCAACGTGGCAGTCAGTAAAGAAGCCATCCTCTCTGCAGGTATGGTTGAATTACTCTTCTGATGGGTAGTATCTTTCGGGTAACACGGAGACTCCCCCTTAGGCTCTATACAAACCCCGCAACTCCTTGAGTTGTCTGGCGTTGGTGATAAAGACGTTCTCGCAGCTCATGGCATCGATGCAATCATCGATCTACCTGGTGTGGGCGAAAATCTGCGTGCGTACTGATTATTACAGCGAAAAGATCACTTAGCTAATCTATTCTACTTTGCAGAGGACCATGGTTTCGTGCCAGTCATTGTTGAGGCCGATGGCAAATTGGATACCATCGAAAACTATAGCAACCCCGAGCTCATGGCCAAGGAGCAAGAGCGCTAGTAAGTAACGATATTCATAAAGACTCAATCTTTCTTTTCATGAGAGGTCGTCTATAGTAAGGAGCAGAAGGGCTTGCTCGCTGGCTATCCCTCATCCTTCTTCTCGTTTATCCCTTCAAATGTGATCGGCAGCCGTGAAGATATTCAACGTTGGGACGAACAAGCGACTCTGGAAGCATCTGCGCCGGAGGTCTTCGAAAAGACGAAGCCCGAAGTGAAGAAGGGTATCAAAGCCGGATACAATATTCTGCGCAAGTTCATCAATGACCCGCAGGTGCCGAACGCACAGTCAGTTTTTTCGACATCCCCTTACGCGAAAGACTGGCTCACGATTCTAACTCCTCAGAGTTATGCTGTTCAATGGACATTTCCCAATTCCCGGCGTCCCCGTTGATGCCAGCAAACGCTATCTCACTCTCATGAACGTCTACAGCCACCCATTCTCACGCGGCACCATTCACATCAAGTCAGCCGTCCCTACCGACCCCCCTTCTATCAACCCTAACTATTTCTCGAACCCCGCCGAGCTGGATGTTCTCGCGAAGACCCTTCGCCTGACATTCAAGGTCTTGAAGACCGCGCCTTTCAAGGATCTAGTTGTCAGCAATGTCATGCCTAACCCAGAGTCTTCTGACGAGGAATTGAAGGAAGCAGCCAAAGTCATGACTTCTACCCTCTTCCATCCTGTGGGGACGTGCTCGATGTTGCCAAAGGAGTCAGGTGGTGTCGTAGACAGCAATCTACTCGTCTATGGCACATCGAATTTGCGAGTTGTAAGCCTTCTCATGTGCATCTCCTATTCATGCCACATTACTGACTGTTTTCCCAAGATCGATGCCTCTGTCATCCCATTGGTGCGTCTTCAGAACCTTAGATTTTGAAGTAGCATTACTGATTATATCCGTGTAGCTTCTCTCTGCAAACACTCAAACCGTGACATACGCCATCGCTGAGAAGGTAACGGCTCCCTTCACTCGATAGAATACTCACATTTACTGACAATTATGCAGGGGGCGGCCATTATCAAGGGTCTCCTCTGATCGCCGCGACGGAGACATCGTGGATCGGACTGATCCTCGGTCCCCCCCCAGACTCAACTTCTCATCGCCACTTCTCCGACGTGTTTCGGTATATAGGCTTAGCACCACCAACTTATTTTTTGCCAATGTTACAACGGCACCTTGTAAGATGCCGGTGGGAATCTTGGTTGCAATCGTGTGTGCCCGCCCAGTAAGGTTCGTCGGCATAAATTGAATTGTTCTTCGCCGTGAACCAGCCTGAGAGCTTTATTGAAGGATTGGCTTTTTAAACATATTTGAAAGGCACAGCAGTGCACTGCGATGTGTCTAGGGTGTCAGGAGTTTGACTGATGTATCGTATGGACCCAACCTACCCAATTGCAAAAAATGAAAAGTAATTTTACGACGACAATCAGGTAATCAAATATGGCATAGCGGAAGAGGAATTGCAAGTATTATATGTCAATATCAACAGGAGCAGGGAATGGGGCTTATACGTAGTACTTTATACTGAGAGGCGGACCTTCTGCAGCATCACGCTTGACACGTCCTGCAACAACTTCCAGTTCAGCCCAGCAGCAAGGCAAAGCCCCACCCAAAATAAGTCCTTCGCCAACGAAACGGTATGGGCACTACGTCGGTGTCTCTCCCATTCTGCGCCATTGGACGCGACGTAGTCGTTCCAGACAGGTTTTCTGTAAACGAACCATTGCCTGAAAATGAACCCTGGCCATACACTCGTGATCTTCCCGGTGTGGCCGGCACGATACCAAGAAGTACAGCTGCTCCAGACTGACGAGGAGAGTCTCTTGTGCAATTGGGAATTCCAGGCATTCGTCGCCTTTTCCGTGACGTTGAACGATGACGCCCAGCCGTTAATGATAGGCTCAAGGAATTGAAGAATGTAGTGCGCCTTAGGGGCAATGAGTACAGTGGTCTTTGGAACTGTCGACTGAATAAACCGACCTGGCTCTCTTCGGTGAAAGCAATGGAACCGTGACCTGTGATAGTATTAGGTCCTGTAAACAGCATCAGTGAGGCCGACATGCGTCCATAGTAGGAAAATACGCTTGCCAAGGATCGTGAAGAAATTGGGGAATCCTGGAACGGTGGTCCCTAGGTATGCCGTGGGGCCCCCTTGTTCACGGTAATATTCTTGGATGGTCTTCCCTCCAATTCCGGTCACGGAGACGGGATACTCATCCTAGAACCAGAGGACGTCCTGTCATGTACAGGAAAAGGTGATACACCGCTATTGCTTACCGCAATGAAGCCAGTTGCTTCTATGATAACATCGAAGTCCATATGTTGTCCTAAGAACCACTAGATGTGAGAAATCGAGTATGTGGAATCCTTCATTGTTTTTACCTTTCTTCGTAACGATGCCTGTCTCGGTGATCTCCTTCACACCATCGTAGTTGACGTCGAGATTGTCAAGATTGAGCGCCTTGAGGTAACCGGAATCAACAATGAAACGTTTGCATCCCGGAGCTAAGGTTCGACGCCCACTGTTAATGGTTTTATACGGAACCAGTTGACATAGTATCTCGCCTTGCGGGGGTACAATCTGTGAGTGGTACTTCTTCGGAGTTTGAAGTTTGATATACTGGCTCAAGACCTGCGAGACGGTATGGTGAGGAGACAACAGTGTGCACAGGTCGCAGGACTTACGAATCTGATTATGGAAGAGGTGTTGAAGAATGTGAAATAGTAAAACTCGTGCTGTGGATAGTATCAAGTTCTGTGTATGATGCACGGTGAAAAGAGAGTACTACCTGAAAGAAGACCGCATAACGGGCGATAGTCTTCACGAAAGGGACATAGGTCATGATTAGTCGGATAATCTTGGGCAAGTAGATACGGATCTGACACCAACGTGTAAGGATTGACCAAATTGGAGAAGCAATGAAACATACCTCCGGTAAGTACCATCCCGGGGAGCGACAGAAGTTGACAATCTGTGTTGTAGGCTCACGGGCTATGACCGGAATGAACTGACACCTTTAAGATATTAAGTGTGAGTGTGAGTTATAGCGCGCATATATAATAGGACGGTTGACTCACGCAGTGCAGCCATTCCCAATAACTGCGACACGTTTGTTTCGCAGGTCCACAGTGTGATCCCATCGTGACGAATGGAAGCGAACGCCTTTGAATTTTGTCTTCGAGCCTTCCAACTCTTCTGTGTAATGTGGGATGCTCAATTGACCGACGGCAGAGATCACTGCGTTGGCATAATCCGTGCGTTTCTCGCCCGTCTTCACGTCCTCGACTTGCAAGTGGTAGATCTGTTTCTCTTCGTCCCATCGCACACTGGTGACAGACGTATTGAGGACAATGTGTTTGTCCACCCCATACTTCACTGTGAGTCCGGTCCAGTATTTGAGCAAGTCCGGTTGTGTCACATGAGACGTATCCCAGTCAGAGTCAACGTCAGACGACAGACTGTACCAGTGTGTTCCTACGTCTGCTTTGCACCCCTGTGCAATGTAAGTTGAGGTTATACTGAGAACGCAGACATGAACTCACTGGGTAGGTATTGAACTATCCGCAGTATCAATATTTAAACTCCATCAGCAGTAGGGTAAACTGGTGCACGCACATGCCATGTACCTCCGACGCCGTCGGATTGCTCATAAAGCTAAAAAGTGCTTCAGCATGGTCATCCAAACGAGAGGACAAACAAGCCTACAGTGAAATTATCGAAACCCAAGTCGCGCTTTACTTTGATGCCAGCAGTAATGCCACCGATACTGCGCGTCTGAGATTAAGCGTCTTCACCCTGGACGGAACGTTGGCACATACCCCCCGCCAATGATAACAACCCTCTTCGCATCACTACTTGCGTGGATTCCAGTGGGAGAGGACATAGGGACCAAGGGAGTAAAGTGAGAGTGTGCGGAACACTGACATTGAACCTTGCAAGCCGTCCTTTTGAGTTATACCAAAGGCAACCGCCGGGGGCAACAATGATGCGAGCTTTGCTTGCGGACCTGCAGGGGAGAGAAATTCCCGTCAGATCGCAACATCCCCGCCTATGCATTCACATGCCACACACACGCATGCATCAGAAAGTCGAGCACGTACCCAAGGTTTGCCCATGGTGGTGAAAAACCTCCCTTCTGGTCTTCCATCATCCTGTCTGATATATCCAGAGGTCAGCCACTTCTGTTTCCATCATCCTTCGATGCGCCCATAGATCACGACGGTCGTCTCTGTTGCAGTGGTCGAAGACATCGAAACCTCTCGATTCTGAGCGCCAGGATGAACAGGGATGGACATCTATGGACATCAATAAACGGTGTTCTAACGATGTTCTAATGGGGTAAAGACATTATAGCGGTCGGGGAGGTGTTTGTCAGGCCGAGGATTCCTAGCCCACGAAGGCGAGCATCTCAGGGCTCGTGAGTACTTCTCACTTAGTGAGCGAGCATAGAATTTCAATGCTAACTCACTATAATTCATGCTGACTATATTTAGCGGGCTTCGCTCAAGGAGCAAGACGCCGTTGATTGTTGATGCATGATGTGTTACTGGCGCAGAACGGAAGTGTGTAGGACCCTGCGATATACTGCCCAGAGGAACCTTGAGTACTGATTTGATTACCGAGTCATAGTGCGTGCTTGAGTATGATGGTGTTGACCATGATGGTGGTGAGTTTAGGCTAAGTGACCGAGGGTTTGCACCAGCGTACCGTCGTCGCTGTATAGCGCACCGTGGACTGGCCCGGGCCGGGCCTGTGAAGGTTAAGGCGCTTACCTAGTGACGCTTGTGAGCATGGGCCACGTGGGTCCCGGACTGGGCCACTTTGAAGGTTTGAGTCAAAGACTCAAACTCGAAGGTCATTCCGGATCCGTTCTGCTGCTCTTCTCGTCAATGGTTCTCGGACCGCCAACCTGGGGGACTCTTTCCTTAAAATTAGAGCTCATCAGCCTCTTACAGTTTGTATGGACTCTGCTCCAGCATACAATTCAGAAGGTGCGTCATGAGAGCCAAAGACCCTCGCACGCTGGCTGTGCTCTCAGACGACTTAAATATGGTATGCAGAAGTGAGATTGATTCGCATGCGTACCAGGAGCAGAAGCATTGATTCCATCTCAATCAGCCATCGTCCTTCCTTCTCTGAATCAGTACCGCACTCCATTGGTGTGCCAGTGGAATGCAAAGCAGAGATGCAATGGATAAACCGATACCCTCACCACCTGCATCGCATGCGGAAGATTAACCTGTCCATGCTATGCACTGATAAGCCTCGATGATGCCCTCTTATTAGGGGAAGGGGGGATGGTTAAAACCGCAAGCCCCGGATTGCCCCTGCCACCTGTCTCCAACTTGGACTTGCTGAGCCTTTCACCCAATTACTATGGCATCCGACACAGAGATCCTCGGAGGGTACTATATTGTACTTTCCATATCTTTTGCGTACGTCTCCTACAGCAAATCATCCTCTCATGACTAACGACGGGAAACTGCAGGTTATTCGGGATGGCCATCGCCCAGGCATACATCTACAGTTTAAACTGCGAGAAGGACCCTCAGTTCTTGAAGTTCGTTGTTGCTTCAGTCATGTCAGATTCTATTCTTCAACGTCTGATGTGATGGTACGCTGACATATTGTCTGCAGGTTACTTGAAAGTTTGCACACCGTCTTTATATTTCACAACCTCTATCTCGTCTTAGTACAAACCACTGGCTATGGTCCTTCGTTTGATAGGATTGTTTGGTACGTTTTCCTCCCCTAATACCATAATATCACAAGGATGCTTACGGCTCATTTCCTCAGGAGTACTGGGGTGAGCCAACTCTAGAAAATGTTCGGTTGAGAAAACTGCTAACGCCAGACTTTCGCAAATCATGGCCACAGGCATCAGTAGCATGCGAGGTCAGTCGCCTATTGACACCGTTGACCTTAACATGTTGCTTATTCAGAGAATTCTCAGACTCTGCTGATCATCATTGTCAACGGGTACGGCTCACGTACAATTAAACCGTGACTGATAAAGTCGCTGAAAATCCCCCCATTGCAGTTTTTATATTCGAAGGATTTTCATACGTATGTGCATCAATATAAACGACGAGCGATTGACTCAACGGATTCGCAGTGAGTGGGCGTAATAAGATACTTCTGGGAACGCTGTTGGTCCTGCTGTTCGTTCGAACAGGTAATCACACAGTCACTTCATCGTATCTTCCGCTGAACACTTTTTCAGTCTTCAGCATTGCCACCATAACCCTCATGTATCGCCTTGGTAACTGGAACACGTTTCGTCTTGACTTTGGGCCCAGGGTAAGATGCTTTCATGCCTGCCTGCCCCATTTATACTATGCGCTGATATGATAATGGATTTCACTTCACAGTTTACTATCGGGATGAGTTTAGGACTCTTAGTTGGCACCGATTTCTTTATTGCCTCGACACTCATATTCTATCTGTACCAAAGTCGCACTGGGTTCACACGGTACAGATTTCACATTCACTCAGCACCCATTAGCTGAATCACTGTTTTCGATTGCAGGACGGACCATGTGTTGCACACACTTATTGTATACTGTGTAAACACGGGACTCCTTACGATGTTTGTTTACTACGACTCTTTCAAATGGTGCTTAGCTCATAGTGTATTTTCTAGGATCTGCTCAATCCTCATCCTTATCATGGTGAGTACCGCGGTATTGGAGATGATACCCCCTTTGACTTGGTTATATCACAGTTCCGCATACTTCCCAAGAGTCTAGTGTTCGGAGGTTTGGCGCAAATGTCCAGCAAGCGTACGTATCAGCAGTCCATTTCAAAGGACTTGCCGTTCTGATACCGTTTTCCCCATATAGTGTACGCAAACTCCTTCCTCGGAATGTACGTACCATGTCGTCTTAGAACGAGTCTACCTGAAAACAGACATGTCTCTACTCCGTGCAGGATGAACATGCGCCTCGTCCTCCGCCCCAATTCTCAGAATGTCGTCACTTCCGGTATGATTAGCCGCGCATTTCACGCCAGAGCGGCGTCCTTCGATTCTGTTCGTAACACCGTCTTCCCAATCATGCTTCCGCTGACGACGAATCTTTTGGACAGCCACATATTGAAGTGTTCCGTGAGACTTCGAAAACTGTGTATATTGGCCCACAGCAGCCAGCGGGCGGCCTGCAGCATCCGTCCGACGTGTCACAGGATAGTGCACCGCCGGTACAGAGCGCAGTCAAGTTCCAACTGTGATAGATCATCGTCTCTGTACAGTACACCAATGTTCCAACTTGTATTCATAATGAATGGAAATGACAATAATCATGACGGCACCCATAGCTCCGCGACTACGTCCCAATTCCTCAGCGTTCTCACCTTCTCTTGCCCACTGTTCTGCAATCGCGTGGTATCGACATCATCCGCATCGAGGAGCTGGTCCGCTATCAGCAGCGCTCGAAGTCCGCCAACCGCCACGAACCCTGTCCGAACAGGGAGATACTGTAGCTCAAAGTCCTGCGACGCAACTACCTGTACGGCACGACCACCTCCAACCAAGACCTCGAGTTCGCTGTCTGCCTCGCTTTGTGTGGTGATGGTACTGACACTTGACCCCCTATCGTGTCCTGAGGTAGCCGCATCGCCATCTCCAGGTGCGCCGGGTTCCTTTGGTGCGACGAGACGTATTGGGGGCAAAATAACGGCTGATGAGCCAAGGTGAACCACGTCTTGCTTCTTCTCGCCGCTATCCGCAGTGGAGAAGGGCGCCGGGAGAGAAGTGATAGCACTACCACCGTTACTTCGAACAGCTGGCGTTTCATCGCCTCCATCGTCACTGTCTGTGTCTCCTCCATCACCGCCAGTGTCAGCGTGACTCCGTCTCGGAGACGCCGTTAACAGTTTCTGCGCAAGGGAGTCCTGGAAGTCGCCTCGAAACGGCGTGCCATATGGGGATGGAGTCGAGAATCCGGATGAAGGTAAGCGGGGACTCCATGACCCGGGTGCCACCGGCTGAACTTGTGTTGTGATCGTTGAAGGACCGGGACATGGGGGTTCAACATGTTGGATCACAAGAAGCAGCTGTCGCTGCTTCCGGCGCTGTCCACTAGGCGGAGGAGGGATTGGCGCAGATACAGTGATAGTAAATCCAATTTTAAAGGGGTTGTCGATGCGTATAGTGTCACGAGGAATTGATTTGACGATCAAATCAACTTCGACGTCTTCCCCTGGTCGACGTGTTGCAGTAAATGGTGAAGGAGGTGCCGGAGATTGTACACGATTGACGACTGAATGTTGGGAGCCTGCCGTGGCAGCACGATGCCGATAAGGTGAATCGGGTCGATAGGGAGCTGGAGTCGAACCGGCGGATACGGGCGGTGTCACGGATGACTGCTGAGGTGATTGCGCCCTTTGGGGTCCACTGCCGACAGTATTACTTCGCTGAAGATAGGGAGGAACAGCTGAGGCTTGTTTCGGCGGCGGTGCGGCAATGGGTGGCTGTTGGATGAGTGCTTCGACAGGTGGGATCTTGCGTGAGAGCATCTAACGATACCAATCAGCTGATAATGAGTGCGAGAAGAATCACACGTCCTACCGAAGTGGAAAGACGACCAGGCTCCCCAAAGGATGAACGCCACTCAAGATGCAGCCTTCCCAGCGGAATGGAGCTTCCGGGGACGAGCGTATGTGGGAACTTGGGTATACTCTTCGGAGTGAGAACGTAGATATACTGGCGCAGATCCTGGGGTTGTATGAGGGCTACAGGCCCCGAGAATAAAGATACGCCATCTTGATCTCCATTGATGTCTTCAGAGACCCATGAGTCCGTGCACTCGAAGTGGACCTTGGATAACCACATGGACTCCTGCGTCAAATTCTGGACATGAAGCTCCAAAAAGACCTTTTCTCTTTCGCGAGGAGAAAGTAAAGCAGAAGGGGAGCGTGATGTGTGCACTTTTGTCTTGACGGAAAGTGGGTTCGTGACCTATGTACGGTGTGAGTCTGTGCACTCTCATAGACACTCATGAATATCACTTGCATTGAACTTGTAGAATTTGCGAAATGTTAGCACCGGTTCAGAGTGAGGACGCTCTCGGCGGACATGGTCGGGTACACTATATGAGACAGTGCACGCCAGAACGTGTTGACCCAATTCCTTGATTTCGTAATGCACAACGTCTTCCATAGTATCTGCAGCGGCAAGCCGATAGGTGGGACCACCGGATTCGGCCAAGACGACCTTCGCCGTGCTTGTCTGCATTTCTACACGTAGATGAACACCCTCAACATCCCATGCCTTGGAATCATTGTTCACTGCGATGCACCCCGAAAAGGTCTCTCCCAGCTGAATCGCGCCGAATGCTGCAGGTAGCATAAGGACTTCTGTGACGTGTGTGAGATCCCTGAGAGTGTTGGGATTTCCGGGAAGAGGCGATTTCGTTTGCAGGGACATAATCGAGGCCGTGGAATGTGAGGAGAAGGATGGTGAGCTGGAGTAGAACGGCTCCCATGCTGTGGTCAATGCTGGCCGCTAATGAGGGTGTAAGTTCGAGCGAGTATTGCACAGAGAGAGGTAGTTACCGATATTCGCATGACCTTGAGAGAGACGAGATGAGACTGAGCATCACTGGCAGCCATCTTCAAGGTGTCCCTTCAGTCACCGGGGATGCCCTCGAATCTTCGGTCATTATGGTGGCGATGTAGTCAAAAGTAAAGTGCTGTACCGACAACGAGTGCTATGGCTTCGACGTCTGCTTCAACGTTGAGGAGAAAGGGCGCGTCGATGACGGAAGGATGAAGTTGACTGCTCGTGTAGCCGCCCATAGTGATCGGTTGTTTTGGACTGTTTTGATCCCGCCCTGCCGCCGTTCCAATACGTCACTGGTCAGGGCTCTCCACCGTTGAGGGCGGTGACCACGCGGATGTTGATGTCGAGCACTTGCAGACAACCATCACAGCACCCTCTCACCGCCGGCGTCGTCGTCTAGCCTTCTCATGTCGCGGGAAGCCCTGCGTCTCTCCTGGAAAGCCCTTACTTTATCACCGTCACCTTTCCGCACCCATGCCTTTCCACGCAAATACTCAACAACCGAGGCGACAGCCTCGCAGGACAAACCTAAGAACGATGTACGATGCACCATTTTACTACTTTGACCTCTTGTAACTGTATCCTAGCTCCAAGAGGGGACAGTGTTCGTCGATTCAGTATTTCCGCTCAGATTGGGTATTTGGGAGTAAGTGCGAATCACTCGGGTTCAGTTCGTCATCTTCACTGACTATAAACACCAGCCCACGACATATTATTGGTTTGATTCGTAAAGAAACACTCCTGGAGCAGCTACATGACCTTGTTTCTGCTGTCACCACCAATGACTTCCGAGTCAAATCGCTGAATCCGCAAATCAAGGATGGAGGTGTCTTCGTAAACTTCCAGTATGACTCTAACTCTGGACAAACCAGTCTTGAAGACATCACACAGCAGCTGCGGGAGCATATTGGTCGTTCAGGAGGCGCGCCATCATGGATAGGGTTCCCTCGAGGTCAAGTGTGGGCCGTCAAGGGAAGCCCGTGGCGGGAGGTATGGGTGTGTTTACTTCGTCAAATATCTCATTGACTGTCTGCTGTAGGACTTGAAGCGTTACGTCTCCCCAGCCGTCAAGATCACGTTCGAAGGACCCGATGTCAACGAAGAGACGTTATACAATCTCCTTCGAGTAAGCCTTTTCCCTTCAGGTATTTGGACCCGCTGGCACACCTCGATATGATTTCCTAGCCATGCGGTCGAATAGAAGACATCATAAACCCAACCCCTGTCCCTGCCGGAACACTTCGCTCGTCCACAGTAGTTTTCCGACAAATCTCATCAGCTGCAATCGCACGTAATGTGATCCACGGGATTCGCGTCAATACGGGGTCTGAATCCTCACCCGTATTGACAAAGCTTAGGACTAGCTACCAACCCCAGATTCAAGCTCATGCCATTCGGGATTATGTCGCAAGCCATCCTAAGATATTCTTGCCTATCTTATTTTTTCTAATAGGAACCCTGACATACACTGTGAGTCTCATGTCTGTAACCCCCATCCAAGCTAACACGCAAAAAAAAAATAGATTTTTGATCCCGTTCGAATATTCATGGTGGAGGGCAAACTAAATGATTGGTTTGACTATCGGGGTGAGCACTGTAAATTTTCTCCTTTTTTCACTCTTTCTAACATCTTGCAGAATTCACCGTATATCAATGGCTACGCAAGAATACCATCGAACGGTTCTCGCTCACATCTCCGTCTGAAGTGAAGACCAGAAACGAATCTGCGTATCCGGCAGAAGAGGTATGGAAGGAACGTCAGGATGCAGCAGGCGCTTTGGAGCGATATCTGTCTGACCTCCCCAGTAAGGTTCTCATTCTAGCATTGAATGTTCGAGCTGATGTTGTCTCGTCAGGTACCGTTACCTTTGTCCACGGCCCTCAAGGAAGCGGCAAGACACGGTTGCTGAATCAAGTTCTGAAGGATACAAAGCGGTACGCCTTTATGAAATACATGCGCGGAAGTGATTGGACGTTGAAATGAATACCTGTTTCTACAGAAAAAAGCTTGTCATCGACGTTAGGGAACTCACCAAAGCCAATTCTGAGATGCGGCTGGTTTCTGGACTGGCCGTGCAGACTGGCTACTGGCCCGTATTCTCTTTCCTGAACTCAGTCAACAACCTCATTGATCTCGCAAGTGTTGGATTGATTGGTCAAAAGAGTAAGGTCACTCACGTTCTTGACAATATTCCATCTAATGACAATCACACAGCTGGCCTTAGTTCCTCACTCAGCGATCAACTCAAGCAAGTACTCGAAGTAGTAGGCACGGGTCTACGGGGGGTAAACACTTCGTACAAGAAGCATCACGCACGCGAGCTGAAGGCGCAACATCTCGCTGAGATGCGTGCACAACACGAATCGCGTGTGCAACAGCGCATCGCTACAGGAACATGGCATGATGGTCGATTGGACTGTGTCGCAGGGAATGGTGTAATGTGCGAGCTTGGCGTTGGAGATGAACTGTTCACCGAGCAAGACGAAGATGAAGCAACATCACTCTCGTTGTCGGCGGAAGCTCAAGAAGGGCATGCAGGGGAAGGTGTGCAAGGGAGTGGGGATGTGAATGAGACGAAGAGGAAGCAGAGGAGTGCGGAGGATCTGAAGGCCATCGAGGCATTGCCTGTGGTTATTCTTCGGAACTTTGAGACGAAGGGCGGTGGTGAGCAGCGGGAGACACTGATGAACGTGCTATCTCAATGGGCTGCCAATATTGCTGAGAACCAGGTGAGCATGATCGCTCATCTCTCGGAATAGGTCGCACCTGATATGATGATCCTCTCAACAGATCGCTCATGTCATCGTCGTCAGCGATAACAGAGAAAACTCCAAGCTGTTGGCAAGGGGTGAGTTCGGTATAATGACACTTCCGAAACATTATCAGCTCATTTTCTATTCAGCTCTGCCGTCCAAGCCTCTGAACCTTGTACAGCTATCAGACGCAGATAACGCAAGTGCACTCTCCTTTGTGAAGCAGAAACTTCACGACGTAGATGTCGAGGTCAACTTTACCGGAGAGCAAACGTCTTACGTCGAACGATTGGGCGGACGGGCCAGTGATCTGGAAAGCGTCAGTCGAAAGCAATCTTCACTCAGTGACATGCCGTTAACTTCCATTACCCATTGCAGCTCATACACAAAGTGCGAAGCGGACAGACCGTTCAGGATGCCGTGGAGGATATCATCCTGAGAGGAGTGAGCGAACTGAGAAAGAACGCTTTTGGAGATGACGCGGATGATGCGAAGAGTTTGCCGTGGACGCGAGAGCAAGCCTGGATTCTTATGAAGCTTCTCGCTGCTAAGGTCGAGGTGGGTGATATGAGATCTCGTTCGAAGGAGGAGGCTGAGGAGCGTCGACGTAGGTGCCTTACCACGACGTCTTGATGGACTATCCGTTCAAAGGCGACGAGACCCCCCTCAGAAGCATGGAACATGCGGAACTCATCTCCATCGTCACGCATAATGGTGAGTTGGTCGAATTATATATATTTATGACCGCGATTGAAAGGGTCCGTCCCTTCAATAGGCCGACCATCTTTCATCAAGCCCGGGAAGCCTGTCTACAAATTTGTTTTTGAGAGGCTAGTTGGGGGTAAGCTCGACCCACCCTGCTCATTGCCTCCATTCTCAAATCGTGCATTCTTTTAAGATCCCATATTCCAAGCGACACAAGATATATCGTACAACAATAAGCTTATCGCTTCCGCTGAATCGACGGTCAAGACCTGCGAACAGGAGCTGTTGGTTCTGAAGGATGTTGAGGCTGGTACGTCAGGAATGTGGGGGTCTCGGTCAGCGGTGACGCAACGGGTGGAGTATTTGTTGAAGAATATGAAGGCGGCGGAGATCAAGATTGAGAACCTGGAAAAGCAGAATGCGGGTTTGAAGAAGGTGTTGACTAAGGGTGGATGAGGGGTTGCGGGAGGGTATGATTTATGGTTGCGAAGAGCAGCTTGGGACCGGAGTAGATACTGTAGCATCCGTCAATATGACCCCTTCTCCTCTGACTATTCGTCCTAATATTCAACTGATTGTCTGTTCAGGTAATTCAACGATTAGCTCATATGTAGTGTATGTGGTGGTACAACAAAAACGTTCCAAATTGGAAAATACAAATTCAATCTCAAGGGAAGGTACAAGGTTACGGAATGAGGATGCTGGTGGAGTCTACTGGGCTTCCGACATCAAATAGTCCCAAGATAATACACACAGGCATGATGCCCGGTTATTTCGTTCGCATGTGTTCTATTGGGCTTGTTCGTGGTCCGGGGCACCCTGCAATGGAATCATTATGAGCCCGAAACTGATGAGCACCGGCAACCTCGACGTACATATGAGATGTAATCCGGGCTCTCGCATGCCTTATACTCCTTTAGCAGTTCTTCTGCTGTGGCACTTCAAGAGGAAGAGTTGTCAACTCATCGAATAGAACGCGAGGATGGAAAACCACCAGACGTACCGTGCATCGTCGAATTCCTCCAAGCCGTTCTCAAACATTTTCTCCTTTTTGTATTGCTCCACAAAAGCGTTCCGTCTTCGGAGGCGATCGAACTGATCGATCATGCGTTTGAATAACTAGAGGAAACAAATAAAAAACTCAGCACAGTCAAGAGGGTTAGGAGGGCCCAACGGAGTACGTACCGAGGCCACACTTGTATGGTTTGCGAGCATAAGGCCACTAACGCGGTGGTTGGTGGTGACGTATGGAGACTTGCGGGTCAGGGCGACCTGTATTGAGGCGGGACCCCAGGGTATAAAGTTTGCAAGCTGTCTTTCACGGATTCGCAAGAGGGATTGGTGAACCTGAGGAAGAACTCATGAGCTCAAAATTCGAAAGAAGGCATGGCGAACTAGAGAAGACTTACGTCGGTCGGATCGACGTCACCCTGGATAATATTCAGGATGGAGATGTAACATGCCGTTTTACTAGGTGTAGTAGATACCATCCGGTTCTTTGGTTGCAAAAGTCTGCGCATAACGTCCAAAACGGTGGTACGTCGGATCAATTTAGCCTGGAAGATATAATGAGACACGTTTATCAGAGAAGAGCTGCATCCTTACCTGGTCTATTTGGTCGCTGGTGAAAGGAGTGTATGAAGTCATCAGGAAGTGACACCGAGGAGTCGGGATTAGAGAGGCTATGATGCCAACAAGGTCGTTGTTCATGTAACCTGGGTACCGTAATGTTTGCGTGCTGGCCGCCATGACGGTTGCAACCTTGACCATTTTCAGCCACTGTATTGCTTGCAAATTGGGGATGAGCTTACCAGTTGATTAGTCTGGTCAAATGTAGGGGTTTGAACGTGTAATCGGTCGGCTGAAATACGAGCGAGAGCACCGTTGTCCAGGACAACGACTGAGTCCGCATGATTTGTCAACCTTTTGAGAGTCAAGAGCGCGTTGTATGGTTGCACGATAACATCGCTTTCCTGGGCGTTCGGGAAGACGGAGTAGGTTTGTATGAGCTTCTTGGGAAACTTGTCGTTCAATCTCTCCAGGATGAATGAGCCGACCCCTGATCCTGTTCCACCAGCTATTGAGTGCATGAGCATAAAACCCTGCGAGGGCATGAGCGTGCGGCCTCATGGGAGGAAGCACAGTACGCACTTCCAGTGAGTCGCTTCCCTCAGCTTCTCGATCAATCATCTCCATAACCTCCTCGTAGATCCGTTCTCCGGCAGCGAACCCTTGTGCCCAGTTGTTACCAGCACCCCCTCCATCTTTGGATACGAATATGTTCTCCGGGTTATACAAATTGGCGTACGGGGAAGTGAGAATGTTGTTTATGACCTGCCATGGGACGTTCGCGTTAGATCGACGGGAGGACGCGAAGGGATCACTAAACACACCCTGGGTTCCAGATCCACAAGGATGGCACGAGGGATGTAGTGCTCGTCGTCCGCCTGATAGAAGAAGACGTCCTTGCGGTCGCCGCCCTCTGTCGCCCACTCCTCAAGGATGCCTTCCTTGTTTATGCCATGTTCAGCACAAAGGCGTTGCCAGTAGACGGAACCCACTTTGAGATAAGACGACCTCGTCAGAATTCAGGGAGGCAACGTGGGGAGGAAATCCGCACTTTGGTTGCCACATTGGCCGAGCTGGAGAGTTACGATTTCGCGAGGCATGGTTGCGGGAAGGAGGAGGTCGGTCGGTGTCACGCTGGTCGCGTTCAGGACGCGGTTGTCACAGAGGACGTGACGTGGGTGACGGTGCTGAAGGATGTGACATTATTGCCTCTTGCCACTTGCCCTGTGTGACCACTGCGTCCTTGCCTGCTCCTCCTCCTCCTCCTGCGTACAACAGGCCGTCCTCGTCGTCGTCTCTATCATTTTCCTCCTCTTCGCCGGAAATGTCGACAAGAAGATCCTCTCCTCGCGCAACAGCAAGGCTGCGTCGTGCACCACTCGCTCGCTCCTCATCGTTGCTCGGAACTTTGAAAAGCATCGTGGCCGCACCCCTCACCTGGTTTGCCTCATCAGACGACATTCAGGATGTTCCCGGAGAGAAGCGTCCTCGTCGGGTTCAGCAAGAGGAGAGCAACAGGGACCAAGGAGCAGAGGGAGATGAGGAGCACAGGTCAAAGCGCAAGAGAATCCACAGCCCCGACCTCGACGGTGCGTTCCCTCGACAGAACCAGCACTATCAGCCAGAACGGTCAGGATATCTTGATCCTCCTCAATCTATGCTCGTGAAACGCGCCTCGGTGCCCAACGCGTCCTCAGCAACCCCTTCCTATGCCCGCTCCTCGTCTGCCCTTCCATCCACTCAAAGCAGAAACCAGCACCGATCCCGCCTTTCGCTATCTCCACGCCCCAGTACGGGCCATGGAAAACAGACCGGCATAGCCAGAACTCAATCAATGGATCCTCCTGGTCGTCTCCTCATCCCGCCACGCTCGACAAGACCACCTCCGCTCTCACGTGCTGCATCCATGATGTCCGTTGACGAACCCCCTTCTTCCCCGCTTTCACCAGTGGGCGACATGTCCATGTCCCCTTCACGGCCTCGTTTCAAGTTGCGTACGTCACTGACGCCACAACCTTCTGGCGTGGACTTTGGACCCACGCCGGTACGGCGCGAGAGGGACCCATCTGAGCCGCCTCCCTTGGAAGCATTAATGGAGAACCCGATCTTCGTGAAAGCCCCTCCCAATCCTCAGCCGCCCCAGCGACAAGCGTCACTGACATTAGGATCGTTAGCGGAGACTCACAAGGTATCGTTTCGATGATATCTTCAGTTCTAGGAATCAGACTAATCGCTATCGTAGGCACAGCCTCTATCACGCCAACGGAGTAACCTCACAACTGTGGCCTCTGCGTCGACTAGTGCGTGCACAAAGTTTTCGGATCTAATAACTTACACTGACCGAATTTTTGTCAGACTCGGTTCGCCCTATTAATGCCGCAGAGCTTGCTCTGCACGAGTTAGAGGTCTACAAAACCCCTCTTCTCCCGAGTCGTCTCCGAGGGTCTTCCGCGTTGCCCGACATGTTCAAGCCTAGAAAAGGTGCTCAGCGCGTTGGGCCGTCGCTCTTGATTGACGGCGATCGGGACGAAAGACCGCGACTAGGCCGTTCCGATTTGGAAAGCGCTAAAAAGGAGGATGGAAAAGGCAAAAAGGCGAAGGGGGCGAAGCCGTATGAAGGGCAGGGTGGGATGAAGAAGCTGTTGGCGAGGAGGAGGCTGGAGGAGGCCGAGGAACTGGAGAAGGAGAAGGAGGCGGCTATGACGGATAACGAAGAAATAGCGGCCACAGAGCAGAGCGAGGTTGCGAAGAAGTTGACCAAGGAGTTGGAGTTGCCGGTAGCTCCCGAACCTCTAACAGTCGTGGGGGGCAGGCCGCAGTCGTCCTTACGCGTGGGACGCACGAGAACAGCTCGAAACCATGCGCCTGCCATGCGGCCCAAGTCAAAGAACAAGTTCTCTGCAGTGTACGAAGATGAAGAAGGTGAAGATGCTGCAATGTTTATGGGAACGGAGGAAGTGGGGTCGGATGCACCTCCGGCGAGTACCTCTCATGAACCGGAAGTACCGTTACCAAAATACGAAGCACCGAAGGGCTTCAGTTTTGCTAAGGAAGTGTGTGATTCTTTTCTTTTGAAAGTTGAGATGTTATTCACCCTCTACACTTCAGACTGGACCAATCCAACACGATGCCACTGGTGCCAAGGAACCACCAATCGCTGCCCTTCCGTTCTCACTTACCGCCAAGCCTGCTCCGACCTCTGGGAATACTGTTATACCTTCTCCCCTATTCCCATCCTCTGCACCTGCGACACCATTACCTCCGACCAGTTCCACCAATGTGTCGACAACGCCAGCCCCCGCCACAATACCTTCCGTGCCATCGATCACATTGATCCCAGCGAGTCCTGCATCAGCGCAGAAGGATGAGGAGAAGGAGAAGCCAGTTCCCAATTTCTTCGCCAACGCCGCGATATTCAGCAAGCCAAGCTCACAGCTGCCCTTCTCGCTGACAACCTCGTCTACAGTCGCGACTCCCGCTGCACCAGCACCCGGAGGGTTTTCGTGGGGTACAACTGGGCAAACTGCCACCCCGGCTGGGACGAGCTCCGATAAAGACACCCCGAAGACCGTTACGTCTACATCTTCGTTATTTGGTGCCAGCTCCCCCGGTTCAAAGTCAAGTCAAATCCCAGCTGCCAGTGTCTCTGCACCAGCTGTCCCATTCACGACCCCATCCACTTCTCTGTTTGGCAAGCCCGTTAGCGAACCAGCACGAAAAGATGAGACCAGTGCTCCAGCCCCGGTCACTACCTCTCTGTTTGGTGACCGAAGTAAGGATGCGACGATGCCTTCCACAGCACCATCTACATCATCGCCGTTTTCCTTTGGCGTCGCGAAGCCTACGGAGGTGTCTGTAACGCCTACCGTACCTGCTCCCGCGCCGCTCGCCACACCCTTTTCGTTTGGTGCGCCTCCCAAAGTGGAGAAGGAAAACGAAGTAACTCAGCAGGCACCAGCCACGAAACCTTCGCTGTTCCCAAGTTCTTCTGCCGCTACAACCCCTTCACTCAGTGGTTTCGGGTCACAACCTCTCGCCTCCTCAACCTCGTCTCCTGTTGAGCCCCCGAAACCATTCACGTTCGGGCCATCAGCTTCGACCGTGCCGGCGTCAGCTTCATCCACAACTTCTGCGATCCCTGCCATTGCGGCACCGAAACCTCTCTTCGGTAGTGCACCAGAATCCTCGATACCTGCGTCTCCATTTTCCTTTGGGACTTCTCCCAGTGCGCCGCCTGAAGTGACCACTCCTGCTAAATCCCCATTCACATTCGGTGCATCTGCTCCTTCGACGCCAAACCCAGAGAAAAAAACTACGAATGCGTTCATGTTTGGTTCGTCTTCGCCAGCGCCCGCTCCCTCCGCTTCCACCAGCCTCTTTGGAACTCCTTCCGGTGGAAGCAATGGGACCGATGTGTCGAAAGGATTCAGTTTCGGAACGAGCACACCTGTGAGGAATGTCACACCACCGCGAGGAAATGACGAGGAAGTCAACATGGATGAAAGTCCTACTCGTGGAGCGGGGATGGATGTAAATGGCGGGGCGAAGCCAACCCTGGCTGGGTTCGGTTTTGGTACGTCGAATGCAAGCTCGCCTTTCGGACAACCAGCATCTACCGGAAGTTCGTTTTCCTTTGGAGCGACCTCAGGTTCATCCATGTCCAGTCCGTTCGCTTCCAAGGTGGAAAACAAACCAGTCGAAAAGCCAGCACTCACGTTCACTGGATTCGGTCAGCAAGCCACTTCCACGAACAACGCATTCGGGTTTGGTGCGTCCAATTCAACGCAGTCGACACAACCTGCACCATCAGCCGGAGCGTTCGGGTTTGGGACACCTGTTTCCACGCCTACAGCTACTTCGAGTCCATTCTCGTTCGGCGCACCCGCTCCTCCTGCTCCTACACCATTCGGCCAGCCAGCCACTGCAGCGCCAACCAGCTCAGGTTTCTCAACCCAGCCAGCTTCAGGATTCAGCTTCGGCGCATCACCAGCTGCTACCCCCACTACTGCACCGTCCAACCCGTTTAGCTTTTCGGGTAGTCAACCAGCATCCCCTGCGGTCAGCAATTCTGGACTTCCGTCTGGCGCGTTCAGCTTCGGTCAGCCAAGCAGCTCGGCGAATCCCGCTGTTGACACCGGGTCCCCCAGTCCGTTTGGGGGAACCACACCGCTGCCAACCGCCGGCGGGGGTGGTGCACTGTTCACAATGGGCGCAGCACCGCCACCGCCTCCCTCTGGCGCCGGCCGTCCGTTGAAGAAACTGCCGAGTCGAAGGGGAGGCAAACGGTAGCGGCTGTATATATGCACTACACCCGCTCCGAGTGTTGTACAACCCTGCATATGCCATATGTCGATCATGCCAACCACGACAGTATTTATTCGTCCCTTTCATCGATCCCCCATTCCCCATTCAATATTCACCATTCATCAACCTATGTTCCATGTCCATTCGTGTCGAACAGTCTTATCTGCAATCATCGATCCATACATTTATTCCCCAGCAGCACGTAGTATGTTAGTCGGGGCTGAAGGCCCACCCATCAGTACGCATCCCGCATTTAGTAGGTAGGTAGATAGTTATATGTGTGTGTTTTTTCATTCTTTTGATGAGCTCTGGGAGAAGTGGGCTGACGGCCTATGCATTGCGTATTATATTTGCACGCGCGGAGGTGCGTAGGTAGAGAAAGAGCTCGTAGGATAGGATACTCATTTTTTGTTTTTCCCTCGCCCTGTACTGTACTCGAGACTGCATCACAGTACCTCCTTTGGTTACCATGGCGGCGTGGTCCCGGTCGCCGAGACTTGATATTTTTCTTTCACATTGGCCCCATTGGTCGACAGACGCGCCCATTGAAAAAGGTGCAATACAGTACCCGAACTCACTGACCTTTCACTGACGACAAGCGTTTGCACACTGCAGCACAGTACCACACATCATTGTCACTATCAAGATATTCCAGTCAAGCTTTGCCGATTTGGATGCTTACAGAGCGGCGAAAGTGATCTGAGCCTGATCCAAGGGCAGCAACTGCTCCTCGAGGCTCGTCAACCCAACCTCTGCATGCGTCGGCAGGATTCGGTGCCCCCGCCCCCGCCGGCCAGGGGAAGGAAGGAAGGTAGGGGATGATCGTAATACCTAGCGGCCTCAGGTTGGCCTCAGGGCTCTATAGCCCTTGTTTGCAGTTTCAATATAGACTTCAGGCTAATCATCCGCAGGTACTCATACATGGTTTTGCGAAGGACAGGAGGTAGCTCTGATTATCCAAAGAGTGGATCGTTCTGGTGCGTGTCAAGTCATGTTCAATGAACTTCAAGTTGAAGCCTAAAAGGGCAAAACAGATTGTACTACAGACATATGCACCTGTATACGATGACACAGTACAGCGGCCAGCCCGATGCTGGCTTTCTCGGGCATAAACGTTAACCGTCACAGCCACATGTGCACAAATTATCCCCTTCAAAGCTTCAACAATTTACCATCCAGCGTCCAACGTTGGTGGGTCGCTGAGACGTGCTTTTCCGCTGGGCAAATGAGTGACTGCTTGGATTCCGAGTCTCCATCAAAACGATAAGCATCTTGATGCTTGGACTTCAGTATACTTGCAGGACTGGATGACTTTCCATAAGGGATTTAGAGAAAGCGGTGATTCTAGATTCTAGATCTGACTTTGAAACCCATTAGCCGACATGTTTCGTTGAGATTTACGAGTTTGTAAGTGATTTGTCTTTCCCAGGTTAGGAAATAGGGAGAATGCTTGTTTTCTCAGCCGGGTTCGGCGCATAAGTGTGACATCATGGGTAACTCTGTCCTCCGACTTGAGGCTTGCCCAATGCCTTATCACCCATGCCTTCACAACGACATTCCCGTGCTGAAGACATCTTTTACCACTGAGTAGTTTGCACCATTAGCCTTCTCTGTTCTGCCTGATACGCTGGAATAATGCAACACCTGCTTTTGTCGGCATCATCTGATTTGTTGCTGCCAGTGGAAGCCTCCAAGCCAAGTCCAAGTCGGGGTATTGCATACATGTGGAGGCAGCGTAAGAAATTAAACCCAATACCTCTCACCGTACCTCAGAAACTATCTGAGTCCCTTCCATTCCGGACCTCAGCACAACTCGCAAAGACTCAGCTCATCCGGCGAGACTCCAGGACTACGAGTGATCCCCCAGTGTCACCGTCACCTTTGGCACATCCTCCCTTCATGTATTGAACTTGCAGTTCTGTTTACCCACAGAAAACCCAGCACATCTCTGATAAATTTAAGAAACTCGCAGCACACAACATACAAGTGGCCGGGAGGCGTCCACGGGATCGGCAGTAAGGGATCTTGGTGATCGAGCAGTTTAGAATGCATATCTGAGGAGGGGGGTCACCCCCCCTCCCCAGATTCTCGCTTCAACAGGGTTTTCTGACCTCATTTGAACGGTGATGGGAGCTTCTTGGCGTCGGGAAATCCGCTGAACCCTTGATGGCTGTCACTCTTGGCCACTCCAAGGTGCGGCATCGACGGCATGTTGCTTTGTCATGCAATGCCGTATCAGCCGTTTCGAGTCCGACGTTTCTGTGCTAATTTTCGATTTCCTAATGCGGCCACCAAACGGGTTTAGAGATTTAGAGTCGTTCTAAATCTCTTATGGAAAGTCATCCACTAATGTGAGGTACACAGACGTCTTAGGACCTTTATTCTTCGCAATCAACACAAGACAGGCTTATGGTCCTCGACCTCTCTGATTGCTTCGGACGTGGTCTGATATTCATCATACTGAGATTATCGTGACTGATCGCTTTCGTCAATTTGACTTTGGGAACTTTCGGAAATCGAGCTCTCTTCACGCAATTATGTTGCTGCTCGGGTATGCAGACATCATATAAAGCACGGAGAATCGCCAAATGAATCCTCACCCGCCTTTCCTGGTCGTCCTCTCCTTATGGCTGCCACCTCGGTCACTTCGTCACAACCCGATAGCGGCTTGCCCACCTCACACCCAAAAGGTGTCAGGTTCTGGCTCATTTTCCTCTCACTATGCGTTTCCCTCTTTTTGTCTGCTCTCGAGTTTACTGGTCTTTCCACTGCACTGCCAACCATCACAAACGAGCTGCATGGTAATGACTTTGTCTGGGTTGGTTCAGGATATGCTCTGGCATCAACAGCCCTCCTCCCGTTGAGCGGTGGCCTGGCAGAGGTATGCCGATCGGATTTCGAGCCAAGATCTATCGCCATTTACTAACTATTTGATATTGTGCAGATCTTCGGGAGGCGAGTAGTTATGATTGGCGCTCTGCTCTTGTTCGCCCTCGGGAGTGCGCTTTGTGGCGCTGCTCAGAGTATGACCTGGCTGATCGCAGCCAGAGGTTTGTTGCTATTTCTCCGAAGTCACCATACCTAGCTGATAAACATCTCAGTCGTCCAAGGCTTAGGTGGTGGCGGTCTTCAATCCCTTCCGAACATCATTCTCTCAGATCTCGTCCCTTTATCCGAGCGAGGAAAATATCAGGGTATCATCGGATTGTGAGTTTCATTCAATATCATTGGTGAAGCAGCTTAAGTAAATGCTTGTCTCCAGAACATGGGCATTGGCGTCTGCGATTGCACCACTGGTTGGTGGCGCGTTGTCAACTAATGGGCATTGGCGTTGGTTCTTCTGTACGAGCGTTTTGGTATACTCTCCTCCCACGTGTCTTAATCGCATCGCTTTCCCAGACCTCAATCTACCAATCTGCGGCATTGCAATCGTTCTCGCAATCTTGTTTCTCCGGCTGCCTACGCCTCCAGGAACCTTTAAAGAGAAGCTGGGCCGCATGGACTGGAGGTTCGCGCATCCCGAATCTTTGATGCATGATGTGTGATGCTGATAAGTATAACGTCCCAGGGGCAACCTCTTGTGTATTGGCAGTACCTCAGCAGTCGTGGTTGGTCTCACCTGGGGTGGTGTTACACATCCATGGACCTCTTACAAAGTCCTGGCTCCATTGATTCTGGGCGGTGTAGGACTTGTATTATTTTTCTTGTACGAGGCGAAATATGCCAAACATCCCATCGTAAGTCCGCGGTATCGTTGTTAGCTTATGTTACTGACGAACCGACCACAACCAGATACCAACCACTTTATTGCGTAACCGAACGAGTGTCAGCGGGTGCGTCGCATTACTACCCGACGATCTTGATGCTATACTGACTGCCTGGTTTTGGCAGATATATTCAAACGTTCATTAACCCCGTCGTTGCAATTGCTGTCATCTGTGAGTATTCAACGTATCCACCTCGTTTCGATACGGTCGCAGTTGCTGACTCGTATGCAGACTTCCTTCCGGCGTACTACCAAGCGTGTAAGGATGCCACACCGATCACATCTAGTGTCAAGACATTATCGTTGTCTCTTGTCATCGCACCTACGGTGGCAGTGGCCGGTGTCAGTGTAACGAAGTTCCAGTGTTACCGCCCCCAGTTATGGTTGGCCTGGTGCCTTTTTATGGCCGGAATGGGCAGCTTTACCATCATTCGTGCGGACTCCCCGATCGCGCTTAGCATTGGTCTTTGCGTTCTGGTCTCAGTCGGAACAGGCATTCTTTTCGGTGCGTTCAACCTTACCATTCATGCTCCCTCGCTCATTCTTCACTAGCTGGTACTTACTTCCCTGTCCTGTCGCCACTCCCTGTGTCCGAGAATGCCCACGCGTTGGCATTCTTTGGATTCTGCCGCTCATTTGCAGGAGTAAGCATGTTTCCTGGGATCAGTATTGACGTCATTCTGACTGTCATCATTCTATGAAGGTATGGGCAGTAGCCATTGGAGGTGCTATTCTTCAGAACGAACTTGCCAAAAAGCTTCCTGAAGAATTCCTTGAGACCGTACTTGGTGGACGCGAGGTTGACTCTGCAGACATAAATCTGGTTTACTCCGTTATCCCCGTCATCTCAACCCTTCCCCAGCCCCTCAAGGACGAGGTTCGCTCCGCTTTCGGTGAAGCGGTGGCCGTCATCTGGAAAGTCATGACAGGCGTTGTTAGCATCGGCTTGCTGTCGTCACTTCTCATGCGCAATATCCCGTTGCATAAATACGTGGATGAGAGATGGGACATCAATGTTGCTGTGAAACCAGCTGCAGATATCGAAGCGGAGGGCTCGGAGGATGGAACGCTTCACGCCGACGAGACAAAGGACGAGGACAGTTTCCGGCAAATTAGCGATGGCATTCCCCTTATTACCCTTCCCGTTACAACCGACGACGCCGTACCCGCCTCTCGCCCCACCCCGGTAGTGTCGAGGGACGAGAAAATCCAGGCGGACGCTATCATTCCTGCCACGGTCGACGACACCACTCCCGTCTCTCGTCGCGGATCACTAGCTCCGGACGGCGAAAACGTCACGCCAGCCGACGACACCACTTCCTCTGCCCACACCCCATCAGTCACTGCGGCAACCCCAGACGACTTGCATAGTATCAAGGACGATGAGCTCAACACGGGTTCTGTATCATCACCCTCCAACGCTAATAGCTAGCGGCGGTCAACGCTTTCGAGCGGTTTGAATATACTCTTATTCAGATTGCTATATTTGTCTATGTACTGTAGTTAGGTGTGATAGATGGGTTTGAGGTTGTCAAAATACAGCGAAGCTTTTTTTGTCCGAGTTAGGCAATGACTTTGAATCCTAACAAGAGCAAACAGTAATCGAACTCCGAATTCGAATTGTTTGTACGCGGTGATATGTAGGTATTGTGTCTTCCATGCTGATAACTGTTGTCTGCAGTACAACATCGCCAACATTGCCGGCTAGTGCTAACAAGAGATAAATCCAGAATTTCGCCAATACTGCACCCACAGTTTAACTTCTGTGCCCTCCAAGGGGGGAGCATCTCGTAACGTGCCGCTTAACTCTGCCGCCTTGGTGGTCTGCAGTACAGGTAGTCCGGCCGCCTCGACCCCATTACCGAAGAGCCCATGCATTTCAGCATTTTGCTCCGCCTGGATGAGCGATCTCCAGAATCGAAGGAGCTTGATAGCGGGCTGATTCATAAAATAAGTGACCATCGGGGATGTTCACTACAATGCGTGACTTACATAGACTTCCACATCGTGGGTCGAGATACTCGAGGACAGTGCTTCAACCTTCTGTACCCAGAGTTTCAATGGGATGACATGCATCGATTTCCCCGCAACGCCGTTGATGGTTGTGATGATATCATGCCATGATGCCCGACGAGGGTGAGCAACATTGAAGACTTCGGGGAGGGACTTATTTGACAGAAGTGCCTCTATGATGGTGCGAGACGTTATATCAATAGGAAGCCATGAGACCGTCTAGCGTAGAAGCCGATGTGTGAGTGTTGATGATTACAAGGAAACTGGTACATACGCCTTTGAGCTCAGGGACGTATCCCATTGCAAGACTTGTCTTTACGAGAATTGGGACCCATTCAGACGTATTCCAATCCCCAGTCGATGTTGATCCGCAAATTTGACCGACCCTTGCGGACGAGGCGGAAAGACCGTGGCGTGCTGCCTCCGCGATGATCTATTGCATTGCATCAGTTAATTATGCCCTCTTGGCCGTCGGAAGAAAGACATACGTGCTCGGCGACATATTTTGAGGTTCCGTACCCGGATGCTGCAGCTACACTTGTATCATCGATGACCTCCTCCGGGATGGACCCGTTGCGTACATCCCAAGTGTAACAGCTGGCAACGGAGGAAACAAAAAGTAGGCGAACAGGCTTAGAACAACACGCGCTGAAATCGATTAAGTTGCGCGTGCTGGCAACGTAACTTTCAAACGACCCGAGGGACAGATTGAAGTCGACTCTCCAGGCGTTGTGGATGATATGAGTGGTGCAGTTACGGACCTACGAGTGTCGCAACGGCGAAAATAGTCAGCCTGTACAAATCATAATCCACCGACTGAGTTCACGCACATCATTTGATTCCACTTCGGATAGGCCGAGATCGCGTTCCTTCATATCTCCCACTAACGATCTCAACTTCTTGCTATTCAAGAGCTCTGTCGGTAAGCCCCTCGTCTGGAATGCCGATTTCTGCCTCTGTTCCACGTCTGTACCTCTGTTCAATGTGATGACGTTCTTGATCGTATCGTCGGCCAGTAGAGACGCGAGAACATGAGCGCCCAAGGAACCCGTTGAACCGGTCAGCAACACAACCACGTCTTCGTTAGGCGGAGGGTTGAATGGTTTGAACGATGGAAGGTTTTCGGAATGCTTGGATATCATAGCCTTGATTTCTTCATCTAATGTCTGAGGAAGCGAGCTCTTAAGTTCTGGGTTGATGAAAGTGGCGATAGCGATAGAGAGACGAGCAAGTGTGGGGTATTGGAAAACCAGTTCCTGGGGAATGTGCGATGACGCGGCTTGGACCGACTTGTCCTCCGAGTTGCGCAAGGTCGCTATGACTCGGTTACGTAGGAAAGTTGCGCTGAGACTGAAGGATGGATGGGATCAGTTGAAACTCGGCCTGCATAAAGAATGAATGTTACCTGTCAAAACCTTGTTCAAACAAATCAACGGACGAGGAGGGAACTTGGCCTTGATGAATGGATGCAGCATGCTGAGCAAGCCACAGCTCGATTTCCTGAGGTTCCCAACTCTGGGGTGGGGCAATGTCTCCTGCGTCTGCACTCTCTTCGATCCTTCGATACCTACATCCAGGATTAACACAAATTCTGAAAAAAAAAACATGACGTGCGCACATGTCGTCGATCTCTTCCTGATACGCCTGTATGACGAGTTTTCGTATGGCAGTTCCCTTCGCCGCGCGTGCAAATGGACGAGAGTGATGGGCAATGATAATGGTTTCCTTGAAGAGCCTGGCAAAGGCTGGTGCGTGCTTGTTTGCTTCTTCTACGTATGGCCTGGCACAACATCTATCAGCCTGTGACAACTTAGGGTTATGTGTAATTACCAAAGTTTATTCCTGACCGAGATTACGGCCGTATCATCTTGGGTGTCGATGGTATGCTCTGGCAGTAGCTCAATGATGACACCAGGTTGACTTTGGCCACGCCCAAACATGATAGCGCTGGAAACAAAAGGGACTGCATTCAGGGAATCTTCTTGAGGGAGGGGTACCACCTTCTCGCCAGAACGAAGGACGATGACATCATCGACACGACCAACACTGCAGATGTAAGTTAGCCACGGAAAGACAATCTCTACAAGAAGACCAACATGCGCCAAAGACCTGGTTGGGTAGGGTGGGGTTTAAAGACGTCGTTCGTGGCGTATCCGGCCACGTCTGTCAAATTCTCCATAGACAACTTATACGTGTCCGAGGTCTAAGTAGAAAATATTGAGTATTCCACGTACTTTGATACACAGGTAAACTCACCAAAAGCTGGAGCTCGAAAGTACCGTCCCCTTGATCGACCCACCTGGTTATGACGCGTTCATCAAACTGCATCCATGACCAATCTTCTGGTTTCTTTCCCCCGGCCACTGCATTTCCGGAAAGGTCCAGATCCATGACTTTATTGACTATACCCGTCTCCGTAGCGCCGTAAACAATTGCGAGATTTACGCCCGCTTTGACAAGCATATCACCGTTGGTCTGGGAGAGAGGACCACCAGCCCAGCACTAATACTTGATCAGATACACGCGATATTGCACCAAATTGGCCACGGAACGCACCAGGCATTTCAACGTTGCCAGGTATTTGACTGTTTCGGGAGATCGGCACCATAGCTGCAGTGAAGTCGTACAGACGGTGAGGACATGTGGGGACGAGGGGCACAGTTCTCACCTCAATGAATATGGGAACAGACGCGAGCGCATTTGCACCGGTGAGCATCGTTGTGTCCAACATATTCTTTGGGTTCGGAAGTGCTGGTGGAGCGGGTGCCTGGGGGGTGAATAGTGATACCGGCAGACCAGTCACCATAGGAAGGAGGACCTGTCCAACAATGCCAATGCTGTGGAACGTGGGAAGTGCCATACAGGCCCACCGAAGCTGAAATTGGGTTGAGATACGAACAATATCTATGTAAGAACCTTGAGTCAGCGCTGCATATGGGTCAATGGTGGTATCCATACAACTATTCGCCCACTGTAAGAAAATCCTCTCTGTCCAGCCAATGCTCTTGGGTAACCCGGTGGAACCAGATGAATGAATATAGATGGCCAAGTCATCTCGAGTCCGCGGAGTCGCCGGAGGGGGATACGACACCGTCGTAACGCTGGTTCCTGGTTCCATCCTCGCGCTATAGGTAGGGAATACCTCATGGAACGGTTGCAACTCGACTAGTTCCAACGCATAGTTTTCTTTATCTAAGATGGCCTTCACAGCTGCAACGAGAGAGGACAGCGATGTCTGCATGACAAGTCTGTGACATTCTGTAGTTCTGAGCATATGGCATACTGCCTCTGGAGAGTTCTTGGGTGACATAGGGAACGGCTGTAGATTCAAAGACTAGGTTTGGTGACATCGTACGTCACACAAAATGAAACACTTACCACCAAACCAGCCCGACGCATTCCGGCCATGGTAGCCACATACTGGACGGTGTCACAATTGATGATAATCGCAACGACTTCTTGCTCCTTGCCTTGTCTACCAGGTCGAAGAGCATGAGCAACTCTATGGGTGGCCTCGGCGAGTTGAGAGTAGGAGATTGAGTCGATCTTGCCGGGATCGTGAGCGGATTGGAAGACGGCCCACGGGTTGGACGGGGTGTGCTCAGCGTGGAAGTCGATGAAACCCGGGAATACGAACACGGAACCATCAACAGGCGCAGTTTTATGAGGGACGCCCATTGTCGTGAATGGAGGGTACAGCGAGGAAGAATTGACGTTTCACTTTATCAAGGTGCAGACTATATATGCATCGTTCAAGCAGGTTGATACCTACATTCCAAAATCGCCATTTTCAAGAGATACAGCTGAAAGTCATAGTAAGCATTAAGATTGAGGCGTTGATTCCTGCTTGCATTTGACAGCTGGTCAAACGGGAATTGTAAGTCAAATTGGACCATGAGCAGCGGCACATACCCCTTCAAACCAGAAGCGACAGCATCAAAGTGTCAAGGTTCGGCCTTGTTCTGTAAATGGAGTCTGATAGAGAAGAAAGATATGTATGTCAAGTGAGCACAAGCTACTTCTTCGGGGATCGCACAGCCTGAGTAAATCCGAGTAACCGGTGTCGGTGTCTCACGCAGTCGTGATGGATACTCACCGGCATGTCCATAGTCAGGTTCTCTATCCCTGAATGCAGGATCCATCAAGAGATAACTGATCAGGAGAGCTGGAGGTCTTGAGGAGGCATGATGAGCTGGAGACGAAGCAGGCAAGACCACGGGGTTTCTGTAGTGCAGCGTCTACCAGGCGCCTACTCGGGCAGTGTGGCACGGCCTCTGCCGCGCATCTTGATGCTCAAGTTCGATGTTTTCTTAACCTTGAACTTGGATAGACCGGGACGCCTGTTCAAAAGGCAAGACACAGTCAGCGGAATAGCCAGCGGTACAGAAAGGCTCATCATTCGCTCTGCAAGGGGACCCGAGCCCGCTCGGGTTTCACATGCCAGTGCTTGTAGACGACTTGAACCATCTTCGCCGACCAATCTGTCTCCGGTATGTTTGACTGTAACCTCAGTGTTTTGTGTGCTTTCTTACAAACTTCTCCATCTTCTCTCTCGCTGAAAGCATGGTTCTGCCCGAAAGGCTTCGTTGAAGCTACGATTCCCCTGGAGATGTCGAAGACCGCTCTTTTTGCTCTGCAAAATCATCAGGAGAAGGGCGTCATCTGATACGCCCGATCATCCTCCACCACCACGCTTTCTTCTCGAACGCGTCTGGCCGGTAGTTGTGGTAGAAACACCATCCACGACCAGCACCGACTTAGTGATCGGTCTCACAGACGCCATCCTGGTCGCACTGTTTTCCAGACGTCTCCTGTCTACCGCTCGGGCTGTCTTTTGATATGTCCTGATGCATGGCAGTCCATTTCTCTGTAATTTCTCATGACAACGCAGCACTCGGCAGTTTACGGCGGTTAAAAGAAGGCACGGCACTTTCTCTGAATCAGTTATAACTGCACACACCTCCTTCTAGTGTATTCTTTCGCTTTTCCATACCATCCGCTTGCTATAATTCTGACCCCTAGCACCAGATGGCTAGTATCCCGACTGCTGCAGAAGTCGTTGGCGGTTTTTTTGTGTTGGCGTTCGTTGCGTTTGCGTAAGCATCGAGTTCCATGCCAGGAAGGCCAGAGCTAACATATTTATGGCTTTCATAGTCTGTACGGTATCGTTCTTGCCCAGGTGTACGAATACGTCTTCAGCAATGGCCCCAAGGATTCCTGGTATCTCAAGGGGAACGTGATTGCTATAACGTCAGTTTTCAATGTGATAAGCTCTCAGTTCCGTTTTCAATCCGCTGATGCATGAATCGTTTCCGTAGATTTTTCGAAACCCTTCATACATGCCTTGCGCTACATTTCATCTACCACTACTCCATCAGTAAATCTGGAGATCTGCCTGAACTGGCGAGAATTATATGGAGCGGTCCGGTATGTGCCACAACATTGCAATTGTCTCATTCAATTGAAGTTTTTGCGAAACGACAGGCAACAGTCTTGTGCGAGGTGAGTAGAGAATATATCCAGTAGTTCGGTACTGACTTCTATCTGGTTTTTTAATGACAGGCTATCATGGTTGTCCTTGTTCACTCGTAAGTCGTGTAAATACTGTATGGAGAACGTTCTGTGACCACTCATTTCCAGGTTCTACATTCGGCGGATATGGATCAGTAAGTCTACTGTAGCGTCCTACATTCCTTTGACTAATGTGAGTTCAGTGAGCGGACAAAACAAATGGCTAGTTGGGATGTTGGTGAGTGACAGTCTATAGGTTGGTACCCCATGGAACTGATCGCTGACAACCGCCAAAGATATCCTTACTGATCACTCGTACAGGTGCCTAATAATCCTTGATTCGCTATTGACAAGATGTGCTGCTGATCAAAACTCTTTAGCATTCAGCATATGTACCCCAGTCCTGATGTACATCCGGATGTACTGGGTCGCTTTCCGTGACTCGGCCATCGTGAGTATCGCAGATATACCCACAGTTTCTCTGAACTGATTAGTTGACAGTTTACGGTCAGCATGAGTCTTAGCCTACTCGCTGCAGCGGATTTTGCAATTTCCTCCACGTTGATATTTTATCTGTGGCGAAGCCGAACGGGACATGGACGGTACGTCTGCTCGTTTGATCAGCGATAGCTGTCTCCCTTCGAATCTGACTCCGATGGTATAGTACCGACCATCTCATTCGTACTCTGATGGCATACTGCGTCAATTCCGGATTCATCACGATGTAGGTCCATGTGTACACCGGTGATCATGGTTGTTATTTGACGTTCTGATCATAGGATCTTTTCGTTCTTGATCCTGATCATGGTCAGAGTCCACTCCACTCATTTGATACTGGGGCAATCTTTACTCATTAGTACTCCGAAACAGTTCCTAGTCTCGACCCACACCCTCATTTTCGGTGGTCTGGTTCAAGTCACAAGTAAACGTGAGTCCACATCTCCGTTGTCTTGGTTAGAATAGTGTTGTTGATCATCATCGTTGTGCCACTTTTAGTCTATGCAAACTCTTTCCTCGGATCGTACGTCCATCATAACTGTCTTTCTAGGGCGGCGACATACTCACACCATGCTTCGATCATGTAGTTTGAATATGCGACGTTATCTCCGCGAACAACCTGATACGACCACCGCCATAAATCTTAGCACATTTCATGCCAGTGCCACAAGGAACACCGCCACCACTACGATGCGGTCTGACGTCACCGCCGCCGTCGGTGGTAGTGTGCGTGTTTTTGCTTGTCACCTCGCGGAACGACAAGGCCTGCGCTGACATGCCTTCTGTAGAAGCGCCCCCTCAAGCACATCAAAATATACCAAGAAACATCGAGCACAGCATACACGGACACCACCCCCATCTCTCCAAAGAGTGAATACAGCAATCGCACAGCGGGGGTTATCTCGCGCTCGTCTTACTTGGAGCCGTATCCTCGCGAGAAGGTCTAAGGGAGGAGTTGGATTCGATTGAATCGCTCCGCTTATCTCTACCCAGCACCGGATGTGTTTGACGACCTTCGCATGTATTCCTTAACACAATTGTAGTCCAGTAGTTATTGTTCTAGTTCAATCCTCCTTCATTGATTTATAGTCCTCATTCACGTCGCACTGGCAAGCCGAATACATTCTTTTGGGCATCGATCTCTTTCATTCGGCCTGCGACTTATCTGGAAGTACATCTGAGCCTTGGGGTCAGGGTAACTTGCGTGTCGCTTCCAAGTCGTGAATAACGTGCGATCTGATATATAGAAATGAGTTCATCCTTAGATTGGCACTGGAATAAACGTGCATTTCAGTCTACATAGTCATTAACTCGCGCCTTTACTGAACGAGCCATTCATCTCAATGTCCTCAGTGTCCACCCCAGTGCTATACAATTCTCTTGAAGACGCAGGGTTGTGCAACGCTGATGTAATTTGATATACCTCGATTTGCGGCTGTTAAATGAATGATTCCAAAATGTTGAGGTAATGCAAAGGTTGAAATAGCACGAGAATCGCACGAACCTTGGTTCCGATGGAGAACCTGGTGCTCAACGTCACAGAATCCGACACTGGACGATTCAGAATGCTAGGGTTGTTTGACCTCTTGCGAAGTCGTTGGCGGGCATTGAGCGTACCAAGGAACGAGTTGGCATATACTGTGTAATAGCATGAGTGCCAGCAGGCGTAAGTGCATCGCTACGGACTTACGTTTGCTAGACATCTGTACCAGTCCTGCAAAAACCAAACTTGACGGAAGAACGACAAACTGAAGAGAAACACGTTGAGTGTTCGCCAGTGGCACGAGATGATAAGGGTGATTACTCACTGTGACAACCGAAAGAGTTGAGCAAATCCTGTTTGGAAGTACTCACGATCAGTGGTTATTCAAGGACATACCCGTGGTGACATACATGGTAATAAATCCGGAGTTTATCGTGTACGCCATGAGGGTATGGATGACACGATCAGTGCTTTTAAACCCTGTTCTGGCCTTGTAGAGGTAGAATATCAGTATTGATGTGATTGTCACGTCAACCGCTGCAGAGAGTCCCAGTCCCAAACACACAGCAATCTAACGAGCGATAGTGTTAGACATGCAAAGAGGCCTAACACTATCTAACGCACCAACGGACCGATCTGGATACGGAATGCAGACCAAGTACCCAAACTCAACATCAATCCACCCGCTGCAAAACTGAAGGCTAATAGCACAGTAGCGTGGGTAAGTCAATCTTGGATCTAAATTCATGGCTTACGTGCGCGGGCGAATAGCATAATAGACTGTAGAGACTGTGAGATCTGCCCATCACGTCTCAGAGTGAAATCACGCACCACAAGCCCAGTCAGCCACCAGTTCTTTTCACTCACTACAATCATCATGTATTCAGTACGTGTTGAGGGCGAGAATAGACGACGATTCAACTCACTCACATAAATGCGCCGGATGTAATATGTTTGAACGCAGCCGGTGATGACCATCTACAACCGCAGAAAATCAGAGACGTTCGGTACATTGATAACAAAAATTACTCACTCCAAGCATTACAGAAGGCTTGAAACATGGCGGATTAGTACACTGCATCTCCACTTGACATGGATACGATGCTCACCCCAGCGCTCCTAGAAAGTCAGGTCAGCGCACGATTTTGCCAGCGGGTCCCATCGTAAAATCACTCACCAAGGAATCAGACCAAGGAGTTGAGGGTGCCCAAAATCCAGTACGCTATATAAGTACGTGGAATGCATCATCAGACCGATGTGGATGGTCTCACACAATCTGAGCGAAACTGATTCAGAACCCAGGTTTATCCCGCAAGCATGTACATGACGCACGCGATAATCCCGGCAGTGATTTTGAGCGATGTCGGATCGTCCTTAGCATGCAATGCGTATGCGTATGTCTGAGCGACGACAATTCCATAAAGGCTAGAATCGTGGGGTTGAGCTGGGAAGTGAGGCCAGAGGATAAATGAGACTGACATGAGGGAAAGATACACTATCACAAAGTATCCACCGACGAGCTGCCCGTCACCTGGCGGTGACGTCGACATCCAAAATCCCTAGAAGAAACAATGCCCGCGTCGGCTTTGGGGGTGGCTGAGAATATCTCTTGAGGTCGTCGTCTTGCGGGAGAGATTTTGACGATACTCACGATGACCAGAGGGAGGGTGGGCCTGAAATGTCTGTTGATTTGAGAGCGGCCGTGCAATGGGAAATATAGCGGGTGGTAACCGTGGAGGCTATATCCTCATCACATTGTCATCCCGGGGTGTAAGAAGATGACCTCATATCGAGGCCGTAACGAGCCTCCAGAGTTCAATTTGCTGTGAGAGTGACAATGTCCCTTTCCCACTTATCATCTGTGAGAGCATCGTTCATCACGAGTCACAATCAATACCCGTCTCGCGAATGTTTTCCATTCTGTATGTGTGCTTGGTGTGATACACAGCCTGGGATTAAGCAAGTACTACGACTACAAGTGTGGATTAGGTACGAGTTTGCTAACTGCGAGCAATGGTGTCGGACTCACTCGACATCAGGAATCTTTCGGGTTGGCCGCGTTAGAGGAAAAGAAGTTGATGCGATGGTCCAAAATCAGCCCAGTGTGAACAAGTGATGTCTGGCTGGGAAGAGCTTACTCGCAGTCTTTGGGGAGTCCATGATAATCAAACGACAACCCGTGCATCAGCTGCGCAAGAAAGTAACTAGAAGACAAGTCGAGATGACTTGTGACGCAACCGTGACACAGTTACGTGTGATTCGTGACACTATTTCGGTCGCTGACCACATCATCGCTTCACTGACCGACGACCACTGCGGCCATAATTGGCATAGAATCTGACACTGTGGTATCCCTGACGGCTGTAAACTCGGTATTGAGTGGGAAGAAACAGAGATGCTTGCAATCATATCCAATGACTATCTGTGGATCGGTGAACGCAGGTCTCGGTGAGCTATAGGGCTGGCTGGGGCTGTTCCCTTTGACTGATCTTGTTTTGAACTCAACCGTCATGGTCTGAGACAGCTACAATCATTCACTTGTGAAACTCGTCCGAACGGCTACAATTCAATCGCAAACTTGTGATTGCGGGCTGAGGCTGGCTCGTTTCTCGGTCACTGTTCACGTCTTTCGGTTAAAAGGAAGTTTGGGACGGTCTCGGGTGCCACCTTCGTCGCGAGACAAGAGGAGTCTCTCTCAGGGGACGAGCTCACGGCTCTATCCTCCGTGAGGATATCACATCTAGCATCACTATCATTTACGAAGCGTCAGAAGCTAGGTTCGCTCTATATAAAACCGCTGGTGCTCAACTGCCATCCCTCTAGTACGAGTACTCCGTCTCTGCGTCCAGACACACTCCATCACATTTGCAGTCGCTATGTCTACCCCCCAGGAAGTGAATGAGGTTACTGCTAGAGTTACTCGGGGCGACATGGCACCTCGTCCTCCTGTGTTCCAGGATAAGCTTGAGGAGAGAGAGTGGCTGAAGTTTCGCCTTGCCCAAGCGTTCCGTATTTTCGGTGAGTCGTCCTCAGCAGCGAGCCTCTTAATTGGAATGCTGAAGCTATCTTACAGGAAATATGGGCTACGACGAGGGTGTTGCAGGACATATCACGGTTCGCGACAATATCCGTCCGGATTGTTTTTGGGTTAATCCAATGGTGAGCCTTCCGTTACCATGATGGCCTTGAAACGATGGCTTCATGCATCCCTATGCTGGACTTAGGGCAAACACTTCAGTCTCATTCAACCGAGCGATCTTCTTCTGGTTGACCATAACGCCAAGATCCAAGAGGGCTCCGGGCCCTTCAGACTGCTTAACACGGCGGCATTCATGATCCACTCTGAGATTCATAAGGCTCGCCCTGATGTCATGTGCGCCGCTCACTCACATTCTGTGTATGGAAGGGCGTTTTCAGCATTGGGCAAGGAGTTGGACATGCTCACCCAAGACTCATGTGCGTTTTACAAGGCAAGTCAGCAGTTGCCATTGTTTGGCTATTAGTAGAGATTCTGGCTCTTAAGCCGTGCTTTTTAGGATCACGCTGTGTACAAGACGTTTGGTGGTGTGGTCTTAGACGAGGAAGAGGGCAAGCACATAGCCGACACGCTCGGGAACAAAAAGGTACACCTGAATCTTTCTGTCGCTGCCTTTCCAGCCTTGACTCACCCGGAGTTCCCTTGTCCTAAAGGCGGTCATTCTCCAAAACCATGGAATTCTTGTCGCCACACCCACGATTGAGGCCACACTCCACTACTACGTTGCTCTCGAGAAATCGTGCATGGTCCAGCTTCTCGCAGATGCAGCCGCAGCAGGAACCGGCGGCAAGACGTTGCAAGTAACACCCAAGGATGCACAAACGTCCTACAATGTCGTCGGCAGGGTCTTCCCCGTTGGGTGGTTCTCTGGACATCCTCACTTCCAGGTGTTGGAGAAAAAGGAGGGGGTCAGTTTCAAGTTCAGTGATACCGTGGATGTGCTGCAGATTCCTGTTTGAATAACTGACATGGTGAAGAGAGATATCGGGGAATAGGAAGATTGTACTGTATTACCTTTAGTCGTGTACACATATTATCACGTTCTGCTGTGGGATCAATAAAGATAGTAACCTCCGCCACGAGGATTCGATGCACAAGAAGTATGTCTCGTTCTTCCGACTAGCAAGATGGTATGGGGTAAGGTGCACGGAGAAATATAAGAAGGATATGGCACCAATCACTTTCATAGACGCGATAGCATCGCCTCAAGCCTTTCACTCCGCTTGAGAAGTCCCCCTGCAAACGACGCGTTATCCCTCCTGACCTCGTCCAACCACCAGTCCCACTTCTCATCGCTGATCAGGGGTGAAGCAACCCAAGGCCTGATATTGAGATCATCCACATGCTTCTGCAGATCATGAAGGACCCTTCCCGCAGCCTCATCCTCCTTGGTGATTCGCACAGCTTCCGTCACCCCAGCGTGCTCAGCAAACCACCCCGAGTCCAACTTGATCACGGCAATCTCGAAGAGATCAAGTAATGACTGAGGAAGTCCCGCGTCTTGCGCCGCAGAGTACGCCAGTGCGTGTCCCAGTGCACGGATACCTGGATCGCATTGGGGGAGGACCAGGTTATTGAAGCGCACGTCCCGATGTCCGTTCTTGAAGGACGACATCAGATGTCTATTGGACGTTAAGTAAGCATCGTAGCGTTTGAAAAGGAGAGTATTCGTGTGCGCTGGGGATGGGAGCTGGCGGCGCCCTAGAAGCACCTCGGTGAAGAGACGGATGCATATGACTGTGACGTCGCCTTCAGAAATAGTTGTGCCCTTGATATCGGTCTACAGCACATCTCAGCAGAAGATTGCTGCAACGAGTGGAAAATTGGCGTACATCCATGATACCAAGATGGTTTTGAGGAAATAGGCCTTGTGCACCAAGACGCTCCCCGAGTTCTTTCGCACAATGTGTCACCAGTCGATTGACAGTAGCCTTGAACACTGTTCCTAATGCCGTGCGAGCATCATAGCTTGTGTTCTTATCGACAAAGTAGTCCACGACGTGATGCATCCATGCTGAAAGCACGTGTGCGATAGCGACAGTGTGCGCAACAGGTAAGGACTGAGTGCGGAAGGAAATGATGGGTACGGTTTGTCCTCCTTGCCCTCCGACTGTTCGCCGCAGGGAGTAATCGGCAGCGATGCGTGCCAGTAATTTGCAGGACAGAACTGCCGGCATACCGATCGCGCAAGTACCGACGGGGATACGCCATATGTACGAGTGAAGCTGGGTGCGAGGATCTTTGGGTCGTTCCAGACTGTGGCCAAGGAACGCAGTCTCGGGAAGGAAGACGTTGTCAAAAGAAGTGAGGGAGTAGTCGAGCATGCTGCCACTTCGTAGGGGAAGACACCTATTTGTTACACCGGGAAGCATCCTCTTCTCGTCCGACGTTTGCACGAGGAATGGGTGGACACCGCGGTCCTCGCCTTCGATGACGAGTCTAGATAAGACAATTCCCCATCGCGCAATTCCGTCCAATGGTAGAGTCGGCGCCATGAACCTATGATCACATTCAGCCCGATAACAACCCTCCGCACAAGACTCGACGTACTTGGTCGCCGAATTACACGGCGTATTGAGGATGAATCCACCATCAACATTGGTTGCGACGGTTTCCAGCCGCCCAATGTCCAGTCCATGCCCGAGTTCTGACAAGAACATGTTCCCCAGTATTTCCGCCTTCAAAGCCTTCTCAACAAGGGGTTTGAGGTGTGGTTTCTGGGGGAGCAGAGGGATGAGTGTGCCGAGGAAGAGGTTTATGTGGCAAGTCATGATGTTCGTCAGGGCTGGGTCAACACCAAAGACTGGATCCTGTTGGTGTTCCCAGAATCTCCTGCTGCAGTTCGCGATGTCCTGTGGCGACAGATCTGTTCGAAGAAAACCAAGTCAAGCTCGCCTCAGAACGACACAGGTCTGTACACATACTCCATGTCTTCACAACCAATTTTGCTCGCTCATAGGTAACTTGGATGCGGTCCTCCGGTGAAAGCAATTCATGGCGAATCCTAAAGAGAGGATGCTCGTAAAGCTTGTTGGCCATAGCGGCACTAGTGGGAGATGTTTCACGGCCATGGCGCGCTCAGTACGACGCGTTTATATCCGGGGAGACATCCACAAGGCGGGTGTGCTGGGAAGCCGCCGACGGAAAGTGACAAGATAAAGAAAGGAGAGAACCACCACCGGCTGGAAAAAGATAGGCGATGGGAACTTATGACGAGGTTAACTCAGCAACGTTATCGTTTGAGGATTCTCATACCTGTGAAAATACTCTGCAGTTCAGGAGCTTCCGTCATGTTTATGGGCGGGCATCACTGTTGTGCATCATGAAATACAGCATGGCGCTCACTTCTCCCATCTGAAGGTTGCAGCTAACGGTCCCACCCAGTTCCTCGAATTCGTGGCGTGTGTGAAATGACCGATACCCGACGTCATCATCACTCTGAGAAATGGGGCCGCAAAATCTGTCCATTCGGTTAGGTGTCAGCCAGCAGTTCACCGGCGATGGGAAAGACGTGCATACCGCATCAAGGCCTCGTCGTTTATAGGCAAGACGCAAGGCGCGAGGCGTCAATGACGCTTAAAAAATACTACGGCATGACGGAGCATGGACCTAGGACTGGGAGAACAGGATTGGTCGAGTCGCCATACTTAAAACACCACGAACTGTGGCGATATATGCCAAATAGCACTTCTATATCACTTCTCTTCCGAGCACTGGGTTCTTGATAGCTTCGCGGCTGCACTGTGTGCAGCCCTGCCCCTTATTTAGCAAAAACTCCAGTGTGACTCAGAGCAAGCTAAGTTACAGTATGGATGGACGTACCGTTGCACCCGTTGCACTTCTCAGACTCGGAAATGGATCCAAGCTGTGCTGAATCCTTGACCGTGCGCGATCATCGCTCCCCTACAACGACACAAAAGTATCCCATCATGATGAGCTTGGACTCTTGACTTAGCATAGCACAGCACAAGGACGTTGCCACTGGTTCCAATCATCCCTCTACCATTTAGCCTGACCATGTTCAAGGGATGATGCATACCCAGTGAACCCACGATCGGCGACTTCGCTCGCAGGCCGTTTAGGAAGAGAATGTCTGCCGACTTGGCTTTTGGACGGCAGTTGCGAAGACATGCAGAATCTGATGCTTCACAGAAGTCTGGGTGCAAACGGGGGATCGAAGAGTGAGCGGGACAGAAGGTTGCATGTGAGCACGAACAACTGACTTACCATCTTACACTTGACCTCTCTCTCCTCCATCCAGTCGAACCCCCAAGAGACGAGACACACAAGAGAAAGAATATAGTGGATGTCGAATCCCCAGCCCTGTATTGAATTTCTCCATGGACCACAAAACAAAGAGGTGATGACCAAAGTATGTACAAAGAAGTTGCTCAAGAAGGGGGGAATGGCAACCAAGTCTAACTACAACGAACGAACAGAACGTCTTTAATCTCCAGGACGCAAAATCGAAACAAAAAACAATCAAACAACGTGAAATGCTGCGCAGGAAAGTCCAACCGATTAAGACCAAGTAGATGCTGGCGGGTTATAGGGAAGGGGCGACGAGAACGAAAAGGAATCATACTACTGTTACAGCTCCTGATAGAAGTGGGATTGTGCGGGGAGTGTAATTAAAAAGGATAGACGTGTGCGTGTGGAAAGATAATGATGTGTCGATGGACCAGGCCTTTCGAATAGAAAAAGGAGAAGGCTTTAGAGTTCTGAGATGGTGGAGCGAGGTAGGATGTCGAGCTTATACGAAACCCTTGCCACCACGCTTGGCATCGATTCTCCTGAATCTTTCCGCTTCCTTTCTCTGGTAAAACGATATATTAAGCGGTGGTCATGATATGGATATTGTAATGAGCCGCACCTTATTGATCACGCAGACAGAGGCTAAGAACAGTAGTATGATGATCGCCATGAACCCGTATACCGTTCTGATGTAATCATGTTAGTAAGGCTTTCATAGGTGCATCCCAAAGGGAAAGAATGTGACGCACGAAAAAATATTGTTCAACGTCATGTCCGCAAAACTTGTAATTGGTCCCACGCAACGGAACTCGTCGAGATTGTCCTTATTGAAGAGCGATTCCACGAACGTGGAGTTGGCACAGAAGCCCTGGTACTCCACCGTGTCGTTGGGCGTAAAGTATCCACAACATTGGAACTGAACGAGATATCTAGATTAAGACAACATCGTGGTATGAGAGGGAGAGAGAAGGACGTACACGATCCTGCAGCTGGACTCGAACATCTGGCGTCGCAGCGTTGAACCTCGCGAAGAAATTGTTTCTTTCTTGCAGAGTAAAGAACCAGATGTAGGTTCCCACAACCACAACGGCAATAAAATCGAGAACGAGAGCCCAATTCAGAAGTACAAGGCCAATAGTGACATGGTTGCGCTGAACGATCGCTCCGATGGATATTGCGAATGTGACGAGAAGAGCTACGCCTAGCACTGTGCCAGCTATAGACCGGACACGCCGCTGTCAATGACGAGTCTCATGGGAGTCAATGGTAATTGGCGTACCAGTCAAATCGGCTTCAGGAATTGTGAAGTTCATGAGCAAATTCGGGGCTCTCCACACGAGAGACATGACAAGAGAGAGCACGCCAGCGGCGAGGAGCCATGCATCGACGAATGCCCAGCACGCGAGAAGACCTTTGGAGACCATGTTCGTTGTAGATGGTTACGAGGCTTGGGAAGACGGGACGTCAGACGGCGGCACGGATTATGGCTGGGGATTCCGAGGTAGACTCACCGGATAGAAGTGGTAGTGTAGGAATGGCGGAGGAATGAGACAACCCGAGGTGTGAATGAAGAAAAGGGGCTCTTCCAGAGAGTGGACGCGACAGAGGCGGCTGCAGCACCAGAATGCAGACGAGATGGAATGAAAGAGAGAACGGAAACCAGGACGGTCAACGTCTAAAAGAAACGAAACGAGTGAGCGAAAGAGAACGAAGATGAAGGAGAGAAAGAGAGGAGACTTGCCGTCCGATAAGTAGACTGGAGGAGAGAGAAAGTGAGACTGGCGGTGACACTGCGTTTGATATCAATAGTCATCCCCGGTCCTGCACTGCCGTCGCCATGGCCACCTTCGCTCTGCCGAGAACAATCCAGACAAATCCTCTCTCACTCTCACTCTCTTGTCTCGCATTGTCAACAGCTGCATGCTCATTGTCTTTCCTCTGGCAACCACACAAGACTGGGGCAGAGCTCGAGGATGGATGGTCGGCGTTGCTGCCGGCGGCACAGCAGTGATCCGGTGAGGGCTGCCGACGGGGCCGAGTGATGATGATGCGACAGCCGGCCTCGGAGGTCCTTGCCTTCCTCCTCTCATGCCTCCCAGCGTCGCGACATTCTCAGGTGGCTCGGTGCTCCTCGCATGGCAGCTCAAAGATAAGACTGTCCTCATCGTCGGCGGTGGCGACGTTGCCTCTGGGCGCATCGAATCTGTCCTCGTCGCGGATGCATTCATCACCCTCGTCGCACCCAGCACAGGCCTTCACCCGCTCACTCGAAAATATCTCACCGAGTCCGACCGCATCACATACCATGATCGCATGTTCGCTGGCCCACAGGACCTTGACAACGTCGACATGGTGTTAACTGCCATCGACGACGTCGAGAAATCACGCGAAATATGTGCCATGTGTAGAGAACGCAGGATTCCTGTGAACGTCGCAGACATTCCTCCCTCCTGCGATTTCTACTTTGGCTCTCAAATCCGCAGTGGTCCGTTGCAGATCATGATATCCACCAACGGCCAGAGCCCTAAACTTGCCAACATCATCCGGAGAAAAATTGAGGAGGCATTGCCGGAGCATGCTGGCGAGGCAGTGGAGAAAGTGGGCGAGTTGAGGAACAAGTTACGCACGCGAGCACCGGGAGTGGGCGGGGAGTTGGGAAAGAGAAGGATGCGGTGGATGGTGGATGTCTGCAACGCATGGGACATCGAGGATCTGGCTGCGTTGGACGGGGACTTGATGAACAGACTTTTGGACGATGGCTGGGAGAAGAACAAGGTTCCGAAGCCTGAAGATATTGGGTCGGGCAAGAGGCGACATTCCGCTGTCCTGTCTCCGTCGTCTTCATTATCAGGCTCTGCTCTCCCACTTGCCATCGGTTTCATCGCAGGGATTGCTGCAACTGCTGCGATTCTGCTTGCCCCTACCAGGCGTTGAACGGCTTGGCAACCCTCGCATGCATACCTTGCTTTCATTTCAAACACATAGAAGGATAAACTCGGACACCTGCTAGGATACGCACATCTGTAGAATAATCATTTTGTACCATACCCACTTCATTCTAATCCATCGAATGTCCTAGAACATAGACACGGGAGACAGAGGCCTCTGTTTGGGGCCCAAATAGTGAACGAATATTCATCCAATCAATGTTCCCGCAGGGGGCACCTGATTGGGACCCAGGTAGTTACGCAAACAATAAAGATATTTCGAAGCATGTTTGGATCCCCCGAAACTCACACAAATATCTTGATTGCAAGGTGGCCAAATATGCTTAACCGTGCATTCTGATTGGCTAAGAAACATTATTTGGTGACCAAGTAGTCTTAAAGTTTGATTTGTGCAATAGGGGGGTCTGTATTAATCTCGCGACAATAAACAATTGAGTAACTACCCGAGTCCCAAATAGGTGTCCCTGCGGGAACATTGATTGGATGAATATTCGTTCACTATTTGGGCCCCAAACAGAGGCCTCTGTCTCCCGTGAGAGTAATTTTTGGCCCGGAGTCATTGCGCTCGGGCGTGCGCACGTAAATTGACGCGCGACTCCGAAGTGAACCGCCTCCGACAACGCTGACTCCTGCCCTCAATAAAACCACGACCACCGCATTCCTCTCCTGTCCGTTCCCCCCATCTCCTCCATAGAAGGCTCTCACAAGACTCATTCCCTTAGACGAACCCCACCTAGAAACCTCTATTCAATAATGGCTGAGACCGATTGGGATTCTAAGACTGTCATCGGCTTCAAGGCGAAAGCTCCCAAAGTTACAAAGAACGCGTCCGACTTGAATGGTGCGTCATCGTCGCAGTTTATTCTCTGTACAACTAACCTGATTTTCCTGTTGTGGTTCACAGCTGTACGTTAGTCTCAGTTCTGCGGAGGTAATGGGATTTTGTTGACGTGTCGTCCGAGATAACAGGCTCGTCGAGCAGGTGCCGTCGTGGCGACGGACAAGAAGGTGACCGGCGGTGTGAATAAGGCGCACCAAGGTATGCACCTCTCTACTTCTTTGTCTGTCCTCGAAAACGCAAGGTGCTGATGTGCACCCGGGATGTCGCTGTTTGCAGGCACCGACCACCAACGGATAGCCAAACTCGATCGCGAGAACGAGGTCGCTCCTCCTCCCAAAGTAGCACCTTCTGTCGGAAAGGTGAACCACTCTCATCCTAGATTTTTGTTGTTGTTGTTGTTGTGGGTCGTGTGTGCTGATCGCCACGATCCCGGTGTGTAGGCTATTCAAACTGCTCGTATGCAGAAGGAGCTCTCACAGAAGGACGTTGCCCAGAAGATCAACGAGAAACCCTCCGTGTTGCAGGACTACGAGGCTGGTCGTGCCATCCCCAACCCTCAGATCTTAGGAAAGCTTGAGAGGGTCTTGGGAGTCAAGTTACGTGGTACGTACCCAAAGCTCCTTCCTTGTTTCCTTCGATAATATGTTGATACTCGTATCCTCGTGTAGGCTCTAACATCGGAGAGCCATTGGGAGGTCCCAAGAAGTAATTGTCGTAGTTGGACCCTCCCCCCCTTCCGACTTCATGTTGTCTGTACATCTGACACGTGAGGAATCTACGACGACTTCTGTCTTTCCTTTTTTTTACTGCCCTCGTTCGTTTATGATGTACATTTGGATGTCTCAATAGCACTGCAGTGACTTCGCAATCATCCGCCACCGATTGAGATCTAAGAAGTCAAATTGACAAAGGCCTCGGGGGTCTAAACTCCTCAGGCAGGTTTTGATCATCATGTCGTCAGTATTCAACCTGGGAAGGCGAGACGTTTTGTTAAACATGAACGACAAAACTAGCAGGCATACCACCCACAGTATTATGTAACTGGATACTGGTGTTGTCCAGCGCGGCTGTAGACTCCAAGCTAGGACAGAACGAGAGTCCTTATACATCGAAAGATCCCTGTGATCTCATGTTGGCAAACGTTGATCGTGGACGTTCACATCATCTGCCCGTGAGTTGACTCGAATGGACCAGCCGGATTGAGTTGAGAGCTGTCCTTCAAGCTTCAAGCTCAAGCTCTTATCACCGTTTTTGTTGCAATACGAATTCGAATCAGGCAAGGCTAGGGAAAAGAAGAATGATGGACACACTGTAACTGATTACAAGATTCGGGTTACTTACCAGGTGCGAAATACTGTTTTAGGATATCATGGAGAGGACTGATGAACCATTCAAAGTTCATAGTAGTATAACTAGATCAGAGAGGACTGTCGTGTACGTCAAGGTTTGTAGTGGGACGGCGTGAAGGACTTGATAAATGCAAGAACAACGATAAAGAGAAAGTAAACTGGGTCGGAAAACGCATACCTGTGCCGTTGGTAACCTCCAACCGAAGTATCCCGATTCACCGATAGTGAAACGTTCGAAGTGTGAATATCAAAGGACACAAGAAGGAGGCTTCAACGGGTATCGCGACCATCATGAGTGGGAGGAATATCAACGAGAAGCTTCGAATTCCTGCTTTTCATCTTGCTCAACCCGTCGTTTCACTAGCCCCCGTTGTGAGTGGTTCCGTGAAAGCGTTACTAAGCGGGAATATGAACCTGTTATAAGTCGGTACGCAAATAAGAATGGATAACGGCCATATGCTGATACTGACTTGGGGAAGCTGAAGACGCAAGCGAAGTTTCGAGTCAAAACATGGAAGATGACAATCAGTCGTGTCACTGGAACAATCACTGGCAGAGCGGGATGTCCAGTAGATTTCGGGGCACTCTTTTCTAGCGTTTTAAGGAAACCTTTAAGTTTCAGAGATGGAAGTTGTAACAAGTAAACCACGGAGGGCACGCACTAGCTCCGCTAACTCTCCGCTTGCGGAGATTGATGAAATGTTTGGCGGAGCTTGGACTCGAACGGCAGAGTAACTCAGTAAGGGATTCCGGACTTAGTATCACGTACTGTACCTCGGCCTCTATCGAAACGGCGACGTCAACTATCCTCATATACCCATGCTGCGTTTCATTGTCATACATGATATAAAGAACCCAGCTGATCATCAGGAGTCCTGATATTCTCTCGACGGATGCCGGGTCGCGTTGGGAAGACTCGTCCGTATATGGGTTGAACACCCAAAGCCAACAGAGATCGTGAGTGGCATCACTGTTTCTATTGGCCAAATAGAGCTCATTCGGTGGTCATTAGCAGAGGAAATAACGGGATGGCGCCGCTAGAACATGCATTCCAAGGCCTGAGGACCGTCAATGGGGATACGTTGTTTGATCGCACGCAGAGCCCATCTGTCATGATGTAGGTATCTTGTAGAGCGCAGCAAACTGATGTCTTCTCAAATATCGTTGACCGAATATCACGGCCATTCAGTTCATGGCATTGGTGGCACGCTGATAAACAATTGCTACTACAGTGAGTGTTGGCGTTGACTCGTGAACGAACTTTGATTATGAAACAGCAGTGGCACACACTGACGAGTGAAATCAGGTGCTGGCGGTGCACTGGCTTGCTGTTCTCTGTGAGCCTCGGCGCCGAAGTCTGCGGTGACTGTACATCTCCGGTACGTTCCCTCCATTAGTAGCATGGGTCTATATCTGAGCAAGGCACTAACATTACTCTCAGAGTTGGAAACAGGCTTCTCCAATCAACTTCGTATGATGAGAATGGAGCATATAAGCCGAAGAATCTTCAGAAGCACCGTGCGTCTCCGTGTTGACTTTTACATCTACCATGGACAATAAGCTCTACGAACATCCACTCTTCACTGTCCGTCATGAATTGCTTTCACCAGAGGATCGCATCCGTGTTACCTACGAACGAGCAAGACTTGTGATTCAGACATGGGGTACGTAGAACGAACTCCGAATCTCGCAGCACTACTTGAACCATCGTCCTTTCATCAGACCTAACTCCTGACGAGATTGGCAACTGTACAAGACGCTTTTGGCTGCATCAACAAGACCCTATGTTTGCGCTTGATCCAGCGCTGGCAAACATCGTCACCTGCAGCATCAACCTCTTTATCGGAACACTTTACCCTTTGCTTTCAAAGAAGCCGTACCTGAGACCTCTCGTAGAGAAAGCTCGCAAAGCGGAAATCCTTGGGAATCTGTTCCTTAGCGAGCTCGGGCATGGATTGGATATACTGAACCTAGAGACGACGGCAACGAAGGTGTCGGATGGTTTCATCCTGAATACACCGACCGAATCCGCCACAAAGTACGAGGGCTTTCTCTGGGCAACTGACAGTTTAATGACGCATCTTCAGGTTCATGCCACCAACTCTTCCTGTAGACGGGGTGCCCAGGTGGGGGATTGTCATGGCGAAGCTAATCGTAGACGGCGACGAGCGTGGCGTACATCCATTCCTCGTGCAAACCTCGGACGAATTCGGCATGTGTCCCGGTGTATCCAACACCTGCCTTCCTGTCCGCTCCGGTACCATGCTCGATTACTCGTTGACGTCATTCGACAATATTCGCCTCCCGTCCACCGCATTCCTCGGCCACAGTATGGATCCTCCCAAGGATCGTCGTGAACTTCTCCATGGATACATTTCTCGTATACCCATAGGAACTTCTGCAATTGGCATGCCAGCTGCAGTTTCCGTCAAACTACTCGCAACTCTCGCAGCAGACTACTCTCTTCGGCGGCATGTCCAGGGCTCTTTGGCAACCAAAGTACCTATTATTTCATTCAGAACGCAGGCGTTGCCAGTGTTATACACCACCGCAATCGCACACGTGTTAACGGCGTGGATGGCCCACGTTGTGGATTTCTACGTGACGGAAAGAAATGAACTGGGCACACGGATCACTCTAGGGACCGTATTTAAGACTACCTCAATCAGGATGGCGTTACACTGCTGCCGTAACCTTGGAGAACGCCTTGGTGCTCAAAGTCTATTTCCACAAAATATGCTCGGAACCATGGAGGTGCGTTATTCGTGTGTTTGTCTCGCGTTCTTCCCTTATAATGTGCGCTATGCTCTCCACAGACGGATCTCCGTGGGATTTCTATCGCAGAAGGAGACATCCTGGCCCTCTGCATCCGTCTCTTCACCGAAATTCTCCTCGGAAGACATAACGATCTCCCCATTCCGCACCAAGCAGATACACTCCTTGCGAAGCGCTACACGGCGTATGTCAACTCAAACACTTTTCTCATGTCCTCGTTTCCAGCCGGTCATCGCGACAGCCGGTTTAATGACCTCATACTTCCGCAATGCGAGCCCGCCGTGCGCGCGCTCGGTCATGCGCTGGCGTATTCAGCTGCCGTGGACGCAGGTGTCGCTCAGCCACTCTTGGATCTATTCGAAATGGCCTGCATCAAACTCGATTCCGGATGGTACACCGAATACGCTGGCATTTCAGAGGCTGTCCGGATGCAGAAGGAAGATCGGGCGGCGAGTCAAGCGTTACCGAATCTCAAGCGGTACGTTGACGAGTTGGGCGTCAGAAAGTGGCTGCCGTCGCCCATTATCACGGACTCGAAGTGGGAGAAATGGCTACGGGACGTCAAGCTGGATAATAGAGCTTTCGCGGGAGGGCTGTTGAGGAGGAGTTCTAGACTGGAGGGGATGCTGGCGCGGTTGTGAGTTAGGTTCTGTTTCGTTGATTGAAGGGCGGTTTCGGTCGTGCCTTTCCCAGTGATACCCCTCTCACGCGTACCATCCATCTCCTGTCTCCGGTCAGAAGGATGTCAGCGGAGGGGCGGAAGGTTTAGTAGGTGAGGGGTGCTTCTTTCGCGCCACCGGTGATGTAGGATCTTTGTTGTCCTAGATCGTGCGATGATTGATAGCCATGTACAGTACACAGAGCATTTCGTCTCGCCATTCTTGCTTATCGCGCCTCCCGTTCAAACCTCAAACAACGTTCCCTGACGTGACTGATCCGTGAGTTGGAGACCCTTCAGGTTGCTCACAGTGATGCTGTTCCAAGTTCATCATTCAAGACGAGTAAAGAGCATTGGCTTGGCTTGGTATGCGTATTTATTAGTATGATGCAATTTTCAAAAAAAAGTTGAGTGGGCTACGCACTGCACTTGGTGAGATGCGAGGACACCACAGTGCTCCCTTTGCCCAATACCGAGGCTACCATAACGGTCAGCCCCAAGTACAGATGGATCCCTTACCGCGATAACGTTGGACTAACTAAGGGACGTTGAGTTCAGTTTATTGCATTATATAGTATTCAGTGAATCATACCTGGAAATTACTAAGGTTGGAATACTCAAGCCAAGTGGTACGTTCCAGGCAGGCTGCAGGACCCTCACCCAAGCTCTAGCATCCGAACTTTTAGGCAAGGCCGGCCAACCAAGTTTCAATACCTCTCAGGACCGCGAGTTGAATGTATGAAAGAAGATCGACGTACTTCAGTGTGGGGAACATCAAAGCGGCGGCGAGGAAGCAATGAATCGGAAATCCGTCAACAGCTACCGAAACGATGCATATGGGTCGTATGGCGTTGTCGGAATACCAAGTGGATGAGTGGCGGATGGGCGAGAGATGGTTTGGGTTGTGACTTTTATTCGGGCTCAGTACAGATAGAAGAAAACAAGGCTGAAGCTGTACATCCCTGTCAGTGGGCCGCCGGCAGTGGTGATGCCTGCTCACCCGATGTTACGAGGCATGATTTCAGCGACGACTGTAGTGTGGCTGGCTGCGATACTTAGATTGTGGTGATCTAGCCTGCAGCAACCTGCACTGCCTAGTCCTGCTGCAACGTCAGGTCGAACAATGCCGAGCGTCAACAGGGGTTCTGCAAACTGCGGGGAAGAACGGACCGAAAACACCCGATGCCCCCGAAAAAGCCGTCCTGCCTTCAAGTTCTTGCCTCCAAGTTCCAATCAAGTAGTTCTTACCTTCGGCTCAGGCTGAAAGTTTGCTTCATTTCGAACAAGCAATCCTTGTAGTACGGTAAGGATAAGCATGTCTAGGATGCTTGTAGCTTTGATCCTAATGATCTTGTGGTCTAGGCTTGGGTATAACCATATGCCAGAGCATTGCGACTCTCTTCTCAACTTCGAACACCATCTGCGACTCGGCGTTCCTGCTCCCGGGCTCTGTCACCAGTGTCAGAATCAAGCCACCCAATGATTTTCGACTGCTGGAACTTGATGGGAGACAACGATTAACGTTACACTTCTGACAGCGCAGTGCAGATCCATGCATTTGGGTTTGGGTCCATCTCATGCCAGTGCCGTAGTTCTCCCTTCCACGGATGTCTTTTGACTGTGTGGAGGTGTCGACGCCTAACTCCAGCTGGTCACGGACACCCCAAGTGGCAAGTTTCACTGGCCATCAGAGATCGCCGCGACAACGTCGGCTCAATGGAATCCCTCATTATCATTGTACTAACATACATATAATCACTACCGCTCTTCTGAAGCAGGATTCGAACCTATTTCTACCCACTTCTCTGCCCACGGCTGCTGTTGTGGTTTGCGGGAATGGCTGAAGAACTGACTGTCGCAGATATATATGGTTCGGCCATTATCATCATCTTTTTAACTTTTGGGTGAGTGTTATAGCAACGACGGAAGTGCTTCTTCTAATCTAGCTCATAATTCTCTTCTTACAGCTTATACGGCATCGTGATCGCCCAGGTCTATGAATATCTGATCAATGAGAACAACAAAGATCCCTGGTTTATGAGAGTTGGGGTCGGTTTAATCACGTATGCATAATCTTTTTTCACATCGTATTCTTCGTTCTTGGTACAGATATACTGTCTATTTTAGGTTGCTCGAGACGATACACACCGCTTTGGAAATACATTTTCTGTATTTCTACGCGATAACTTGCGCCGGGGACCCATCGCTTTTGAATCAGATTGTGTGGTGAGACCTCGTGTTGCTCATGATATTAAGCTTAACTGACCCATCTGTTCTCAGGGGAAGTGCGGTACGCTTTCGGATTGTCCTTCTTTAACGAACGGACATGCTGACATGATATCTCCGTGACTAGGCCAAGATCGTTTGCGAGGTGAGTTTGGCTTGTTACAGCTCTTTTCCTGTGTTGATAGATTGCGTTAATGCAACTAGTCAATCATGGTGGTTCTCGTCCACTCCTTTTATATCCGCAGAATTTGGATCAGTGCGTTGTCTTCGTGCTTCACGCGAAATCTAAATATTATCTCACGACTGTCGCGGTATCCAGTGAGCGGTCGCAAGCTGTGGTTGGTTGCAATTCTAGTCAGCATTCAAGTTTATGTTTATATCAATGTCTATGATTTTCTAACTTTACCCCATGCATAGGTTGCTTTACTTGTCATTCGTACTGGTACGTAGCTCTGGTGCTACAGTGCCCTCATCATTGACGACTTGTGTCAGGCTTCGGTCTTGCAACCGCAACCCTCATGTTCATCTATGACCATTGGGATGTCTTCCGTGAACATGCTATGGCAAGTGCATCAAACTATTGTAATGGACTACCTGGTTAATATTTTCATCTCAATAGTTCACGGCAGAAATGAGCGGATCATTACTCGTTGTGGCGGACTTTTCCATTGCTGCATCGATGATCTACTATCTATGGGGGAGTCAGACCCTGCATGAAAGGTCGGTATCCAGCGAAGCTACTGGACGAAAGACACTGGAATCTGACCGTCTAATCCAGGACGAATCGTGTCATTCATACACTCATGGCATACTCTATCAACTCAGGACTGTTGACGATGTAAGCTTCTCACAATGACCACCTTAATCGACCCAGAACTGACGCATAATCAACCTAGGCTGTCTTCCTTCTCACTTCTCATTACCGTGAGTCCTTTTGTTGACGGTGTTAGAGATAAGAAACAACTGACGCGTTCTCTAGTTCGTGGTGTTCCCGAATCGCGTTATTTTCGCGGGTCTCTTCGACGTCGCAAGTAAACGTACGTCCTGCAGATCCTTTCTGATTCTCGATACTAAGTGATACCATTTACAGTATACGCTAATGCTTTACTCGGGTCGTGAGTACATGTGTCACCTCTGATACGTCAACTGACTTATTTGTGGATGGTCAGATTGAATATGCGAGGCTACCTTCGTGACAAGCCCAGAACTGAAGTCGACTACTCTTCATTCCGCATGGGTGGTAGTACGACCGTTCAGGGGAGCCGTCAATTTTTGATGCATTCAAAACGCACCGTAAGTACCCTTAGTTGACTACCTGAGTATTGCTGACGGGACTATGTGTAGTCGAACTTGAGACCCATCGAGATATACCAGCAAACATCGAAGGCGGAAATGAGCCACAGCCCGCCAATTCATTCCGCACCATTTGAAGAGCCTCGTAGTGGAACCCTGCTGATAGGAAGGACGAACTCTGGACGGTTTGACCCACGTTCACGTTCATAATTACAATGGGTGCATTGGGCGCATTCGCGGAATTTCTGCCTCAAGCTATATAGTGTTTAACTAGTTCTGCACTTACTCTCTTTCATTGTTTATGTAGCATACCTGAGTGATTCTTGTTAATTGCCATCGACGGTCATTGGTCAAAGATACGCGTTGGTCTTTGAGCTATCAAAACCAAGGGTCGTTACTTTCAAGTTGGGAGGACGTGGCCCGGAGCTGCTGATAGCGAACGATTGATTAGACGTTTTCTCTCAAATATATTGAAGATTCAATCAAGTGTATGGAGTGGTTAAACACCTTTGAATAAAAAGGTGAGTTCAATGAGTGTACATGCTCGAATCGTCCAACGCCTGATGGTAAGTCGAACTTGAAGAGGTGGCAAGAGGCAAGAAGGCGCCTATTCCGTGATCTCGTCCCAGGACCCCGCCTTATGCCAATGGAGGTTCGATCCGAGTTTGACTTATTTGAGGCATTTTCGGGCATACGAAATTTCGGATTTTTGCGCGAGTTTCGGGCATCTGGCCCGGCCCAGCGGAGCGCATTTTCGGGCAAATTCCAGATCATACCTTTAACTGCTCTTATAGGTCCACGATTCGACAGTTCTGCATCGAATCGGGGATATATCCTCAAGGATCTTCAAGACAGATGTATTAGGCAGTGGCTGAAAGGCTTGCAGAATGCCTCCTGGGACAATGAGGGGGTCCATCGCGGAGAGGGCGTTGTGGACACTCAAGGTCCTCCGCCTTCGCTCAAGTCTCCCTCAAAATTCATTTATTTGTTCCATGTATATCTCTATTCGTTTTGATAGGGCGCATTGCAAACGAATGTACAGTAGTTGCTGTGAAATTCGTCCGCAAATGGGATTGTTTGATTGTGCCCCATCCGACCGGCCGGTACTCACCTGATTTCGGGCATGATGGATGGGACTTTGGTCCACATACCCAATGTTCGGGCCGGCCTAACATCCGTGTTTGACCCAAGCTCAGGCCAACTTTCGGGCACCAGGACTGGGACATCGGCCCTCTGAGGCACCACTTTTCGGGCATATAGGGATCGGGGTACCAAAGGGATAAGGCGGGGTCCTCTCGTCCCTGCCAGCCAATTTCTCACATTCGCGCTCTTCCTTTGATCCTTTGAATGTCTGCTGTCCCTCCTTCACTTCTTTTGGATATCATACAACACTATCACAATCTTTGCCGTTGGGACATCAAGCCTAGCGGACTTCGAAGTGAATGGCATGCCAGTGGTAACATTGTTTGTGGTAGGTTTCTCATCCTGGCCCGCCGTCTCTCAATGACATACCCGCTAATTCCAAATGTTTTGAAGCTCTCCGCCGTTGCTCTGCAGTACCGTCACAAACGATGCGCTTGCCTTTCTTCTGTTCGACTCTTATCCTTCACTGGGTGTCGAGGCCCTCCCAGAGACGTGGATCGTCGAACGACACGATCATATCCAGCATCTCATTTCAGGTCACGCTACCACAACGGCCCGTGGCATGCGCTTCTGACTCTTGAGTGTCATGAATGGATGAGCAGGTCCGAGTCGGCAGTTTTGCGATACCACAAATACAGCCTGCAGCTCTCACCTTCCTCGCAATTGCTGAACTGCCTCACAAGTCCATCAAAGAAGGCTTACAGTACTCAACACGATGGCTTGCCTTGCTGTGTGGAATGGTCCCTATGCGATACTGATAGGGTGTGTACTCTCTCTCTGTGTTCTGATTCGCATCACGCGAATGCCTTCATCATGATGGGTTGGTCTAGCTAGTACCGCGATTGGTACTTTGATTCCTTCAGGAACATGGATCGTAACCCCAAGACCTATTATCAATGTTCGAACGTCGAATTCATACAGGCTGTGTTAACTTCTGTGCCAAACCGCGATCAGCTCGTCGACATGTGGGCGACATGCCGAAGTTTCGTCGGACAACCTGAGGCCACGGCAACTACTTCATCTTCAAGCTCTGACGATGATATGTTGTGATCTCGGCGATGTTCACTTATTCATGGTGAATCATCAGCTTGCTCTTCCGTTGATGTTAATGGCTGACAGCGCGGCCTTCTGTAGCAAGAGCACTATGATTCGTCTTCAAGAACTTATGGAGAAACAGAAGCCACGTTGGTCTCAGCATTGACTTCCGCAAGTATAATCGGCGTAGATACGGAAGATCACACAAAATACATATCACTTCCAGGCCACCATCTATCATCCACTCGGTCATGACACTTCGACGTTTCTGTCAACCATGTAACTTCTCTGTCAGGGCTGAACGGTATTGTATGTTGACCGGCGGCACGTCCATCCTTGGAATTCCTTTGCTGGCGTCTGATAAATGTCCACGCAGAAAACGATTTATAGGACCCTTTAGATGACTTCAGATGTACATATACCTCCCAACCCTTAGCTTCACCATTCTCGAGTGAGACTTTGAACTCGCAAATGGACACGGCTCTACCGACGGTTGCAGAATTCTTAGGCACCTGCTTCATCATCATTTACCTCACCTTCGCGTGAGTCTGCACCCCCACACTTAATTCCTCTCAAGTCCGCTCTGGCTGATGGCATCGTCCTCTCGTCTCTTGACGCAGGTTGTACGGTATATCTATTGCCCAAGGCTATGAGTATGCATTCGTTAACCAGAACCGAGATTCTTGGTATATCAAGATGACTGTTTGCTTGATGCTGTGCGTTCTCGTTTGCATCAAGGCATACAGATCCTTCAGTGTTAACGTACGGTCTCCTCGTAGGATTGTTGAAACAATTCATACCGGGCTTGAAATCCACTTCATATATAACTATGCTATGGTCGCCCCGCAAAATCCTGCTCTCCTATTGCGGATTGTATGGTAAGATCTTCCAATATTCCGCTTTCTCTGTGGTTCTGATTATATGCTAAACAGGAGTAGCGCGGTACGCCCTCAAATGGCCTGATGATTTTGGAGAATCTTGCTGAGTATAATTATTCTAATCACGTATTAGGCAAAGATCATATGCGAAGTGAGTGTGATGCCCACAATGACCGTGCTCCTGGTCGACATTGACGCATCTTCTTGTAGTCCACCGTCGTCATATTGGTACACTCGTGCGTCAGCTCTTGACTTTAATCCAAGCCCCATGTTATCCCTACTGACCCGCTAAACACCACTAGATTCTACATCCGAAGAATATGGATCGGTACGCCGCTAGAACGGATGACTTGGTGCATGAAACATATTAACTTTGCAACTTTGCAACTTTGTTATCCCAGTGAGCGGACGCAAAGTATGGCTGTTGGCAGTGCTGGTAAGTATCAGTTTCGATATACTATCTCACGCAGCTAAGGAAACGAATTAGGTTTCCCTTCTTGTCGCTCGCACTGGTGAATTGTGATCACCACTTCACTGAACATCACAGGCCCTAATATTTCGAACATAGCCTTCAGCTTCGCTACTGCTGGCCTTATGTTCGTCCACGATACCTGGGCGGGATTCCGAGAAACGGCGCTTGTAGGTCCTATACCGTAATTCACCAGGATATGCTAACGAATGCGAATATAGTTCACGTCCATCATGAGCTGCACGCTTTTGGCGATCGCTGACTTTTCGATTGCATCCACCATGTCATATTATCTGTACGTGGGACAGGGCCTACACCAAAGGTACGTCTTCACTCTCAATTGGTTACTATTCACTCTTAACGTAGTCAATAGAACCAATCGCCTGCTCCACACACTGATGGCTTATTGTGTTAATACGGGGTTACTGACCATGTATGTCTACTCCACTGTCACTAATTACAGGCAAGTCGCTGATCTTTGCCAAGGATCTGCTCATTCGCCACTTTGATCACGGTACGGTCCTTCTAAACCTCCGCCCAAAGTTTACTAGCACAAGTGTATGCTCATTACGACCTTCTACAGTTCGTGGTGTTCCCCGAAAAGTTGATCTTCGCTGGTCTTGTTGATGTGGCGAGCAAACGTTTGTAATAGCTCTGCCAGTTGTTCAAGTCACTGATACTTCTCATATGCATAGTATACGCTAATTCGTTGCTGGGATCGTGAGTTGCCCTTATTCGACTCCTCTAATGTCTACTAAGCACTAACGTCTGGGTGTCTGCAGGTTGAATATGCGCACATTGTTGCGTGAATCGCCGAAACCTGCTCCCTCGATCAATCTCAACTCTCTTTCGGGAACGACTGTTCAAGTTCGCTCTGGACGCTCGGAGGTCTCGGCATCGAAGGCGAAAGTAAGCCAATCTCGTCTGAGGCATACAAGGTCTTGGTGTAATTTGTCACTTTGTCAGAACACGGGAAAGCAGATCGAGATTTACCAACAAACATCTACGATGAATGTCTCCGACAGCATACACTAAAACCTCTGCTAGGAGAAGCGCATCATTCAAGCCGTGAGGGACTAGACCAATTGGGTTTCCCTTGTATCCTGCATCTACGTCGGTTGTGATTTTGTTATCTCGTGCATTTTCATCCTGTTGGATTATCTTGCAAATACTGTACATCATATAGACAATGAAGACAATAAGAAAAGGGCTCACAGGACATCAGTCTAGAAAGCCTCCAACCTAAATCCTTGACGCCACTCAGATATTCCTCGAGACCGACCGCCCTGTGGACAATCACGTAGACCCAGCCTCTACATACTTAATGTCCACCCGCTTCTTGGCCAACAGCAGAGGTAGGCCACGCTTCACCAACTCAATCTCCTGCGCAAATACCTCTGGAAGGGGCTCTCCACATATACTGCTTCGTAGCTCGTTGATCACGAACTGAACCTCCATCAATTCCGCCCGACTACTGAGGTTCTTGTCCAGCGCTTCCCAATCCAGCATTAGATTTTGAAGGATCGCTGGACGGCCCTGAGGGTAGTGTCTGTGGTAGCGCAGCTCGATCTCCAGCTCAGTGATGGATTGCGGTGCTTGCTGTGCGGTGCGAAATAGGGCACCGACTTTGTCGCCCCGGTGCACTGGGATTGCTCCAGAGACGTGGAAGTCAGAAGAGAGGCGCAGGGAACGAAGTTTCCGGCAGCTGGATAAGTTGAACTGGTATAAAGATTGTTTAGTGAGAGGTTTCCTTCTATTTGTGATAGGTGTGTATGCGTACCGTTATCAGCGCGAGATACTCGGTATGGTGAAGATGAATGTGGACATGATCCAAAGTGAGGGCCACTCGTGGCAGGATTGACTCAACGTCAGAGACTGCCTTGTCCGGCGGGCTAACCTCCAGACGCTGCACGGCACCCAAAGTGGACGAGTTTGTTATCATCTCCAACAGAAACAAGAAGTTCGGGGCCTTCGGTGCCACAAGAGCGAAGTCAATAACACCAAGAGGCGTGGCTACCTTCTGACCTTCGCGATGCGCAACAGAGCGCAGGAGAGCAACACGATTAGCGTGCTGTTCTAGGGCGGAGTGCCATGTGAACTCGATGTGCCGAAGGTGAAAGACATCAATGGACTTGAAGAGTCTGAGCAGCTCAACAAGGCTGAACTGAGATGGCACGATCGGCTCGTCATCAGTCCCGGATGCTCGCTTGAGATCGATTTCCAGTGTCAAGTAGACGTGCTCGAGATGGAGTTCTTTGAGAGAAGGGGGAGGGAAGGATAGGCTTGATCCACCAGCAGATGTTTGGATCCATACCTTCTCCAGATGCAGAGAATCGAGCCCTGGTAGACTCATCAGGATACGACCAAGATCCACCGCCGTTAATTCAGTATCGACACTCGACTCTCCGCAGATCGTCAGACCCTTGATGTATTTGAGCGTGTGCTCAGTACAACCAGAGTCGAGAAGCTGGTGGAAGGCGAAGAGGTTATGGTTATGATTCTTGTACTTGTCATGGATGACAATCTTGCGAAAGAGGTGTTCTCGAGCAACGGCATGCCACTGAGGATCGCGTGTGAGGAGAGTACACGCCGCGATAGATCCTTTGTCCAAATGGTTTAAGATGAGGTCTTTGAGCTCTCGAGCCAAGTAAATCTGTCCGGAAATTGACATGCCTAAATATTGAATAGTCAGTACAGTATCGCAGAGTTTGGGTGAGAGGAAAACTGACCTCCAAGAATAAAGGCCCTGCGAGTGATTATAGAAATGAGTCAAAAGGTGGTGGTTGGAGAGCTGGTTGGAGTCAGCTTGTCAAAGACGCTCTCTGACGCAGCACTCATGGCCATCAAAAAGCGGGCCGAGGAGGTTCGTGCGAGGTTCATGCGTTCATGACCTGCGCAAAGGTCCAGCCTTTCAGACGAGAGATCAATGGACAAATACCATCATAAGGTGTATCGTCATTTGGTTCTGACTCCTACAGCTACACAGCGTACATACCAGTGTCCTTCACTGTCCAGCACACATGACCATGCGCTCTCCCAAGACTTGACATGACGTATTCATATCCCATCCACGGACAATCGACTCATACTGCGGCCCACGGATGACTAACAAGTCTCTGCACTGAGATCAAGGCCTGGTACCGGACATTGGAGTCCTGGTGAGCCATGAGTTCCATGACGCGAGTCTTTGCTCCGAGATCAGTCAATATCCTGCGTGACAAAACATGAGCAACACAACCACGACAAAAAGTGAACAACATACTTCTTTCCACGTTCGTAGTGCTTGACATACTGACCGACATCATGAGCTGCGACTGCTAGCACAGTCGGATCCTGGGATTCTCGGAGGAGACGGATGAGGAGCCTGCCATGAAATCAATGTGGTGATTATGTGAATCTAAAGAGAAGTGCGTACTTGAGTTGCTCGTAATCCTTATCGTTCAACTTTGTGGCATTCTCCTTCCAGAAGAGCTCCGAATCATGCACTGGCGTCCACGAGAGATGGCCAGATGTGAGCTCAGAGCTATACTCGTCGTAGGTCCTTCATAACCATAACAAAGAAATATCAGCATCATCGGATATGCAACGCGGGGTGACCTAGAATACATACGTTAAACTTTCAAAGCGAGCGTTCAACTCATCCCTCAGATACACCACATCATCCACGATGTCTTCGTCTGACCATTTCCGTGTTGCGAGATTCTTCGCAAATGGCAGAAGTTGCGCAACAAGCATGGAAGGGAGATTCGCGGAGGGCGCCTTCGAGACGAGGTTACGGAAGGTTGCCACAATGACCCGGATGACCTTCTCCTTGACGGCAGACTGTGCAACATTGGTAAGAAGAGGGATAATGTCGAATCGTCTGGGAGCAGTCTCTACGGTAAGAGCTTGAAACGTCGAGCTACAACACCGGTACTCACTTGTTTATTTCCTCCGCAACTTCTTGCTCAAATGTCAGAAGCCAAAAGCAGAACGCGACCTGGTAGCTCATTTGAGGACCGGGGCTCTGCTTCAAAATATCAACAAGCCTGAGCCGAACCATAGTAAGCAGATAAATCCCAATCTTGTAGAAGCATACTAACCCGTTAATGATTGGAGGATTCGCCCAAACGGCTTTACGACACTCCGATCGGGGAAGAATGGCTTCAAGAGACTGAACAGCGATGTCTCGCTTATGGGCTGTCGGATTATTTACAAGGGATATTAAGGTATTCAGGAAGGGCTGTAGCCGTTGGCCTTGCAGTGGAGCTGTCTCAGCACTAGGCGTGATTCAGTTGGCATAGGGAAGTTTCATACGGTGGTTGCACGCACCTCAGCAGAATTGTGAGAATCTGTATTGATTTCAGTTGAACAAAGTCATCTTGTGATTCGAGGATTCTGGCATAGAACATTGAGTTGCCGACGATAGGGATGGGCTGCTAGAACGTACCGAAGAAGAGGAGTATATGGAAGATCGGGATCCGACTCTCCTGCCTTCGTGAACAAGGGTATACGGTCATCATGGTCTATAAAAGCGTATATGTCGCGTTATAGTTCAGTCGAGAAAGAAGGAAGGACAGTGCGCACCGGCAAGGGCGTCCGCAATAAGCACCAACAGCAGCTGCTGTGTGTCCACCCTCTGCAACTTCTTCAGCAGCCGCAAGTACAATAGCGCGTACGACTGTCCATCGGATTGCAGTAGTGATTCGGCCTTTGCTCTCGGCTGTCTATCGACCTTCTTTATCAACGCAAGTTCTTCTTGAGTTACATGTCCCGCACGTTGGTACGCCTGGAGTATGACGTTCTGGAATGAGTGACTTTGTCAACCAGGACGAGGTGAAATATCAGTACCTCCCATGGAACAGGCTTCAGACGTATCTTGGCTGAATGATCGTCGAGGTAAGGGTTGGAAACCAGTGAGAGTGACATTTCGTTGTCCAAGACTGGAGTCCGAGAATAACAGAGCTCGAGAGCCAGAATACCCGCAATTGCCAAGAAAGGCAGGTTGTTCTCACACTTATGATCAACAATTGTCGTTTCTCGTTTCTCCTCCTCTGCTGCCATCCGCCAGAGACCAGGTAAGTTTCCTCTCTAAAAGTCAAAAAGTGAGTCAAGCTGAGCTCTTATACAGAACGTCAAACATCGAAGCCACGGCTATTACACCAAGTGCTGTACCCGCAGTGCCAAACCAAGCATGGAGAAAAGTGCGACAGGCTAGTCCTCGTGTGTAGTACCTGCCCTGGGCTGGCTCATGCAAGTCTCGTTCCGGAATGCATTTCTGTGCATCAGCTAGTGGCAGAGAACCGGGCAAGCGGCGAGCGGCCAGGGTGCAGTCTCGATGCGAGCGACCGCCAGAGGATGTTCTTCAAGTCATTCTCTCTATGGTTCGCGATCGGTCAGATTGGCTCAATCCGGGAGGTGTGCAGCGACAGTGATTATTGCATTTTCGTTCAAATATGATTCTTCATCTGACGAACGAACCTTTTCCTCAATGAAGGTCCCTCGTTGCCAACATTCTCCCGTCCGTCATCTGCAAGTGACCATGCGCAGTTCGTTGCGTCCTCCGACCTGTCAATCGCAAGCTCCGTGGTGGTTCTTTGCTCACCGCGTTTTGCGGAACGCTAGAGAATCCTCTGGAACTGATTGTTCATCACTGATGGTCGCCCGTGGCCACAAGCAGCGTCCACCATGCAGCAGCTCCACCGACATCGTTCACTTCTTTTCGCCGTATATCACATGGAGTAAGAGGTCTTTCACACTCGACATCAGCATCAGCCATCGTCTGCCACCCCTCAGACAAAAACAATCACGCCGCCTAGGACTGCTTTATCATCATCCAGGACGTCAATCAGCATCCCGTTCTATCAGACTACTTTTCTGCTGTCTAGTCTAGAGTGGGCTTTTTTGGCCAGAAAGTAACGTTCATGATCGATCGCAGGAACTATGATATTGCTGTTGTGGAGATCCAGCAACGTTCCCCCAGGGTCCCAATTCCTTTCTCAGGGATGAAGAGCAGGAACCAACAGCCGACGAGCCTTCTCCGCATCTTCAATGATGACCATACATTTATACTTCATGTACATGATAAATGCCATGGGATAATACAACTCGTTTTGCATCTGCATGGTAGAGAAGATTATTCCATCTTCGTCACCTTCCCAAGACCGTTACCGTTCTGTTGAGCGGGGGCCGTAGCGGCAGCATCATGGTGGGTCTGTCGGCAGAGCTTCCCCGTTCTATCCTTGTAAAACAAAATTCCGCCGACGTCCTCCACGAAAACGCATTGCTTGAAAGAACGATAGAGCGCTTTGAAGGTATTCTGTGCAAAGGACGTATCATCAGAATACTGATGAAATGAGTCGAGAGAATTTGTACCGTGGAGTCGTAACAGTAATCAGTTTTTAGGACCGGCTTGATAGCTTCTGTAACCTGTGGCTGGTTATCTAGAACAATCCAGAGTCTCAGGAGCAAACATATCTCCTTCAGAAAATGACGCACAGAATGGGATTGAAGGAAAGAGATGGTGGGCAACATGGTCATGAGAGATCTTGTCGTCGTCTGTTAGTTAGTGCGAAGTCAGATGAGTGGGACACTCACATTGTGCAGGAAGAAGCGGCCAATCCAACCAAGCAAAGGTCTATCAACTGTGGCAAGTCCACCGCGCAGCCAGTTCCACTCCCCAGCGCGGTAATGAGGAATTGTCGGATCAGAGTGTTGCAAGTAGGTGAGCATAACGATCCAGTGGTTTGTGATCTGGACGAATCTGTTCAGTACCCGCACAAGGGAGGGCGTCCAACAAAAAACTACGTACGAGCCAGGGAATGAGGTACAGCTTCATGAAGTTGGTGAATCCCACTACCTGTGTCCAGCGAAAGAGGACAATAGACATAGCGAAAATGCCTACGTCTGACAAAACGATGAGCAGACGCTCCTTCGGCTTGAAAAGTGGCGAGTATGGGGAGAAGTGCTACAAAAAACGTTAGGCCAAGCTGGGAAAGATACGATGGCTCAATAGACCTACATTCGTTCCTGGAGGATACGACTCCGCGCCCATCGTGTTGAAAAATAGATAGCTTGGCCACCCTAATATCTGCATAGCTACGAGCCTTAGCAGGATGAACAGTGGTGCTTCCCCGAGTATCTCCTCATAGTCTATTGGTTGCGCAACCTCCTCTTGAGGAAGCTTCATCCTATCACGAGTGTATGGAACGAAATTCTCGTCTCGCTCAAGCGAGTTGGTGTATTTCTGTAGGAATTATCTTGAGCGTAGTTTCACGACACAGGGTGAGCAGAACATACATGGTGCTGAAGATGGGTAGAACGCCATGCAAAGTGGGGAACCAACAGCACGGAGTGCAGGATATATCCCATGATATAATTCCCCAAATAATGAGTCGAAAAATTGCCATGGCAAGCTTCGTGAGCTACAAAGGAAGAGACCTGCGTCAGCTTTTGTCTCGTGAATACCCTTCTCCGACAAGCCACTCACCGAGGGTCCAAAACCCACCCCAAGCGACACTCTGCCAGAACCAATAAGCCCCCCAAGCCACCCATCTCAGTCCCTGAATGCGTCCAAGGTACGTATTGGAGTCAATCCTCGACCCGAGTTCAAAGAATATCCAAGAGAATGTGGCATCCCGAAACACGTAGAGAAGAGCGCGAGCAAAGCTTTTATGCCGAAGTTTCGAAGGGATGGCAGCTTGAACCTCGGAGAACTTCACTCTAGTGGGTTCGAAAGGCTGCGCTAGTCGCTGTTCGTAGGATTGAACGCTGGCCATGGGTCGAGTCAGACGCGTGGGGGTTATCAGGAGGAGTAAGTCAACGCACAGTTATACACCCATTGACAGCTCTGCCGTCGGAACACTAGCTTCCGTGGAGAGGTGAGACTGCCGAGAGGCAATCAAATAGCGGAATACACAGGGAATACATTCGCGTTGGTTGAATCTGAGCAGATATCAGCTTCGTGTGAGGAGGAAGACAGGACATCTGTCAGATGGAGATGAATGAACACAAGGGACGAGGAAAAGATTAGATTAGATCTCCCCATCTGGCAAAACTCTCACTGAGATTCAGAACGAAGTCTTGCGACTGTCCGAGTCGTTGATATGTACATCGTCTGAACCACATAGGAAAGACTTTGAGTACTGTACATAGAAAAGGTTTGGGTACATAGATGAGACAGATCGGCATAATTTCGTTACATTCGTGTATCCATACTGTACTCGCCACATCACCCCGGCGGTGGGTGTGACCTGTGACAATGTATCCCATCGCGGCAACGCGGCAGACCAGTGGGTAAGCTGTGACACATCAGGAGTGGCGGCGGGTGACAAAAAGTTGGAAGGCGGCGGCGCAGCTGCCGCCCCCGAACACATTGGAAATTTATGACGAGGAGTTATAGTGATGAAATTGAACCCGTATTGCTCTTGATGCATCCATAATGCGCCGAAGGCCGCAAAAAAGGCTGTTTTTCGTTATATACAATGTGAAGTGTCGCAGGCGGCGAAACCATTGGTGACTTGTGACAAAGAGAGTTCCCGGCAGCGGTGTAGGTCCTTGTGACATGTGACACGCCGGGGTGATGTGGCGAGTACAGTATTCCAGTCGTTCGAGTCTACGCCCTGACCCATTTGACAGACACCGCGCCAATGATGACCGGAATCACGCTCACCATCTCTCCCAGACCTGCATACGCAGGGGCAATCCGCACATTGACGAATGCGCCACTAGCGAAGAGTACCGCGACCAGGTTGTAAATGAACGACCACGTGAAGTTGAGCACGATGCGCTGGTGAACTGAACGGGAGAGCGAAAGGAGGGATAATATTCCAGTGAGGGAGGGATGAAGGAGGACGACGTCTGCAGCGGAAGACGCAGCGATACCAGCTCCGTTGGAACCCGACTCGGCAGACATGTGCACCCCGATAGAGGCTTGCGCCAACGCGATAGCGTCGTTAGTCCCGTCACCGCAGAACAGAACCTTCTGTCCTTGGGAAGTCAACCCCTTGATATACGCCTGCTTGTCCTTGGGCAGACATCCTGCGCGGACATTGCACGTCGGAACGGAGAGCTGCGTGGCAACGTGATCCACAGCGAACGCATGGTCACCACTGAGGATAGAGATTTCTATGTTCTGGGCACGGAGTGAAGTAAGAACGGCATGAGCCTCGGGGCGAAGGGTGTCGGAGAGAGAGAATACGGCCAGGAGTTCGCCATTGAGAGTGACACAGAACATTGTGTACCCCTTCGTAAGAGCGGCGTCCACATCGGGGTGAGTTTCGACGTTTAACCAGCTTGGGTTGCCTCCGAGCAAGAGCACGCCATCAAGAAGTGCACGTATCCCATGGCCGGCGACCATCTCGACCTCTTTGACCTCTTGAGTGGGTGCAGCCCCACCGGAGGTCAAGTATGTGCCAACAGCACGTGCGACAGGGTGCTTGCTAGATTCAACCAATGCAAGTACAGCGGCACCACTGTCAACTCCTTCGGGCAGAGAGGATAGATTAAACACCCGGTGCTTAACGACGGACAATCTCCCCGTGGTCAAAGTCCCGGTTTTATCGAACACTGCATGTGTGACTTTCCGCGCCTCCTCGATGGTTGTCGCACTCTTGAACACGAGGCCCATCTTCTTTGCAGCTACTCCAGAGGCAACGAGAATCACCATCGGTACGGCAAGGCCAATCGCGCAGGGACATGAAATCGCCAACACAGCGATGGCATATGTAAGTGCATTGACTACAGCCTTTCCTGTGCCGTCACGTCGCCTCACTACCCCAATAGCTGTCCAGGCCGCGAACACGATGACAGCCACTACGAAGACGCAGGGCACGAAGTATCCGCAGACCTTGTCCACGGTGGCTTGCACTCTTGCTCGAGAGAACCGGGCGGAGTCGACCAGATCGGCGATGTCATTGATCGTGTTATCTCCCGGCAAGCGAGTAACCTTGATATGCAGTACACTTGGCCCATTGGCTGTTCCTGCTATCACGACATCTCCTGTATTCTTCGGCACAGGGATGGACTCGCCAGTCATCATAGACTCGTCTACCTCACTTTGACCGTGGGTGACGACACCGTCCGTGATGATCCCGGTGTCCGGTCCGACCTTGATGACATCGTCAAAGTGGAGAAGGTGTCCGTCAACTTCCTCCTCTTTGCCGTCGGGATGAACTAATGTGGCTGAGCCCCACTGCAGGGAACGAAGAGAGATAGCCACCACCGCTCGGTGACGTGAATACGCACTAACCAGCTGCCCCACCATGATGAGAGTCACGAGTAGGGTGCTGGTCTCGAAGAATTCTCCTTGGGACAATGGCTTATTGAGTATGTCAAAGGCGAAAGCAACGACAGAATAAACATAGGCAATGGAAGTGCTCAAGACGATCAGGAGATCCGTCTCCACAATCCTGGAGAAGAATAGACTCTTGAATGCGGCTGGGTAGAAAGGACCTGCAACGCATGTTTGAACGATGCTTGCAAGTACCAGGGACGCAATGGAGTATTCCTTATGGTGGTCGGGGAGTGGCGCCCAGGTCATGATGAGGATCGGGATGGTCAACGCAGCAGAAATGACGGTGCGGATGAACAGCGAGTGGATGTGCTTCATCCCAGCATTCAATATAGGATCGCGGGGTTCTGGGGCTTGGGTGACGGAGAATTCTCCATATGCTGCCAGGACGCTCCTGGCACCGATAACTCGTGGGTCGAATGTGACACGGACAAGCTGCTTGCTTATTTTGGCCACTTTGCTTACGCCACGGGGAACGGGAGCACAAAGGATTTTCCCTATAGCATCTGTGTTGATGAGCAAGTCAAGGGCACGCTGAGAGGTTATCCCGACTTGCTCCACAGAGAAGCCTGTACGCTGTTCGACGGCCTGGATCACCACCTGTAGATCAGCCTGTGTTCCCTTATAGTCGAACTCTGCACGGGTGAGGACGAGGCCTGTCTTGATGTTGCAGATACCTGGGATAGCATGTAGAGTACGGATAAGTTTGTTCTCACAACCCGTACACGTCATTCCTTTGACCGCAAGTACGGCGTGGGCAAGGGACGAGGTGCGAACAGAGAGCTCCACCACGGCGTCACCGAGGTTTGCAGAGTCTTCACCGTGCTGGTGATGGCTATTGACAGAGTGACCGCAGCAGTGCTCTTTGCAGTCTGAGTCTACAGCAACTTGTGGCACAACCGGGGAGCGGAAACAGCAGGGGTCCCCTGCACCATCCTGCCCCCCAGGACCGCAGCAGAACCCACTATGGCAGGAGGAGGCGATGGAAACATGGGATGCCGCCTTAAGACGTGGAAGCGAAAGGCGGGAGGCAGACTGCACACCACCTTTATCCCAACAGCCAACAGAGGTAATGGAGGTCTCATCGAATCCTTTGCGAGACGGAGTGCACGCAGCACGTCGGCTTGAGTTGCGTGAATGGATGGATTGTCCCGTTGTGCTCAGCTTCGTAGCGCAACAACCCTGAAGGCCACGCGCAATCAAAGCTTTGCAGATACACCCAAACGAAGCTAGGGTCTCCACCTGCCGACGAGCGATGGTCTTGTGTCCGCCACATGCTCCCTTTGAAGCCTTGGAACCGTCTTTAGACCTATGATGGGCAGTGTCATGGGGGTTTTCGGCAGTAATTTCTCCTTTCTCGCCGACGTAGCCTTGATCTTGCTTCCGATTCGCAATACCTTGTGTCTGTGTATGCTCTAGAAACTGAAAATCTAATTACTGATCCTCCCCCATGAAAGAAAGCCCTTACCTTCGCAGTAATAATTGGTATCTAATCCTTTATCGACATCCGAGTCATCCTTGTCCTCGAAAGCCGTAACGGATCCGCTATCATATCCGTCCGGATGAATATGATCATCATCGCTGGCGCACATAATCTTTGCAAGTTGATCGACACATTTGTCTACAGGTAAGGGTATGAGGTGACGACAGAGCAAATGCGAGATAAGGAACACACCGTCACAACCACATTTCTGCTCTGAGCAACAGATATTGTCCTTGCTCTCGCTTTGTAAAGACATCTTCACTAACGAAGTGAGAATAACCGCAAGCTCAGATGTTGGGAGGGGAGATATGTGCCAGCTGGGGGGTCAGCTTCCCGAGCTCAAGACCTGTGACCGAGAGGCAGCGAGCACGCGAGCGCCCCCAGATTGCCCAAACAAAGCGCAACGACTGGGACGGGGTGCACCCTATTCCGCATTCTTCCGTATGAAAAACTAGGTCGCAGCCACGCTATTCGGTACTATTCGTATACCCTCTATGACGATAAGAAATATATTGTCATGGTGTAGAAGCATGCATACAAAAGCTCACCGTGGACTTATGGGCAAGCAAGCCAGCCGGAAGGCCGGTGAGCAGATGACTGGTGCCATCAATGCTTAGTCATTCGCGTAACGCGAATCTTGGTGAGAGTCCTGTCTTTGTCGCCATGGGCGGCGACGGCGGGACCAACACGTCGGGAGGCGGGGAGGCGGAGGAGGTTAGTAGTGGTGGCGGTAAAGAAGCAAGAAGGAGAGCGGGAGAGTTGATATATGACCTGTGCGGTACTCTCGCTGGGCGATGACCGCGGCGGTACCCCCCACTGTGACAAACAAGTGCGTGTCATCCTCGCCTCCAACTGACGATTGACACCATTGATCTTCATTTCTAACCGTGCCAGCGGAGGCCTTGCAAGAGATTTCTTGCATTTTCTTCGGACTTCACGCGCAGTATTTCTGGTATTTACCAGGCTGTGGTTCCAATTCAGCACCGGCGGAATTTTCAACTAGCAAACCTATGTTGCACATGGCAAGGTATGCTCTCTCTACAACCTTCTAGTGCGATTAAAGGTAACGTACGAGTCATACTCAGAGATTCTGACGAATTCTTCATGATGGAGAACACATCTCAAAGCGAAGGCTCATGGTCTATCTCCCCGCCGGCGTCCTTGGTTGCACTGACGCACCCACTACCATTCTCTTTTCTCCAGTAGTCCCCAGCTTTCAAGCTTCGACCTCGCCTGTTGCTTCCATCAGTACATCCTTCGCGATTACACCAATGTGGAGAGACTTTTATTTTACCCAGGATAGTCGTTGCATGTGAGTGCCAACCTTTCAAGTTTGTATTTGTGGAGATAATGATCTTGTAAGATATGTGATATGCAGGTCTCCTGCGAACTCCGATTTACTACAGGTTATTCCTTGCATCGTGTGGGTTTTGGCAGGGAATTACCAAGGTTTTACAGGTCTCTGAGACGAAGCGATGTCTTTTCGCAAGAGTGAAAAGTCCTGTTGATCTCACGTCGTCGGAGAACACATGTAAGCCCCATTTACTGCATTTGATTATAAGACGCTGCGGGCTCCTCTGACAGCTTCATCCAGCTGGCGGCGTGGAGCTCCTAAGCCACCGCCGTCGCTCACTATGGGAATTTTGGAGACGGGCGAAGCACAGAGGCGTTTCCCTTCACTGGACGATGGTTGCCAAGCCCAGCGGCACCTGGCCCAGCCAAGGTCATCTGGGTATGCCGATGGTGTCGACTATCGCGCTGCACCAATCTTCCTGCACACGGAGAACCATAATAAGTTTCAAGGCTTCAATCGTCCTGTTTGTGCGCGCGTCCCGCTCGTTGCGTTACAGCCAGCGCTGGAAGCACGAAACCGCTCCAAACACAAAAGATCCTCCAGGTGGAAGGTCAGTAGCGACATTACAGTACAGTCCTGAGGGCGGTTTCTGGATGAAGGGTTTTCATCAAGGCGCAGAAGCATCGGGTTTGCATAACGGACCATGTCAGGCGAACCGAGTACAGGACTACGATCTTCTTCCGCCCTCCCCTTGTTGCGGACTGTGATGCCAAATAAAGAGTGTAGTGAATAACTCTACGATCACATCCGACTGATCGTCGAAAATCTCCGTCGACTAAATCGCCCACATATGATGGACTTGTGGTTGTAACTTACCCAATGCCAGTGGGTTGGCCGTTCTATTGAGATAGCTTTCGATAGATATCCTACTATCGCCGAGGACTTAATCCGCGGCATCCACAACTTCCAAGAATTGCACAGTGACTATAAGCCATTGAACTACTTACACAATATTGCAAGGGAGACAACGACATCGGACATTGCTTACTAGTGCGCAAAAACACTTTCTCTCGCATCTCAGGCTGTATTCAAGTTGTCGCGATGAGGGTCAAAAGAATCGAGGGCCTTCAGAAGGAAAGCAACCGCACTCATACTTTACATGCTGCTGTTACATGGTAGAGGATGTTTCATTTCTATGGCAAAATTGCGACCCCTTGGAATACTTTGACTCATTCCCGAACCGTGCGCCACTTGCATAAATGCATGAGCGCTTGACCACCGGCAGGAATCACCATTTCCTAGTTCCAACCTCTCCCTTCGTATTCATTTTCGCACGGACCAGCCATACACGGCACTTTTCTTCGTCACGAATCATTGAAACGCGGGGATATCTCTTATAGGTGACGTATCAGATGGCCTGCACGTCGCCGCGCTCAGGCTGTTGGCATCTACAGATGGAATCCGTGTTTTAGGATTCAGACAAAGGTAGCAATCATACAGTCTTCTACTCTTTCACGTCTACTTACTACCAGACATACAACAGAGTTCGTCTCTCCTAGGAGGAATCAGATTCAGATCAGAGAAACGAAGAATAGTCGTGCGAGAAGTCACGGTGGAAGCCCCCTGTCGGTTTGGTTTCTCGCTGTGACTTGTTGAACCGGTCCTTATCGAAGGACGCGGAGATACAGCCTCGGCGAGTGATACAGTTTGGAGGCATCTCACCGTGATCATGAGTTCATCAAGCCACGTCCCCAAAGAAGAGGAACAAACATGGCTCTGTCCGGCGTGTGTCTGGGAAGACTTGTTGGACTTCCTGAGTGCACGCACTCTTTCAATGGCTGGGTGACGCACCATGCCTATAAAGTGAGCTCCGGATCGCGCCCACGTTCTCTCCCATACCGGTCTTCCCTCACTGTCGACACGCTACATCCAGATACACACTCGTTATGCTGTCCAGCAGCCCTGAGTACACCGAGAGGTCCGTGGAGTTATGGCTAGAGTACGTTCTTTCATACTAATAAGTAATTCATAGGCTTCACAAGCCGTTCAAGCCACCACAAGTGACGCTCAAGCAGATTCACGACGCAGTACCCAAACACCTATTAAAGAAAAATCCTTGGTTGTCCACGTACTACGTCGTACGCGATGTTGCGTTGTGCATCGGCATGTTTGTGTTTGCTTCATATATCCCCGAAATGTCCCAAGCTATCTTGAAGTACACCGGCATCTCCGCTCAATGCGAACCCATCGTTCGTACCGGTCTCTGGGTGCAGTATTGGTGGTGGCAGGGGCTCGTGTTCGCAGGATTCTTCTGCATTGGTGAGTTCTGGCGCGGTCCACTTCTAAATGTTCCTATTTGCTGACAACCGCTTGCCTGACAGCCCATGAGGTCAGTTTGGTATTCCAACATCTGAACATAATAGCTTATACCACGTTCAGCTCGGTCATCATGCACTGTACGACAACTGGTACGCAAACAACATTCCAGCCTTTCTCATGCATACGGTAGAGTGCCCCTTCATTATTGCTATATCTCCATGAGCACTGAATGTATTCGACACCAGTTCATTATGGCCCCATTTTTTGCTTGGAAAGCGAGCCACAACGCGCATCATGTAAGTTGTCTACAATCCGGGATATGTGAACCTTTTCTTGACTTTGAGATCTTGTGTCAGAAAACCGTCGGGAGTTTGGAACGCGATGAGAACTATATCCCGTATACTCGAAGCCAAATGAAGCTGCCTCCACCCGACCGTGCTACTCGCGCTGACTACGCCGAGATCCTTGAGGAGACACCAATCTACACTGCCGTGATGATGTTTGTAATGCAAGCCTTGTGAGTATTTGCTCTGCAAGGTATTCATTCAAATTGGTCTGATTCCTGCCCACAGTGGATGGTGGCTTTATCTGGGGTATGATGCTTTCAAGAGTTTCCCTACTTGACGTTTCTGACCGGTTATCTCAGTCACAATGCCATGGGATCCCCGAGACACCCTGCAGGAACTAGCCATCTGAATCCTTACTCCACGATCTTCACCAAGGAGCAACGTAGGTCGCCCCCCTCGCATCCTGATGTCTATTCGCGGTATTGATACAAACATCTAGGCCGAGGTATCATCATTTCCGACGTTGCGTTGATTTCGATGGGAACTCTGTTGTACTATTATGGTTCTCATTATGGATGGACGAAGTTCATCGCTATGTGGCTTATTCCCGATATCGTAAGCCGTTTCTTGAAAACGTTTCGGGCTTGACGACAGACTGACTCCAATCTCCTTCTTAGATCTGTAACCACTGGATCGGTGAGTTTTTTCACATCATCTTGCACGGAGATCTGCTAATAATATCGCTGTTTAGTCCTGTGTACATATCTTCACCATTCCGATCCCACCCTCCCGCACTACCGCAGAGAAGAATGGTCGTTCCTTCGTGGCGCTGCTGCAACAGTTGACCGTCCTATTATGGGATGGATGGGACGTTTCTTCCTCCACAATGTACGTCGAACAGTCCGGTACCAGCGGCGATCATTGACGCTTTGATTTACTAAGGTATCCCATGATCACGTCGCTCACCACTTCTTCTCCCAAGTACCTTTCTGTGAGTATAGTTGACGCGAATCATTGATATCAGAATTTGAAGCTCTGTCTCAGATAATATGGAAGAGGTCACTCAAGCCATACGTACCGTCCTCAAGGATGATTACAACTATGATTCAACGGTAAGTGTCTCGCGATTCTCGATCGGAGTATTCGCGCTAACTCTATCATGTAGAACGCCTGGTATGCGCTGTACCGCTCATTCACCCAATGTGTCTTTATCGAAGACGAAGGCGACATTGTATTCTACAAGACGGTCACCGGAGAAGCTCAGCGCGAGTTGGCCGCAGATTACAAGCCGAAAGACCCGACTGTTCCCAACACCCCGCCATCCAAGGAGATCTGATTGCGACGTTGTCGAACTAGGTGTTGTCATTGTCTGTTGGAGTGATTGTCATGGCTGGGACGTCTGAGACATAAATATCGACGGCCTTTCGAGTCTCCGATGTATCGTCTGTACATATTTGTTAGGAAAGAAGATGCACTGCTACATCTGTAAATCATAGCTATGATTCATTTCAAGTTATGTCTGGACCACCGGTGGAATTCTCATCTCTGGTTCAACAATGGTTCGGTGTACCGTACCGACATAAGGGACTCAACCGCCGCTTTCAAACGCGCATCGATTTGCTTCAGTCCGCTCGAACATCGCAGATCGACAAACCATGAATCGCCAACTCCCATGGCCACGCGATTCTCATCTTCTCGATGACCACGGTGGATCCGAGAAGATCAAGGTCAAGATTAATCGTAGCATCATGTCGCAGTCTGGGGTATGGACATGAAGGGACGTGCGAAACAGATCAATACCTACTGGTTCGCATCAAGTCACGGATCTGTGTCACAGTTCAGCGTCCCTCTGAGTAAAGTCAATCTGCTTGATCTCAGCGAACATACAGAAAGATAATGAATGGGGTTGGGTTGGTTATGCTTTAACTCCGATGAAGAAGCACCCGGTGAGAAATGACATTTATACTTTGTCCAGTTTCAGGACATCGGTGCTCGGGAGGAAGAATCTGGGGTCCAAGATGCTCATTCGTTCGATAGAATAAGGCGAAGATATTTCAGCTGCGATGGCACATGCATATCATCGCGCTGAAAGTTCGAAAGCACTGCGAAACAGAAACTCTATCAGAAGCTTCAAACGGTTCTTTGTATTGGATGACACCGTCTAAGCAGTTGGTTGCTGACATACTTGCCCCGCAGTTACGATGCCATGCGTGTGATGGCAAACTTGAGCGGTCTCGCTCGGCAAGAATGGGTGTGTGGGCAAGGTAAATACATTCTATCAGAGCAATTTACCCGCCAAAGACAACACAGCTCACCATAGAGAACGCTATTGACTTGTTATCATACGTGGATCCGTGGCAGGAGTCTAACTCGGATTCTCAAACGCACGGGAAAAGATTAGATACGAGCGTCTCGACCATTGTGGCGTTCTTTGTTTGGTTGAATTACTGTAACGTCATGATAGGATTTTCGAAAAAATCTGCAGACTGAGTCTGCTACGTACCTGAGTAACATAAAACTCTCTATACTATCATTGCTTCCCTACTCGACGTGGCGACTGTGACAAGTAAGTAATAATTGAGCTCCGGGAAATCAGGATCAAGACATCGTTGTCCTCTTTATCGGCGCTGGCTCAATTCCCAGATGGAATACAGGATGCAGAAACAGAATCGTCACGACTTAGAGGATTCTTCCAGACTGCTGTTTATACTGAGACTGGGAAGCATGTTCCGCTGGCGCAGCGTGGCTACTGCGTTTCTCCTCGGAATGTTGCCGTGACGAATCGTTCAATGATTTGCCTCCTCAAGGACCTGGGCACACATACAGTCCCAAGTAGTACCTCGTATCGCACGCCAATAGCTGATGGGCGGTGATACCATGCCATTGCAGGTGAGTGAACCCAACTGAGTTTTTTTTTTGATTGACCAGTATTAATACAGTGTTTGCAGAACTTCATCGCCAGCAGCCAGTGCTGCAACAGTAGTATACCGTTACGCCGGTGATATCAATGGAGCCATTGAATACTCACCTTCTTGGTAGCAATCAGCTCAGTAACAACCTGCGTCCTGGACGCTATCAGTAGCCAATCGATGCCAATCCCCGTTGAGTGCAGAGCACTTACCTGGCGAACTTGAAGATGTATCACAGGACACCACACTCTTCGCATGGCCCAACCCCTCAGACCGGAACAATAATTATATGAGCGTCGCCGACACGTTGTTATCAGTGATCACCAGAGTACGAGTGACTCGGAGGTTGGAAGTTCAGCCTAAGCAGTAACCTGGTTCAAGTCCCCGATGAACAGGATGAGTGACACGGCATATTTCGAAGATTAAGGCCTTTAGCAGGGGTACCCTGAAGCACATATTTCATTGTCTGTGTTGGATTATGGCGTTCAAGCTGTTGACCGCCGCCTCCACTCTGAGACCCATCGCAGCTGGCTGTCGGATCATATGCCCTGAGGCAAGAGCTCCATCATGATGCTCCTGGACACAATTGGCTAGCAGCCTCCCAATGATACCATCTATGCGCTGCCACATCAGTAGTTGATCCAACCATACCAATTGGCCTCTATCCACATGCATTGATCGCTGCGCCACTGCCGCCGGTCACCAGCTAGATCTGACCTGAAGACAGCGTCGATACAGCCGTTTTTTGAGTTATATTCGTTAGCTTTGGTGAAAAAGAAACATACTTTCCTCTCTCCATGTCACAATCTCAATCTGATTTAATGCCTAAGGCTCAAACCTCAGCACTCGGCGCAGAATCCATTCGTAGCTCTCTGAACAAATACGTCCGTCGGCCTGATATCCCACTCGGAGGTACATCGTTATTAAAACGGTCTTGCCCGTTGTTGAGTTCACATTGATTCTTGGACAACCACGTCGCTCAAGGGTTCGACTGTATATCATTTACGGTGGTAATTCCCCATTTTTGATTTGAATTCAGAGGTGTATTACCGTGATACATTCTAGGACACCATAATTCTGTGCCCGCTACAGTTAATCCTTGGTGGCAGTTAGGTTAAATAGTGTTTCCAATGATATCAATCTCGCCGCCGGAGGGGCGGGCGGAGATTCGGAGTTCGTGGATTACGCCGAATGCCGCCAGGGGGCCCGCACTGAAAGTTGGAGCTGACGACACAGCTCTTTTCTCCGAGCTCACCTCCGGTGTGGTGTTTTGATGTGGACATGAGGCTCCTGGCATCCAATTGCTTATCGCTCGCGAGAGAGAGAAGTTATGACTTTAGGCGATGGCTCATCGACCTTAGGCGGCATACAGTGGGAGGACGCAAAGGGAAGGTTGCGCAGTGAATAGTTCTCTTTGGGTGAGTGTACAATACGAGCATGTCACATCTGTGATTCACCGTTTCCATAGACGACAACCATCGAAAGATGCGCTTCCGTCTGCAGGCACCTGCATCTCCGCGATACAGCTTCTGATATGATGAGAGTATTACCAGGTTTCGTGTGTCCTCCTTGTGAGTTCTTGTCAATTGGAGGGCATACTTCTCAGCGGTTCTGATATCAGCCTGCAGGTATCAGAACGTTATTCGCCGCCGCCAGTTCCAATCAGACCTGTCTGTTCTCTCTCACTGGGGACCGCTGAGATTCCTGAACACCGCATTACGAGGCATGGCTAGGTAGACGCCATCCATTAACAACCGATCGCAAATGGTCGAAGGTCTGGGTATTCACCGGAGTCTATAGTATACGCCCATTGGGAGCGGTTACAGAGATTTACACGGCGTGAACTGGCGTGCGGGAGATTTTGAATTTTGACATGTGCAATCCGGGGTGTATGCAGGTGATGCTTTTGGTAAGCGATCACACCGGCTTGTTGTTTCCTACGATTGATGCAAACAGGTGACGGCCCAGGACATATATAATACCTTGTGAAATGATACATTCTGCTTACCAGCGAATCCTCTCGCTACCCGTCGCCCTTCATCATGTCGGTCACTGAGCTGTCCACCATCCCGCCACAGGAGAAATACGTCGAGGAGACGCTCCCGGAGTTCACTCCCATGCCATGGTACGCAGCGAGAACTTCTACCTGTGCATATCTAAATTATTGCATAGGACCATCCGTGAGATTCGGAACGCAATTCCTGAGCATCTGTTTGTCAGAGATACGATCCGCGGGTTGTTGTACTTAACTCGCGACCTTCTTCTTGCCGCCATAACTTGGAAGTTGGCTACATTCATCGATCCTTTCTTCCGGAGTGCTGCGGTTCGCGGGGAGCTGACTCCATTTGGAGCCGAAATTGCACGATGGGCGAGTTGGTGTACATAGTGAGTAACCACACGCATCTTGGTGTTTACTGTCTATTGAAAAGCAGTATAGTTGGTGGTTCCAGGGTCTCATCTTCACCGGAATTTGGGTTATTGGCCATGAAGTATGTGTCAAGCTTTATCCTAGTTGAACAATACTGAACGTGGCTCAGTGTGGGCATGGTGCTTTCTCCGATTCAACCACGATCAACGACATCATCGGCTTTGTGAGTCGTTCTCGATGAGTTTGGCCTTCGCAGTTAACCCATGAAATACAGGTTACGCACTCTTTCCTCTGGACACCGTACTTCAGTTGGAAGATTTCCCACCATCGTCACCACAAGGCTCATGCTTGCATGGAACGCGATGAAGTATACGTCCCGAAAACAAGAAGTCAGCTTGGTATTCCCAAGCTCGAAAACCACGAAATTGAATGGGAGGACTACTTTGGAGACACACCAATCTACACCCTGCTCATGCTCTTACGCCAGCAGTTCTTGGCCTTCCCTGCGTATCTCAGTACGTCATTCATTACATTTCTACACCTCGCCGTACTAACGCCTCCCCTTCAGTCATGAATGTCTCCGGACAAAAAGACTATCCTGCGTGGACCAATCACTTTGATCGTGAGTGCCTTGCGCCATATCAAAGGCACAGCAACTGATGCTAAGGTACTATCAGCCAACTCAATCCTGTTCACCAAGGGACAGCGTAACAGGGTCATCATGTCCAACCTCGGTCTTCTATTCATGGCTTGGGGTGTCAAACACTCATGCGCAACGTTCGGATCCGCGGAAACGCTCAAGTACTACGGGATCCCATGGCTGTTGGTCACCCATTGGTTCATCATGATCACTTATTTGCACCACACCGACGCCAATTTGCCCCATTACCGTGGCAAGGAATGGAATTATCAACGCGGAGCTGCTGCGACCGTCGATCGGCCTTTCCTGGGATGGCAAGGCCGCTTTTTCCTCCACGACGTTGCGCACTACCATGTTATCCATCACTTCTTCCCAAAGATGCCCTTCTGTAAGTCGGCTTTCTGGCAGAATGAATGCACGCGCTGATGTAGCACATAGATCATGGAGAGGAAGCAACCCAATACCTTAAGGCGTTCATTGGTGAACACTATGCGTGGTCAGACAAACCGGTCTTCTCTGCCTTGTGGGAGACATACAACAAGTGTCAGTTCGTTGAAGATGACGGTGAGTGTTCACGGTGTGTTTCGGGTTACATGCTAGACGGATATTAACCTTTTCCGCGATGGATAGGTGAAATCCTCTTCTACCGTGATCGACAAGGAAGGGCAGTCCGCCGCCCAGCGGCTGCGTATCGGAAGTAGGGGACGGCTGCAGTTCATGACAGGCATTGTTGATATATACTTAGAATGTACACATATCATCTTTCATCATCTTCGATACATACATGCATAAGGTTTACATTTCCAGTGGCATACAGCATATTCTTGTATGATGCCGTTCCGTCGAACTGAATATCAACACTCAAAAGGCGGAGAACAGGCGCCGCAGCTTGAACTCAATCCACTTGTACTCTTAGTAGCGAGGCCCAGGCCGTCCTTCAGCCAAATCCGCGACATTCGGCATAATGGAGAATCCAGTATACAACAAAACGTGGGACACGAGGACAGTAGTACCGTCAATCCAGGTTGCAATGTGCACACTCACTGTCGCAATTGTCATCACCGTCGAGCAGAACGCTTGGGACCTCCGAGTCGAACACACATTCCATTCCGCAGCTGGCACTCCGATTCGGAATCGGATGGATGATTATGAATCGCGTATCTCATGAGGATGCGCACACTTCCCGTGAATTCCTCATTCTCCATGGAGATGTCATGGGCATGGTGTAGGTCAGATCCAAGTCAGATCAGGTCAGGTCTCATAAAGGTGAACCATCGAATGCTCATTCCCCGTTTATCTTGATTTTCAACTCGGATTAGCTATCCGCAGACAGCTACAAACCTCAACCTGGCATGTCATACCACCAGTACCGTACCGACAAACGGATTTCATTGCTCGTCTGCTTTCCGTCATCCTTCCGGGATCGTCCATGACGTCCCCTCGACTCCATGACGATCTGCTGAGCAACGTTCGATAAGTGTCAGCGCATCTCGAAAAGTATCGAATCATTTGCCTTGAGGCAACATTTCTGACCATCGTTCGCCACAGTAACTATAGATTACTGTCCATCAGCCTGAGCGCCCTCGTGGCTTTCCCGGTGAGTGGCTAATTGTGATCTGCAGCATGCATTGCTAACTGTACCATGTCTATCTTGTGCACGAGAACGTTGTGCGATAGATGATCTCACCATACTTTCATGATGCAAACGTGATATTCGTCCACATTGGATTGATCCTCCTTGCTGATGGTGGTACTTAACAGTGCCTTCCTATCATTATCAGGCTGCCTTTGTGCCACTGTTTGTGGTCAGTGACATCTTATCTTTGCGCTATCAACGTACAAACGTTGACCGTTCAACGTTCAGCTCTAGACCGTGCAGCCGTTTCTAGCGTTGCAGCCTGACAGCCTGATCTGTTGTTGAGGTGGAGTTGTTTACCGAAGTGACTTCTTATGGTAAGCCGTTCGGTCCTACTAGCACCCAGTCAGTCTAGACTCTAGAAAATCTGACGATCGCCCATCTCCCCTCAACTGGTGTCAGCCCAATGGTTTATTCTTTTCTCCCGATCGGCCGGGAAGGTGTGGAGGACTTGAATCACAACTGGATACAACCAGGTTGTAATCGGATTCTGGCATGATGCATGTGCGTGATAACTACTAGTTGACATCAGTCAAAATTGCACAATGTCACGTTGGTGGTACTCCTTACGTTCGGTTATAGATCCGAGTGTTGAGCCAGCATCATCCAGTGGCACCCATGCCTCAGAACGTGAAGCCTTGTGAGGGTTTTACTTCTCCTTATCCATTGCACTCTATCCGATGAAATGGGATCAGCCATAGCGTTGAATCGCTTGCGAGAATTCTGTGAGTATCACAGAATTGTTCATGTGTCAAGACCTCAATAGATACTGGCAGTATTAGGTCAAATTGGGTTTTTGAAGTATAGCCCATTTACTGGGACATGTTGAGAGTCGATACATGTGCCACACGCAGTGATTCACGAACAACCGAGATTGTTGATGCATATGATCTCCCGGAACGATTCCCGTCCAGTGCCCCAACCTCCGCCTTAAGCTCGTCTCCGAGACTCGCGATGATCCTTGAAGCTTATCAGTGGTATAGCACACTCCTTGATGGCCCTGTGTTGTTGTGCATCTCCCTTAGATCTCCGTGTCACCCCCCGCGACCGGCAGGCAGAGAGATATAGTGTTGTGGCGAGCCGGGTGGGGTCGAGACGGGTCACGCAACCCGTCACAACCCGTTATGCCGAGTCATGTCGGGTTACAACCCGGTTCAACTCGGTTGCCCGCACCAATTTGACACGTGCACGCGATATGGAGAGGAGAGCGACACAAATCAGACTGGCGACGAATGCGAATGAGAAGGGACTGGGACTGTATGTAGTGTACAAAAAGTAAATTACAATGCTTCCTGAGTGTTCGCAATCAACTCGTTTAGCTCCTGAATGCGTTGAGCTGCAATCAACTCTTTGATAGCTTGCATTGTCACCCCTCCTGTAATCTGATAGTCTTCCTCCCGAGCAACGAGATGGTCAGTGAATGTTAGCCATTCCTGTCGAAGCTGAAATTTGAGAACCTGAAGAGCTTCAAGGAGCTCGGGGCCAAGCCGGTTCCGACGCTCAGTTGATGTCTCGCCACTCGAGGAAAAAACACGTTCGCAGGGCACGGCTGATGCCTGGGCAGGTAGAATATCCATCGCAATCCGGAATAAGGCTGGGTATACCAGTTCGTTATCCTGTGAATACAAGATTAGACCTAAATTAATGAAGATATAACGGAATTCACTCACATTCCAGAAATTGACCAGTCCTGCAGTTTTGTCAAGTTCCTCCTCCTCCAATAACCCGGCTAGTTCATACCTTGACAACTCCCTCTCCGCGTTTTGTCGGTCCCGGATGCGGGCAGCCGCCTCGACAGCAGCAGGATCTTGGTCAAGAGAGGGCTCGGACAGGGTGGTGGTATTGGAACTTGAACTTGAAGCCGCTGAGGGTTCGGAGATGGCAGGCATTGGAGATGAGGGTTGGGACGACTGGGAGTCTGGCACTGTGACAGATGTGTGTGAGCTGGCGCGGGAAATGGGGGCTGTCGAACGACGCTCGCGGTTCCCAAGACTCCTGAGCTTTTGCATGCCCCTCTTCTGTGCCTGAGCTGCAGCAGCTGTGACACTACTTGCGGAAATGTTCTGATTTGGTGAAGTGTGAGTAGCTTCAAGGCGAATCTGTCGATGGTAGTCGGACATCTAGTGGGGGAAATTAGTTACTGATGGCTTCTGAAGATAGCTTTCGACGTACAAGGTCGAGCACCCACTCGCGTGCTTCTGTGTAGTCCCCCTCATGATCGAGCTTTTTCATCGGAGCAAACTTCATAGTGGGATTCAATACTGGCAAGTGTGGCGGATCATGAGGCCGAAGTATGTGAAGAAAGAACTCAATTGCACTCACCCATGGCATATGTGTACACACGCGTTTTTCGTGTCTGGTTCATATACTCCTTGAGTTTCTTGATAGCCACATCTATGTAGTGTGCCAACTCAGGGAACGACTCCTTTGCGTTGCCAAGTTGTTCAAGGACTGCCTCGAACACAGGAATGACCATCGAAAGAGTTGGTGTGCGTTCAGACGAGAGGAGCTGCTGTGCGGCGTGAGGAATCTCAAGAATTTGATGGATGTCCTTGAGAACTGCCAGCTCGCTGTCGTCTATCAAGGAACCCATGAGGTCACCCTGTTCAGGCAAACGAAGAAAGTGATTGATTGCCTAAAAGAACTGATATCAAGTTCACGCCACACTCAACGAGGATAATGTACTTACCGGATATAAAAGAAGCAGACGTTCGATCATGAGAAATGTTGATGACCACCGCGTCTCGCAGTCTCGCAATAGCTGGAGCTCCGGCATTCGATCATACTCCTTTCCACCATCATCCAAAAGCATCAGGTGCTTCCAGTGACCAGACAAGTTACCTTCCATGATGATTTTCCTGAGTGCGCGCCGACGCTGCCCTGATCCTCGACATGCTGCGATAATGGACCGCACCACACCAATCAAATCACGACGAAGGGCTGCAGCGTAGTGACGAAGCTTCTCTTCATCCTCGAGTGTCTCTGCAAGAAAGGAATCGAGAAGTGGGGCATCGGGGTTCTTCTTGAGTTCATCGAGTAAAGCTTGAACTGCGAGATTGATGATGTGCGGAAAACATCTGCATGATTACCAAGATAAGTCATTCTGCTATTGGTAGCCTGAGTGGGTGCACTCACCGGACACGATTTCCATCACGATGAAATGCAATGCCGAGCCTAACAAGCTCACGCTCGAGGGCCTCCATCATTGTATTGTTGTTTGACGCATTGTCCATTGTGATCTGCCCGATCTTAAAGAATCATACATGTCAGTGGTAGCGGAGTAAGAAGATGAAAAAATAGACCTTATTCTCGATCTTGAAGTCTTTCAGAATTTTGAGGAACTCTGCGGCAATATTCTCACCACTATGACTACCCTCAATGAACCGGAACGCAAGCAACACATCACGATAGAAGATACGATGCGTTTTCCGATCCCGAACAATGTAGTGGGCTGTGATTGCCATAAAGCTATCACGGTTCTGATCACTCCACAGGTCCGTCGTCAGAGATATTCTTCCCTTCGTATTCTGTAAATGGATTAACCTCAGATCTTTAGACATAGCAAAAAAAAACGGTACCTTCATTTCTTCAATAATGCTTGCAACGTGAAGGTGGTACATTCGCATGATGATGTCTGTTAGCTTATTACGGTGAGGGATGTCTTGGTCCGAGATTTTAGTAGAGCCCAGATACAAAAGGAGCCGGCGGAAGCGTTTCGATTCAACGACATTGATAGGCTGTTGGCGAATAGTCAAATGATTAGCTTTTTGTAACCGAAAGCAGTGACATAAACACTTACCTGGTCTGTCTCAATAACCCACTCTGCCAAAAAATCCCAGAAAGTTTCGCGAGACCAAGGCAGTGCACTGACGTCGTCATCGTTGTTTGTATCATCAACGTCAGTGTGGTGCTTCAATCCAAACTTCTGCAAGCAGCTCTCATAGATCTCCTTGTGCTTCTCTCGCAAATGTGTTCGAAAGTTCTTTGTTACGCCGTGTGACTCACAAATCCAGACTTTCCACTCGGCACTGCCAGCAGAAAATTGCGGTGAGCTAAATATATGTACGATTTGTATAGTGAAGACACATACGTGCATAGTTTACAACCAACCCATTTCGTTCGGGGCTTACTGGTAAGAATCGGCTCGTTTGTTGGCCATACCGAGGGAGGTTCGGCGGTGTCGAGTCCTCGAGCAAAGAACCACACATCTGTGGCACTGCCCTTGTAGTTTCCACGCGACCGCTTTTCTGGTATGGAATTCGTGGCTGGCTGTGGCAGAATCTAGACGAGATGAATTAGAACATGATGTTTCAATCATGAATACTGACGTACCTCAGGGGTAGCAGTTGCATGTGCTGCTGTCCGCTCATGTATCTCACCTGTCGTTGATTGACTGACAGGGTTAGACGAAGACGGACCGGCACCGCAGACCTCAGCAGGAACGAATGTCGAGATATCTGGAGCACCAGCAGGTGGCACACGTCTTTGACGTTTCTTTGCGGGCTCCTTTGTAGTAGCAGGTGGCTTCGGGTTCTTGCGCTTTCCTCTGGTTGTTGCAGGTGCCGGATGTTGGGGTTGACTCGGAGGAGCAAGAGGGTGTGCGAAGGGTGGGGGTATACTGGGAGTTGGTACAGACCTTGAAGAAGGCATACCGAACATCGAAGGTGTCGGGAACTGGGGAAGTGGGCCGAAAAATGGCACAGGCACTGGATCATGGGGTGTGTAGGATGTTTGACCGAATTGCGGTGCAGGGAGTGGTGGCTGATAGAGGTAAATACCATCCTGCATCACATTGCGAGCTCTGGAAGGTGAGAGGGGTTGTGAACTAGCAGAAGCAATGGTCGGAATGGATGGAACGGATGGAATAGAGGTAGCAGTATGATTTTCGGATGTCATCTCTGACTTACACGACTCTCAGCTGGAACACATACAATATATACTTCAAACGGGAGAAACCTGTCGAAAGGTGTCGAATTGCACAAGAGATAGCGACAACAATATCTCGACTAATGTAGAGCGGAGGTGGCCATATTCGAAAAGGATGACGCAGTGGCAACAATCGTTGCTACCGACAAGTCCGTCCTCACGAACATCCGGTTTGGAATAAACTAACGAGACGAGTTGTCAGTGTTCAATTGAGTGTTGTGTTGAGTATATGTGGGCGTACCGATATTTACCAGGTCGTACAGTTATGTGGATACCTGCCAGATGCGTCGCAATCAAAGTTGATCATGGGGGTGATTGCGATTGCAACACCGTTTTTGGAAATCGCCCAAATGAGCCGGGTTGACTCGGTTGCCAACCCGTCTCGACTCGGATGGACGAGTTTTTCCGGGTTGACCTGATGACGTGGCCGAGTTCGGACTCAACCCGCGAGAAACCCGACTCGTCCACAACACTAGAGAGATATGATGGGTTTGTGTCCTGTGTGCCACCATGAATTCATTGCTGGCACGGCGTGTTCAAGTCGGAGTCAGAGGAGTCTTTCGATCGCACTGCTAATAATATTCCTCGGAGTCATTCCAAGTTACGGAGAGCTTTACGGTATCATAGCACAGTTTGAATGATGACAAGATTCGAGGATGCTCGACTCGAGGAGCAGGAGATATCGCACGTAATCAACCTGACGAGAGCGCGCACTGCGCGTCTCGACTTTCACCATGGCAGGCGACGTTCAAGGTGACGTTGAAGACCACCACTCATCATGCCCAGTCCTGGTCTCGTTCGTGCCGCGTTTTTCGCTGTCGGAGCCGTGGTAGGAGGTGGTGTTGCTACTGTGGTCAGCTCCAAGCGGAAACATGCATCCGTAGCCATTCCTAGTCCACCAGTCGTGCAAGTCGAGACAACTTCTAGCGGTGTGACGCGTATTACAACTCCTGCCGCTGCCATGGTTAAGGTGGATCTTCCGGTATTGAAGTATGGGAATCCTGGTGAGCATTATCTGCGTTGTGGGGCGGCACGGTGAACAATCGCCGACTTCTTGTTTGTAGGACCCATCTCGGACCAGCTTGTGAGGAAGGCGTACATTGCTGCCTACGATCGACGGCTGCGTCACCCGGCATGGGTAAGAGGCCTTCACCCATCGCATCTACCGCCACGCATGTCATAACTTGTCCATCCCCATACAGACAGCAGAGCACCTGACTCTGGCCTCGCTCGGCAAATCTACCGTGGCTGAACCACCTTCCAACGGAGAGAAAGGTGATAGGTCGAGGTCCACCTTCTCTGAAGACGAATCCATTCCAGTGCCATTCAGGGCAAAACTGCAGGATTATTTCAGAAGTGGCTATGACCGTGGACACATGTGCGGAACGGCCTTTGCGTTGTCCTTGAGTTTATGGAACTGACAGTTACCTTAGGGTTCCTGCGGCAGACGCGAAGTTCTCACAGGCACGTTGCATTGCTTACTGCGAGCTTAATATCCTCATTCACAGTGATAGGAAGCAATGGACGAGACCTTTTTGTTAACGAATATTGCACCTCAAGTGGGTGTTGGCTTCAACAGACATTGTGAGTTTGTCTTTCACATGATTGCGCAAGAACCGTCGTTCACGTTTCGATAGACTGGGCTTACGTCGAAGACTGGTGTCGGCGATTAACAGGAACATTTGCAGACGTATACGTCTTCACTGTTCCTTTATATCTTCCGAAGCTCGATTCTGACGGAAAATGGCGCGTGGTACGTTAGCTGCTTATTCAGAAACATACCTCCTTATATTCTTGCCTAGCACCATGAAGTGATAGGGTCTCCTCCTAACATTTCCGTTCCAACACATTTCGCCAAGGTTGTGTTGACAGCGAAGCCATCCTCGCCGTCGACACCTCACCTCACTGAGATTGCTACCGGTGCTTTTGTGCTGCCTAATGCCGAGATTCCAGACAATACACCCTTCGAGAATTTCGTGGTCCCGGGTGCGTATCTGCTTCATAATTCAAATTCGTGTGCTGACGCAGAAGTACCAGTGGAGGCAGTTGAGCGTGCTGCAGGGCTGACTCTATTCTCCGACGAGATCAAAAAGGCTTCAAAACACATATGCAAGTCTACAAAATGTGAAGTCATCGTACGAAGGTTTGACGACGCACAAAAGAGACCTGAGATGCGTAGGACCGTCTCAGCTCCCAAGTAAACTAATCCCATAGACATCTAGCAACATTATCCATAATCTAATGCCTTTGCATACGTGCACTGCGATCGCGTATTTCAGTCCAGCCCCCCTTCCCCCAATGCAAGCCCGACTGAAAAGCCTGTGAGTACGTAGGATCTGGACGACAGAATGCCCACCTGTAACTTGGATTACGGGAAGGTAGCCTCTCCGACAGCCAATGTAACTGGGTCAAGAGTGACCACCGATCCACAGACGATGTACCAAGACGACCGAGGAAGAGATTTTGCCGTACTGCGATGTCGGTTTCTGCACGGCGCAGTGGAAGACGAAGCCACCCAATATCACCTGCGTTTCAGTAACCCCTACCAGAGCTACCAATGCCGAGAGCTACGCCAGCATGTATGGTGGATTTAGTTCGGTCATGCAGAACACAAACTCCAGATCGCTCAATTAGGTATCCAGGAGAAAATATGTCGAGGTCCTTGATGAAGAGGATCAATGGTGCCTTCCCATTCATAACCTTCGAGATGTAATACCCTGACATGTAAGAACTGGGACGGGTGCTGGTTGGTCGGATATGTGTAATCCTCCCGGTAATGGCCAAGGACGTCAAGGTGGACCGCTTGAACCTGAGGCCTGAGGAGCTGCAAAACTTCTCATGGGTCTGAAAGAAACGGATGAGCGAGCGCACCACAGCTATAATTGGGCACTCTGCCCTTTTCTTGTTGAGGTTTTCAGTGACGACAGTGCACTTTTGAGTTTTTCATCCACCTCCTCCGAGCGATGATAGTTAGTTTCTGAATAGCTTGGAGGAGCCTGGAGATGCGGATTCGCTGTAGCGCGACGTCTTGGTCCACGACAAAGTCGGTTCATCCGAGTTACAATAGCTGGAGAGCAAAGTCAAATAAGAAAGTGCGAGTGCCTCACCGAATCCGCTCGGTTCCTTCGAAGAGAACTCGCATTCCGATCGTGGCAGGTCCGCGTAAGGGGGAGGATGTCGACCGAACCAAGGAGACGCGGTTCCTCGTTTATGAGGTGGAGAACATCGTTGTTCAGCAACTGTGATGATGAACTAGTTCAGATAGTCCAGGATCAGAACCGTCTGAACGTGAAACAAAGATGCCACAAACTCACCGAAACTGCTCAGTGGCGTGAGTGCATGAAGGAAACAACACCTGCTCGCCTAGCTTTACGCTTAGCGCAACCTCCCTGCGATGAGCCGTTAGGTGTGAACGTCAAGTATTCCGGGATATTCGTGGGAGGAGAGTACAAGAGACACAGTGGGTGGTTGTTAAGCTCCAGCAAGTATTCAGTACTGCCAGCAGTGACAGTTGGGCCCTGGCGGAGCATCGTCGCCACACATAAGTGTAATTACTTGAAACCCTGCCATAGCTTCTGAACCAACGTCTCAATTTGCTACGAGACAACGCGGATCCCACATTGATATGTGCAAGGTGAAAATGTAGGGTAGATCTATTATGCCTCCATATTAGCAAAATGTATAATATCGTCAAAAGTCGGACAGCATGTCTTTGACACCGGTCCAGTACTCCGTCTCCACATGGGACTCGATCTCCTCTTTTGTGAGCCAAGCGAAATCTTGGATATTCTTGCCATCTGGTCGCACTTGACCAGCAAGAATGTGGGCTTTGTAGAAGAAAATGTAGTTCTATAACGCAAACGTCGCGTTAGTCGAGGACAAAACTGGAAATGAGCGTGAAGTGTGCACCTCTTCTGACGGAGACGGTTGATAAACACCTATAGGGTTCCTGCTCACGACCCAAGTGTCCATATGGTCGCCGCACTCGGCGTGCAGATCTCTGCGAGCAGCCTAATATAATATGGGTCAGTGACACCACCTGTAAAGACCATAGTCGTGATGGATACAACGCACGTCATGCAAAAGCTCCTCTGGCTTCACATCGCCATGGGGGAATCTCCACACCTCCTTACCCGTCGCATCCTTTCCGCGAACAAGCAGATACAAATTCCTCTCCCCCTGCCTGTCCAAGCTCTTCGTGTCGCCTTTGATGTCCGCCTCGTGAACTCTAGGCATTGGCTTGACGACCTCCTCCTCTCCAAGCACTTCCAGCACACCATCAGACTGAGAAGCCTCCGATACTCCAGTTCCGGAACGACCAAACGCCTCTCGCTCACGCTCCCTCTCCTCCGCCGCGAATTTTCCCTCGAGCAGAGACCCCGGCTTGAAGTAGAACTCACTCGGGAACGGATTGTGCAAAGCGCGCTGGATTCGAGATTGGTATGCGTGGTACGATTTCTCGAATTTGGTGGGTGTACGCGTAATAATGGGAGAGCGATTCAGAATAACAGCAGTCTTCAGCGTGTGTTTCGGTGCCTCCTTCTTTGCTTTTGGTGCGGAAGGGGGTGGTATGCCAGAGGATGTGCTGGGCGCGCTAACATCGGCCTCGGTGGCAAGTGACCGCGAAGAGAGGTGTATTCGCGGGACTGAAAGCGTAGTTCATCAGTACAGGATAAAATCAATCAATCACATCATTATGTACCCACCATTCCTGTGAGTGCGGCACGAAGACAAAACTCGTCTGGACAACATTTGAACGAAGGAGTGCATTTTGGATGTTGACGCCCGCAAGGACCATGTACCCTTGCCACGTGATGCGTGAGAATAAACTTCCAGATCGATACGGACCGTTGATGCATGGACGCCCTTTCTTGAACTTCAATCCGAATGGAGGGGGTCAAGATGGATAACGATGGAATTGAGAGGAACAAGTGTGACACTAGTGGCAAGGAGAAAACAGTCCATTTCTTGCAGCTACGAATTACTCTCCAGGATAATCGGAAATTCTGCTTGAAGGAATCCATTTCGTTCTAACGTGCGAACATCATACAACCAAGGGTGGGATGGGAGAGAGAAAGAGACAAACAGAATAAAGGGATGCAGAAGATAGATGGCAGGGAGGATGAAGGAGACCGTGATCTGAGTGGAAGAGCATATGGGAAGGACTAGGATATAGAAAGTGGAAGAAGGACAATATGTGGTTGAATTGATTGGATGGGTGTTCGCAAAGAGAATATAGATGTGAACTTGAGAGGGATGGAGGGAGAGTTAAACAGATTTTCTTGCGCCGCAGAGAATGGAAGACTAAGATGAGGTCGTTTCAAGTAGGGGAGTGAGAGATTAGTCGAGACGATGAGAAACAGACTCAGCTGAGAGAAAATCAAAGGAGCGGAAGTTTGGAAGTCGTCTTTTACGCCGACAAACAAAACGATGAGCATATCCCACAGAAGGTGGAGGATTATGAACAATCCAGATGACAAAACCATGAGCACAATGATTAGGAAACAAAGTCGAGGATCGACAGCAAGGGAGCAGTCAAACAAGAATCGTGGTAAACTCAGCAGTGAGTGAAGAAAGAACAATTTAAGAGTGGTCAGAAAGCAGGTGACTTTGAGGATGATAAACCCATTGCACGGAATACCCTGCCTGGCCTGGCCAAACATTCACCCGTTGTGAATGCTCCTGCTCCACGACTTAGATCTCCAAAGGTTCGTGGGATCGCGCTTCAAAGCCATTTCGTTGTGTTTGGCTCTCGCGTCGCTCCCGCCTTGTTCCAAACCCATCCGCACCTGGACCGCGGGGCTGCCGAACAACGCCACTCCCTGGACTATCGAGCCCAGAGGATCCCTGCAGGCTCGAAGGCAGGTTAGGGACTGGGGGAATTCCGTTACCGAATGCGCCATTTCCAAAAAGAGCAGCGAAGCCGCTTGGTGAGCGACGGGAGGGAGAAGCGATGGTAGCGAAGCCTTCACGGATATTGCCATTCGAGGCGCGCGTGCTGAGACGTGGAGCAACTGGTGTGCTGGTCAAAGACTTCATATCCGGCATGGACTTCTTCACGCGGAGGGAGTGGGTCTCCTGAGGGGAAGTGGCGGACAGGTAGGAAGATGGCGCACGGGAAAGCGTATGGCGCAGCCCCGCGCTAGGCGGTGCTTGCTGTTGCTGCTGCTACGGGTTCAACTAAGTATCAAGATGTTGGACAGAAACATGATATCGACGTACCGTGGCTGGGTCGAAGCGTGTCACCACGGCGTATCGTTCATCACCTTCACCCACAGAGTAGTGATAGACGCCCAGTTTTTGGGCAACGAGGTGGACGACACGGCGTTGTTTGGGACTGAGAGTGCGGGAGAACGCGAGTTCGTCCCTCATACGATCGTCCTTGAACAAGAGGATGCGCGAGTAAATTTCCAGAGTTGAAGGATCGTTCAAATCTAACTCGGTTGAGCTGGACTTCAAAATGCTGGGTGTGGCGGGAAGAATTGGAGGCGTGTTCAGATTGTACGGCTGAGGCGTTGGCATTGATTGGGGCGGTGGAGGAGAGAATTGTTGACCGGGAGGAGCGGAGAACGGAGTTCCAGACGAAAACGAGCGAGAAGGTGTGAAGGGAGTCGAAGAAACGCCAAACTCGTCGTACTGGGACAAGGCTTGCTCCTTCTCCAACTGCATTGACCGCATACGCCTGATGGCCTTTTCACGTTCAATGCGCTCCTTTTCGCCGGCCTGCAGCACTTTCTTGTATTCGACGCGAAGTTTCCGTCCCTGGACATCAAAGCCATTGAGGGCCGCGACGACGGCATCTGCATCTACGGATTGCCGGAAGTTGGCAAACGCAAGTCCTCGGAATTGACCTGACTGGTCGAGATGGTAATTGAACGCGTACGGGGTTGGGATGGCCAACGATGCCTGTAAAATGCTGATGAGTGCGAGGGAGGTATTTCAGCCTCACAAGACACGCACTATAATGTCGAGGAGCGCCTCGCGCTTGACATTGAAAGGTATGTTCTTGATGACAATCGCAGTGGGTATGATTTCGTCATCGAGGCCTGGGGTGCCGGGTGCGAGACCAGGAGTCATCATGTGTCCCATAGGCGGGGAACCTCCTGACGAAGACAAGTCCGAAGTATTAGGCGGCGAAAGCGATCTGTTGTCGGGCATGGGGGGCTGGCTATCCATCCATTGCTGTTATAGCAACAAGGATTAAGAGGCGAAAGAGGATGGTAGCGAAGTGATATGCACGTACGGTAGGAAGCCCGCCACGAAGGGGCTTGTTCTTCAAGGGCGATTGATTGAGGCTAAGGGGGTTGTACTGGGACTGGGCGGGGATGGGTGGGGATGTCTGGTAGTGGTATGGACTCCTGCCGTTGCCGCTGCCTGAGCCTTCATAATCGTAAGTGTCGTGTAGACGTTGCTGAGAGGGCCTGGAAGTGAGCGACAAGGATGCGATATCCGGTGTAGAATTGGAGGTCATGATGTGTGAATTGGCTACAAGATTGGATTGCTTCGTGACTCGTTATCGAAAGAAATGTTGGATGAGAGGAAGAAAGAGAGAGAGACGAATCCTTCGATGTCGCTGATGAAAACTCTCAGCCGCCCATTTCTTGTATTCAAACTTGTAACAGCCTTTGTAGTCAAGTAACAAAGTCAGCTAACAACAATTACTAACTCTTTAGTAACAACCCTACAACGTGTTCTTTCCGACGGGTCCTCCTCTTTTGGGCCTACCCCGCCCTGCCCACCCCCGAATAATAGCTCGTTGCCGACGTTATTCACGGTGTGCTCGTCGTCCGGGCCAGTGTCGGGGCACATGAGACTGTCGGAGTATGCCCATAGTGAGATGTCCTTCCGTTCTCATCCTGCTTCCGCGCTCATCCCGTATTTCCCCTCTCCATCCCGCTCCCCCTCGTCCTCGCCGTTTCTGACGATGAGCAGGACCCACAAAAGCGTAACTCGCGCGTAATATTGCACGGCCCCTTTCACCCGTCAGTGGATCTCCCACATTATCCCTTCCCGCAGCACTATCAGCACCCGCAGTCGCTATATCCTCTACACCAACAAGCCTTTCTCCCTTCAAGCCACATTCATCCACTGCAGGGAATGCACTATCCTCAGTACCAGCAGCCATCCCCGGCGCATGCGCGCACCCAATCTCAACCAATTATCTTCCAACATCAATACCAGTCATTTGGAACTACCCCGCAGGTTGAAGCCCGACCTTCGCCATTGCAACAGCACAATCATTCAGTCAGCTTCCCTCAACCGAGTTCATCACAGTCGTCAGGGGTCCAAGAAGGCCGATCTGCCCCCAATCTTCCGGAGAAGACAATATCCACTGAGGAGGATATACATAGGCTGTTTCATGTGTGCAAGACTGGAAGGGGACACGCAAGTTTATTGCAAGAGTCACTAGCGTTCATGAAGCCGGACGAATTGGTTGAGAAGGGGATCACTCAGGTATGGGGCTCCAATCTTCTATGGGGTCGTGGGGTTGATCGTAGGTCACTCAATCTTACCAGGAATTTCTTGGACGATGTCGCGCGTCTCAGGAGGTTATCTTCTCCCAAATTCCATGGGCAACTTCTTTAGCTGAGCGGAGGCAACCTAAACATAAGTCACATAAGAGAAAGGAGACAACTGAGGAACGCCTGCTCGCTGAACTGCTAGCTACTAATGAAGTATTGCTGGATGCAATCAAAGCATACGAAAACATGGAACGGTTGAGACATGATCAAGCAGCGTTGGAACAGTCCATAGCAGAGCACAAGGTACGGCATATTCGCGTTCCATAGTGCCCATCAGGCTGAACACGATGTCTCTCTCAGATGCGAGCTTTAGATGCAGTTGTCTCATTTCAACCCACTTCCGCCGAGTCTGCTATCGTGGATCAGATATTCAACCTCGCAGACACACGAAAGATTGGCAGTATCTCCTCCCATGCTGCCTTCAAGATCTTCAGTGGGTCTAGAGTTTCTCCACGTGTACTTGCAGATATATGGCGCATTGCAAATGTGGAGGAGAATGAGATGTTGAGTAAGCAGGTTATCGGAGTAGCTGTGAGATTGATCGGACACGCGCAACAAAGCGGAAGCACGAAGGTTGAGGACGCGTGGGTCGCCTCCCGTAGGTCAAATAACTCTTGCTTCCTTGCATGCGGTCTCAAATTGACAAATCCTCGCTTTAGCTGGATCATTGGCTCGAATAGATGGTCTCGAACCAAGCCAGGAGAGAGGATTCAGCTCAAATCAATCGGTCAAGGATGCTTTGCCACCATTGACGGTCGAAGATCGGGTGAAGTTCATGAAAATATTTGCGCGCAGTCAACCAGTACAGGGTATTCTGAGCGGTATGTGCAGTGTCATTGGAGTATCGCATCACTCCTGAACCACTGGTTCTGTAGCTGATCGTGCAAGCGCGATTTTGAAGAAATCACGGCTCTCCACAGAAATACTGGCCCAGATATGGTATGCTCAGTTTCTCGAGTACGAGTTGCTTTTCGGGCTCAAATTCATACAGGGACCTCGCGGATATCCAGCATCAAGGGTATCTCGACGCTACCGCATTTGTTATCGCCATGTATCTCGTTCAAGCCATTATGTCCGGAAAGCTGAAGAGCATACCTCAATCGCTTCCTTCGTCAATCTACTTTGATGCTTCACCCCTTTCACATGAACATTCACCAGTAACAGCTCCTCTTCCCTTATCACCGATGTCGCCAACGTCGTCGTCCTTTCTTCAAACGCCTGGCGCTGGGCCTTCTACTTCCTCTGCTCATTTATGGGGCGTCTCACGACAGGAGAAAGTGACAGCCGATGAGTTTTTCAATGTGCTGGATGAACAGAACCAGGGTTTCCTGGAGGGGAAGGTGGTTAGGGCGCATCTCTTATTGAGCGGGTTGCCTGAGCAAGATGTGAAGAAGATATGGTATGTGCACGATTCATCTGGTCGTAAACCGGTCGAGGATTGACGGCGGGAATCCAGGAAATTGGTTGATATTAATGGCGATGGACAACTCGGGAGAGATGAGTTTGCGGTCGCTTTGCACTTGATGGAAACCCGGCAACATACAGGATTTCTGCCCAATGTCCTCCCCAGCAACCTCATCCCCCCATCTATGCGACCAGCAGCGAACCACGGCAATATTCAAGAGGCATCGGTAATATTTGTCACCCGCGGAAATGGTTAATTGTAGTACTGACAAAATCACACAGCTCATTGATCTCGCGGATTCTGCACCACTTCATTCGATTACACCACTTCAGCCCACGCCCACCGGCCCATCATTGTCGCCTGTTATACCGAACAGTTCCACCCTCGGGACAAGCCCAAGTACTTCAGGTTTCCTTGACGGTCTTCCTTCAACGTCTCGTAACTTAAATGCACCCTCTACGCTTCTTTCGTTTTCTGGTCGATCTGCCTCCAACCCTCTTCCCAACCGTGTCTCATCTGCACCAGCCACCCGGCCGTCTACCACCAGCCCTATAAGCCCAACTTTTACTTCGGTTTCTGGCTCGGTGTCACAACCTCATTTGTCTCCTACGTCACCTGCGACCTCAAGGTCAGACGGGTGGAATTGGGATGTCACTCCCGCGGAGAAGGCAAGTTCAGATCGGTTTTTTGATATGCTGGACCCATGGAAGCATGGTTATATCGAAGGAGAAGCCGCTGTTCCATTCATGTCCAAGTCGAAACTACCGGAATCCGTGTTAGCAGATATTTGGTACGTGAAGTATTCTAGTCGTTATCTTTTTCTTGAGTTGATCCACCATTCATCTTCAGGGACTTGGCTGACGCCGATGCAGATGGGAAGTTGTCCCGCGACGACTTCGCCATCGCCATGCACCTCATAAAGGCTAAACTGGCGGGAGTCGAAGTGCCCGACACGCTTCCGCCGTCCCTCCAACCGCCGTTACGCTCCTCGCGTATCGTCCCTCCGGTTGAAGAACCCTCGCCTTTTGACGATCCCGCAACTCTTGCAACTGTCGTCGTTTCGCCTCCTTCTCCTAACCCATCCACTACCCATGCAGAAGAGCGGAGGCGAAGCAACATAGATCATGACCGACCGCTGCCTCCAGCCCCTCCCGAAGTCGAGCTACCTCCCGATGAGCCGCCTCGCTCCCAGACTCCTCCACCGCCTTATGCGCTTATTGCTGACGATGTCAGCGCCCATACATAAGCGCAGCTGGGTACTTTGCGAATTTGCTCTTATTCCTTCTTCTCTTACTCTGTGCTTCCATTGCGGACTTTGTTGGATAATGTACGAAGCGTTTGTTACCGTGCTATTTAATTTGCACATATGTATTGTGTCCACTCACTGTCTGTGTACAATGTAGCGCCCCGTGTTAATAAAATGAAGTCCCGTGTGCTCACTGCAAATGCAAGACAACTCCGCCGTCCCCTTCATATCCAACCACTGACCTCCCTCCCAGCGTCGCCACCATGTCAGGTTCCCTGGCCTTTGGCCCCGCATCACCTCTTATCTGGCCCATGACCTGCGGTACGTTCGAGCCATCCAGCGATGCCGCCACAGAGAACAATGTGAACTTCGGTATCTCTTTCCTAAAGTGTGACACCGCGGCCATAGCACACAGTGCGACGAACAGGATGGTAGAGATAATCACCTGGGGGAGCGACGAAGTGAAGATCAATTGCGGGTTGTTGAGTCGTCCAGGAACATATGCCGTGGAGAGAACCCCGCTGAGTATAAGTTTGCTCGTAGATCTGAGCATGCGGGTGTACGCCTCTGTGATGTTTTCAATTGGCGCTGGGCTGATGGTCAGAACGGAGCCACTAGCAAATTCGGGGAGGGAGTCGAGGTTGGGTACGTTATCGCCAAAGATGAGACGCGCCTCCGCTTCGGATTGCAGCTGATATGCACCAGGGACACTCGGTCCTCCAGAATCCGAGAGCTGGCTGAGCACGTTCGAAAGCATCAGGTTGGTTTGAATAGGATGCAAGTTTCCCTGTCGGATCGGATAGTTTGTGTCGAAAACCGTGAGGATACCGCGACCATCGTTGCGGACTTCACGGGTTTCGATATCGGTATTTGGGTTACAGATGAGGAAAGCCATGTCAAAGACCGTGTCTGGCAGACTGGCGTTGCGATTATGCTGAGTGACAGGGATTGTAGGAATGCCAGGGACATTTATGTTCACGCGGGAGAGCGATTCACAGCCCGACCTACACAAGGCAACAACCCAAACCGAAGTCCCTGATAGGATTGCGTCCTTGTCCGTTATGTTGAACAAGTTGGAGTAAGGGCTGTACTTCAATGTGAACTGTTCATTTGGCGCTGTATGGACACGTTAACTGAACATATCGTTAATTAATGGGAAGAAAACTCACATAAACCGATCCCAAGTGGGAAATCAAGGGTGAAGTTTTGGGATGTAAAACTGACACCCAACACCGTCCAGTTAGATATTGGATCGATGGTAAGGGAATCCTGATGGGGGCTCCCCCATTCGCACTTCGGATTCAGAACCGCGACGTCTGTCAACCACCGTGCTGGGACACCGGGCGGGAGGTTCACGGGGCTTGGTACGAGATAGTTAGGACCGTTGCTAACTTGAAAACCGTACGGAACTCCTAAAATATTCTCCACCCATGCCAAGGTAGATGCTTTTGGGAGATCCACTTTTGAGGGGGGGTCAAACATGAATGCCGCGTTTGTCGTGCTATCGTGTAAACAAGTGTAAGAGTTTGGACTATAAAGTCGAAGTACATCACTTACTTGAGGAAATCATCGCGATGTATCGCGCCAACAGCGAATGCCGTAAGTTCGCTATCAAAATACGCGGTGCTTACAGAAACTACCTATGGGGTCAGTGCAGTTCGTACCGCAAGATGATTGTGTCGTACTTACGAGCAGCGGGGGCCAAGGTGGCCAATATAAAGGAGAAAAACGTAGCAAGCAGGGCTGTTGCGAAGTAGGAAGAAGAGTGGCGTCGAAACATAACGAGGAACGACTCAATCAAGCCAAAGGAAGGACTTGATATGCCATTGATGCTGTACAGGGGAGCACCAGTGACTTTACCAGATACGGCGCGGAAGAACTCCTCACTCTGAATAACAACATGAACATGAGTTCTCTATGATTTATCTGACCAGTGACTTCACTTACTCGCAGGTCAGCAACCAACGTGTGGATGGGGAAGAGACCGAGCGTGATTATAATGATGCTAATTGATGTAACCCCGGACTTGATGGTGGCTGTACGGCGTATGAGGTTAATCGCAACATGGTCGGTTGCAGTATTGCATTAGACATACCTAGGTTATTGGGAGAGGTATCGAATAGAGTGCTTTTCAACGGCACTGTCTTTGAGTGAACAGTGTAGCAAAACGCTAGATAGGCGATGGCCACGAGAGGCAGAAGTAATCCCCTCAGGATCACAAATGCATCGTATAGCCGGCTTGAACTCCCCCTTGCCGGCTCTAGATCTGGTGTCGGTGACTGGTTTCTGCGAGACGGGACGAGTAGCTGATCCTTGGATGGTGTATCAGGTGCATCGTACTCTTTCGAGCGAATTGGCGAGAGTGCACGTCCGTGTTCCGGGAGAGTTTGCAATTCGTAGGCCCTTTCTGCCATTGAGCGAGGCTTAACAACATGGGAGATCCAGGGGGAAGAGGAAAACTCGCCAGTCACCTTGCCAGTCAACCATAATTTATGTATCGTCTTCCGATTCGCGTAGGTTATTCTAACCATGTAAGTCAGTCCAATCAATCAGTATACATATGAGGATACACTGACGATCAGCAAGACACCGAATTAAGACACCGAAAAACTGCGGTGACTCGCCGGTGAGGGCTTTACCAACCAAACAAGGGGACTACAAGGAGTCTTCCGATCAAATTGCACTCCCCAGATCTCCGTAGTAAGGACGTCATGTATGGCTCAGTCGCTGCTATTCCCAGACAGCTTGAGCACTGAGGCCTGAGGTTTCACCCTGGCCACCCTGGAGATTGCTCATAGATCTTGCAATCCTGACGTGAAATCTTGACCACATACTGTGGCAGTACCATGTACAGAACCTTGTAGCTGAGCTCAGAAACCGATGTAACAACGTTCCGAAGTCATCGGTACTGCCAAGAAAAATCCAAACATACGCCTTCCACGCTCATTATACTTGGCAGTTCTGCCCACACGGTCGATCTATACCATCGAATCTCAGTCTCTATTCATACGCAGTTGACTGCAGCGTGATAAATGTGGTACGCACCTCTATGAAGGCACTTTCCAGAGGCGAGGCACATCATTGTAGGAGCAAAACTGGTCCGTTTTCCCTAGAAGTTGCCACAACCGCTCGCGCTCCAAGTTTCGCAACCATATCCTTCTCATTCATATCCGGCATCGCAGCACTCCGGATGTGTCCCATGACCTGTGGGATGTCGGATCCGTTCAATGACGCAGCCACGGAGAACAGACTGAACTGTGGTGACTCGCTCCTGAGATACGATGCAGCTGCGATCGCCCACAGCAACAGGAACAGGACTGTTGAGACAATGGCTTGAGGGAGCGATGAGGTGAATACAACCCGTTCAGTCGCGAGGCAACCAGGGACATTTGCTTTCGACAATCCGCCGCCGAGGAATGCCTTAGAGGCGGAGTGAAGTAGGCGTGCGTACCCTGCCGTTATATTCTCAAGTGGCAAGGGCTTCAATGGAGGTATTGAGGTCGAGGTGTTGAGGTTTGTTGTATCGAGCCCGAAGAATAATGCAGCTTGGGTCTCCGTACCCAACGAGGGCTGCAAGTTGTTGGGTAGCTCCCCACCTGTGAAGCTGACCGTCGATAGAGCATTGGAAAATAGCACGTTGGTTTGCGATGGTAGGAGGTTTCCTTGTGAGGGGAAGTCGAGGTCTGAGACAGTAAGGCGTCCGCGTCCGTCGTTTCTTACTTCTCTTGTGGTCACTTCGGCGTTGGGTGAACATACAAGGAATGCGACTTGATAGAGGTTTGGAGGAGCCGAATCATTGAATTCCTTGATAGGCACCTGTATTTGTGGGATACCAGACAGGTCGAAGTCGAGGTCAAGGCCAATGACTTCTGGGCAATCCTGCGAGCATCGTGCGACCAACCAAACCATTACGCCAGAGACAGTCACCTGGTTTTCCGGTAGATCATGTATGTCGTAGTAGATTGTGGCTTTTACTGACACCGTCGCACCAACTGAGGCTACAAGAACGTGTGGAGAATACGATCAGCATATGACAAAAGCTAACACATAGAAAGAACGTACGTAGGTCAGTTGCTGGTTGAACTGTGATGTTCAATTTGTGCTTCGGAGAGATAACGTTGATAGTGCCAGATAAACCCGTAGCAGTGCTATATGTCTTCTGCTCTGGATCTACCCATTCGCACTGAGGCTGCATGACTGCCACATCCGACAGCCAGCTTGCGTGGACGTCCCGTGGGAGATTTACGGGCGTAGGGACGATATAATGGGGTCCATTCGCGACTTCAAAGGAGTACGTCATGTTCAATTGGGTTTCTGCCCAGGCTAATGCCGCAGCTCGAGGATAAATTCTCACTGCTGTGGCACTCAACACCGGTGTGGTGAAAGCATCTGTGATACTACGGTCGAAATCAGTCTCGAAGTGTACAAAGCCGACCAGAGATCTCATACTTGAGCACATCGCCTTGCAACACCGCGCCCACTTCCAATTCAATCAGATCGCCATCGAATAAAGCCGTGGATACGGAAACTAGAAGGTTTCAGCACTTCAAATGAATATGAGGACTTGATACACTTACGAGCAGCTGGTGCCAATGCCGAAGTTCCAAGGGTTAAAAGGCCAGCGACGAATGCTGCCAGAAAATACGGGGAACAATGTCGACGAAGTAGCACAGTGATGGTGTCAAAAAACCCAAAGGTTTGGTTTGATATGTTGTTCACAGAACGCAAAGGTACTCCATTGACTCTGGAGGTACCTCTAAATAACTCCTCGCTCTGCTCAGAGTGTCAGATGTGTTACTTGTTAGAAATATAGTTGTAAACACTCACCCGAAGTTCAGATATCAGCCCTTGGATGGGAAGAAGCCCCAGAGATATCAGCAGAATGCTCACTGTTGTTACGCCCGACTTAATGATGGCTACGCACGCGACTCCTACTCAGCTATTGGCCTTCATAGGTAACGAGATAGCACTTACCCAGGTTGCCAACATTCTCATCGAATACCTTCGCGTTCAGCGGAATAACTCTTGAATGTGCTGCATAGCAGAACGCAAGGTATCCTAGAACAATAAACGGGAGCAACAAAACGCGAGCTACCTGCACAAACGACCGCAGTCGATGTCTCTTGGGAGATGTTGTGTCGTGAGGGGCCACGTGGGAACCTGGGGAAGGAGAGTCTTTGGAGGCCGCTGCTCTGAGAGGTACGAGGGGAAAGGCATCCTCCTTGGACGGTGTATCAGGAACACTTTCGTATTCCTGCGAATGAGCCGAAGGGAGTTGGCTTCCCTGTAGCGGTTTATGGGTTGCAGACAGATTCTGAGGTTCCATGGAGAGTGGGTCAAAGACTCAAAGCGAAAGCCGCATCTTCTTCATAGCGTGCTAGTAAACCTATATGCTCCCCTCTCGTTCCGGAACCGTTGCGACTCTCGGAGTTTGTCAGAAGTGACGCTGTAAGCTGTGTCGGTGGTTAGAGAACTCAGTCAATTTTCTGGCACGATCTAACTGAACTTCATGAGTACTAGTACGCTTACCCGAAAGATGCATCAAATGAAGCTAATGTCGACCGTTGTGGGAAAGCTTCCAATGTTTTCATGGGTTCGTCAGAGGTTGTGATGGTCGTATGACAACTTGAACTTACTGGCGCACAGCCACGACAGCGATTTGAGGACAGATAGGCGCCATATGAATGAGAGGCCTCGTTGGGAAAAGAATTGGAATAAGTATAGATGCAATCTATTCTTGAGACATAACGGCAGGGTTTGAGGTATTGAGGTATAATATCGCTATATGTACGAACGAGTGACGGGAGGGAAGTAGCAGAAAGATCTTGAACTAAGACAAACCAGTTCCACAGTAAACGAATCGACAAAGTATCGAGGGAAATACGAGAAGTCTGCCACCACATTTTAAATGTTATTGGAAGCGTGAACATGAGCTCGTCCTATAAAGCTAAGGGAACGCGGACAACAAGGCAAATGCCAAGGAAGAAGTGGCACGCGTCCATCCATTCATGACGATGCGTAGAGCTTGATGACGCCGTCCGCCCCAGCACTTGCCATGATTGGCAGTGTCGGGTGGAATTCAACGGCCAGCACGCCCTCCTTTGCCTTCTCTCGGTGGGTGGTGATCTCCTGCACGCATGCTTTTGAGCCGAGGATGTCCCAGAACCGGACGGAACAGTCATGGCTGCCTGAGACCAGCGAGAATCCAGCTGCATCTATCGATAATGACGTGACAGCATCAAGGTGCGTGACCATGGAATGAGTACATTGACCTAAAGAATGAGCATGAGCATATTGAAAACAGAAGGTGATCAACGTGAACAGACCGGTTAGGATATCGAAAATACGGATATGCTTGTCTTCGTGACCAGTGACAAGCATGGGCATTGTTGGATGAGAAACAATGCTGTTGACTTGCGCCTCCGAGCTGCCAACTTTTCAAAAGAAGCACCGGTCAGCGATCATACATGGCCATATACAAGTACAACTCACTGTCAGTCTGCAACCGTATAACTTCTTTGCCTGTCTCGATATCGAAGATCTTGATTGCGGCGTTTTGATACGCAACGGCGACTTTCTTCAAGTCTGTCTTAATGGCTTCGATGGCGGTCGCACCCGGCGCATCCGAGCCCTCATCCTGAGAGCCGTCGATGCCATCGTAACCCCACGACATCTTCAATGACCCTCCACCAGATGGACCACTCACGTCCCACACCTTCACTGCACCCTCGGCTCCACAACTTATCAATGTCCCTTCATCCCGCACCAACGCCAGATCCCAAACTGCATCGGTATGTCCAATCAACTCCCCTCGGGCTCGTGTCGCATCGTACGGCGCGTACGTGGTATGTGAAGTGTTCGGTAGCGCCCATACACGGATGGACAAATCCAACGAGGCAGAGTAAAGTAATTGTTTTGAGGGTGCGTGGACGAGGCGTGTGATGGCTGCCGAGTGCCCACGAAGCGTGAGCTGCGGCTCGACGTCTATTTGACGGGCACTAGAGAGTTGGATTAGGGTTAGAAGGGACGTCATTCATGGATAAGACGGAAATGAGGCTCACTTGGATGATGCTAGCCCGGCAGGGTCGACTCGCCATATCTTCACGGTACTATCATCTCCTCCAGTGGCAAGGCACAGTTCAGTGGGATGGAACGCTACGGCGCGGACGGCGTCCAGATGACTACGTGAAGTAATGTGTCAGCGATCACGACTCCTTCACAACATCCAAACCGAAAGCATTGTCGGAAGAGTATAGGTAGGGTTTAAAAACTTAGACTGACTTCCGAAGCGTCTTCTTTGGTTTCCAGGTCTTAGAGCCCTCGTCACTTCCAATGTCACTCGCATCGTCCTCGTCAACTTCCGGCTCGTCCTCCTTGCCATCCTCATCGTCCTCTCTCGCTCGACGCTCCCACGATGCGGCACCGCTGATCTGAGGGCCAGGCTGGCCGTCGCGCTCGAGTCTTGCTCGCTCAGCGGCCTCCTGTGACTGCCGGATCTTCTCCCTCCACTCATCGTCCGGTCGGAAAATGGACGTGGGCACCTGATCCTGAGAATCCGAGTCCTTCTCTTTGCTCTCCAGTTGGACAGAAAGTTGAGGTGGTAACGGAAGTTGTCCTGGAACCTGCTGCGTACCCCCTGATGGAGGCTGCTGTGGAGCCAGAGCTGCTGAGCCAGCAAGGATACCGGGTCGTTCATGTTGACCCATCTGGGGAGCACCTGAGGACGCATTTGAGGTGGCAGTATTGGACAGAATGTTCATGCCGTTGAGCATTGGGAACTCCTTTCCTACGTCCGGCATAACCTTACGAGGACGACCGTTGAAGGCAAGTTGATCGTATGAAGGGACATTTGGAAGAGAAACCGGAAGGGAAGAGTTATTCAAGAGCGGTCGGTTAGGTAGAGGATTCATGGCTTGAGGTGAAGTGAGGTAGGAGATCTCTTGTAGACATCTATATGAATAGGTTAAGGGGACGCTAAGAATATGGGAACATGAGTACGCACTGCTTCAAGTAATCCCGACTTCGTGCTCTACTCTTTGGATCACGCCCCGGAGGGGGTTTGCCCATGGTACCAACTGTTGCAGCATTTGGTCCATTTGCATGTGACCATGACCATGTTTGAGTGCGAGTTGGACCTGCGGGTGGTGCTGACCCGTTGGCAATGGATAACCTGCTGTCAGGCGGAAGTGGCGAGTCTGCGACGGAATGCATTCAGTGAACGGCATACCAAGCCGCTGAGAGTTATAGCGCACCTTCGCTCCGTGGTGAGCTACCACTACTTCCCTCTTTGTGACTAAATGCATCTTCCTTCCCAGAAGTCCCACCGGTCTGGGACTGTATGGTGGCCAGTTTTGTTGGAGGAACGGAAGGCGCTTGTGTAAGCTGCTTGGAACTGAGAGACGACACGTCAAAGGTGAGTCAACCAGCACGGTCTGACGACCAATAACATACCGTTCAACGCGCAAGGCATACTCCAGCATCTTGATACGACGCATCAAATCGAGCTTCACATTGTCGAAAGACCGTCGTTCACCCTCCAGCAGTGCTATCCTGGCCTATACTCCTGGTCAGTAAGAGTCGCGACTTTACCAACGAAAGGCCAGAGGCAAAGAACGCACCCTCATTTCCGCACGCTCAATCTCCCATTCATTTCTATCACGCTCATATCTTCGCCATTCGGTTTGAAGAAAGTGGAGGACGGAGGAGAGGGTGAAGTCTTGACCACTTTGTGGCGGGAGCGGAATTTCCGAGGGTTGAGGACCCTGCTGTTGCTGAGGGCCGCCCTGTTGATTCTGCGGAGGTCTTGACTGGACCTGTAGATTCTGGCCCAACATGGATATTTGGATTGTCGACGTGTGCGACGGGGAGGAAAGAGGGTGGGGCGGAGGTCGATGGTGGTGGTCGAAGTTAGAAATGCGCGACGCAGAGTTCGCCAACATTTTGGACCTCGACAGCTCTGCCGTAGTCGCACTCGTGTATATTTCGTGTTTCCTCTCTGCTACGTTGTCCACGCTGTAGAGCTACATACAGTATGCCATTCAGTCAAAAATATTCCATGCTCACTGTTGACGTTGATGTTCAATCCGTCTTCCCTGGCCCAATTTTCACCCATCTGTTCATTGACGTAAGCAGCCAAACCAACTTGCTGTCGCATACTAGCGCTGTTGCCTTCCAGCGTACTTCAACTGTTTCCTCTCTCTGATGATATTGCTAATATGAAATGAACATGACAGCCAGGTCTGACCGTGGTCGACCACTTGGCGCGTGGCGCCACGTTTTTGACCGCGAGGAAGTACAAAAAATAGTTTATCTGAGAGTTCATGTATCGACAGTCATGCTGTAACATTCCAAACCCCCTTCTTCAAGAATTCGACCCCTTTCAATGGTACCTGCAACCCTTCTTGGCCATACACAGAGTATAACACACTACTTCCCTCGGGAGCAGGTGGAGGAGCCAGAGTTGGAGTAGACGTCGGCGCAGCCAAGTTCAAGCACTGCGACATCTGCGCCGGAGTCGATCTCGGTTTCTGTGAAATCTGCTCTTGCGTTCGATTGGCACCTTTCGGGAAGGCGAAGCCGTAATACCCTGGGCACTCGCCCGTTGGAAGACGGTAAGCACTAGACGCACTTAGCAAAGACACATTGATAGAGAAGTACAGGTCAACTTACATGTAGATACTGCGTAAAAATGGCAGTCCAAACCAGAAATCAGGCTTCCCTTTAACGGTGCTGGTCCTCACTACAAGGCTGCAGAACCCTTTCGGAGCCAGGCTAGCATTGACGCTGCGAACGATCTCTTGAGAGTCCATCATATACTTTACTCCATTGATCTGCACCGTGAAGTCGACGTAGGGCGTAGGAACATGGACACCAGGTCCCCAGACAATAGCGTTATCACTACAACCAACGCTGAGCCTGCCAGAGCTGGCATCGATGCTGAGCGAATGGTTGTAAAAGGGACCTGTGAAGTCTTCCTCGAGACTCCATGTAAAGTTGTCTGGCACGGCAATGCCGAGAAAGACTAATAGTCACGACCCTTATCAGTAAACTGAAAGAACTCAATCCAGACGGTACGCACGCGAGTTGATACCTCCCAGTAGATTATCACCATATGGAACCATGGTGCCATTGCGGCCCACTATTCCATCCACCTTGAACTGGTTGTACAAGTTGTCTCCGGCATTATTTGGTTCAAGCTGCACCCAGTTGATCTCTCCGTCGTAGTCATTCGGATCGAGCGCGCCGATGGTCAGTTTGGGGTTGAGAGGGTCCAAACGCATGCCCACCACCGGATTGAGAAGCTGACCAGTTGCGTAGAGCTCTGGTATGAGCTTTCGGATGGAGTTGTTGCGAGGGAGGCCGTCCTGAAACCCGAAACCACCGTTGATAGTTCGAACGCCTTTCAGATTAGTGGACAAGGTGTTGATCATCGCTGAGAGAGAACTCTAGTTTGAGACTCAATAGACAGTAGTTGACACGAACCTATGCTGATATCTTCTGCCTGAACAACACCACCAAAACCAATTGAATCCGAGATCCATTTGCCGTTGAGCTGTGCTGTTCCATTCAATGACTTATTAGGATCCTAGGCATCAGGTCAGTGAAGCGTGAAGGAGACATAGCTACGGCCTAGGATACCTTTGCACTTGATGATTGCCTGGAATCATACAAAGTTGTTCCGGGACAGAAGGGACAATCGTTTGAATAGACTGAGATGAGATCCGACTGCATATCAATAGGGAGTGACAGCAGCTGGGGCGGGGTGCCGACGAACATGTCAACATAGTTGAACGCATCGTCACCATCGATGAGCATTGGAGGCACGGAAACGTTCAAGCTAACCCATGCTGGAGGAAAAGTCTCAGATACGGCGCAGATGCAGATAGTATTCGGGTGAAGCGTACTTGGAGATGCAGCCTGAGCAAGGTGTGCAGTGACGAGGAGAAGCAACCTAATGCCGATCATCCTGCGAGGAGGCAACCTGAACTGCTGCCATCCCCTCCGTTCCCCTCTTTTTGTAAATTACCACAATCATTAGTTTGCTAGACAGGGCGTTGATGTCAATGAGTATTATGACTGGGATCGAGCCACAGCTGTTCGTTCAACTTCGTCTATCTGTCTAACCGACCTTCACGGAACCTCCGTCTTGGCATTCACGTTCTAATCCTTTCCCAGACTTATGAAATGGATGCCATCACGGCAGGTGAATTGGAACAAGTTATTCGTCTTGGTCCTATGATGCGTTGGGCCGGAGTAGCATGCTGACCGGAGGTGCACCTTTTACAATTGCCAAGTTGCCGTACTGTTGCAAGCTCAAGCTGAGCGCCTACTTAGGCCTACTTGGGCCCACAGCAGGGCGCTTATTTGAATCAATGCATCGTGTAATTCTACAACTACTCTCCGTCGTATGAGTCTAACTGCATCGAAATGCACTTACAGTCTGGCCTCATTCACGTTTTAGTCACAGTCGATCCCGCTCAAAGCTAAAGGAGGCAGGCAATCGGTGGCTCGGTGCGAAAGTTGATCTTGACCAGTAGCCTAACTGGTCGCCTCAAGGTGTGTTTCCAGTTGACTGATGGTTATCCTCGCTTCAAGAGCCTCATGTGCATTTGACAGGACCTGGGCCTGTGAGAATCCCAGAAAACGCCCCAGCCTGTGATGAGTCGTACCAGTAGACATGCAGGCTGACGCTCTCCGTTTCCCTCGCGGTTTCCAGCAGCAACATAAGTTTTGGCGTGAATGTGAGGCCTACTATGTCTTTGCTATGTCTCATGGCGAACCCGGACCCAGGATCCTATGAGCTTCAGCAACTCCCGAATCTCCAAGCCACTCCAGCGACCAGAAGTTCCCCATTAGAATCACCTAATAGGGCAGCGTCTCCACATGAGCAAACCCAGCTTTTGCTTGCATTGCAGAATCCGAACCCCGAGGGCAAAAGTGTCTCCACGCCCTCTCTCGATGACAATCATGGAACGCAACAAGTGTCGACAAGCTCAGATAACAATGTTAATAGTGCGCCGAAGAAGAGTGTCATCGAGAAGTACCTCCAAGTCTTCGAGGTCGCTCAGCATTATATTCTCCCCTTCATCGCAATCGCATATCTAGCGTTCTGTTATGCTGCTCACGCCACAGTCATCCAGCTGAAGACACGATTGGTTGATGACTCCCCGGGCAATATCGGTGAGAATGCTTACATTTGCGGTGCACAACGCTATTGACGATAATCATGATTTTGCAGATGCTATCAAGTCTGGCGTGACCTCCATTAACATCATCCTAATAACCCTTGGCCTCTATCCTGTTCAGACGATCCTCACTGATTTGAAGGTTAGGCTCATCACACACCCTTGCTGAGCCTTGCACCGCGTTGACAGTATTTTCGCAGAGCGAGGAATTCTTTCGTTCTGTTACCTCCAAGATGTCGGGTGTGCCTTTGAAGTCAATCAACAGCATATCTAACCCATCGTTTGGAGCCATCCAATCTCTATTTGTGATATTTCGACAGCACTGCTCGTACTACTTCTTCGCGGCGTTTTTATCTGGCTGGTTGATCTTTGCCACATCTACATTGGCCCCTGCAGCATGTGAGTGCCGCCGTTCAACCATATCGCAGAAAGAAAGAGCTGACAAGAATGGCGTTCAAGTGTCTGTTTCTACTGCGCTCGTCGACATTGAGAGTGTGACTCTCCCAATTGGTGCGATAGGCCGTGACACTATATTCAAGTCAGTAAGCTTTCGTCTTCGTTCCAACAGTTCAAATATTAACCTTAACGTGAAGTATGTCTATGGAACCCCTCGGGGTACAGCAATCTATACAAAACGACATTCTTCCCACAGCCTCTTCATTAGCATGGGCGGAAACTCAACTGAACGTCACCTATTCCTTCACTGTAAGCAATGGGGTGAGATATATCGTACCACCTCCGCTGAATCTCGCAAGAGACGTCCCTTCACGGTGGGCTTCGGATGTTGCCATACTCGATCCGAAGTGCGAATGGGGCGAGGCGAAGTTGGAGGCGTTCGGAAAGTCAGGTAGTTTGGAAGTCGCTCTCGATGTCAGCTTTTCTGAGCAGAATATAAGTGCCACTGTGGGATCTCAGGACATTTGTGAGCTTTTTAGCATCGCGCACATTTGAAAGTGTTGAACTAACGATTGCCTCTCAGTCTTTGACGACCTCACCCTTCAACCCGTCATCAGCTACCTTCAGCTTCACAGCCTTCCACAAAAAGGATTTCTGACATCCGGAGCAATGATGTGGACACTGGCACAATGTGTTCAAAATTGTCATGGCTCCTTCAACGCTAATGTCAACCTGACTGGCATCACTACTCTTCGGCTGACAGACAAAGAACAACCTCCGATCCAAGGTCCCTTCCCCGGAATGCCCAATCAGACATTTCCTCCACTCACCTCCGACATCGCTTTTCTCATCTGTTCGCCCAACGCTGTCTATGAGACGCGGGAGGTCCGCCATGACGGACATGGTGTGCTCACAGTGACGAACACAACCGTGTCCGCTCGACAAGGAAATCTGGATCCAACGCAGACGAACATCATGTTGACGAACGCCTTGCAATTGATTAAATACAACGCAGGACCTCCAGCAGGCATGCAACAACTAGGGGCAGCAGCACAGGCTGCGTTATTCTTTGGGCAGGACGTCCTCGCCTTCCCAATGCGCCCGCCCTTCCCGAACGCATCTTCTGCGCCGACAATAACACCTCTTCCCTTGACAAACATCACCGATACATACGCGCGTCTGCTTACTGCTGCCTCGAAAGCCTTCCTGAATAGAAACACCAACGATACCACCGCTAACGTTCCCGCACACCTCTTGGCTCAACGGATCATCTTCACAACCTCCCTCCCTCAGATCGTCATCTCAACCTTCCTCTTCCTCCTCCTCTGCGCCGTGCACGCCATGTCCCGCCTCAGGCGGGACGCTCCGCAGTTTTCGCTTGTCAATCTGGCAGCGGGTTTGGATAGGTCGGGTTTGCCGCGAGAGGTGGGAATGGCAAGGAGTGAAATCAAGGGGAAGACTTCAAAGGAGATAGAGGAAGCGGTGATTGCAAGAATCGGGGACAGCTGCGTTGCCGCAGGTGAAGACGCTAGCGGGACGGTCGTGTTGCAATTACGATGATTCATGTGGAACCACTCAGTGATTGCATTACGGGGAATTGGTAAGGGTTAGGCTTCCTATACTAGGCCACAAGATGTATGTACTCGGATATTGGAACAAACTCGTCCTTGATGGTGAAAATACATTGTATTTTATTTACGGTGCAGGAGGCAGCGCTCCGATAGCGAAGATTCACTCATGGAAGCTGTGCTCCATCGTGGTCCTTCGTGTAGCATCGGACACCTCCATTGTGGAAGTTTGTTGGTAAATCTCAATCTGTTTGCCTACGCTCTATCAAGGCGATAGGGTGAGTAGACTTGTATGCCTCAGATAATCCCAGCTTACCATTATGTTCGATGGAATTGGCCCAGAGCCGAATTGGATGTTGGTGCTCACAACAGTATTGAAATTGAGTGAGTGACCGGGTTTTGGTATGTCTCGTAACAGTGTACGCATGTTCAAACTGTATACAAACATGTGTCAGTCAGCACTGGGACGAATGGTACGGGTGCGACTTACGATCCTAGCAATGAATTGGCATACACTAGACAAAAATGGTATCAGTGACAAGTTGGATCACAGTGGGGGAAGTGATACCACGAACATTTACTTCCCACATCAACGAGACCGGCGAAGATATGCCTTTCAGGAAAGCCTACAAACTATGGAAGGCCAAAGGGCAGTGAGCACTTCGTGCAAGCCAAAGACTGAAAGGAGCATACCATGCCTAAGGTTATGAACGAACAAAACCTGGACAGAGATCAGACCCATGATCAAGGTGGAAATAACAACATGGCGCAGACTCACATGGTTACCAAGCCTGTATTGACACAATATGCCATGAGCGTATGGAGTAGACGGTTGGTTCTTCCGAAATAAATATCAGTGATGTCTTATTCCAAAGAGTAAACCTGGATCGACTTACGATTCGTGTGCCCCACGTCCTACGTATAGGTAGTAAGACATTGTGGATGCGATGGAAAAGTCAGTGACGGCCAACAGCGTACAGCTCATGGCGGAAGTAAACTATCATAGGATGGCGTGTTCATATATCAGCACACGTTCGTAGATTGTATGAATCGACTTACAAGAGCCGAATCTCGGAATCCAATCCAGTTATCGTGAACATACATAAGACCAGCAGTGCTGAGGCTGAAGGCTGATGAGGCCACAACGTTAGAAAATTCGAACTGTAGAAGTGGTGACTACACCTCACCGGTGCGAGCTATAAGAAGGGGAGCCTGGAAAATGTAAGGCCTCGCGTGTGAGATGCATATCGAGACGGCTACTCACCAGGATTGCTACCAGCCATAGTTTGCGTCCACTGACTGAGATAGAGATGAACGGTACACCAGACAACAACTTGCACGTAGTATTGGGTAACGTACCGATCCAAATTCTCCGAATATAAAATCTGGCAGAGGAGGGGTATATCAGTATAATCACCAATGACAAGTGAAAAATGAACGCACGAGTGTACCAACATGACGACGATAGACTGGGAGAGTAAATGTAAATGACGGAGCAGGCTGTGACAGCCAATTGTGAATACACTCACTTCGCATATCAGTTTCACCTGGTGAGCAACAGTATTGAGCCAGCTTTCTGGAGTCATCGATATGACAAAAACTGAGGGCGTACCGCGCTACTCCTGTAGGGTGATATCGCTCTCAGAACCCCAGATCAAACATAATCCTGAAAGATCTTACCAAGCGATATGCAGCACCAAGGCAGGATTATCGGTCGCAGTCACTGCATAGTAGTATAGGAAGTGGATCACAAGACCAGTATGGATAGTCTCAACCAATCTGCAAGGAGTAGAAGGTGCGTAAATACCGGAGGAACGTATACAAAGGGCACCAGTGAGAACGTACAATACCAAGCAAACCATCACCTTTATGTAAGAAGAGTCTCGGCTCTTACTGAAGAATGCATACTCGTAACCTTGGGCAACAGATATGCCGTAGAGCCTGCGAAAGTGTGGAGGTCAGTACTGAATCAGCCATGACGAAGGAGAATCAGCTGTGGTTAACAACTCACACAAAGGTCATGTTGAGTGTTATGAAGCAGGCACCGAAGAACTGTGCCACTGTCGGAAGAGATGCGTCCATCGCTGTGCGCACCTCAAAGCTCTCGTTCGGGGATGTGTGAGGTTGAAACCGAGAATGTGACCGACAGCCAAGGTGCGAGTTGCTGATAAATAGGTACCAGCACAATGGGAGCTATTTGTGAGATTCTGTCAGGCATTTATATACGCCCACCAACACGAGGATATTGAGGGAAAGCGTGGAACGCGGCCGCGACGTGCTGGTACTGCGTCGAATCGCAATTAAGACCGTTTCCATGATAGATGGGGGTCCTCGGGAGCTGTCGAAAGCGTGATCATCCGTCCACAACCAGGACCAGTAAGCCCATGGCCGCACCGTGAAGTTGAGACTGACATAGATGCGGATGCAATATATCATCCCTGACGTATCTTCTTCAATACTTTCGCCAACAGAAGTTCAACGCCAACAGATCTATGTGATATCCCGACGGAACAGCCCATGATACACATGCACGAATGCTGGAGAGCTTGAGAATGAAGCTGTCGAGACCTTGTGGATTTAGAAGAAACGTCGGCATGCTATTCACTTGTTGTCGTGAACCTGATCGTGATTTGAAGTAGAAGCCAGCACAACCTGTGCAGCTTGGACGGATGTTCACGCTGATAAGTGGTGTTTGAGGTGGCGGGTGTGAACTATATTCCTGGAGAAGCCACAGTGTGGTTAGCGTCACAGGGGTCATTCCGGTGTTCGCTGGAGAAAATTCGCAAACGCACCTTCCTGGCAAACGGGCCCATAATATACAGCAGGCGGGTCGTGTGAGTGTAGAAAGGAGAGTGGATGATATTGCTACAGCAAGGTGGATAATTTAGCTTATAGGCATATTGGTACAAGTATACAACAGTTTGAACGAATAGATAAAAATGCGACAACGAACCAGTCAACCAATGATGAGCATGAATGCCACATACACCACGACACATTGACGGCTCGTATCACTAAAAACCGATAAATACGGTGCCATGTCAAATGGCTGTGGGTCACCTTCGTCAGCGAGAAAAACAAATAGAAAAGAAAAGAGACTGACAAATGTGCATCCCCTGAGCAGCAGCTACCACCTCAGCCCCGAACCCGCGCTCCTCTACCAGTCCCCGAATCTGATCTGCAATGACTAAATTCACAGGTCGATCATATTCGCCTGTCAAATCATCCTTGCAGTGGATAATCACGACACGGACACCATCCAACACACCGCGCAGTTGATCGGCACTAGGCGGACTGGGATGGGAGAAGGATTTGTGATTCCGTTTCTGCCTCTTCCGCACTCGGTGGGGCGTATTCGTACTGGTGGCGTCTGACGATGGTGAAGTTGTGTCTTCTCGATCTGCATTCGAGTTTCGGGTTTTCCAAACGGAAGCTGCAAGATTCGCGAGCTCCTCTATCAGGTGCTCTGGATTTAGATGTCCATAAAGCATGTCGTCCGGACGGCCCATTGGCCATGAACATTCGATAAATATCGTTGATAAACGTGATGGAATGAGGGGCGCGGCGGTGTCCCAGACAGCCTGTGTCCGACCACCTCCGGCAATGCTGTCGGGCTCAAGGTCTCCAAAGAAGAGAAACTCCTGGCCAGACGGGTCATGTCGAACGAAGAAAGCGGCGCTGTCGTACATAGTGAGAACGCATGATGGATACCTGCCATGACTGAGAGGCATGGTATGAACAGAAATATCCTTAGATATAGGTTTGTATTGACCGTCGGGTGTTAACCTAGGGGTAGGTAAGATGAGGTTGAATTCCAGAGCTGGTGTAATGATAGGTAACGTACACAGAGTAGATCAATGACACATAGGGTGGCAGATTTTCTTCTTCCCATGACGTTAGGTTGGGCCATATTCTATCGGAGAAGAGAGATTCTATATCTTTCAAAGTCTGATGTGTCGCGTGAATCTTGCGAGGGGGGCCGGGAAAAGCACCTGCGCCCAACACCACGCCATTTACATGGTCGAGATGTGCATGAGTAATAAGATAACATCTGTACAGAACATGCGAAGTTGAAATGAGAAGGAAACAGTCAGAGAACACGGGAAGAGACGCACCGTATCCAGGAGAAGACCTCAGCCGCCGAATGACCCTTCCCATCTTGGCGAACTCCGAACAGATCTGGCTCGGTCTTCAGAAGCTGAAGAAGAGCACCTATTCCAGAACCTACAGACGACAGGATGAGTTTATTGACGCGTCGGAACGGTTGTGTATATGAAGACGCACCAGCCTCTAAGGCAACGATACCGTCGCTCCATAATGCGTCGTGAGGTTTCAATAGATAGCTGCACACGACCAAGTACGGGGAATTAGAGTCAATGAACGATGGTACGGGCGAAGAGGGGGGCTAATTTACCTTGATAAATTAGATTCGTTGGGACCACCGCCTAGAACGGAGAAGCAGCAGAAGAGGGGGTGAGCAAGAGCAGACGGATAGGGCAGTCACGGCACAGCGAAATCATGCCGGACTGGCCGTGCTGGAAGAGGGAAATAACTAACCACATCCCAGGACTACGAGATCAAAAGCTGGCATCGGAATGGGGAAATGCACGTGTCTGGAGGAAGTATGTCGCGTCGACGGTCAGGGTGGATTCGGGGAGATGTGGCTGAGATATGATGGGTCGAGCCTTGGGAGCTCTCGATGGGAGGAGTTGGGAGACGAGACTGATTTTATAAGAAGGGGAGGGGGAACAGAGGGGTGGACATAGGGAGAGAATGCTCGTCAGGTTCAACGGTTCAGAGCAAACTCCCGCTGTCCATAAAAGGAAGTAGCGCCGGATCTCCCTCTTGTTCACTCTCGGGCCTCGATGGGCAAATAAACACATTACTTCTGGTACGTAGAGCTCCAAAGAGTAGAACGACAGCCAAGCTACGCAAACCCAACTGTCCGTCACCTGCCCATACCACAACTCAGATCCTTCATTAGCCGAGACTGTAAGAAACCGGGAACGGAAACGTGGGGGGAAGACGAACTCAGATAGATCAATTCGGAACTTGGGAGGGAGAACAAGCATAAGGGAGAATAACGAACGATGGATGACATGGTCATTGTCCAGACAAAGGAGTGTGCGCGTCGGGTGCAGAGCGGACCGACATGGGAAGGTTAGACGAATGAATACAATACGCATCGTGTCAATTTAAAGGGAGGGAGTCATCATTCAATATTCCAGCACTCAGGATTAAGCACCGCCTGTGCATTTTATGTCCGTCAGCGCCCGGGCCAAAATATACAACGTTCACCATGATTGCTCACCAAGTAAGCTGTTCAACGCGCGTTGAACGTCGTACCCATACTTCTCCAGCGCACCCACTGCTTGTCCTCGACTGAAGCCCATTTGGCAGAGCTGCTTGACAGCCTCGATGTCGTCCTCGGCCGCGGGTGTCGGATCTTCCACGACTTGCTGTTGTGCCAGGGATGAAGGCATGGGAGGCAGCGCCTCAGCACCCGCAGATTTCTTCTTCCTTCCAAACGGCAGGCGAATCTGCTCCATTCCCAATCAGCTTTTACGATCATCATTGCGCCCTAAAAGTACAACAAAAAGCACTTACGCTCAGCTTTGAATGCCTCGTCTTCTCCTTTTCTGCCTTCTCGGTGGAGTTGGCAGTCCCTGGTCTTTGTTTTGGGGAAGACAATCTAGGGATAGGGGACATAGACCTCGGCGGTAGCGGCGAGCTTGACCGTCCTGCATGAGATATCGAAGATGCAGAGTCCCTTGTCGGCGAAGTCGGCGCAGAAGAAGTAGGGAACGGCGTAGCCTCCACATGCTGAGCCTGGCCAGGCGGAGGTCCGGGGGGTGGTTGGAATTGTTGTGGAACGGCTGTTGCCGGAGTCGCAGCAGCTGAAGAGGGTGGTATAAAGGTGTTGTTGAGGGCCAGGGCTTCTGACCCGCTCACCCCGCCGAAAGCATCATCGAAGGAAATCGCAGAGGCGCCCAAAGATCCAGTGCTATTGCTCGGCTGGGCCAAGGGTGGTGAGAGTGTGGCCTGCGGTGGAGATTGCTGCGGCTGACTTGGCACGCTGAATGCATCCTCAAAAGAGAACGCAGACGATGCTTGTGGTTGGACAGCAGGTGCTGGGGTAGGCTCGACAGCAGGTCCGCCTGAAGGGGCAGAGGGACCACCGGAAGATAAGAAGACGGCGTCGAAGCTATCCTCCGTTGCTGAACGCCCCGTTCCTGTGGGTGCAGGTGGGAACGTCGCAATAGACGTATCGGTGAGGTTCGAGGGACTATTGCTGTGGTCGATTGTGGAAGCAGTAGCCGTGGTGGTAGAAAAGTCGAAGCTGTCATCAAACGCGTCGTCAAACGTGAACTGCGACGGTTGTGCTGATGCTCCAGGGGCGCTTGGGACCTTGCCTAGCGTTTCATCGAACGCGGAAATATCAGCAGGTGTACTGGAAGCCGCAGGAACACCAATCTTAGACGGCGTCTCGGTGGCCTCCTGCTTCGGGGCAGGGATGGCAAATGGTGACCCGACGGCATCCTTGGAGTGTGAGCTGAGAGCGGGAGATTGGCTCCGAAGGGGTGTGGACTGAAGTGAGCGCTGAGGGGTACCAGGGCGGATAGTGGCATTTGAGGGCAGCGTGGTGACACCGAAGGAATCGTCGAAAGCCGAAGTCGCGGTTGGCCCAGCTCCAGAAGTTCCATTAACTGTGATATCAGGCTCAGCCTTTTCCTCAAGCTTCATCTTGACGGCATTAAGTGGTTCATCGTCATCTGAATCGGTGTCGTCACTATCTTCCTGTTCAATCTCCTTCAGTTGTGTGTCCAACTCGGTATCCTCACGCGGTGCATTACTGTCCGCAGGAGGGGGAGAGGTCACAAAGTTTGCCGCAGCGTCCAAAGCAGGGAAGTGGCTTGCAGCTGCTGAAGCAGGATCGGCTGAGAACGTGGTTGTCCCCACGGCGGATGAAGGTGGCGTGAGGAACATATCGGTGTCGGTTGGTGACATCAAGTCACTGAGGTTACCACGGGAATCTCCAGTTGGCTGAGGTTCGTCAAATGCTTCAGAGAAACCGAATGGATCGTCAGTTTTGGGAGCAGATTGACTTTCAGTGCCGGCTGGTAGAACCGGTGTAGGAACCGCGGAAGTGTCGGCGAATGGCAAGAATGGTGACGGGGCCGAAGGAGGGGGAGAGCCTGACAGGGCCAATCGCTCAAAAGGATTGGTGCTCTTGCCCGTGAATTCAGGCGAAATGGGGAGTGGCTGAGCAGCGGCGAATACGAGGTCCGGAGAAGTAGCCTGTGGGATATCGTGTCCATTGGCTTGAGGAGGAGATGCGGGTTCTGCAGCAAGCTCAGCTTCGGCGTCTTCACGCTCCTTTGTGACTGACTGGGCCTCAGCCCGAGATTCCTCCAACTCTTTCTCGACCTTCAACCTTTCTGCCTCTCTCGTTGCCAACTGCTTCCGCGCAATCGCCAACAATCCTTTCTGCTGCTTAGCGTCCTTCTTCGCCTTTTCAATCTCTGCCTTCAAGGTTTCAACCGTCATTCCTGCCTCTGTCATTCTCCTCTGTAAATCTCGGATATCCTCCTTGTCTCTTAATACGGATCCCTCCAACTCGGCCTTTTCCACTCTAAGGCCACTGAGATCACTCTCCGCACGGATCAGCTCCTCACGGGTCCTTGAGATGTCCTGAGCTTGAGTAGAGAAACGCTCGCGCAAGGTACTTAATAGACGAGTCTCGGTTTCATAGGCTGCCTTGGCTGACGACAATTGCGTCTGCAATGCCGAAAGTTGCGTCGCCTGCTCGGCGAGCTGTCGCTCAACAGCAGCACGTTCATTCTTGGTCGTCTCCAAAGACCGATTTGTCGAGTTGAGCTGATTCTGCACGTTGCCAATCTCGGCAGACTTGTCTTCCAGAGGAGGAGACGAAGTAGGGACATCTTCGTCATCGCCCAGCAGATCCCTATGCACTACAGGCGCAGCTGGAGGGGCACCGAATGACGGGTTTCCGAACGGGTCGCCTCCACCAAACGTGTTATGTTGGGTGACAGGCGCAGCAGCTGTAGGCTGTGGCGAAAGCGTTCCTGTGCGTTGTGGATGTATGGGTTGTGCAAGCGCGGGTTGCTGAGGAGTAGTGGTAGACGGGAGAGGGGTATCATCCCACAGCAAGTCGCGCATCGCTTCTGGGATAGCAGGTTGAGACGGAGGTGCAACAGCAGAGCCATTAGAGCGCTTCGATGGTGGAATAAGGGATTGAGGCAGACTCGAGGGAATGTCCTTGCCAGCAAGTTTGCCTTGAATGAGATGCATAGCGATAGCAAAACCGTCCTTCGTCAGGAAACCGTCCTTGTTTATGTCGGAAAGGTCCCTGTGGTAGGTTTAGTGTATGAGGACGATGTGACTTGAAGGGCACCCACCAAACTTGCGCCAAGACGTCGTCTGGTAGCTTGGACTGAACCAAGAAGGGTACTGCAGCGTCGCCATCGAGGTATCCCCTCTTTGCGGTGTCCAAGGTATCAAAGATCCTGTCGGAGTTCGCCTTCGCCTCTGGGGTGACGTCCCACTGAGGGGCGGCAGGCTGAGGCGTGAATGCAAGTGAGGATCCGCCGAAAGTCCGTGCTGGTAAGGTTGGTGGGATACCAGTGACATTGGGCCGAAGGGCGGAGCCTGTCACTTGGGGCTGCAAGGCGTTAGAGCCTGTGTAATTCGGCTGAATGGTACTAATTGGCCGAGTATTGAATCCACCGAATGCTGTCGGGCTTAGTGATCCACTATCCCCAGTTGCATGAGACGCAATGCTGTCTGGCTTGGCGGAGTCGTAGAGAAACGGCGGCAGGGTTGATGGTATAGTTTGCAATTGCCCAGACATGGCCGCTTGTATCAGATACATGGCGACTGTGAAGTCGGTAACGTCAAGGGCACCACGATTCTTCGTGTCAGATAAGTTCCTAGCATTGTATGAGACGAATAATGTGTACTTCAGACAGCTGCACGCACCAAATCTGTGACAACTTATCTACTGGAAGCTTGGATCTGACGAGAACATCTCGAGCTTTCTCACCTACATAAGGGGGTTAGAAAATGAAAGAAAGTATGCCACAATGATGTCCGGTCGTCGGCAGACACTGAGACAGGCACTCGCGAAGAAGCTCCGGACAACACATTGGACGCTGTATCAACAGAACGTACCACTCAACAGCCCACCGACAGGACCACAGCTCGCAAATAATTTCATGAACTTTGCCTTGTCTTGGGGAGTGAGCGGAGGTAGCCCCGGCGGTGGTGACTTGGTCGATCGTACTCCCGTGTTCTGTTGACTAAGCGGTTGGGAGACAGGAGCGTTCAAGCCTTCAATAGACGGCGGCGGTCCCTCTGGACAGATGAAACGACGATGAGTGAACGCGTCGGGGGACAATGGACATGACGTACGTTTGTGGATGAGCGACTCCGAGATGCGCTCTCCTCGCTGCGCATGCCCCAAGAGACGTATAGCGATGGCAACACCTTTGCGGGTAAGTACGCCATTGTTGTCCTCGTCAGCAAGGTTCCATATTTCGGCAAGAGTGGCAGGTGGAAGCTTTGACCCGCTGAATATCTTGACCGCAGCGTCGCCTGTGACCACGCCAATCTTCTGGGCGTCGGCCTGGATGAATATCTGATTTACAAGGGCGACCTCCGCCGCAGACGGGGTGAACTTTGACATTGCCTAAGGATCCAGGCTGGATGTTGTGGGAGAGAGTGTCGCGAACGTTGGGAATGATGATGAGGAAGGTCTTGAGCAAGTGCAGGAGCGGGGTTCTCAGAATGGGCGTCTGAGGATGGGCGCGCATCAACGGCTCATTATGTCATCAGGCTTACCTCGAGTCACATGACAGAACGCGTTTTGGCCATGGTTCATTTTGCTGGACGGCGCTGCACTTTCAACTTCCACTCTCACCGCGTCCTTCCTCCTCCAGAACACTCACGATCCTCTTGCTGTACTCTAGAACATAATCTTTTTCTCTTTCGCAACTCCATCATGGACCAAATCACGACTTCCATCGCCCCAGCCACCAGAGCTGCTCCCAAGCCAGCCACCACTGGTTCAACTGGAGAGGGCACTAGTAGCGTCACGAAAAGGTGCGTGCATGCGAAGATTGCATCATTTCAAGTGCTGACACGGTCCGGCAGGCTGAGCAATGAACTTATGACTTTAATGGTGAGTGCCACTGTCAGATCTGCTTCACCGTGTTCTAACTGCGTTCATCGCTTCAGATGTCAGCGTCGCCGGGAATTGTGCGTTCCAATCTCTTGTACTCAATCTCATCAGAAGACTCATGGCTGTATTGCGTCAGTCGGCTTTCCCTAGGTCTGACTCGAATCTCTTCGACTGGGTTGGCACGATTGAAGGACCAGCGGGAACAGTGAGTTCATATGAGCTTTCGAACGACCTTTACATTTACAACTATCTCACAGATCTACAGTGGATTGAAGTGGAAGATCTCAATACACTTTCCACCAAACTATCCATACGCTCCTCCTGTGATCAAATACGATACTCCTTGCTACCACCCGAATGTGGACATCAACTCTGGTGCCATCTGCTTGGACATTCTTCAGGTATTCATTCCGATCATGGGCCGTGTCTTATTTGATCCAACAAACTGCGTCTCTCAGGATAAATGGTCTGCCGTGTACAGTGTACAAACGATTCTTTTGTCCCTTCAGTCTCTTCTTGGAGGTTTGTGCAAGCTTCCCATGCGATACAAGCATATTCACAGATACATTGTGTCCTTGTAGAACCCAACAATGCCTCCCCGTTGAATCCCGATGCTGCAAATCTGTGGGCCAAGCCTGATGGTATGTTATTGTGGATGATGGTGTATGAACTCCGACTGAACTATTCCTACTTCCAGAGTTCAAGACACAGATTATGAAGTTCTATAGGCCTATTGCTGAATAAGCCTTTCAACATCCCATATCCCCTCTTCATCGTCATGGGCACCTCCGTCCCCTTTTGCCCGTCTTTCATCGCATCGTGCTCTCAAGCTGGTAGACATCTCCTTGTCTGTCGTTATCACCATCCTCTCCCACATCGAACATTCGCTTCCGGATACCGTTGACTGTTCTACAGTGTTTAGACGCGTTCTGCTGCAGTGTTTATACATCATCATTGTACATACTATTTCTTGCATTCTCATGGTCGTTGTCCGGAGCCGTGTTGGGACTCGCGTGTCAACGTCAATATGTCGGTTGTCTGTCAGTGATCGGTTTGTCAGGCCGACGATAGTGACGACTTTTGCTCAAGTTGCACTTCCCTCTGAGCTTCATTTCGACTCTCACTTTTTCCAAATATCGTCCTCGTTGTTTCACCTGAGTTCGCCGCTCAGCTCAAACGTGAGCGTGGCCACAGCCTTCCTTACGTCATCAACTGATCTGTTCATAGCTACGAACTTTGGGCGCCTGACGGGTTTCTTTGGTCGATAACTTTTGTCGTCCCCCTTCATCTGTGCCATTCGTTCATTCGCCAGCTACGGTTGACCCGAGCTCGGTTTCTTTCGTTCACTGCCAACTTTTAAACAGTCTGTCTGGTCACAGCCTGCCCCATCGCTCGTTCCGTGATTAAAGGTCCTTTTCACCCGTTCGGTGAGTTTTATCCTCATTGCAATTGTACGCCTTACTGACCCATTCATCTGCGTATAAGTAGACAATAATTCACTCAATTACTCTACCCCAATCCCCTCAATAACTCACCACAATCATGTCTGCCACCAACATGACTGCAATGAGCAGCATCCCGCCGCGTCGCTCGCCCAGCCCTCCTGCGTTTTCCGCAAAGTTCGAGCATCTCGTTTCCCCCCTTCCCCGTCGCCCACCGCCCACCGCTCTCCGTCTCGTCCAAGGACCTCTTCCGTCCCGCGCTCGTCCCAAGCACACCCTGCCTTCCCTTCCCCGACCAGCGTTCCACCCGAAGATCCACGTCGCCCATTCGGGTCCGGCGCCGAGAAAGCTTGCGAAGGAAGCGTTAACGTTGGAAAAAGAGGTCCCTCAAATTCATTTGGCCATCGCGAAGGTCCATTTCCCCGATCTGAAGGTCCCTGGCTATTCCAGTGACAGTGACGGCGACAGTGACGAAGAAAGCACGAGTGGGAGTGATTTTGGGTCGAGAAGGGGATCGTTCGAGAGTGTGCAGGACAATTTGGAGAGGGGAAGAAAAATGATTCGGGGACCTTGGGATCATGCTGGGAGCATCAAGGTACCGTTCGATGTCAACGCGGTGCTGCCTCCCCCTCGACGTGCTGCGATCAACGTCGTCCAGAGGGCGTAAGGTTACTGTAATTTTTGTTATGTGGGTTAGTTATTGGGCCAGACTGTTTATCATTGGCAGTGCTCTATGTTGATCATGGGCGTTTCCTATCACATCCTCCGAGTGAGCAAAACTGGTGTGCACTAGGTGAAAATGTGATCACTACGATGGTTATACATAAATTTGTGTGGAGGCTACATTGGTTTGCCGACGACATGATGATATGGCGACAGAAGAGATGGAAACGAGGCCTGGGCGGGGATGTGTTAGCGCCACAGAATGGCGAGTCTACTTCTTGCCCGACCTATAAAGTACGTGTTAAAGCCTGGCTTTATATGTGAGATGGATGCATGAAAACATACTTCTTGATACCGCCACCTGGTGCGCCACCTAGAGGACAGAAGGAGACAATCGATATCGTGAAATAATATCGGAAGCAGCCTATTCTCACCTTTGAGTGCTAAGAGACTAGTCAATGCATGATCATAACGATAAGGACCGAAAACGCACCCTTCTCCCTGGCAGCCCTAATAGCAGCCTCCTCCTCCCTCTTCTTCTGCTGGAAAGCAGCCTCATCTTCGTCGACTTCTTTCTTCTCTTTCTTGGGTGCCTAGTAGAGGTACACTGAGTGATTTTATGACCAGCAGGTTTCGAGTGACATACCTTCAACGGCTTGAGCTTGCCTCCTTGTCTACTAGCCATGGTATGAGCGAATGAGTGGTTTGAGCGAGAGCGGGTTTAGCGCTGCCCGGAGCTCTTCAGAGGCGGCGTCTAACACTTTCCGTTCCAGGCTCAACTTGGTTTCACTGCCACTGACTGGTGCTGGCTGGATGGACAGGGCCGTGCCAGAGAGTGACCTGCATCTGGACAGAGCTTACAGCCCATTCTCGTCCTTTCTTCCGTGAAACATCCGACGGAAACAACGTTTCTATCTGACCTCAAAGGATCGTCTTTTCCTTTTCGTGAACGGCCCATGGCCATGTGAAAGGATGCCGGCGTCTGCCACGTCGGAGATTGAAATATTGATCGTCCGCATTTGGGAGATGGGGGCACGTCGTGCTCGTTGTTGGTGACGGTCTACGCGCACAACAGCGAACACCGTCAGGCTCTCATCTCGTCCCACTTCTTTTCTTCAAAACGGCTACCGGAGGAGGAGGCGTCGGTCGACGCACGTCCGAGGCTTCGACCAGGTCGAGGACGCCTACCATGGACAATCCCTTGAATCCGAACATACACACCATCGTCAAGGCGCAAATCGTCTTCCTACTCTCAACCCTAACGGAGGAGAACTTCGAGCGGAATCAGAGCGAGATACGTTCGGTGAGTCCACCTTCGCCCCCGCAGGTTTCACAGCGTAGAACGGACTGCTCATGTATTTTTCCGCGGCCGGGGTCTGCTCATTAGTTGTCTGAACAACATGGAATCGACACCTATCTCCACTTCATCCGTCGCCTCATCGTTCACTCCAGCGGCAGACTTGGAGCCAACCCTTCACCAGCCCAATTCGACAATTCCACCGCATTGACCTTCCGGCTCCTGGTGCAAGAGGTCCAGCGGCTCGCACGCGACCCCTTCATCGCAGACCGCTTCCGAGATGGCGTTGATAGAGGCGAGGGTGACATTTTCCGCAACTTCGATCTCCTTCGCTTCGTCGACCGTGTCGGGTTAAGGCCGCTCGAGCGGGTCATCCTCGCCTCCTCCATCGTGGCCGCACTGACCAGGAAGGAACTCGCTATCCAGGCAGCGAACATAATTCACAGTGAATTCGAACATGCCGTGTTGGCGCTGTGTCAACATCCCTCCTTTGATCATGCAGATTTGACCCCCAACCAAGTGGCCAAGCTCATGTCGAATCTTCTATGTGACGCGTCAACCGAAAACCCAGTTTTGGATGGAACGCAGAGGGAGGCTTTGGTGGCGGCGACACTGCAGAAGTATGGTTCAGACATCGTGATCCCTGTCCTTCAGAGGATTTTGCCTAATATCAAGTAAGTTAACCGTTTATCCATTTTGCGCACTCGGAGTTGTAACCATCCTTTTCAGTCTTGCTTCTGATGCGACTCCTGTGCAACTCCTGGTTCAACTCGGTGGCGAGGTGACTGCTGATCAAGACGTCGTCCGTGCCGTATTGGCGAGGTTTGGGTTGACCGACGCGAATCCTCCTCAAGTTACTAAAGTCAGCGAAATGATCTTGTTGTTGGCGAAGTTGGCCTCAGACGGAAACCAGTTGCTGGACGTGGGTACCCTAGTGCGGGTAATCAGTTCAATGGTGAGCTTTCACACGGTACTCAATCGCTGGTTTTGAGACTCACATACTCGCAGAATCCTGCCTTGGATTGGGCCTCAGTTATCGCCACCTTCGACAGGCCAGAACGCAACGGCGTAGACACTGCGACACTGAAGCTTCTCATCGCCATTCTCCTCAACTGTCCGAGGGAGTATGAACCGCATGCTGTCACTGGTTTCTGGCAGATCTGGTCCAATTTGCTCTACCAGCTTCGTCTTCTGGACGCCCTCTTATCCCTTCCTGCCGATACCTTTAATTTCGTCTCCCTCCCAGGTCGTAGAATCGTAACAGTTGATGACGTAGCGGTGGCAAGTCCGACCATCAAATCCTTAGCAGCTAACGTGCAAGGTCATACTTGGAATTCGCTCGAGTTATTCGAGGTCCTTGTGCGTGCAGCGGAATCGGATTCCTTGGAGGTTAGGGCGTTCGTGAGGGAGATGTTGGATAAAGCTGTCAAAATCAGCGCTGAATTGGTTCACATGGGCCTTCTGCAGGTGCCAGTGAGTAATGGAACTTCTCTTGTCTTCGCTTATTTCTCATCCATCTTCAGCACCTGCCGTGGAACGAAATTCGGCTGGATTACACACAACGCTTGCTCAGCATGTTCCTTGCGGGTCACCCCAACCACCAGCTTGTCTTCATGCGAATTTGGCAGATCGAGCCAACGTACCTGACCAACGCGTTCCGAGATTTCTATGACGAGAGTCCGCTCAACATCACAAGGATACTTGATGTGGCACAGGACCTGAAGGTAAGTACCGTTCGCTGACATGTTTATAGTTGTGTCTGACGCAAATGTTACAGATACTGGATTCTCTTCTGGAAGTGAGGCCCTTCACCTTTGCCTTGGACGTCGCAGCGCTGGCATCTCGGAGAGAGTATCTCAACCTAGACAAGTGGTTGGCAGACAACATCACAGCTCACGGCGCGGACTTCCTCCATTCCGTCATCGCCTTTCTGGATCTGAAAATGGAAAGCGAGAAAACAGTCCGGGTTTCCGATCCTCCCATTGAACCTCGCACCATGCCCCTTAATCCACAAACCATCACTATCTTCCTACGTGTCTTGCGCAACAGTTCTAGTATCATGCACACCAGTGACGTCGACTACTGCCTGGAAGTCCGCAACACTTGCTTGCAGATTCACCCAAGGCTAATGAACCTTGTGCCAAAGAGTGACGCCGAGCCAGGGTTCCAGGTGGTCAGCTACTCCGCGGAGATCGAGGCGGAAGTCGATGGGATCTACAAGCAGATGTATGATGAACACATCACAATCGACGAGGTCATCTCATTACTGCAGCGGCACAAAATCTCATCCAACCCCAAGGATCATGAGATCTTCTCATGCATGCTTCACTTCCTGTTCGACGAGTACAAGTTCTTCCAGTCGTACTACCCTCCACGCGAACTGGCCATGACCGGATACCTCTTCGGGTCCCTGATCCAGTTCCAATTGGTCGAGAACATCCCTCTTGGAACCGCCATCCGCTACGTGCTCGACGCGTTGAACTGCCCTCCCGAGACCAACTTGTTCAAGTTTGGCCTTCAAGCTCTCAGCCGCTTTGAATCCCGGCTATCCGAATGGCAGCCTCTATGCCAGGCCTTGTTGAAAATCCCCCACCTCCTTGAAGCTCGACCTGACCTTGCAGCTACGATTAGTCGCGCCATCGCTAATGCTGCCGAGAACGGGACACCCTCTGCTGACCTGCGCGCCCTGGTATCTATGCCTTCGGAAGCACCGCCTGTCTTCACTGCGATACGCCCCGAGCGGCTGGATGGCGAGCCCGAGGCCCCTCCCGAGGAGGTCTCTGACAAGATCTTGTTCATCGTGAATAACTTGGCCCCTTCCAACTTCGATGCGAAACTTGGCGAAATGCGGGAACAGTTTGACGAGCGTTACGCGCGTTGGTTTGCAAACTACCTTGTCGACCAGCGTGTCACCACTGAACCCAACAATCATCCCCTTTATATCCGGTTCTTGGAGGCGCTGGAAGTGAAGACACTCTTCACGTTTATCTTGCACGAAACACTTCTTAAGTCGGCCATCCTGCTGAACTCAGAGAAGACTGTGCAATCGAGCTCAGAGAGGAACTTCCTCAAGAACATCGCCTCCTGGCTGGGCAGCATCACTCTGGCGCGCGACCGCCCTATTAAGCACAAGAATCTGTCCTTTAAGGATCTGCTCATCGAGGGCTACGATAGCAACAGGCTTGTTGTCGCTATCTCATTCGTGTGCAAGATACTCGAAACCTGTTCGAAGTCTGTAATCTTCCGACCCCCCAACCCTTGGCTCATGGCCGTCATCAGTCTCCTCGCCGAATTGTATCATTACGCCGAACTCAAGCTCAACGCCAAGTTTGAGATAGAACTTCTTTGTAAAGCACTCGAAATCGATTTGGACTCCATTCAAGCTACCACCATTCTCCGCAACCGCCCCTCCGCTGATACCCTCAATGGCCCCTCTCTTCCCGACTACGTGAACGACATTGATTCCATGCCCATGACGGGGTACGATCCTACCCAAATGCACCCGGATGCACAGCTTTTGCAGCTGGGCGGACCCACTAGCCCAACGGACTCACAGTCGCGTGCTGTCGGAGCACACATTGAAGCCATTCTCGCCGAAATGATACCCCTTGTCACCATCAACCCACAGCTGGCACCTCTCAACAGCAACCCAGCATTCAAGCGCGCCGTTCAGATGGCTGTCGACCGCGCTGTCCGCGAGGTTAGTCATGTCTCACACACGCTGAATATCTTACTCATGCATTTTCAACTCAGATCATCTTGCCGGTCGTCGAGCGGTCTGTCACAATCTCTGGCATCTCTACGCGTGAACTTGTCGCAAAAGACTTCGCCGCTGAAGGCAACGAAGACAAAGTGCGCAAAGCTGGTCACTTGATGGCCCAGAAACTGGCGGGTAGCCTTGCACTGGTTACTTGCAAGGAACCGTTGAAAAGCAACTTGGGCGGCCATATTCGTCATTACCTTGCCGATCATGGCTTTGGCGAAGTAAGATGTCCACTATTCTTCCTTTTCATTTTCTCATCGAATCTCTCTAGCAAAACGTCTCGGAGCAGGTTTTCAACATCCTTGTCCAAGATAACCTAGACGTTGCTTGCCACGCCATTGAGAAGGCTGCCATGGACCGTGCCATCTTGGATGTCGACGACAGCTTTGCTAACGCGTTTGAGATTCGCAGGAGGCATCGTGAGGCAAGTCGCATCAATGGTTTTTCGTTGTTTACCCACACTGATCCTGCGTTACTTCTAGCAACGTCATGGCCAGCCCTTCTGGGATCCACAGTTCCCTCGTTCGCATTTCGCCAACTCCTTACCGGAGCCTCTTCGTCTCCATCCGAATGGTGTACAGCCTATTCAGGCAGCTGTGTACGAAGACTTTGGTGAGATCTTCATGTCTGACTATCCCCTAGCTGCGGCTCAACTAGGCAACAAAGGCATGGACGCAAAGCGTCGCATGATGGTGAGCCGGCCAGGATCTACAGTCTATCCTCGCAACGACCAGCTTCCTGCCTCTTTATACGGCCCGTCTCCTATTCCCGACCAGAGCATGCTTGCCGCCCAGTCGTTCCTGACACACCAAGAAGCAATGGATCGCTTCACCGTATGTATTCAAAGCACTAATTCAAGGCGCTCTGTGATTGACCCTCTGTTACAGGCCATCGTGAAGGACCTTGAAGCCTTGCTAGCACAACTACCAATTCAATCTTTGGCTGCGCTACCATCAAACCACGAAATTCGTCACCAGTTGCGACTTGTGCTGTTCTTGGCCGCAGATTCAGTGGAACGTCATCGTACTCCTCTCCTCATGTCGCAAAAGATAGTCCAACTTCTCTACAAGACCCCGTCACAGCTTGGTCGGGAGATCTATGTCGCGTTGTTGGATCAGCTTTGCCATTCTTTCGAGGACGTTGCAAAGGAGGCAATCACTTGGTTGATCTATGCCGACGATGAGGTACGTTCCATGATTCATTGGCTGGATCTTAGGTGACGCTAACCGATATACAGCGTAAATACAACATTCCTGTTACAGTGACACTGTTACGGAGTGGATTGGTATCCATTGCACAGCAAGATCAGCAACTGGCCAAGTTCCTCTACACTGAGCCCAAGCCAAGTTTGATGAACTTCGCGGCAGGACTGATTCGAGAATGTTTGTCTAGTGACCCACCCATCGCTTCTCAGAGCCAGTTTTCGTATACTCTGGAAGTCTTGACGCAGTTAGCACAATCTTTGAAGGCGGATGATGAGTACGTTTTCGGTTTCTTGATTCGCAGCATTATCAGATTCTCACTGGCATGATGTTCTTTAGGGTGCATCGTCTTTTAGATGACTTGCGTGGGGTCCGTCGACCCGTCCCTCCAGCAGCATCTGATTCAGGCGGTCGCGCTTCCGTCAAACCGGAGACGGAGCAACTCAGGGAGAAATTGTTCATCTGGTTCCAGCAATGGGTGAACATCTTCCAGCGGTCTCATACTCCCGAGAAATCTTTCATCCCCTTCATCAACTCCCTTACCAAGCAAGGCATCCTGAAGGTCGAGGACATCTCTTCCTTCTTCTTCCGGGTCTGTGCGGAATCGAGCGTCAACAGCTACCTCAAGTGTATCGATGCTGGAGAGTTCACCTACTCCTTCCAGGCCTTGGATGCCATGTCACGGTTGATTGTCTATATCATCAAATATCACGGTGACGCTTCCGGGGTCAACAATGAACAAGCCAAGGTTCATTACCTGACGAAGATTCTGTCCATCATCGTCCTCGTTTTGGCCAATATGCACGAAGAGCAAGGCGCCGAGTTCCAGCAGAAGCCCTTCTTCCGCTTCTTCTCCAGCCTCCTCAATGATTTGCATAGTATCGAGTCAAGCCTAGGCGCTATGTACTTCCCACTATTGATTGCCGTGAGGTACGTGAATTGCCCACAAACTTATCCAACAGCTATTGACCCAACATTCCCTCTGTAGCGACACCTTCAGTTCTTTACAACCTACCTATTTCCCTGGATTCTCCTTCTCCTGGATGTCTTTGATCTCTCATAGGCTGTTTATGCCGAAGTTACTTCTCTCGGAGAATCGGGAGGTTCGTGGCCATTCTTGACTGAACGGTTGAGTTATCGCTGACATGATTGTCGTATTCAGGGTTGGTCCGCCTTCCATCGGCTGCTTCTCTCTCTCTTCAAGTTCCTGTCCCCGTTCTTGAAGGGTGCTGATCTCCAGCCAGCTTCGAGGGATTTGTACAGGGGTTCCCTCCGCCTACTCCTTGTTCTCCTCCATGACTTCCCCGAGTTCCTGAGCGAGTACTACTTCACCCTCTGCGATGTCATCCCGCAGAGGTGCATCCAGCTCCGTAACGTCATACTGAGCGCATTTCCGCCAAACATCGTTCTCCCTGACCCCCACCTGCGCAATGTCAACTTCGAGTCCATCCCCGAAATGGGTCCCATTCCTCCCATCCTCTCCGACTTCTCGTCCATTCTCAAAACGGGCGACCTTCGCACTTTCCTTGACCAGTACCTCCTTTCCCGCGGCACCCCTTCCTTCCTGGTCTCCCTGAAGGATCGTCTCAGGCTGCCTGGTGCTGTCGATGGCAGCGAGGACATCTATAACATCTCCCTCATCAATTCATTGGTCATGTACATTGGTGTCTCTTCAGTGGCTCAAGCGAAGGCTCGCAGTGGAAGTTCTCTCTTCGTGCCCACTGATCCCGGTGTTGCTGCGTTGCAGTACTTGGCTATCAATCTCGACATCGAAGGTGAGTACCGCTACCTCGTACAGCAACCGAAGTTACTTATCACGGTTTCGCGCAGGTCAACATCACCTGCTTAGCGCCATGGTTTTGCATCTCCGCTACCCCAATGCCCACACGCATTGGTTCAGTTCGTTGATGCTTTACCTTTTCGTCGAGGTGAAAGAAGATCGTTTCAGAGAAGTCATGGCCAAAGTGTTGTTGGAGCGCTTCTTGGTTCATCGCCCCCACCCGTGGGGTGCCTTGGTGACGTTCGTCGAGCTGCTTCGGAACCCGAAGTACGATTTCTGGAACCAGGAGTTCATCCGCATCGCACCAGAGGTCACGCTTTTCCTGGAGACTGTATGTGTTTTGATCATTTTTGCTTGTACGCTATGAAACTGACCTGTTCCCTGTTAGGTGGCGAAATCGGTTTTCCAATCCTAGACTTGTGTCGCTATCGCCCTCGCTATCTGTTCTATATATTTTCTGTGTGTCTCTTTTTTTTTCTCCTTTTCTTCTTTTTTTGGGATTGTCTTCATCGCATCTGTATTGTAACACAACCCTCCCCCCTCGCATCCCTTGTTTCCAAAAAGGTATACGTAGCCCCCAATCGAACTTTGCTTATTGTCGTAAAAGGCTCTACGCATCCCACACTACTGCTTATTATAAACGTGTTCTGTATATCCTCATGTATTGCCGTCTAATACCTTGATATAATCTAGAATGACGACAGGGCCTCGTTCCAGATCCACCCGTCTCCCCACACGCTACAGGTAAGTTAACGTTAACGAAGGGAAGGAGGGGGTTTGTCAGAGAGGACACGCAGCAGTCAATTTTAGCATTTCATGATGAACTCACCCTGCGCCTTGTACACCCCCCGCGCCGAGGGTATCCGCTGCTTCTCCGACGACGACGATCCAGTCTGGCACTGCGATCCCCGTACGGATCGGGAAGAGACGCAAGGCCGTCTCGAGCGCGGTGTCTGTCTCCGCGTGCATGAACAGAACTAGACTTGAAGAGTTCTCTGGGTCTGGGTGAGGATGAAGGAAGAGCGTTGTTGCGTTACGGGCGATGGCTCGTCCGTGAAGCTGGAACTGTTCGTGTGAGTCTGGGTTGTACGAGAACTCGGTTTTGCGTTGGGTGAGGAGGGTTCGTCCGAACGTGTTGGATTTTCCGCCGAGGATGATGAGGTTGCCTTGTCCGAGGTTTGGGGTTTCGTGTTGGTGGTGGTGGGAGAGGTGGAGTTGGGCGAGGGCGAGAGCGGAGGATGAGGAGAGGATGGTGGTGTCTAGTTTGTGGTAGAGGTCGAGGTCGTGCGCGAGGCGTTGGGCAGCGGAGAGTGTTGAGAGGGATGTTGAGGATTCGTCGGGGATGATGATGGTGATTGGGGCTGAGGTGGACAATATGTTTTGGAGACGACCGGAGGGCATGATGTTTGAGTCTGGATTATCAATCTGTGGCGTGGTAAACCTTCTGGTGAGTCTGTGAAGACTGTAGGGGTGACCGACCTTCCATTGTCCGGACTGCTTTGTCAAACGGATAACAGATCCCTGAGCCAAGAAACCGAGAGGGATCAACTGTCCGTCAATAGAGAATGGCCTGCCTCCCAACTTCAACGAGGGAGATCGTGGCGAATCCGATATAGAGAAAGAGAAAGATCTGACGTTGATAGACCTGGCCGAAATCACGTCCTCGTTTGATTCCACGACCAAACGAGCCAACCTGAGGGTGAACGGTCAGGATTCACTACGATCGTACACACACATATAAGGTATCACTCGCCTCCCTGGAATCACCAACGACTCGATCTTGAATCCACGCATCGGCCCACTATCACACGGGATCGCCACCGTCAGTGTGAAAGATCCAAAACCACTCTCCATGGACGCTGGTGGATCCACACTCTGGGCTAACGTTGATTCCAAAAAGTCCCGGGCGACATCGTTCTGGAATAATGACGAGTACCAATGTGGTTGCCCTTTGTCCTCCTTGAGTCTGTCATATTTGACGGAGCCGGTCATATGGGTGGTTGGGTTGTCGGTGAAGGTGGACGTACGTACGTGATATTTGCGTCGGGGCGCCATGTCTTCAGGACGCTGACTAGCTCTCGGGTATGCCAGACGGGTACGTTTTCGTCTACGCCTCTATGGGTATGGTCAGCGTGGACAGGGAAGGTGGTGTTGGGAGATTGTTTCTTACCCGTGTATAGCCAAGACTTTAGTGTTCACGAGGTTGGAGAGAAAGAGATCGTTGTCGTCGGGCGTGAGCGCCGTTTCAAGAATTGCTCTGAGAGTGGGATCTATATAGTGCGCAGACCTATCCAAAATGATCGACGTGAGCACGCAACTGTATCCATTTTACGCAACGTCGTGACCTACCTCGACTGGACGAGCGAGATGTAAGCTTGTGACTTGATGTATGCAGCGGCAGGCATAACTATGAAATGAATCCGTGATTTAGACTTCGAGTATACCTTCTGTAGGAACCGAAGAGCTTACCCCCGACAACTCGATCAGGAAACCTCGACGCTATATGCCAGGCACCCTGTCCCCCATTCGAATGGCCAATGATCAAGACCCGAGTATCTTTCTCTGTTACCCATGGATTCCACGATGGTCTTGCCTTCAGCACGATGTGAAGAGCGTCGATCGACGCCAGTGCGTCTTGAGCACTGACTCCATGCCAGTCCAAACCCTTGTATCCGTATCAAAGTCAGAGAGACCTGACTTGAAAGGAAGAAAGGGTCATTTGTTTTGGATCTTACCCATTCTGTACGTCCAACGGGGGCGACGATCCAGCTGTGTTTTTGACGAGGAAGCGCTTCGGCCCAGAATGGCATGTTGATGATGTCGACGCCGGCGCCGTCTGAAGAACATACACACACACACACACATTGCGGGTTAGCTGGAAAGTGAAGAGGAGGAAGAAATGGTTACGAACGGAGGGCTAATACTGGTGGTAGGATCGGGTCTTTGTTTTGGAATATTGGCGGGATGGCGAGGAATGTGGTTGGCATTGATGACGCGAAGAAATAGGTCGATCGCAAGACGGAGAAAGTCTCTGCCTTCCATTGGGCGTGGTGAGTAACCGGCAGCGTCACGGAGATTTGCACTGCGTCGTTGGAGCTTGGGAATGTTGCGGTGAGCTCAATATTAAGTTCTGTGTCTACCGAAGCTGATGTTTGAGAAAGGCGTAGTGGGATAACGCGAGTTTGGGTGGGTGCCAGGCGGGTTTCACGGAGTAGTTCTATATGTATGGACTATCTCCCCTTGGTCAGTACAAGATTTCTTGACGCGAAGTTTTTCTTGCCCTACTTCAGATACAACGGTGGCGTTCGTTACAGTCCACCATCCGTCAACGCTCCGCAGGCCGACACCAACGGCATCCCCGAATGCCCAGCCGTCGACAAAGTCGGGTCTGACATGGTGGGATTCTTGGAGTACGAGTTGGGGTGTTGGTTCTTCGATGGAGACTTTGAGACTGATCTGAAGTTCTGGCACTTCGGAGTTTCTCTTGAAAACGGGGTCTCCGAACAGGCGAATCTGACCGCGGTACGATCAGAGTGATCGCCGTAAATACGAGTGATGAAGGCGTACCTCGTAGTCTCCACTAATGAACAGCTCGTAGGTGGTGGGCTCGGAAGTAGATGGGGGTGCAGGCAGGTCTACTGACTGAGGAGGGGCGGCCCCCATCAGGTAGATATTGCCCGAGTACCATCGGGGCGTGAACGTGTCGCTATCGGATATGGAGGGCTTAACAGTGAAGAAAGACCCTTGGTCTAAGGAGACGAGCAATCGCGGTGGCACGGCGGTGGATGCTGACGGTGGATACACGGTGATTGTTGAGCGGAGAAGTGAGTGATGTTGCAGCGCCGCCCATCCTTCAGAGGCTCGAAGGTATGACCATCTGGGACCAGTGGAGGTTAATCCCAGTTGCTGCTCAGTGTGATGGAAATACTGACCGGATGTCTGGAAAGGATACGGCCAGATTCCCGTCGGTGGAACGGGCAGAGGTCCAGCCAACTGTTCCGTTATCGGCGTAAGAAGAGGGCCACTCTCGATCAAAGTCAATCGCCGCCGCCACTGCAGCAAACTCAGCACTCTCGAAGGGCCAAATCCACTGAAGACTCACGGTCGATTGGGAAGGAAGGAGAGATGAAGTGCTGCTCGCGAGCATGGATGGGGAACGGTCCTAATACCTTGAGAACGTTGGGTCAGATCGTTCATTCATGAGACATATTCTAGTCTGCCTTACATCCCAGTCATCGGATACAACCACCCTCCAGGCCTGATCAGCTTCAGGTTCAACAGACATCGCTGGTAGCTGGAAATATGTCTGACGGGCGGTTACAGGAAGAGTGAAAGTATTCAAGAACCACAGTAATGTTCCCACATTGCACCATCGTGTGGGTTGTGCATACATCGCAGACAAGTTTAAGATGCTTCAAGCAGAATGGGCCACAAAGAATACCTTGTGTCGCCAATGGCACCAAACGCGGAAAAATCAGCTTTACGCGCTGCCCCTTCGATTGGGACGCGTTCCCTGCGCGTTCCTGTAACGTAGCAGCCAAGAACGGCGTACGGGTGTTCTAGAACGGGGAAACAGAGGAAGAGACGTCAAAGGAGAGGTCGTTTGTGCAGACGACCCTCGTTGCCTCTCGGCTAGACGCTGGAGGCAGCCTATTGTGGGGAAAATGCACGTGGTTCCTGAGCTTGGCGAATTCTGTTTGCGAGTCGGGAAGTTCGAGACGCGAAGGAACTCGCCACGATGGGCAGAAACACGTACAACGGGCATGAGTTGCCGTCGACGATACGAGCAGAGATGCGTATGGGAGTGCGATGGTATGTGGAATATTTTTGGGTTTTGCACGCGAGAAATATCATGTTGAACAGATCGTAGCTGATGGACAGAGTGTGACTAGGAGATGGTTGACGAGGAGAAGGTGGGCGAACGAGATGGGATGGTGATGGGTGTTACGTGAGGAACCAATTGCGGGGTAGTTCCCTGACCCATGCGGCACCCGGGGTGTTCACATGGGTTGCCGTGGTGACCGAACCTCTGCGCAGAGAGACAGAAAGTGCTCTCGAGTCGATCAGCGATGCCGGGGGGCCGAGGACCTGTCAGAGCAGAAGGAGAGAAAGCTTAACGGCTGCTCTCCTTCCTCCCAACCGCCATCCACCTCACCCTGGCAGCGGGGTTTCTGCCACTCTCGTTCTACAGCCCACTCCTTATACAGCCAACAATGCGCACGTTCCTTACCCTCCTCCCCGCCCTCTCCCTCCTCCACACCGCCTACGCTGCCACCGCAGAGCAATGGAGGGGCCGTTCCATATACCAGTAAGTTTCCCGCCCGCCCCCGCCTCCACCCCAGTTCACCCACCCGTTTCCCCCAGAGTCATAGTCGACCGCTTCGCCCTCCCCAAGGGTGCAGATCCCAACAAGTGCGACCCAGGTGCTCAAACATGGTGCGGTGGCACTTGGAATGCCCTCCGTGAGAACCTCGACTACATCCAGGACATGGGCTTCACTGCCGGTGCGCATTCTGTCTGTTCCTTACCGCTGCATACTCACCCCGCGTGCAGTCTGGATCAGCCCCGTCAACCAGAACTACGAAGGTCCCCGCACCGCCTACGGAGATGCCTACCATGGCTACTGGATCATGGATCACAGCCAGCTCAACAGCAAGTTTGGTACCGCAGAGGACCTCAAGGCCCTCTCCGACGAGCTCCATCGTCGTGGCATGTGAGTCGCCACCGACGCAGTAACGTCGTTCCGGACCCTGACCATCTATGATTTTAGGTACCTGATGGTCGACGTCGTCGTGAATGACGTTATGTCGCCGACCCTTGAACCGGACTATTCGAAATACATGTTTAAAGACGAGGTGCGTTCCGGCTAACTTAATGCCTAAAAACTATCCCCTCCGGGCAAGGCCGAGAGTGTGCCCTTGCGCATCGCAGCCCTCACCTTCACGACGATGCTGAAGGCGTCGGATCATATGCCTAGTAGTCGCGTGACTACCAGCCGGAGTTTTCTGATGGCCATTTATTACCCTGTCAGCAAGTACTGACTTATTCCCGCAGTCACAATATCATCCGTACTGCCCAATTCAGTGGGGAAATATCACCAGCGAGCAGGACTGTTGGCTCGGTGATACAAATGTTCCTCTTCCCGATCTCAACACCGAGGATCCTACCGTAGTTGCCGGCTTGAACTCATGGGTCAAGGACATGGTTGATACCTACGCCATTGACGGTCTCCGAATTGATGGTGGGTCATCCTCTGATGGTTCTACAGGCTAGATGGTCTTACGGTCGCTTGTAGCTGCCAAACACGTCTCGCCCGGTTTCTGGCCGTCGTTCTGCGGCGCTGCTGGTGTTTTCTGCATCGGTGAAGTTTTTGGATCGGATATCGAGTAGGTCGTTCATCACTCAATATTCATCCGCTCCTGACCGTGGTTGTAGTCAAGCTGCATCCTATCAATCTGACAAGGAGCTGGATGCCATCCTGAACTATCCAATGTACACTGCTCTTATGGACGCTTTTGCTATTCCTGGCGACCTGAACACGTCCGCTATCACGGCAACTTTGGACGCCTACAAGACGAAGTTCAAGGATCCGGGTCTTCTCGGTAACTTTTTGGAGAACCAGGATTTGCCGCGGTGGGCAAATGTCTCTGTGGATCCGCAGAGCATGTACAATGCGATGACGTTCAACTTCATGTCTGATGGGTGAGTATGGGATATTGTGAAACCGTCTCTTGCTCACACATCGCAGTATCCCGATTGTATATTACGGTCAAGAGCAAGGGTTCAAGGGCAATGCGGATCCATGGAATCGTGAGGCTCTGTGGCCCTCGCAGTACCAAAATACGAGTGCATCTGGGATCATTACCAAACTGAACACGGTGAGGACTCAAGCTTCGTTTTGCAAATTTATCCTGACCGGTGCTCCCGATGATAGTTCCGCAACTTCCTTGTCAACAACACCTCCAGTGACTGGTTGCACAAGCCCACTGAGGTTCTCACGACTGATGCTCACGGTATTGCAATCATGAAGGGCGATGTTCTTAGTGTCTTGACCAACATTGGGTCTCCCGTACGTGTTAATCTTCACCATGGAGATCACGGTATACTGATGTCGTCTTCTCGGCCAGCCTGCCAATGTCAGCATGGCTGTTTATACCCCTTACTCCAACAGTCTTGCGATGACCGAGTAAGCTTTCCTTTCCGATGCATGCTGCAACGACTGTTCATTGACCTTGTCTCTCAGTGTCTTGAGTTGCGCTCAATACGTCATCGGCAGCAACGGTACGCTGAGCGTCGAATACACGAAGGGTGGACAGGCGAAGGTGATCGTACCTTCGACGCTGCTCCAGAATTCCGGTATTTGTGGAAACCCGGCGGAGGTCGACCAGAAGCCGAAAGGCCAGCTCGCAGACGGGAGCGCCGCTGGCAGGTCCCTCTCCGAGCCGCATTCGCTGGCTGGCGGGCTCGTCTTTTCTTTCGTTCTTTTCGTTTTGGGGTTTGGTGGGTTCCTTGGTCATGTAGTGTAGTCTTTGTTTTTTTTTCTGAGTAGGTCCGTTGACGAGGGCCAGAGATGAAGTCGGTAGTATTCCCAGTCTTAATTTCAGGTTGCTCCATCACCCCCCTCCCCCCCAACCGCGCATTTCTATTCCCTTTCTTTACTTTCTGGGTCCAATTCCTGTACAACCACCATACTTCGCCCTTCCGAGTCAAACACGATCGTTTACTGCCCGCAGCCAGGGTACTCTTGCAACGAAAACAGTTTTTGAGAACATGATCTGGGTCTGCGTCTACGATTACACTGCCTCATGTCAAACAACCTCAACAGACTCGAAGTCAGATTCTTAATCCTCGTGGTGCGCCCACAATCCTCGATTTGGGTAGTCTCCCCACGCGATATAAACGCTGGGTCAAGCTCCGTCACATACTTTACGTCAACGACTTCCTGAGACTTGAGACTGTCCCCCCGCGTGTTCTCTTGCTTCAAACCACAATATCCCCTAGGAACATCGCGTTTTTTGAAGCAAGATGGCGGAAAGTGGTCCTCAAGCCTTCACGACCTATGGCTGGATAACCTGTCTTTGGGTGTTGATCGTGTCTTTTCAGGTGAGCTGAGCGAGTGCGCCAACCACCATACTTCCCTGCGACTGGTTTTGTCTTTGAAAGCTAAACGTGCTGTTGTGCCCTACAGGTATAAACCCAGATACACTTCCTCTCTTAATAACGAGTTGACGGTTTCTTGCCTTGCTTTTGTGTGTGTGTGTGCTTTGGGATGCGTGTTTTTTAGTACGGGTACCATATCTCCGCGCTGAACCAGATTCAAGCCGTCCTCACATGTCGCGACGTCGGAACGTCCCCTCCCTCCTCACCTCCCTCTTCCCCCTCCTCACCCGGACCGTACGGCCTCCCGACGTGCATACCCATGACGGACGCAACGTTCTCCGTCGTCACAGCTGTGTACACCATCGGCGGGTTGCTCGGGAGTATGGTCGCGAACGTCGTGATGGATCGGTGGGGACGGAAGGGCGCGGTGTTGGTGAGTGCGGGCGGGACGGCGGTTGGGGCTGGGTTGATGGGTGTGGCAGGGTCGATGGTGCCGTTGGTTCTCGGAAGGTGCGTTAGTTGTTTTTTTGAATGTGTTTTTTGAGTTGTAGCTCTCGAGAACGTTGTTGTGTTGACATACGGTTTGGGTGGGTAGGGTCCTGGTGGGTGTCGGTGCGGGCGTGGGTCTGTGCGTTGGGCCGATTTTCCTAGCTGAGATAGCACCGTCGAAGATCAAAGGCGCAGTTGGTACGTCTTCGTATACGCCCCCTTATATATGTGCGCAGTGCGCGCGATGGGGGTATGCTAACTTCTGCGCGCGTTTTTGTTCCCAGGCGTGCTCACGCAATTCGCCATTGTCATTGGGATATTCGTGACACAAGCTATGGGTCTCAAACTCGCGACGCCGGAAGACTGGCGGACGGTCCTCGTGTTCTCCGCTGCGCTTTCGCTTTTGCAACTGATCGTCAGCGCGTTCATCGTGGAGTCACCGACGTGGCTTACGAGGCATGGAAAGTTGGACGCCCGGGATCGGGCTGCGCAGAAATTGTGGGCGAGCACGGAGCCTACATTTGGAGTCACAAGTGAGTTTTCGATAAACCTGTGTCTATGGTATGATGAATCTAATCCGTTCACTGTCAGTCCCGTATGACAATAGTGAAGCTCCTCTGTTGGGTGAGGACGAGGTTGAAGACCAGCGTGTCAAGCCGGAGGCCGCAGTCTCGATTTCTCAAGTCTTGACAGCGCCTGAGCTGAGAAGGCCTTTGACAATTGTGTGCTTCTCCATGTTATGCCAGCAAACTTCTGGTGAGTAGGACTGATTTTTTTGTACCTGCGAATGTAGGGACTGACGCGGGTTTCCACAGGTGTCAACGCTGGTGTGATCTTTCATAGACTCAACTCACTGCATATGCTCAAGTGTTTCCAGTTCTTTACTATAGCAATGACATCTTGTCAAAGTCTCTCCCTGACCTTGGTCCCTATGTTTCGTTGGGGATAACGATCGTCAACGTCATCATGACTTTCCCGCCTATATTCCTGATAGAAGTTCGTGCTTTCTCATGGTATGCTGTCCCATCTCTAACATTGTTCAATCTCCAGCGCATGGGTCGCAAATCGCTTCTCACAATTTCTATTATTGGCGCCACCGTCTCCCTCCTTTCTGTTGGGTTCGGTCTCGACTCAGGACTCGTCGGGTTGTCCTCTATCGCTATCATCGCATTTATTGCGTACGTCGCGGTCTCTTCTTCTTTACTGTAATCACTAGTGCTGACAGTGATACAGCTCGTTCGCTGTCGGAATTGGTCCGGTACCGTTTGTGATGATTCCTGAAGTGTCTCCATTGCACGTGAGTGCCGCACCGTTCCCACTTCCGCAAATATTTGTTAACGTCCGCTCCCTAGGCTGTTTCCGCTCTGTCTTCCGTCGGTTTGTCTCTTAACTGTGAGTTTTTGCGTGGTTCTGCAGTGTAAACCCTCTCTGACGCATTTGAATTGTGGGCAGGGATCATCAACTTCGCCGTGGGTCTTGTCTTCTTGCCTTTGCGCAACATCCTGTCAGGGGGAGACCCCTCGAAGGAAGGCCGGGTGTTCTATCTGTTCGCCTCGCTGCTTGCGTTCTGCTCCTTCGTGTTGTTGAAGGTGTACAGAGGGTGATTTTGAGCTGTGTCTTTGTTTTTCGGTACCCCGTTTCTGCTGGTTTTCCAAGTTTCCCTTGCAATTAGGCTGTTCTTTTGTCACGAAAGGATTCCGGATGGATGCATTCTCTGTACTCTACTGTAACAATAACTGGGGCAATCAACGACAAAGAGGATACTTTCTTCTGCAGTGTCTGGTTGGCCAGAGTGGGCGCCAAGTGACGCGTTGCGAATGACAATGCCGTGATTACGTCAGACGGCGGACACGGATGACTGGCCATCATCACTAAGCGCCCATTGCTCAGCTCTCCTTCAACACCGCCCTCAACGTCGCCCTCCATCCCTCCCGCCGTCCCCCTCATCGTCTGCGACGATACTTACGACCAGCTTACGCTCATAACCTCGTCTGTAGCCTCGCAATGGCACTTTTTGGGAGAAGAAAGTCGACGGAGGAGACGAGCGGGGATTCGAATGGGAAAAAGGAGAAGGGAAGTTGGCGGAGACCTGCGAGTGAGTCGTGCCAGTTTGTGGATGATGGTCTTGGGAGGGTGTATTGATTGTGCTTGGGCAGACACTGCGTTTAAGCAGCAGCGTCTCAAGGCGTGGCAGCCAATCTTTACACCAAAGACTGTGCTTCCTACGTTCTTCATTATCGGAATCATATTCGCACCAATAGGTGGTCTTCTCATCTGGGGAAGTGGATTGGTAAGTTCATGCGTTCATACATCCGCAAGCCTGCTATCGGACTGTGTATATTGATATGTTCTGCCCCGTGCGCAGGTCTCTGAGATTACTCTAGACTACACCGACTGCGACTCATTGACACCTTCGGCTTCGTTAAGTGAACTCACCTTCACTGATCTTCCTGAGTACAACTACCGCCTCAACTCAAAGGACTCCGACGCTGCCTTTGTCACACCACAATACGCTTTCATCAACAACTCCTCGGCGCCGGTCGGTCAACAACAGCAATGCATCATCGACTTCGACATTCCTTACGACATGAAGCACACCGTGCTGCTGTACTACAAGCTCACGAACTTCTACCAGAATCATCGTCGATACGTCAAGAGCTTGAACAGTGACCAGTTGAAGGGGAAGTTTGTCAGTGAGGACAAGTTGCAGAAAGGGGACTGCAAGCCGCTTGCGCGTGTCACGAATGACAATGGCACTTTTGCCATCTATCCTTGCGGTCTCATCGCGAACTCCATCTTCAACGGTGCGTTACACCCTCTCCAATAGCCATCCTATCTTGACCTTGCTATGCAGATACCTACTCTCCCCTCGAGCTCACTACAGACAGCGGCACCAAGTTCACCTTCTCCGAGAACGGCATCGCGTGGCCGGGGGAAGCGCGTAAATACGCCTCGACCCCGGGATACAACCTTTCGGAGATCGTTCCCCCACCGAACTGGGCGGCCAGGTTCCCCAACGGGTATACTGAAGACACACCACCTCCGGACTTGAAGGCGGACGAGCACTTCCAGAATTGGATGCGCACGGCTGGGTTGCCAACGTTCACGAAGTTGTGGGGTCGGAACGACAATGATGATTTGCTGAAGGGACGATACCGTATCTCCGCATTTATGAGTATGTGATCTCGTTCTCTCTATTTGCCTTGCTGCTGACAGCAGACCGCTGCATGTAGACTTCCCGGTCAAGCCATACAAAGGTCGCAAGGCTATCGTGATTTCGACCGTGTCGTGGATAGGCGGAAAGAACCCATTTTTGGGATGGGCGTATGTTGCCGCAGCAGGACTCTTCGTCCTCTTGGCTATACTCGGCACAATTCGGCACATGATCAAGCCAAGGTTCGGTCCCCACCGTTCATCTTCTCGTTGTGATGCTGACCTTACCGTTGCGACTGTCCAGGAAACTCGGAGACATGTCGATGCTCTCATGGAACCGGTGAACCAACGGCGGATTTCGTGTGGTGGGGATGTGGCGGATGTTTACGCAAGGTTGTGGGTTGCAAGAGGCACGTGAATGTTGTCATATCGTTACAGTTCGGCGTGTTGGTTCTTGTATTTATCTCTTTTTCATCCCATCACTATTCTACTACGTGTACTCTGATCTCTATTACTGGATTTATATGCCTCCCTTCAGATACGAACTCGACTTACAACCCGACGTGTCAGGATCGATTTATGGTCGTCTCGATGGATCTGAGACAGTCGTGCTGAACGGCGTTAGGCATCAGCGTTCCGTGTTCAACGTTCAACGTTGAGAGTTGCCGGAGCCCACACTGCATCGATCGTCAATGGAACATGTTTGCGATTCTGACCTCGCCCAATCCCTATGACCAGAGCGCTACCACGGCAAGGAAACCCACCAACGGTGTGTCATTTTAACCTGGGCTGGAGTCTCCAAACTGACAAGAGTGCGATAGGATCAGCTTCCTGTCGTCTTGCATCAACGTGCGGGGGTGGCCGCAGCTTGAAAACTTCCTGACTGGTGCGATCATTCTCATGAGCACTCACGCGGTTGTGCGTGAAGGTCCAAGTCGATCAGCAGTGTTCAGGGTACGAGCAGAAGAACCTTCGTGGGATGCGTAGTCACTATCGCCAGTCAATGCCCAGAGTTCGGATTTAAGTCCGTGCAACAACGAAGCCGATGAAGCTGAGTGAGACCCAGGCTAAATCACAGAAAGATCATACATACATCAGTGTATTTCGAAGACGGACTATAGAGGGCGCCCGCGTGTGCTACTACTAAGGTTTCCGTTGGCGGCAGTGTCAAGGTATGTATATAACCCCAGGAAGAACTTCGCAGTTTCATCACGTTCCTCCCTCTCAGCCCATTGTATCGCCAACGCGGCGTCAATGACAGTTATGCCTCCGTCCATCGTAGAGTTCTTTGGTGGATATTTTGTCGCTGCATCGGTCGCGGTGGTGTGGGTGTTTTCACTTTCTCTTCAGAAATCACCAAACTCTAAACACCGGCTGGTTTTGTTTTTGTTTTTGCTTTCGCACACAGGTTGTATGGGGTCTTGCTCGCTCAGGTTGACACATATGTTCGCTCCGACATAAGCAAGGAAGACTCGTGGGTAGTCAAACTCAACGTTGCATTCGTCACGTCGGTATCAGTCCCCGTTCTTCAGGCCGATTTGTATGTACTCATTCTTTTCTTCGTAGCCTGCTCGAAACCATTCACACAGCGTTGATGATACATACCTTCTACTGGTTGTTGATCCAACACTCTGGCGAGTTTCGGGCACTCGATATAATACCGTGGTGCGTTTGGGATCTGCGTATGTCTGTTCAGGTTGGCTGGTCGTAAACTCACTGGCGATATGCAGGAGCGGTCCGGTAGGTTCAGACCCTACTTCAGTGCCGACACCAACAGCTCTGATCAGTACGAATAGATTACGATCATTCTCCAAGTAAGGGATCCTGTCAATTGATTTGACGACTGACCAATATGCAAGGTGTTTCAAGGCTGTCATAGTTTTCTTCGTGCAGGCGTAAGTCCAGACCCTTTCTATCGTGAAAAGCTTTCTTGGGGTATAGCTAACAAAATCTACAGGATTTATGTCCATAGGATATTCGTTTGTATGTTGGCTGTTCAGCGTACTTATGTGAACACCTCACTTATTGACCCCGACACAATCATCCAGTCAGCGGACGCAACAAATGGCTAGTCGCCGTACTGGTAAACGACATATTCTGCGTCTTGTGAGAGTTACTCATCCTTTTCCTAGATATGCATTATGGTTCTACGCTGGGGTGAGTAACAACAGTCGCCGTCACGCACCTTAAGTTTGCAGATGCTGACCAGCACCGTAGGTTCTAACATAGCGACTGCAACATTGATGTACATAATCGGTGTCTGGTCCGGGTTTCGAGAGAGCCCCAGCGCTTTGGTGAGACAACCATAGCTATAACACACCCTGTCTTGTATTGTTCACTCATATGCATACCGTTTAGGCCGTAGTCGCAGTCGGGTTAGGACTTTTGCTCTTCGCCGACTTGTCCATTTCAACCGCAATGACTTTCTTCTTGTATCGAAATCGTATTGGACAAAGCAGGTTCATCCTCTTTTCTCATCTTTGCTGTTTGGTGCTGTAACTGATGTTCACGCCCTAGACTTGACCACGTTATCCACATCCTGATGGTATACTGTGTGAATAGCGGGATGATAACAACGTACGACGTTTCTTCACTCTGTATTCATGAGGTCGACTTATACGGGCTCGTTTGGTTAGAGTCTGCTCTGCCATGAATCTGATCTGGGTATGTACTACTAGAATTCCTCGTGCTGCCATTCGTGACACTCATTATCCAATAGTTCTACGAGAAGAAAGACAGCGTGTTATTCGCTGGATTTGTACAACTCCTCAGCCACTGTGAGTGGCCACAGAACGATCTTGACCCTCAACCTTACCACGGCTTTCAGTGTACGCGAACTGTCTTCTCGGATCGTAAGTGCTTTGACTATACTTATAACAATCTCCTGACGTCGCTCTGCTTAGGCTGAACATGCGAAGCTTTCTCCGAAACCAATCTCAGCCGGAAGATATCACCAGCCCTACAGAGGGTGTGCTGCACGACACTGCGATCTTTTTCGACTTTCCGCAGTCCCCAACATCGGACCCTCTACGACCTGGCTACGACCTGTCTCCGATAGCACAAATGCCTCTCAAGAGGATGAATTCTGTATCGAAGAATATAGGAGATCTGTAGCGGCATCCAAACGCACGCTTCAAGCAAAGATCGGTAAGACAGAATTCTCTTTCAAAAGACCGTTTTTGATTTCATCCACATCGTGTGATAGAACGCGGTGTTAGCTCGAGCTTACGTATTTACCTGTAGCGATAGGATCGTTGGAGACCCCACATTACTTAGTCGTATGTAGTACTGTATTCTCAACTTGCACGAATCGAAACGACGCACGAGACATTGTGCCCCTTTCATGCACGGCTTGAACAGGTTACTTCAAGTAACTCTCACCACGCGTATACTACTGTCATTTTAATTCTCCGGCAGGCGATTGTAGTGGAAGAGCTCTCCATTCAAAGCAAATCCGAAGAATTGTGGGTCCAGCGTGACCGTTACCGTCACCATTCCAACACTTTGTCACGGTGTTGCCAATAATCTGAATCCGTTTTGTCTCTACCTTGCAATTGCGTAGAAGCGCAAGGATAGCAACTTCATGAAGCTTATCTCGAATACACTGACTGTGGCTCTCTGGCATCTTGGCTTCCCGCCGATTACACCACATCCGCTCACACCGCAATGCAGTGCTATCATGATCGCCAATCGGCCAATACTCCTACAAGAACGTCAATATTTCCGAGATCTTGAAAAGTATCCAACCAAAGGAAGAGTTCGTTGGCTCATACAGGCATCCTCAAGCTCCCAGGCTACTACCGTGACCATCCTTCAGGAAACTTGCAGGCACGTCTCGTATCATTAGGTTCTCATGAAACCGCCGAACGGCAGATAATTACAGGATTTGGCCCTTGAGTGGTACGTGAATGTTCTCGTATCGTTTGCATCGTATACACTGGGGTTGAGACCGCCGTGGGTACGAGGAGTCGGACAACCATATCAGAAAGGTTTTTGTCGAGTTGCCCGGATCTATGGATGCGATGTGTTTAATTCATGAGTCTGGGAATCCTTTAGGTACTTTCCCCGATTCTATAGTGCGGGGACATTCGATTTGACATTGGTTTGACAGATAGACGAGTATATCGCAACATACGTATAACTCGATACCAGTCTGCGCTGGTGCCACAACTCATGTGTATAGCGTTCAATCAACCATTCATCACGCAATACACGCCGACCTGTCGGCTTATAACTACCACACTATTTGGTTCAAAAGCGGGCCAAAGCATGCCCTCAGACGAATCTAGTTTCCTCGTATCCTAGTCAAAGCCCGCTACAGCCTCCAACTCTTGGCACTGCTTTAAATGGGCAGCACTTGTCGTTTTATAACTGTGCTGCTCGTTGCTGCAATTGACTTTGCTCGGGCAGCTTCACCAAGTGCGTCGTACTTTCTTTCACCATTCCAATCGAGTCTGACTATTTCATGGGGTGTAGCATGGGTCAGCCTGAATGTCTCCGTACCTTCAGTGCTTGCCGATGGAGACTACCCATTCAGCTACGTCGACGTTCTCGTGGGGACACCGCCTCAATTGCTGTCACTCCCGATCGACATGCAAGCGGATATCATCACGGCTTATTGGGATGGATGCCCTTTCTGTCCCGGTACGACATTCTATAATCCGATTCAATCTTTGAGTGCAAAGGTGTTTCCCGCTCGTTATTTCCTCGGCTCTGTGATCGTTGAGCCAACTTATATGCAGGACCCAAGCAAACCTCTGAATGGAACTGCACAGATTGGCGGCAATTGGATGTCGGACACTATTGGTTTGAATGGCGTCGTTCAAGCAGACGACATCAGCATAGGTGCTAAAGTCTGCCTACCTTTCAATTCTCCTAAGCTGATATGACCTGGCAGCAATGATAAAGCTATTATCTACTCAATACCCCGGTACCCGACCACTTAATGGTGGTTTCGGGTTCCTGGATGGTCTACCTCGCAATGTCTCCGTCCGCAAGTTTATACCAGATCTCTATGCATCGGGTAAACTTCTCAATCCGGTGGTAGGCATGCGTTTGGATCCCCTCAATCCGAGACTGTCGATCGGCGTGCTGGACCCAAATGATTACAATGGGGAAATTAATTGGGTACAACTTGAGCCGAACGTCTTTGGGGACAACTTATATAACCAATTCAAGGTTGATGGAATAGTTGGCCGCAATGGAAGCTTGGTCCCGTACGGTGATAATTTACTGGGAGGAATCAATTCGAGTGAGCACAACCGGTTTTTCAAACAAAGGTCTGCTGAAGCACACCACACGTAAATAATAGTGGCAGCAGGGATCGTCGTACCAGACAACTTCACCTGGAGCGGTAAAGAAAATTTCACAGGCCCCTTATTCAACCACACCATGAACATCGATCCGGGCAGTGGCCTGGTCAGTATTCCCTGTAACGACTCCAAAGTTGTTTGGGGCGAAGGGGTGCACGTCCCTCCGCCCTATGTAGATTTCACTGTGCAGATTAACGGTGTGAAGTACATGGTGGACTCCCATGAGATCGTTCGCGATCCCAACGTATCGTTGTTTCCGGAAGGGTTTTGCAATCTCGACGTAGTGACCAACACCGTCAAAGGCAAACCTGATTTCTGGCTTGGCTTACCGTTTTTACGAAGTGTCTACTTGTAAGCTGGCTGGTTCGTCTCCGTTCTATCTTTGCTCACTTAGTTTACTCTAGGGCTTACCGTCTTCCAACTGGCGACTGCCCAGGCTATTACGGTTTTGCTTTCCCAAGGGGTGCTAATCGTACTGAAGAGCAGATCTCACAAAAGCCGACTTCAACCCCAGCGCAGATGTCACAGTGCTTGAGGTTTACTGCGCCAACATCGACACCCACTCTCGTTGCTCCAAAAAAAGACGAGGGTACATTAGAGCGTATTGGCAACCCAGAATTTTGGCTGGCTCCAATAAATCCTGGCCCCACTGCACCCAATCTGAGTGAGAGATCGACCGCACCACCGGCCACTCGACCAATCACGACACAGGATCTGGCCTGTGGTGCTGGATCCCAGCTCATCTCGGATATGCCCGAGCACCACCAAAAAAGTGGGGCGGCCATATTTCTCGGTTGCCAATACGCTCTATTGTACGATGTGTATGGCAGAGATGGATTGCAGGTGCCACTGAAAGGCGTTGAATTTTTGAAGAAGGGTGTATGGAATATCACTGCTTGAGATGTTATCGGTTGATGAATCCCGTGAGGACTATCTTCCTCCGTGCACACTATATCTCATGTAACTCTACCTGGAATATCCATGTGAAGCTTGTACTTTGCTGAGCGAGGGTTTACGACATGACTGATTTTGAGGACACTCGGAGTTGTGGGTCCACCTGTGTCACCGTGTGACCCTCTGTGACCACCTTTCAAGACCTTCCGGTGTGACAACCGTGACGACCTCTCTCATCCTCACCACCAACATGTCCTCGACACTCATTCGCTCATCCTTCATGAACCATTCCCGGGCTTTTTGCCTGAAGCGACAAATTAGCACCTCTCGTGTCGCGTCCTTAGAAGCAGGGCCATCATCGTCATCTACGTCTGCCCCTAAGACACATTACAAGATCACTCTTCAACGATCCGCTATTGCTCTTCCTAGTCGTGTCAAAGCCACACTCGAATCTCTCGGGATTCATCGACGACTTCAAACTGTTTATCACGAGCACAATCCAATAAACGCGGGCAAGATCCTAAGGGTGAAGGAGCTGGTGACAGTAGAGAATGTGTCGGCGGATGAGGTCAGGACGAAGACAGAGCAGAGGAGGGAGAGGAGGCCGTCAAGAGGATTCGTGGTGAAAGGAAGCAAGCTCAGTCAGGAGGCGTTATGATATTACAGGTACAGATACTCACTATTCCTTGACATGAGATTGACCGACTGACGTGTCTTCAGCCCGAACCTACTTAATTCGCAGTTCTGCATCCCATATCTCATCCCTTGGAAGGTTCTTCCTTTTCAATGCAGTATTTGGCTGGATCTACGCGTCGTTGAGCTTGGTGACGCCACAAATCCATCTCCGCCGGCACCTATGGATCTTTTTGCCTGAGCAGGTTGGGTACGCAGCATCGTCTTTATGTATGGTCTTGGGGTCGTAACGGGCCAGATGGATTTGGCTCATTTCCCAACCGGTCCAGTTCTTCGACGTAAGTTTAAGTTAGGTATCCGGAATATATAATACAGGTATGTTATGAAGAATCAGATCCTCTACCTGAAGCCAATAGCATGCTCCATCTGGTCGCCCCTCCCATCCCCCAACATCTCCACGATCGCACCATGCTCTCCTGGAACAACTTGCCAGTATGACCACTGGTCCTTCTCAAACGAATTGCAGGTCAAGCACAGAGATATGAAGCTTAGTTGTGGATTAGATCGTGCAAGGAGCTGTGACAACTCCTTGAGCGATACCGTGCGGAACTCCTTCTGAAGAATATATGGTGCATGGGAGTATAAGATGTGGAGACGGAGGAATCGTATTGGCCCAAGGCTATTTATTGATGTCGCGAGACATTCCTACATCGTGCCCGTAGTGAGCACCCGCAATATAATGACAAGACAACACCACTCACGAGAAAATGTTGCACGCCTTGTTCGTAAAGCCACGCCTCAACAGAGAGATCCAGGTGCACGAGATTAGCGACACACAATGAGTCGGCCAAGAGCTCTGTTGTGGTGTGCCTCGGGATGAAGTGAAGTTGGAGGTATGATGGTTGAACTTTTCTGAGGACGTCATGGAAATAAGTGATGGATCTCGAGTCCAAGTTCGCGTCCATCCAATATTTCGCTTTGCAGGCTAACCCTGCTGCATAGTAGTACTGCGCAGAACACGAGAGGGATTGTAGGTCCGACCATCCTCGATGCTCGCCGTCTGTGTTCTGCCTATGGACCTCGTACACGGATGACACACTTGGTGCGGAGGTAGCATGCATAGACAGATGAACGACATTAGGGAAGGACCCGTACATGCCTTCCACGTCGTTCTCGAAGTAGCATGACGTTCGGAGGTTCAGCGTGTGTACGCGGGGGAACCGGATGCCTCTGTGCGTGAAGATGGGGCAATTGAGTGTGACCGTTGTCAAGGTGTCGCTGAATCTCTCCAGGATAGGTATTGGGGCCAAGTTTCCAGCGCGATGTGAGAGAGATACGGAACGAATGGGAGAGCGCATGTTCATGAGCATGGCCTCCACCCGTCTGTCCATGCTGTCAATTACAAGCTCCTCCAATTCAAGGAGCGAATCGGCAGCGTCCAGCAATGCATAATGGTACTCTTTCTGAAAGCACTCAATGTGCAGTCTTTTAAGGGAGCGCACGGTCCCAGCCAAAACCTGAGTGAATTGAGTACGCCAAACCTCTGTCTCGAGGGAGTTGCTGAGAGGTGGTCGGAATGGCACGACGCGAAGATCTCGCAGATAGCGAAGACGGGAGGAGTCCTGAAGCAAGAAGTTCAGGACACTGTCCGAGCAAGAATTGCCTATGGGGAGAGGACCGCGAAGTAGGAGAGGTATTCCTGCTCGGTAGAGCGTTGCACATGTCTGCATCAGTGGTAATAGGCTTCCTCTGCTCGAAGAACGGAGGGCCACCATGATCAGATAGAGGACATCGAAGTCAAGAACCATGACGTTGCTGGTGTTTGCCTTCGAAGGACTGCAACTTGCATTAAGCAGTCGACATTTATGAGAGAAAGAAACTGCCTCACCTCTCGCGCGAAGTAGATGACCATGTCACAACTTCCTTCAATCTAGTGTAGAGGCGTTTGTAGAGCATGGGGCGTGAGGTTCAGAGTTCTAGAGAGACTCGCAAACCGCACCTCCATACTCTTTACTGGTTTGCACCTTGGAGTTGTGGCCTCTCGTTGGGGGGTCCGGAGCAGACGAGAGGGGATAAGGGAAGAGATCGGATGTGCTGGGACGTTCTACGACCATTAGTCGTGACAGTTAACACGAAACTGTAGATATCCAAAAGTAAGAACTGGTGCGTGCTGCGAACTATCTCCTTGGAGATTTGTAGCGGTAGAGGACATACTGCTAATGATGTTATATCCCTGTACAGACAAGAATTCACGTGTGCTATCCCACCATATTCAAGATTCAGCTGATAAACTTTTGACAGATATCCCTGTCAAGGGGTAGATGCGCAAAGAATAACTCACCCCTTCATATCCGACAGATGTCCATAGAGCGGCGTGTCGTGTGAGCATCCGGAGATACTCGCTAAAACGATGAGAGTTCATGACCACAACGCATGGTATAGCATTTTCGGTATAAACAGACCGACCAGAGTAGTAAACATGATGGGAATGGTCAACGTGCATGATTTTTGGCCGTGAATGCGATTCCCTGGCAGGTAATCGTCACCGCCTCTCCAGGTATATCTTCCACGATGGTGAAACGAGCATCGGTAAGTTGTTCGGCAACGTGTATGGCAGTTTGAGTGTGCAGGGTGAGAGGTCCTGTTCGAACTGTCGATTCTCCACTTGCCAACGCCATGAAGACAATGATCTGATCCTGCAGGCAGGTTCAGCACGGAAGATGATAAAAAGATGGACGGTGCATACCTGCAGATACTCGTCCACACAAGCCCCATGAGCGAGATTCCTGATCAATTCTTGAGCTGCCTCTTCACCAACATCCATCGTATCCTTTCCTTTCAGACCAATGCAGCTGCCTCCAATCCTACACCCTTCGTCTGTTTCAGCCCACAGCACTATCCCAGACCCGCTTCCGACCGCATCTCGGGGTTCCTCCCTGATGGCTTCAATTTCAATAATATCTTCCGTGATACCCAAAGCAGATGCTATCAATGCCCTTCGTGCTGCCTTTCGCATCTCAAGGGCAAGCGATCGAGGCAAACCAGCCACCCAGGCCTTGCCTTTGACACTGATGATGTTGCCTCGATTCGTCAATGTGATTGGGGGAAGCGGGCCTGGAATGGTCGGTATTGTGAAATGGATCTCCCCACCACCTTTAGGAAAGTACCCGCGTTTCCGTATCGTGACCCGAGGATCAAGCCCATAATGCTGACGCAGGAAAGGCAGTAGAATTTGCTCGGTCCAGTCGATTTGAGGCGCTTGCGTAGCGTTTGTTCCCCCTCGCAAGGTCAGGTCAACAGGGTCCTGCGGGGTCGCATCTTGGGATGCAAATATCAGACAGGGCAGAGCGATTTGCAGTAGTAGCGTGGTGGAACCAGCTGTGCGTGGATCTGCAAGGTATCTTCCAAAGGGTTTGACAGTACCAGGCTGAAGTGTAATGCTTGTTGACTTGACTTTGCATCCGGTTAACGCTCCAGAGCAGATATCTGCAGCCAGCTTCAAGCCTGAATAAGATGCCAATGTATGAGAGTCAATAGAAACCGATTGTTGCATCCACGTACCTGCGGCATGCTGAGCCTTGAGACCTGGGTCAGCCCTCTTTTGCCTGATGTTGACGATGGAGATTGGCTTGGACAACAGGACGGAGAGTGCGATCGCAAGACGAACGACCTGACCTCCTCCCTCCAGAACACCGCCATCCAGTGTGAAGATATCCGGATCCTCTTCTGACATATTGCTCGTTTCCCGAATTCGCAAAATCCAACAACTCTATGGGGGAATTCCGACTTGCAAAAGTATTGGAGAGTGTTGGGGGTCGGGGAGTTCAAGGGGAGTCAATGAGATGCACTCTGACCTGATCATGAGCGTCAACAATCATCTAGCGTAACGACGAGTCAACGTTTCAACGACCATCGCGAGGGCCAGTACCCCGTCATCTTGAGCTATGTATCTGTGTGGTTTGGGTACAGCAAGGTCGAATTTGAGGGGGAAGACGTCGTCGACATTGAGCAAGTGAACTCGGTCCGGTTAAGAGGCAATCTTGAGCCGGCGTCTCGTGTTGGTCGTCCTTTCCTTCCACCACCCCGCCCGTCTCGTCGTTGTCGGGAACGGTGTTGACACCCCCGGAGCCTGTTCAATCACTGCTTGGCACCTGTTGCTACGATAACCTCGCAAGAGACTCGCGTTTGGACTGGTCCAACGAACCGATACGCGTCTCCTGGACTCTCTAATCTGCTTTCTTGGTAGTTTGCCTCAAACGAAAGTCCAATCCGTAGTGGACCGCCTCCAGATTTTGGCCATCATGTCCGATGCTCAGCGCAAGGAGCTGAATGCCTTCTTCTCCTTCTTTGCTACCTTCGACCTCACAAGACCAGTAACCTCCGCAGCGGACCTTTGCGATGGGGCGGCTTTGTTCGAAGTCCTAGCACTTGTGTATGTGAAAGTGTTCTTAATTATGAAAAGTATATATTGACAACTCAGTATGTCGTAGTGATGCAGAGTACTTCCGTCAGCCAACGCGCCCCTCTGCTCAGCCGTCAGAGAATTGGGTCTTGCGTTTCGGTTCACTGAAACGTCTTTATCGACTTATGACCCAGTACTTCTCCGATGTCCTCCACCAGCCTACCAATACGCTTGATGTCCCAGACCTTCAAGGCATTGCCAAGGATCATAACGTGACAGCCATTCTCATCATGTGCCGCCTCAGCATTGCGATCTCAGTGCAATGTGAGAAGAACAAGGAAATTATTGAGCGGATACAGAGGTTAACGGAGGGCGAGCAGCATTACTTGATGAGGGCCATTGAACAAGTGAGTGCGTTGTGTCGTTGCCCACCATGAGATAATTGAGCTGTTGATTTAGGTCATGGCCAAAGTGAAAGCGTCTCAAGAAGGGAGGGGTGAAGTTAATGTGTCCGAGTGGGTACCGGTACCTTTGCATCCCTTTTCAGCTGCCTAACACTGACCATAGGGATGATCACTTCTACACTCTCCAATCAGACCGAAGCCGGATTCTGTCAGAGAAAGAAACTCTCGAGAAAGTCTATCAGGCACTTCTTGAGGAGCATAGGACCTTACAGACCAATTATGATGATGTAGTCTCGGAGAAAGAGGACGCATTGGCGCAGGCGAGGCAGGCTCAGCGGGATGCAGACAGCCGCAAACCGGATAGCAGAGGGGATAATTTGATGCGGGCTGAGATCGAACGTCTCCGAACCGAACTGTGAGTATTCAGTCACGCTGGTTAGCCAAGCTAATGCAACTGTACAGTCAGAAGAGTGAAGATAACCTTGCCATGGCGGAGTCAGAGCTCGACAAACAGACAAACTTGGTCACTGACCTTACGCGCAAGGTGGATGAACTGCAGGGAAGGGCTGATGAAGCTGTGAAACTGAAGGATCAACTTGATGAGTGAGTGTTGTTATTGGTTACTGCACCCAACACGATCCGAACGACATGCCTCAGATACAAGCACGCTGCCGACAAGCTGCAAAAGACAGAGAATGTCATGGAGAAGTACAAGAAAAAGCTCCAAGAAGGGGCCGATCTCCGGCAGCACGTTCGCGTACGTTTCTCTTTCTCGCTTTAGTGATTGCTCTGAATGTGCATGTTAACGCCACCCCACCAGGCATTAGAGAAACAGAATGCCGATCTAGTGGACAAGAACGCATCGTTGGAGGAAGAATACCGCAAAGTGGCCGCTTTCAAACCTCTGATGGACTCGTACAAGACACAGATCGCTGAGCTGGAAGGGAAAGCATCAAGTCGTAGCAAAGAGCTCGATACCGTTCGATTTGAACTGGACCAGACCAAGGCAAAGCTTAAGATCACAGTGGAAGAACGTGCGAAGGACTCTGAGACCCTCGAACTGTATCAGGAGCGTGTGCGTGAGCTGGAGCTCTCGTCCCAACGACCCACCAGGAATCGTGCTGCTTCGACGAGTGCGCAGACAGGCAACATGACCGAATTTACCGAAGCAGAACTTCTAGGCGGTGCCATCCCCACTGTGGACGATGAAGACGACGACGTCCAGGGACTCGGCGACGAGCTTGATTCCGCGTTGACGGGAACCACCATGACCGATCTCAAGTTGCAAGTCCGAAAATTGCAACGAGAGTTGGAAGCGGTGAAGAAGAAGGAAGCGGATGCAAGTCGGCTGCTTGTATTGGAGAACCTGTTGGAGGATGCGAACAGGATGAAGGCGAGGTACGAAGCGGACTATCTGGCGGCACATCGGGAGAAATTGGTGTTGCAGAATGATTTGGAAGAGATCCGCAGTGGGAAGAGTATGGGTGACGGGTATGTCTCTCTCCAGTGCCAATTGCTCATCTGTTGACGAAGAGGTTTCCACAGTGCCGAAGCTGCCATTGCCCTACGACAGCGACTGAACGAGACTGTGGAACAGCTTGATGCGCTTCGTAAAGAGCACGCGGAGCTCGAAGTGAAATTTGATGCACAGTTCAAGGATCTCACTATTGCAAAGTCGGACTGTACGTCTCATCATGCATATTCCTTCTACCCAATTTCTCACTATATCCTGTTCTCTCTAGTGAACCTTGTCAATAAGGACCAGCTCGAAATTCTCGCTACGCTTAGAGAGTCGGTTAACGAAGATAAAGCTGGGCTGGAGACCGAAGTCCAACGACTCTTGGACCAAATCAAAGACCTTGCAGATAAGAACAAGATGCAGCTCGAGCAGATCAATGGCCTACTCCTGGAGAAGGTGAACATGCAAAGCGACGGTCTTGATCAGCGAGACCGTATGCTGCAACGTGAACGTGATATTGGGTTTGTTGGACTTCCTCCTCGTGCGACCGACGTGCTGACCGTGTTTCGCAGCGATCTACGAGCCTCGTTGTCAGGGAAGGATGTCCCGGAGGAGATCAAGGCGCGCATGCTCAAAATGCATGAAGAATATATCACACTCCAAGAGCAATACAAGACTCAACAGGATAAACTTACCAAAGCACGAGCGGTATGTTCATCCAACTATGCATATACATACACATTGTAATTTTATTGCCGTCACAGTTCATCAAGTCGCAAGACAAATTGTTCAAGGAGGAAGCGGCGAAGAAGATGGCGGGCATGTCCGAAGTCAGTACTAAGATCTTTGGAATGTTCGCCGCTTTTGCTTATTGTTAACTTCAGAGCGGCGGTGGCGGCGGTGTTGACGAGGGCGAATTGAAAATTCTTGAAGAAGAGAATGCAAGGCTCAAGGTAATGTCCCATCTCAAGTAGTGTCGCCATCCTGGCTCATCCTCTTCCTTTAGCGTGTGATCACTGACATGCAAGTCCGATACCAACGCGAACAGGCACTCATGCTTAGTGTTGTTCACGTCGACGGTATGAAAGCGATCCGCGCACATTTGGGAAATCTGCCTCGTCCTGAGCCAACGTCGTGGCTAGCCAAACAACGGAAAACTGTGCGACACCTACTTCATGATCCCGTGTCCCTCATTACGAACTAACCAATGCTTACAGCTTGGGCAAACCCTACGACGATGATCCGGCTGACGTCCACATTGCTAGTCAACCAGGCTCAACCTAACTTTATTCATTGGATACCAGCCTACACCATTCCTTTCTTTCTGAATATCATACAATACCCTAGCACGCCGCATATCCCTTCATAGCTTGGTTAACTTGGCTGTATTTATACCGTTAGACCTCCCATGAGAATGCACGCTCTTCTAAGAGAGTTTGTAGAGGGTGTTTATTCGCTGCAAATAATGATCAGGATACCCCACTCTCCAGCATGTCTTTTCCTGATCACGAGTTCGTGAGAATGCCGTAGTACGCGACTGTGGCTGAGCGCGTCTCTAATTACACACCTTCTCCTCCTCGTCTCCATCTCATTTCACTTATCGACGCGTTTTTTGTCCCAGTAATTGCTTCGCAAGTTCTAAATGGTGTCAGCGTATCTTGCCGATGCTCTTCGCGACCCAACGGGGGAGCTTCAAGAACTCTACACGCAGTCTCCGTTTGACAACTTTCCGGCGGAAGTTGCAAAGCATTTCTCCCGCGTTTTCGAAAGGGACGAGGCCTTTAAACAAGTATGTTGACATGATATTGAGGATATCTTGTATTTAGCCTGATAACCTTCACAGATCCCTCCTCTGAACTTGCAAAATCCGCCAGGCAAACATGACCCACGCTCACTTGTCCGTTTTCGTGCGATGGTTCAAGATCCATCGTCTTCCTCTGAGATGTACCTTGCACGTACGAAGTCCGGCAAGCTGAGTGGATGGGGTATTGAAGTAGACGATGGTGATCATCACGATGTGGAGGTCGAGAATCTGCGGGAGTGTACGGTACTGTGGGCGATCAGCGTCCCGGGCGAGTCTGAATGGGTTTCCAAAGCCCTTGACGTTTCGGAAGCAGGTAAGCAATGTCGCTGCTTTGCATGTTATTACAATTGAGCTGTGCTATAGATGTTATTGCTTCGCCTCCAAAAAGTATTTCGCTACGGCCACACAAGACACCAAGTCGAGACGAAGCTCATATTGGAGTGCAAGTTAAGGTATGTTCTCTCTTACGTGATGAGATTCACTATGTTAAACTATGCTTAGATATATGATACTCAAGTCGGACAGAACCTTAAAGCGACAGACATTGTGACCTTCGTTGGGATCTTGACTAACGAACTGTGAGTCCTTACATGAGGGATGAACGCAGAGATCACATTCTGACCTCTTTGCCTTAATGCAGGATGTCTTTGGAATCTGAGGACGAATCCTTGGTTGTACCGACGCTTCATGTGCTGTTTCTGGCTGCACCAAAACACTGCAGCATACCTGCATTGTACCCATCCTCAACATCACAAGTACGGCAGCAGCTCATCGACTGGATAGCTGAGGAAGCCCTTGGTGGCGATTTGAACGCGGCGGAATGGACCCTTCTACTATGCTTGTCCAAGGTGTAAGTTGGATGTGACAGTGTTTACTGCCAGAGGTCGTGGCTAATGCTCGTGTTCTCAGACAGAAGCGCACGCCGCCTCTTCTTCAACCTTCAATGACTCTCTCTCATTTCCCTCTACCTCCATCTGCATCCGAAGGCAGTCCTTCCACTTCTTCGGCACCTGTGACTACCCTGTCCACATTGAAATAAAGTTAAGGAATTATTTTTAATGTGTGGTTCAATTAGTTTATTAATTTTATTTTGGAATTAAAGTTTATACTTTCTTAAATGGTAAATACTTATTTGATGTGGTATATAATAACTTTATTATTAGTAGGTTTAAGTCAATATAATGTAGCCTTAATGCATGTTATTAATCATGCTTTCTTTAAAGCATTATTATTCTTAGGAGCAGGAGCAGTAATACATAGTTTTTCAGCATTTTAAGGTACAGAAACCATAAATTAAAAAAATAAGAGATATAAATTAAAATAATTAAAGATAATGCAAAAAGTCCTCTCCATTTTGCTCCCACTGGTTCGAACGCTCCCATTATCCATCGACTTGCTTAATCGGGTGGCTTTCGAACCTGAAAGCGTTAATGAAGATATTCATTCTGGAGCCTTGCAGCTTCCGCAAGGTTCCGTACTTCTCGTTACTGAACATGGTGTCCAGGAAGGAAAGCTGGTTGAACGAGGTGATATTTATTAAAGCCGTGATCCTCCGAATTACCTTTTCTGAGACTTCTTTCCTTCAGGTATCATGAATGTCCGTGCACTACAAGACGTGATGGTCTCCCAACACCTCGCCTACTCCTTCCCATTCAGCAGGTTCACCTTCCCGACCGACATCACTTGCATTGTGACAACCGAAGGATCCAAGAGCGCATTCTTTAAGGTAAGTTCTCATGAAAGTTTTGAGTTTCCATAAAAATTGATATCTGTGCTGTAGACCGATATCACTGTTCCCCTTACGATCACAACTACCACCAATGACACTCCAAACCTATACAAACCCAAACATGCTATTCGACTACCTTCAGACAGTCAGCTGGCGGCTTTCCGAAATCTAATTCTCGGTGCACGCACAGCAAAGGTTGAAGTAACTGATACCATATCCACTGTACGTTCTTCAACCGAGGATCTAACAGCGATAAATTAACGAGCAACCTCATCTTTCAGTATATCCAACAAGATTTTGTCAGCGATAGGCAGCGGGATAAATCGATCACTTCAGAAGATCTCATTCGGCGCATGACGATTGCAAGGTGGGTTTACTTCCGCCGTGGTTGTCTCGGTTCGCATCTTAAGACTGCAAACAGGCTCTATGCTCTTTCATGTCATTCAGCCGAGCTAACTGCAGACATCTGGGAGCGTGCAAAAGCGCTTGATGAAAAACGCAAAACCAGTTTGGCTCAAGTTTGAGATGTCCTGAATACAACAGCAGCTATTCTTTGTGTACACTTTCCAAAATGACTGTGTCCCTCTCCTTGTACAATCCTACACTGGGTGTTCGCGTGACCGAGGTCAAGGGATTCCCAGGCCGTGCTTGCCAGCCTCCATCCATACGTCCGCAAGTTCTGCGACAACCTTTGGTAACAGTTCGCCAACGGTTCGTGCATCAACGCCACTTCCTTCGAGATAGTATTTAATCTGTTGCAATTCATGGATACGTCAGTCGTTTTGAGTTGTCTTTGGTTATCCAACCTACCTTCGGTTCGGTCCCGCTTGTCCTGTGAAATGGATACGATTTTCAGGAGTGAATCTGTGCCGGTAATATTTACACGTACCTTATGGTCAGCGCGATCTTTGTCTTGCCATCAGTGGATTGAGCTCTGAACTGAATCATTTGTCCCGAAGAAATTGGCAAGGCAGGCTTGAACGTGGGCGGATTAGTACTGTCGTAGCCAATAGTCAAGTCGCGGATGCTTGTGATCGTTAGACCGGCAAGAGTGCGAGGATAATCCGGCGTGGTCTTGGTAGCCTGGCGAACTCTTATGAGCGATGGCGGCAAAGCGAGACAGGCAATACTCACCTTGCCATTGAAGTCACGTAATCTGGTGAAGATGACGCCAATGGTAGCGGGATCGTTGCAAACGAAGTAGCTATTTGATGTCTGGAATGAAGGTAAGTAAGTCACCTTTCTTCAAACCATATTACACTGGACGCAACAGTTACCTGGAAATATCCATAGCTATCAAGCAACGGCGGACTTGGAGGTGAACCTGAAGGCATTGAAACGCTGAGCTTGAGACTCACTGTTTATACAAGTCCTGCAAATAAGTGCTAGCACTTCGTCCTTCAGCATGCAATCGTGCAACCAGTTCTGCAAATACCATCTGCAAATGGGCTGAACACTACTTCCGTAGAATGATTCGGAATACTCACGCTGGCAGCAACTCCGTCCTTGTCGCGAATTTCGGATCCGAACATGTATCCGATGGCTTCCTCGTAACCAAAAGGTACTTCATATCCCTCTTCGACTAACGTGAGGGCAGTATTGCCAATAAACTTGAAACCTAGAACCATGTTGTTGAGTGCCGAGACCACTGCAGATCGTCTGAAGGAATCACACCAGTAAGACATTCCACAAACTTGAAATCCTCGATGACTGCCATGGATTCAACCATCTTGGAGCTGACAGTGGAAGCAACCATGGCCAATTTACCTGGGTATATTTCAGTTTACTCGGTGACCCAGGAGCATGAGATGCGACTTACTAATGGGCCTCCCGGACGCTTTATATCGAGCAAGTACAGCACTGGCAAAAAGAGCTCCTAATTGGTCTCCAGTGAAGGTTACCCAAGTGCCATCCGGGCTGAGGCAAAATTGGCCAGATTCTCCTTCACAAAACGCAAAGTGCTTACCGCCTTTCAGCTGCAGAGAACCTATCGGAATCAGGGTCCTGGGCGAGGACATAATTGGCCTGATGCCTGTCGGCTGTTGCGAGTGCTATATCCTGCAAATAATATCAAATGCACATCCATACTAGCTATGGCATGAGTCCCATACCAGGGCACCTTTTTCTTCGGGATTTGGGAACTTCACAGTAGGGAATTCGGGATCAGGAGTAGCCTGTTCATCAACAGGAATAAAGGGGGCGAAGCCGAAAGATTTGAACGCCCTTTCCATGAAGACATGACTGACGCCATGCATGGATGTATTCACGAATGTCACTGAAGACTTCACGTTTAACGGTCTGATATGTTTAAAGATTGTCAGAATCTCGTGACAACATATGCGCCAATGAGTACTTACTTGGACTGGCAGAGTGTCGAGAGTGCTTCGAAGTACGCATCCTTCATCTCCTCAGTATGATCGACGCAGAGGGGTGAAGACACAATGGAGTCCGTATCCCATGTTCTTGGCTCCAAGTTTGCCATAATAGCGTTTGAAATACCTGTATCGTGTGGGCCAATAATCTGCAGAACATCATAGAGGAACATGTTCCAACACGGGTCTTCACGCATACCTGAACAGCATTCTCCCAGTATACTTTGTAGCCGTTGTCGTCCTAATGTCGCAAATAAACGTTATGAAATAACTCAGCGTTGAAATGACATGTGTACCTTCGGGTTGTGGCTGGCTATAGTGGGGAATTCAAGAACTGTAGAAGACACGGAGTGGAGGGACACACCTGTGATCATTACGCCACATGCTGCATTGAGCTTCTTGACAGTAAAAGGCACTCTGCAGGATGAGAGTAAAAAATGGCATCTGCAAGAGTTGAAGTAACATACAACGGCGTATGTACGAGTCCTTTGAGCAGATAAACCTTCACTCCTTGAGCAATAAACGTTGCAGCGGTCAGTTTCGCCCATTTCTCCGAGTTGCGTCGATGATCATGTCCAATAACGACTCCCCGGTTTGGTGCATCCTTAATAGTAGCGAGTGTGTACGCGCATAAACCCTAGTGTGAAGACTACGTCAAATCTCTGTGTGTTGAAAATCATGCAAGGGCGAGATCGGACCTGTGAGGCTTGTATGATGATCAGGTCGTTCATCCGGGACCACCCTGCCTCCATCCTCCCTCGGAGGCCTGTTCATACATGAGAGGGAATTCTAGTAACTCGTCAGGGGACATACCAGCTGTGCCGAATTCAATTCTCGAGCTAATAGAGAAGTGAGCGAACGGAACCCAGCTGCCGTGCAGGCTGGACTACGAACCGCATGCGCCTTTCGAGTTCTTCCGTCCTACCATCAGTCACTAATGCCTCTACTTCTTTGCGTGTTTCTTCATTCTATGATACATGCATTCAGACGACATCGCTCTGGTGTCTCTTTAGAACGCTCACCTTGTCCAGTCGCAGCCACTCATCCACCAGGTTTTGAAGAGAAGGCATTTGAGCTGGCCAAGCGCAATGACACGGTGATACACTGTTTAGTGCCTTTACAAACGACAAAACCAGAACAGTAGCAGGACTCACCGTTCCCCAACTCTTTCACAGTATATATTGTTTGTGAAGTTCAACTTCAAGATGCGCATCTCCTTCGACAGAGCCGAAACGCTTCAGGTTGATGATCGCCACGGATCAAAGATATTCACGTGGAATGTGAGTGGATCTCCTCAGAACATGACACTGACGGGATCGAACCGAAAGCTAAAAGTAATATGCAAATGAACATTCGAAATCTAAGTAAGCGGAACAGGGGAAGCGAAAGCGAGACGAAATTCGAAATTGCGATTTGACAAAGTGCGTCGAATTGTAAGCATTACATGGTATTACACTGGAATAATTGAAGGAGAAGAGCGATAAATACACCGTCCCGGAGGATGGACCATGGGACAACTCTAATAACAAGTGCAACGGATACCAGAGAAATGCTTCCTCACGTCATCAGACAGGAGGCAGCATAATCCCATCTGTACCGTTAGTGGGACCATCAGTCGAAGTTGAAGCGGATGTCTGCCTCTCGTGCGGTCGCCGACCGCGAGTTTGTCTTGAGCGTGATGCAGCAGAAGTCTTGCCGGTTTCGCCTGCAGAGGCGGTGCTCGATGAAGCCAGGAGGGGAGAGTTGAGACTCGACAGCCTGGGTAGACGGATCTTCAAGGAAGGTGTTGTAGAGCCGGCGGGGGCGACGTATTTGGATGCCCCTGCGGTGACGGGAGTAGTGGCTACGTTTGGCTTATCAGCAGAAGGGTTCGGTGTTATCGGTTTCGCGTGGCTGCGAGGTCGGGAGGAAGAGGTCGATGGTTTCTTGCTTGTATCCAGGGAACTTAAAGAGCTCAAAGACCCGGTCAGGTCCTCGTTAGACGTAGGTTTGGAGGCCGATGCAGAGGTCGAGGCGAAAAGAGAGGAAGCTTGGGCGTTGGTAACACCATTGAAAGAGACCGCTTTGGTGATGGGGACAGGTGACTGCTTCTTGGTACGAGGCTGGCGTGTGCGTTTCGGGCGCCCAACGGGAGCTGATATAGAGTCTTCTACCTGCGGAATTGAGACACCGCCCGCAGTAAACCCATTCACATGAGCGGGAGCCTTTTGACTCGACCTGGACTGCAGTGGCGGTAGTGAGGCGATGGAACTTTGAGTCTGCTCAGCTTCTACAGTCTTCTTGGCTGCGACCTTCTGAGCCGCCTGAACGCGAGCACTAGACCGAAGGGATTTGTATGCTGTACTGGTAGAAGCACGAGGCGTACGAGTGCTGGCCCTACTCGCCCGTTTCGAGGACGCTGGCTCGGGCTGGAAAGTGTCTCAGTACATGTACCTGAATAACGCCTCATGTAACTCACCCGGCTGAGAAGGCCGTTCACATGAAGATCCGGCTCCTCCTTGATACGTATGGGAGGATCCAAAGCGAAAGGAGGAACGGGCGGCTTTGAGCTACTATTGACGGGTGCGGCACCATTCATCTGTGCCACAGCTGAGGTGGGACTCTTGGCGTGTAACCCAACCAAATACTAGGATAACCGTGTCAATATTGTACCAGACCTCAGAGTCTCTCCTCAGTGTTACTCACCAAAGCGGCCTTCAACTCGTCCACGTTGAAAAGTCCAAGCTGGGTGGTTGGAGGATGAACAACATCTTCGACATCTTCTAGTGAACTGAGAGATGTCAGAGGGGACGACATAGCACTTGAATCATCATCGTCGCTGAACAACGTCCTAAGCATAAAGAGACAGAGGGGAACCATGATACTTACCGAATATTTTCCCGCCGTTTCGTTTTATTCCAAAAGTCCATAGTAATGATCTTTTCCGGTACTCTATACCGTCGGCCATTGATTAATACCTCTTCAATAGTCATCTTGGCGGGCTGTGTAACCAAAAAGCCCTCAGACTGGACGACTTCAACGTTGCCGTTATTCGTCTCTCCGGGTTTGCTGACATCAATGGGTTGGGCATGTCGGGGTATGCGATTCTTCGGTTTCTAGTTGTGAGATGGATTGTCAGGTACGCGCGTGGTGCAAGAATGTCGCGGAGATTTACCAGGATTTGGTCTGCATGATTTGGGCACATCCACTTCTTGCTCCAAGGCGGCATTAGAGCTAAGGGCGGGTCCACACAGTCCAGGTGCCAATGCAGATGACAATAGTCGCATGAAATGATACTCTTGCCTGTATCGGAAAGAGTGCTGCTGAGCCTGCTGCTCGCTCGTCTGGGGCGTTTCAGCGCAGGTGCGGAAGCAGAGACGCCAGGTGGGAGGGCAGACGTCCCACACTTGAAGCAGAGCACGGGCTCGCCGTTCCTGTCTTTCAGACGATACGGGTCTCGGTCCTCGAGTTGACCATGTCGACTGAACATCGAATTAGTTCAATTTAAATGATCGATAGATGACATGACTCACTTGAGACGAGGCGGTTTGATTTCATGTGTCTCCATGTACGCCCCCCTGCTATTTGAAGCAACTACCAAGCAATATCAGTAATCGGCATAAATCAAAGCGCACCGCGAGATACGCACCATCCTTAAAGAAAGTTCTAATAGTTGCAGGAAGTTGGAACTCGTGCGGGATATCTGATTGCAGTTGGTCGAAAAGAGGGGCCATAAACTTCAATGACGCTGGGGGCTTTGACGGTGGATTCTGGATGTGTGCCGTTTTGAGAAGGAGAATGGACGAATAGCCACTGCCACATACCTGACGAAGATTACATGCAGGACAATACCAGTTGGTAATTCCTTGCAGCTCATTGCCCTCGATTGGGGGGTTAAGACACATGAGGTGGAACGCCCGTGGACAGCTGTCGCAGTAAACCAATGATCCGAAGGAGCGACACGAAGAGCAGTGGTCTTCGTTTGACTATGACGAGGTCCAGATGTGCATAAGAAAGCAGGACGAGAGAGAGCACTCACAGTAGCAGGTATGGAATCTTGCAATAGCGAAGATGTCGTCCCAGGTTCCTCCTTCACCCTCACAGCAAACTCTTTCTCCTTGCCTTTCCCTTTGTCCCTCCGCGGCCGCTTTGCAACACTCGCAGAGATATCTTCGTCTCCGTTCGGCATATCTTCAACAGCTGAAAGCGGGTCTCCATTGGGAACAGAGTTTGAACGAGATATCATCATGAGGTCGTCATCATCCAACGGCATAGGGATTGGGTCCGAGTCCAACGTCGATGCCAGGCCCTCTTGAGGGATTAAATGGTCAGGAGCTGCTAGCTGACGAGCTGAAGCCCGCTGAGCACGACCTGACGCTGAGCTGTAAGGAGAGAGTTGGTGAAAACGAGGCAGATGGGGATCGAGGAGCCAGTAAAGTTGACCAGCACGGGCACAGCACGGAAACACGTTGATAAGACAAAGAACAAAACAAGAGGTTACGGTCAGCGTGGTATTGCGAATGAAGGCAAGGTAGGTGCTCACCCTTTGTCCAGTCTTGCCCTCTTCCGCCGGGGCCCATCCACCTCAGCGGTGCTAGTAGTGGCCATTGGATTCACCATATGTCCACCATACGTGGTCCCTGGGTCGGATACGGGAAGATACGAGTAAGGAATAGCAGATTTTTTGTGGTCTTTGCGAGGGAGACTGCCTTGCTGAATGGCCAGCAAAGGGGGCGGTCCAGGAAGAATCTCCGTAGCGAGGCTTGGATCACCCTCCAAGTGGGGTGGCTGCAACACAGACACTCCTGCAAGCAGAAATGCGGGCACGCTGTCTACAGATGTCATCTTGATGAGCTGAAGTAGAAAGCAGGTCGCCGTCGAGCACGATTCCCCGATTTTTCAGCTCACCGCGGTGCGTCAGCGTCGGTGTCGGTAAGAGGCAGCTGGTTGATGGCAAGCGCGAGACCCCCTTACTCAGTCAGGTGCGGTAAATCTCTGCATTACTGTGTTACATCAGTCCTACTATATACTTCCTCATTCTCCGTAGCATACAGAACCCGTACTGGACTCAATAAATAGCCTGTCCTGCACCCAGACACAGCAAGGTGTTTTTCAAGTGACATGCGTCACGCTCCGTCGGCAACTCCAGCATGACAACCGAAACTATGAGCCAATGTCCAAATTCTCCACAATATCGTGGTGGACGTGCAAACGTTGCACTACCACCTCCTGATGGTTGGACATAGTCGATGGACATCGGACGAATACGGGCAACAGCGTCCACCATCGTGGCGGATTGGACATGATGCCGGCTTCGCCAGAGGGTAAGCCATGGGACCCCTAACGAGTAGCCCCAGTTGATCTGAGTACCAGTCTTGTCATTGAGCATCGCTGTAGGCATCCTCACCACGGGTTCCTATGATCGAAGACGATAGCATGCACACGCACGCACGCCATTGCGCATTAGACAGCTAAAGTGGGACCGTCTGTAGCACAGCATCAGATGAGATTCGATATCTTTGCAGTGATGACCTTACCTGTAGGATCCAAACTTTCGTCCACTCGCACCACCCCGCCGCCTTCCCACCTGCCTCCAACCCTCCCATCCTCTTGTCGCAAGTTATACGTACAGTAGCCAGGTAGAAACCTTTGAAATGACATGTCTCGCCAAAGCAACAAGGAGGTGCTGTGCGGCACAGGTCATAGGAGACGGCTTAAGACCCCAACTTGTGGGGTCGCCCCCAATCTGACCATAGCCCGCATTGTAAAAAGTACGCGGCGAGCACAGTATCCTACTGGTTTGTCCGGCGGGAAATTGCAAAGGATATCTTGGCCCAAGCGGAGTGCGAGGCGGTAGTATGCCAGAATCATGCTGAGTGATGCCTGGGAGGCACGACGCATTACCGAGCGACGCTGTGCGTAGCGAATTAGAGATCGAAAAGGATGGTCTTGCCATATACACACCTTGAAGTGTTGAGACAGGGAGCAGAGACAAAGTCAACTGCAAGCGTAACGGGGCTAGGATATCATGTACTTTAACCATTTGGGCCGTACCCGACTGACATTATGTGGCAGCCAGCCAAAGCTCCAAGGCGCGCCATCCACGACATATACGCAATTTTTCGCTTCAAATGATTCGATTATCGCGAACTGCAACGAAACAATTGTTCAGAGCTGTCCAGAGAAGTGCAGACAGTGACAAGGTCTGGAGACACACCTCGTTCATATTGAGCCCAGATTTTGCGGTATAAACGCATATCTTTACAGAGTATACCCAACCCAATCAGTACTGGTTTGTTGCACGGTGTGTAAGTAGATGATGTAGTCAAAAGTTTCCAAGGTGAAGGTGATCGTTGGCAGAAGATAATAGGCGCTCGACCAACGGAAGTGTTATTTTCGGCGCCAACTTGAATCTTCCTGGATGAAGTCCTCCTCCTTCTCGTCAAATCAACACTCACCGGATACTCCTTTCTTAAAACTTTTCCGTGATTGCAGTATACACGGGCTGCGCCGTTCTTCCCCACAAATTCCGATGTTCACATGATTTATCGTATGCTCACCAGACAAATGTCCAATAGACAGCTCTCCGACGCACGTTCTGCTTGTCCTCCCTCAAAATCATGAGATATTACGCCGTCTGTCGCCCAATTGTTAGGCCGAGGTTCCGTAAACAGAATCATTGAAGACATCACAAGTGCATTCCAGCAGTTTAAAACTGTATTTAGTGCTATTCATCAGGTCGTCGTTGTCACTCCTGGTTGCCAGTGGATGGTGTTCTGTCTCAGTGTCGTGAGTTTCCATTTTCTCCGGCATCTGCATGTGTGAAGTACTGACCAGAGGTGCACTAGTTAAGTGTTGTTTCCCCCTTACATTCGATGAGACAATATGGCCGCCTTTCGCCTGCCCGAGGGATCCCTGATGGTATTCATCGGCGTGGTCACATCCTCCTCATCTCGCTCCCGCTGGAATGAGATGGTCAACGAACGTGCATCCTCCTGAAAGATCCTCGCCCGTATTCAATGTACTGTCTCATCTTGAAGGCAAGTTTAGACGATGATCACGTCTCGTCTGGAGGATAAAAGGCAGCTCTTTACTCTACCGTGAAGCCGTCAAGGACCCACCCCTTTGTGAACACCGCCAGGCTTTCAATCATGCTCAACAGGTTGTCCCAGCTCGCCGCCCTTGCCCTCGCCACCTCGGCAGCGGCCTTGAACATCATCCTCACCAACGACGACTCCTGGGCTTCCGCTAATATACGGTACGAATGCGTTGCATGTTGCCGTGTAAGCTTTGCTGACCGTATTTCTAGTGCAACGTACGAGGCATTGAAAGCCGATGGCCACAATGTCCTCTTGATTGGGTAGGCCCCTCACCGTGTCGTCAGTATCTAGGTTCTGAACCAACTATTTCCTCAGCCCTGCTGTTCAGCAGTCTGGAAAGGGTGGCACTTTTGTCCTCCCCACGACGAACATCACTGCCCCTGGTGGTGAGTTTGGAACCATCCCTGTCGGTGCACCGTACTACGGCCAGGACCTTAATGATTCCTCGATTCGTGAGTGCATCCATCCCTTATGAAGCAACCACCGACTCAAGCTCGCATGAAACCTACAGGGTACCTTAACGGCACCCCTGCCGCCTGCGTGAGTTATTGACAGTCTTGACGAAGCATACATATGTTGACATTGAAACTTATATTCAGGCAATCTACGGTCTGGACATCATTGCTCCTACATTTTTCAAAAATCAGAGCGTCGATCTTCTTGTTTCTGGGCCCAACGAGGGACAGAACAACGGCCCCTTCTTGTACGCCCTCAGCGGAACAATTGGCGCGGCATATACTGCTGTTGGCCGCGGCGTGAGTATTTTTCGACAAGATGACGACGACTTCCTCACTTATACAACGACTAGATTCCTTCTATTGCCTTTTCTGCCCAGAATGGCACTCACCGTTCCTACACAACCAATACGGGCCTTCCTAGTGATCCCGCCAATCTCGCTGGTCGCGTATGTGATGGGCTCGTTCCATAAATCCATGCTGATTCTAACCTTTGGAAAAAACACAGCTCGCTGCCAATCTTGTTGCGGCTCTGGCCAATGGTATTGATACTTCAAAAGAGCGTCTCCTTCCTCTTGGTGTCGGTTTGAGGCGCGTCTTCCCTTCATTCTTCACGACCACACACGAGTTGAAAATTTCTCATAATAGTGTCAACTTGCCGCTCTTTGGCCCCACCAGCAACTGCACAGAGCCTCCGTTTACGCTCACGCGCATGACAGGCGGTGCGGTCACCAACAAAGTCGTCATCGATCCATCTACCGGCTTCCCGATCTACCAGAATGTGTGAGTGATTCCCGATTGACCTGGGGCTTGGATTCGCCGGCTGATATGGGGTCGCAGCATTCCAAAGGCCCTGAATACTGCGTACAACGGTGTTCCTATCCTCCCAGGAGAAAGCATTGTTAGCGCAACCTGCAGGACTGCTGTCAGCGTCTTCTCGATCGATTACGATGCTCCTAGCAAGGTTGCTGAGCCTGTCCAGCTTCAACTGTTGCCCGTCGTCGGCACCAGCAAGCTGGCCTGAACAATAGTACGCTACCTTACCACTGATCCCTTTCGAGTACTACATTAGATCCCTTCTTAATGTTCAAGTTATGAAGCTTGTGTACTCCATAATATGAAGTCACCCAGCCTTGTCTTTTGGTAAGAGCGCGGTCATCAAAAACAACCCATGAGCGGATATAGATTTATGTCGGGGTAGGGATCGCGCCGTATGCGATCGGAGTCCGCTCTCAGCCTCAAGCTCAGCCTTCCTTGTTGATAAATGACGGTATTAGTATCGATCAAGCTTCGACCTTCTTTCTCTTTGCTACTCCAGGGTACCCCCTCCAAAGTCAATCAACGATTCATCCAAACAAAAGCAGAGAACCGATGCCCGACAGAATATCTAGAAGCTCGTCGGAAATGCAGGTGAGTTGTACGAATATATCTCATCGGATGTGCCACTCACTGAGTGACGCCACTCAGCCTATAGGCTTCGATATTAGTAGTCTGAAGGGTGATCTGCTCTACATCGCGTTCTTCAAAACATCTGAAGAACGTATGTACCATTGGGTTCTTGTGCTACCAGATGGAAAACACGCCCCATCCCTGGATCTTCCATGCGCCACATCCCAAATCACAGTAGATCCCACGTCGCTGAAAGCTGGGGGGCGCGAAAGCTGGATTGCACTTCACGGCGAATTGCTCCTTAACCATTCAACATTCATCGGACTGCTTCAACTTCCGCCACTCGGTGACCCTTTCACGACCGCGGAAGCAGCACAGTTCATCATCGCCAACCCCGCCAACCCCACACCTCGCACGCACGACCGTGTGGTCGTGTGCGCGCTGGATCATCAAGTTTTTGAAGGGGGCGGCGCTGGATACGTTGGATATGGATCTTCGTCCGTTTGGGCCACAGAACGTCGACGATGACGTGCTGTATAACTACATCTACGGTTATGCGCAGATGATTGTGGATGATACTGGTGTGGACAGAATACAGAAGGTCAACGGGATCAAGGTGGTCAAATGGGGTCAGAAAGTCGTATGAAACACCAAGCTGAGTTGACGTTACTGTAATTTCCCAGTTCATTCTTTGCCACTCTCTGTGCGGACAATTTCCCTTTCTCGCATCGCATTACCTACCGCCCCAAGCAACGCCATTCGAGTCGGCGGCCCATCTTCTCTTCCCTCTGAGTCGGATTGCTTTTACAACGGTGGAATTCAATCATTTGTGCTTTGACGTGATGCCCAATGAGATCATACCTCAAAGCATGTAGTCAGGGCACTTGACCTTGTGCGACGAGTACCTAATGATCAGCTGAACGAATGTACTCGATACGCCATCAATGTATCTCACCGAAGTACCATTACTGTGGTATAAGTTGCCCAATATTGTCCGATTGATTTTCAACGATAGGAACGATCCGCTACGAAGTAATAGGAGTAACGTCCTTGGTACATCCCAAGGCCATACACAACAGTAGTCTTGTTTTTGTGGTCGGCCTGCCTACGTAACCTGAAGACCATGTCGTCTTCGTCTTCGTTCCATGACCAGAATTGAATAAAATAAGCCTTTAATCGAGAATTCCGGTCTGAGGCAGGCCTGCATTCGTTTCATCCTCCCGCGTTCCAGTATTGATTGCGATCGATTTGCTCGTGCATGACGTATGGGGGACGAAGGACGAGGTACCGGAGGCCTTTCAAGTTGCTAGCCAAGATACAACCCAGCGGTGGCGAGGAGCATCACTGGGCGCAAGTTGCATCTCGTCGCCCATACTTATTTCCTCGGCCGAGGGAGTCAGGGATCTGATGTAGAACTTGAACACTGAACAGGAATGACATACGGCGTGTGGTTGGCCTCAAGTTATCATCTATGGTATCTGTGGTGAAACTGTGTGAAAACCCTGAGAAGTGCTTGAATGATATACACACCGAAAACTCTTGACTTTTAGGAGGTTCACGTTTTCTAGACTCCAGGCAATGGCAGACCAAAGTCCTCTCCTCAGGCTGCCAGTGATTTCCCCTGCCAGTGATAAACTGCTGCCTGAATTTGGTTGTTCGAGAAAAAAGTGAGGAGAGCCACATTCGAACTCTGTAACTTTCTCGCCGCTTGAATAAGGAGCTCGCGATTATCGTGATGATGTTGACCATATGTACTTTTAGTAGCTAGCAAATCAATACGACTTCAAGTGACAAGGATCCACGCGTTACGTCACTGTCTCGTGTGACGGATTCAGAGCGTCTGGTCATTGAGAAGAGTATGGGCGTCAACGCGTCTTGACGCGTCCGTGACTGCCAGGTGTCTCCATCCATTGAACCTCCCATCGCAAGTCTCCGTCGGTACGGTTAGCACGCAAAAGACGGAACAAGCCACAAGAGGGCTCAAGATGTCTGGTTCTATCTCTGATCCTGCTATGCAGCGGCTGGCTGAGATGATTGCGAACCTTGGTCGCGTGGCCAGTCACGGTGCCTCGTCCTCAGGAACGGCGCCGACTGCCACAGCGTCCGGTGGCCCATTCTACGATGCCAGCGAGGCGAAAAGACTCCGCGCACAGCTGGACGAAGCTATCGCCAAACAAGCTCGTGAACTGTCGCTTCCTCCAACCAAGGCACAGGAACTCCCGAGAGCTGTCCTTCTCGCCCAATTCCAGCAATCCCGAGAAAATAGTATCCTGTTGAAACAAAAAGAACTCATATATGGCCCTCCGCAAACGAGGAGAACAACCTACATTGGCATGGCTCCAGAGTTCTCCACCAAAAAGTTGGAAGATTTGAAGCGAAGTGAGTGCTTTAACAGGTGCCCTCGATGCACAGTGTCATGAACTTACTACATTCCAGTAAGCATATCCGATTTGATGGTCAGGAAACGACATAAGGTGAGTCTTCAGTGACTAGCGTCTCCAGCTTAGACAGCCTGAGTAGAGCTAATGCTCATATTTCAGGGCTCGTTTCTCTTGTGCCGCGTGATAAGCATAACAAGCAAGTATTCGCCAACTATAATGACTCACTTTCCAAATCTGATCTCGGTATAGGTCATGTCGTCTCTATCAACTTCGCCGTAGAGGACCCAGAGGGAGGAGCCACAATGCTGGCTGTTTATCACTACCCGTTCACTCTCGATTGCTCTAACGAGGAAGGAGATGTTCTCTTCCCTATAAATGCAGTTCTCGCTATTCGCGAGCCGTGGTATCAATACACGGCTGATGGAGCCGTACCCATGCTACGTGTCGACGCCGTATCGGACATCGTATTCATGGACACCCAGCATCCCCTCGTCAAGTCTATCTCCTGGTCGACCTCGCCCGCCACGTCTCATTCTCCAAGCACTCCAGGAGAGTGGAAGGATCGTGGCGTCAGCCACTTTAAACGTAAGCAATGGCTGTGCGCTGCTATCGCATTCTCTGAGGGCTTGCAGCTGGACCCTACGCACTACCTTCTCCTCTTGAACCGAGCGGAGGTCTATCTTCGACTTGGATGGTTCAATTCTGCTGCTCATGACGCAGAAACAGTCATTTCCATGCAGTTACACGACGCGACTCTCAGGCGCAAAGCAGTCGTTAGGGCAGCCAAGGCATACTATGCCCTGGAGAGATATGATACCGCAATGAAGCTGGCTCGGACCGACCCTAATGACCCCGACCTCAAGTCTATCTACTCGAGGTCTGTTCAACGCGTTCGCGAGGCTACCACAGGGGAGTATGACTGGTTTGGACTGCATCAGGCCACTTGGTTGTCCATTGTACGTCCGGAAATTGCTTCTTACACAGGACCAGTGCAAGTCAAGACTTCCAAAAAAGGCCTTCGTGGAGTTTTTCTCACTCGTGCTGTCAAAGCAGGAGAATTATTGGTGAGCCCAAGTTAAAACTACTAGTGCCTTCAACGGACTTTGAACACCTGGATTGTCAATGTCTAGGTTCTTTCGAAACCAATCGCGTCTTGCTTCACAGAGGATAACCCGAACATGGCGAGGGAGACTTTCATCGCGCACAACCTTCTTACAAACGTGATAGGTTCCCGCAATGACTACGCCATCATCGACATCACCATACAGCGCATGTGGGATGACCCTAACCTGGCTCGTACACTTCAATCCATGCACGCTGGCGATTCTCTCCCGACAACCGAGTACAACCCCACACCTTCCCCAGCACCACCACTATCCCACCCACGTGTCCCGTGTGTGGATATCGATATTTCCCGGATCGAGGCTCTCTGCTCTCTGAACTCCTTCGATACCGTAGGCGGCGGAGACTTAGAACGCGGCCCTGTCACTAACACAATCTTACAACCAGCGCCTGCGTTATACGATCTCCCCTCCTTCTGCAACCACTCCTGCATCCCGTCCGCCAACCGCTACTTCTTCGGCGACATCCTCGTGTTGCGCGCGAGCAGAAACCTCAAAGAAGGCGAAGAAGTCACGCTCAACTATTGCTTGTCGACGTTGCCGTACCAGGAGCGCGCGGACCTGTTCAAGAACAAGTGGAAGTTCGTGTGCAAATGCAACTTGTGCGAGGCGGATCGGGCGGACACTCAGGCTGAACGCGACGCGCGCGCGAGGATCCGGGAGATGCCAGACGCGAACAGCGTGTCGGAGGCTCGAAGACGAGTGATAGAAGTGCGCTCGACGTACCGCGACACGCCGGAACGTCGGGGCTGCGGACGGTTCAGACCGCACCTGTGCGAGGCGTACCAAAAATTGGGCACGATGTACATGAAGGAGATTAATAAGGAAAAAGGGGAGGTGCCTGAGGGGCTTGTGAGGAAGAGCATCGAGGCGTTCATGGATGCGATGGAGGCTGCGGGGATGGTGATCACGGATAGGAGTGTTCGGGGGAAACTGAGGGATTATACGTCGTTGCCGGTGGACACGACGCGTCCGCCTCCTGTGTTGTTGGAGACGTGTGTGATTGCGATCACGCAGTTGGTTTCTGCGTTCATGGGAATTTACGAAGACGACCGTGCGTTCAAGTGGATGAAGACGGCTGTGTGGTGTACGTCCTGATTTTTTTCTTCCCTTTAAGCTGGGGTGCCATGGCTGATATGTTGTGTGTAGTGGAAAACTTGCGGAATGGAGGTGGGAGTGCTCTCTTCAAGGACAAGTACAAAGAAAGATGTGCAGAGTGGCCCGTATGAGGGCCCACCGAACCTCTCATACATCTCAACCTGGATCTTGCCAGTTTTTTGGATACCGCAGACATCCTATTCACAAACGTCTGGGTTACTATTCCATGCATTACCATAAAGCAATGTAATGTTCAATATACAGTGCAAAACTATACAATCCGTAACGTAGATCCGTTTGCGCCAAACATTGGCAAAGTCTAAAAGAATCAAGAAAAAAACAAACCACCGTCCTTCGTGAGATCTTCACGTCTCATAGCGATCATCGTCGAACCCGCCACCAGGCGACATCGGCCTCCATTCTCCCACCACTTCCTCTCCATCCCATGCCGACGGGGACTCCGCGGTGTGTTCTTCCTGTATAGGATCCGAAAAGCAGGGACCGTCGTCGGTATGAGGAAAGGGATCATCTTCAAGAGACGTGTCAGGATCCAAGAGCTTGGCTAGTGCGTCCATATTGATCCTCTTCGTTCGTTTCGGGGGAGGAGGACCTGCTGTACTAGACTCTCCCTCATGACCATCCGCTTCCACAGCAGGTGCTCGCTTCCGCTTGGTCTTCCGAGCCTTCCCTGGGCTGGAAGGGTCAGGGAGATCGGTGGGGTCCCAACCGAAAGCGTCTTTGAGGGTTCGGATCTCCTCTGCGGTTCTGAACATCCCTTCGAGTTCTCCGTCTTCGAATAGTTCGTCGTCATCTACGAGGTCTTGGTCTGCGCCTCCGCGGAGGGCGATGAGTTTCTGTAAACGGGTGGGTGGGTGTCCGTTGAAGACGTGGGACAGGGACGCGTCGTCGACGGTGAGCAAGTGTTGGAATAGGTCTGGATCTGAGGTCAATTTGTGATTGGACCCGGTGGTGTCGACCAACGGGACAGACGACGAGGAGAGTGAGAGTGGGTTGAGGAAGAATTGGGATGTTTGCGTTACAGCACGTTGTTGCGGAGTAGGTCGCTTCATCTGATGGCGGGTGGCAGAAGAAGTGGATGAAGTTGCAGGTCTGGAACTGGTGACAATGACATCCGACGTACCACCAAGAAACGGCTGTCCTTCCGAGCTTCCAATACCAACATCCCCGTCCTCACTATCGTTCTCCTCGTCATTATCCTCCAGGTCCAATTGAGGTTTCGTCAGACTGTCCATCCTCTTCTGCCACAGCTCATCCTGAAAGTGCACCACATCCTTCAAACCTCTCGCCACGACGACCCTCTTCGCTACCTTCGACCTCCCCTGCCCACCACTCCGACCTTTCTTGCGCTGATGCCCCTCTAACCACGGTACCTCCTTGATCCATTGCTCAACCTGGTCGTAAATCACCTTGTACCTCTCCATCACCACCCGCTTGCTCATGCCAACACGCGCCCCGAGTGCCTGGGCGAGTGCGCCTACGTTCGGGAGGGACGTTCCGAGTTCTGCTTCTAGCGATAAGATGAGAATGGCACATGCTGTGGGACCAGTCGGAAGGCCGGTCAAGTCGTCCAAGCGGTTAGCGAGGGCAGACAGAGAAGTTGCAGTCTTTGTGACGTCATGAAGATTGGGTATGAGGTATTCCAACGACTTGTGGAGGTCTTTAGGTAGAGCATTGCGGGACTGTGGTTCTTGAAGAAGGGAGAGGAGATGATTTTGAAGACCAGACAAGTGAAGACTGGGGTCGGCGGAGGTGAGCGAGAGCTGCAGGAGTTGTGTAATGGCGGTAAAGGAGCGGCCAATTGATACGGAGGACTCTTCCAAGAGATACTGAGACAAAGTCAGAAATCAGTAATGAAGGCTTCATCTAGTACGTACTGCAATATCCCGTATAGAGTCGGCCTTGCTAGCTTCTCGGAGCGCAATAGCGACACTAGCACCAGCTGTCAATTTGGCTTTCCGTCCCCAGCGGTAGCGACCCCTCTGCATCGACGAGTCAAAGATGTGTTGCGCACGACCAGCCACTCCAGGGTTGGACAACTTCATTGTAACAGACCGGATGAATTCGTGCATTTGAGCCTGCCGATACTCAAGTCAGCGCTGCGCACAGAAGTCAGAGAACAACACGCACGGTATTCTTCCTGTACGACGCTTCCTTGTCCTGACCAGGCAAGTTCCAGCCATTCTTCCCCTTGACCGCGGACCGGCCTTGAAGAGAGTTGCTCCAATACTGGGAGTAGTCGTGACCGGAGGTGTCGACGACTTCGAGATGTGAGGAGAGGACGCTTTGAGACGGGTTTGAGAGCGTTCCGCAGCTAGTGCAGATGGAGGAGCCCAGGTCTTGTTCCCAGATTGTTAATTCGCCGCAATCGACACATGTCTCTCGCATATGGGGTGGCAGAGAGGGGTGCGGGGTGTTTGTGACAATGCCTTGGAATAGATGGACCTGAGTCCTAAGACTGCACAGGTGGGCGACACCGTGGCGTTGAGCAAGTGGTTGTGGTCGTCGCCGTTGCTGTTGTCGTGGTTGGAGCCAACAGCGAGCGCGGCGTGAGATTCGCACCAGTGTCACGAAGTGAGAAGTTATGTGACTGTGACTGTTACGTGTCGCGTAGATCTGAGATTGAGATTTTTGAACGCAAACAACACGTTGAACTTGTTCCCTGGCATCGAGCTGCCTCATCGGCCTCATCGTACATAATCTTCTCGCATCTGCGTCGTATTCACATCATTGGCACCGACGACCTCAAAATACGCGAACGACATCGTCATCCATGTGTTGAGGTGCAAAACCATCTGTCGGCTTGCGACGATGTCCTCTGCGGAGATTGTTGGAGAGTGCTGGGACTCGGTGCGTTGTTATCGAAGTTGGGACCGCAGTGTGCTAACGCCGCCTGGCAGGAAGGGGTCGCACGGGAGAGAGAAATGATTGAGAGTTGCTAGTGGTGTTTCCAGAAACCGGGCACGTTGTGAGGGTGAATGAGACCCGCGAACTGAATGAAGGTACGAGGAGGGTCCCATGACCGCTCGGGTGCCCAGTTGCGCCTCAGTCTGCTGGATGTGGAAGACGACCTTGCGCTGTCCACGTTCCTGCAGAGAAACCAGAGCAAGTGACGTGAGTCTCGTGCCAGGCGCCCGTCTCCCATTGGCTCCCCCGCTCCAGACCAAGTTGGCGCCACGCTCCAGAACGCGACTGGAGAGAGCGAGTATTTAAACCGCCCTCTTCTCGTCCTCCCACCCCTCCACCCTCGCCCCAATGGCTCCCCACCACCACTTCACCTCAAAGCCCTCAGATGCCATCCGTCGCAGGCTCTCCAGCGTCGTCTCAAGCAAGAAACCAAATGTCCACGCCTACGACAGTCTCACAGTACGTCCCGTGCACTTCACCGCATAAACACACCCCCACTCATCCCTGCTCTTAGCCCATGTGGGCAGGTATCGCGGGTACCGTGAACAACAGCCAAACAGAATTCGAGATCGCAATCTCCATTCACGACTCTGTCTACAACACCGATTTCGCCTCTGCCGTCATCCCATACAAGCCCAACAGCCCTGGTCAGGATGCCGCCATCGAGAGGCATATCCTCCAGACCCTCAACTCCTTCTCTCGCGAGCATCTCTGCAAGTTCCTGGGAGCCGGTGTCACCCTCAGTCTGCTCAAAGAGGTCAGTCGCTCTCCCAATCCGTTGTGTCCCCTTCTCATCCTTCTCTCTCCAGGCTCCGAATCTGTGCACCCGCCTCTGGCTCGATATGGACATCGTTCCCGTCGTGTTCAACATCAAACCCTACCACACCGATTCCATTACTCGCCCCAACATGAAGCACCGCATCTCCTCCACCACCGGTTCCTACGTTCCTTCTGGCGCAGAAACCCCCACTGTATTCGTCGATGCGACTCACATGGGAGATACAAAGTTGGGTGCCGATGTTGGAAACCGCCTCCCCATCCCAAGGACAGTCGATGAGCAGGCTGATTCTGCCGCTCGCAAGTGCATCATGTACTTCGGTCCAGGAAACAACCCTCGATTGAGCATTGGAGCTCGCAACCAGGTGGCCGTCGATGCCGGTGGAAAGATCCACCTAATCGATGACTTGGATGTCTTCAAAAACACGGTCAGCAAAGGCACTTGGAATTCGGTCATCAAGCTCGCCGATGAGCTTCGTGAGAAGAAGATCAAGATTGGCTTTTTCTCTTCGACGCCTCAAGGAGGTGAGTGTGGGGTAGCGTCCCCGGATCTTCCATTAAATGCGGGGTTTAATGACTCACATCCCCTTTTCTGGCATTTTGGTAACGGCATCTCACAGGAGGAGTGGCTCTCGTGAGTACATTCCTCTACCTCCGCCTTCAACTTTTTTCTGACATCGGACATGTGTCATATAACAGATGCGTCACGCGCTCATCCGTTTCTTCAATGCCCTTGATGTTGACGCTGCCTGGTGAGTTTTCCGTTTCATGGGCGAAGTATACGCCTGTGCCGTTTCTCCACGCTCTGTTGTGCTTTCTCGGCATGTTCTGATATGTCATACGTTCTATAGGTATGTTCCGAACCCGTCACCATCGGTCTTCCGCACAACAAAGAACAACCACAACATCCTCCAAGGAGTTGCCGACCCCTCACTTCGTCTCACGAAGGAGCAAAAGGACAACTTTGACGCCTGGATCCTCAAAAACGGTCTGCGATGGACGGCTGAGGGTGGTCCTCTTGCTCCAGGTGGAGTGGACGTTGTCTTCATCGGTAAGTGTTGCGTCTTACTCTGGACGATCTCATTCATCATCGTTCTCTTCCAGATGACCCTCAAATGCCCGGTCTCATCCCGTTGATCAAGAAAGTCCGCCCCGATGTCCCAATCATCTACCGTTCTCATATTGAGATCCGTAGCGATCTCGTTCACATAGCTGGATCTCCTCAGGAGGAAGTTTGGAAGTACTTGTGGAATAACATCCAGCTCGCGGATCTCTTTATCAGTCATCCTGTGAACAAGTTCGTCCCCAGTGACGTCCCCACATCAAAACTTACTTTGCTGGGTGCTGCAACCGACTGGTAAGTCTGTAGATGTCATTGCATCCTACAAGTCTAACCCAAAATTCATCAGGCTCGACGGATTGAACAAGGAGCTTGCCCCATGGGACTCTCAATTCTACATGGGAGAATTCCGCAACCTCTGCGCCAAGGACAAAATGAACGTTCTCGACTACCCCGCTCGTGAATACATCGTTCAGATTGCACGCTTCGATCCTGCCAAGGGTATTCCCAACGTCATCGATTCCTACGCCAAGTTCAGGAAGTTGATTGTGGGTAAGGTCCCCGATGAGGAGATCCCACAATTGCTCCTTTGCGGTCACGGTGCTGTGGATGATCCCGATGCCAGCATCATCTACGATCAGGTCATCAACCTCATCAGCACCAAGTACGTGGAGTACCAGAAGGACATTGTGGTTATGAGGTGTCCACCAAGCGATCAACGTGAGTGCATGTTTCCCTCCACTCTTGACCTTATTTGCTGAATGCTCTTCGTGACAGTGCTAAACGCATTGATGGCCAACGCCAAATTCGCCCTTCAGCTGTCCACCCGCGAAGGCTTCGAGGTCAAGGTCTCCGAGGCATTGCACGCCGGCAAACCCGTCATCGCCTGCCGCACTGGTGGTATTCCTCTCCAAATCATCCACGGCAAGTCCGGTTACCTCTGTGACGTCGGCGACAACGACGCTGTTGCCAAGCACATGTTCGACTTGTACACCGATGAGGATCTCTATGACGAGATGTCGGAGTACGCAAGGACTCACGTCTCGGATGAGGTGTCCACAGTCGGCAATGCCGCTGCCTGGATGTATCTTGCCGTCATGTATGCCTCCAGAGGCGTCAAGATTCAGCCCAATGGCGCCTGGCTCAACGACTTGATGAGGACGGAAATGGGTGAGCCTTACGAGGAGACCGAGCCCAGGCTGCCGCGCGAGGGTTTGAACGTGCAAGGATAGACGGATGCTCTCATGAAAGGTAAAACGTTGCTCGCATTGGAACTGTGCTGTTTTGTTAGAAAAGAATGTAGAAGTACTGTAGAATCATTGACGATACAAATTGAAGTCGCATTGCATGGTTGACTAGAATTACTCTTGTGAAAGGGCGCTTCCTGCATAGGCAGTGGCCGTGGCTCATTGATCAGACGCCGTTCTTTGAATATAACCTCGACCTCTCTCATCTCACCTCACCTCTCTTCACCACCACCTTTGAACTCAGGATATAGCCTCCTCAACACCGAAGACATGATTATGGACGTTGAAATGCACTCCTCTCCTACGTTTCGCACGGCGAGAACATCAGCAAGTCCCTGCAAGCGGCCCAGGTCACCTCCCTCCTCGCCGTCTCCCCTAGAACGTCCCTCGGTACGTCCAAACAAATCCCCTCCTCCTACCCACGCCACGTATTCAATCTTCACACACTGACTATGCTTCCTATCCATCTCGTATAGAAAAGGATATCATTTGGCGTACACGGGTCCGTCTCCTTGCCACTGGCCCATCTTGGAGTCGGTGCGGGACCAGCGTCGTCGTCGTCGTCGTTGCGGACGCGTCAGGTGTCCAATGAAGATTGGGTGGCGCAGACGCGTGGGTTGAGATTGGCGAGTAATAGTCCTATTGTGGAACAGGAGATGGTCTTGGAAGAGGGTATGGTGGAGGACGATGTTATGGTGCGTTTTTGATCTCTTCACTTACTTTTTGGTTGGCCACTGTCAAACTGACGATGATGATGGTGGTGGCGGGTGATTGTTGTTGTTTTTTAGAATGTCGAGAATACCGTGGACCCGAGTGTTGGAAGCTCGTTCGCTTGTCCTCCGAACTCCCCTGAGAGACCCCTGCAAGCGTGCACCACCCCGGACTCGTCTTTGTCAATCCCGTTCCACGGCGCCTTGCACTTCCAAAACGTGTCTCAACCCATGTCTTCCTTCCAACCCCCTGCCGCGTTCTCGTTGTCCCGCTCGTTGTCGTCTTCGTCGTCTGTACCGGAAACTGTGATGCGATGTACGACTCCGGAGTTGGATCCGAGGACGATACCGCTGCCGGTGTCGCCGGTGGCAGCTAGGAAACAGCGCTTCACGATGGGTCCGAGGGCGGATTGTGAGAAGTGTCGGAGTGGGGTGAAAGGGCATTGGGTGCATCTCGATTGATACACACAGCACGTTCGGGATCGGTTCAAACTTCCATGATCGGTGTGCTTTTTCTCTCCTCTCTCTCTATCTCCTTCGATTCAAGGATACAAGCGGATATGGATTTCATTGCCGTTGTCACCATCGACGACCTATTTTTTGGACACCAATTAGGTTCTCTTTCATTGTTGCATACTTAAGTTATGTCGGCACTACACCCTTTGTTTTTGATTCATCTGTTCATCAGCTCATACTTAGTTCGCCTCATTGCAATCACGTTCTAATCGGTAATTCGTAGAGTTGCAACCAATCAAATACACACTGTTCTGGATGCTCCTTTCGTCGTCTTTAAGCTATTCGCGATGCAAATTTTGTGCAAGTTTCTGCTCTTCAAGGGCGTCGAGGCCCCCAACGCGTCAACGCGATCATTAGCAGGTTGACGCTCGCAAGATCTTATCTTCGATCTTGACCAGGAACATGCTCACGCAATCATTGTCCTCTCAGCCTACTGGTGTATTACCAACTTGAACTCTCACTCGACCCTTTTGGTACGAGAATCACCTTGGACCCTTTCTGAAGCACTCCTCGAAGTACTATGGCCGCAAACATTCAAGACACGATCATCCTTTTCGGTGATTCGCTCACCGAGCTTGGATCTGAAGCTGGTGGGCTTGTGCAAAGGTTCTCTGGTGAGATCTTTATCGGAATGCATGCTTTCGATTATGTTCTAAGGGTCTTCATTCGCAGCTGTTTACAAGCGTAAATTGGATGTTTTGAATCGTGGATTTAATGGATATAACACCCGATGGGCACTCCACGTTCTCCCGCAGGTGCGCTGTACCATAAATCATGCTCATCTCAGAAAGATTCTGAGATCAGTTCCGATTCTGTGCGCGGTACACAGATTCTGGCCACCAAATCTGAGCAGCCGCACGTCCCCAAAGTGCGTCTCCTCACGATCTGGCTCGGGGCCAACGACGCCGCGATTCCATCCAACGTCCAACACGTGCCGCTCTCCGAATACGCGTCGAACCTGACCCAACTGATTCGCACCGTCACCGACCCGTCGTCCGCGCACCACTCCACGGGCACCGGCGTGATCGTGATCACGCCTCCGCCTGTGAACACCGTGCAATGGCGCGCGTATAAGGCGAGCAAAGTGCCGAGCGAGGAGTTGGATAGGTTGTTTGAGACGACGAGGGAGTATGCGGAGAAGGCGAGGGAGGTGGCGGGTGGGGAAGGGGTGGTGGTGGTGGATGTGTGGACGAGGATTTGGAAGGAGGCCGGGGAGGTGGAAGAGGGGTTGAGTGCGTTGTTGACGGATGGGTTGCATTTGAATGAACGTGGGTATGAGGTGAGTGCGCGTGCTGTTTGGGTTTGGGAGAGATGAGGGGTGCTGACAGTAGTGCCTTTTGTGTTGTAGATCGTGTTTGAGGAAGTTATCAGTGCTATCAAGGTTAACTTCCCGGAGCTGTACTATGAGAATTTGAAAGAGACCTTCTCCCTGTGAGTGTGATTTCAGCCGGATGGTTCCGTGTGCTAACTCCTCTCTCAGGTTTGGTGAGATTGACTATGCGAATCCTGGACCCAGTCTACAGAAGAGGAAGATCCTCTAGAAGGTTTTCAGGGTGTACATTCAAGATGAAGTTAAGTGGGATCATGTGAGGTGAGTCGTGTTTGACATCGAGCTCAAGAGGTGTGTTTACACTCTGCTCTCAGAAATGTCACGATATATCGGCTCGATAGGGATTACTGTACTCGCCACATCACCCCGGCGGTGGGTGTGACCTGTGACAATGTATCCCATCGCGGCAACGCGGCAGACCAGTGGGTAAGCTGTGACACATCAGGAGTGGCGGCGGGTGACAAAAAGTTGGAAGGCGGCGGCTGCGCCGCCGCCCCCGAACACATTGGAAATTTATGACGAGGAGTTATAGTGATGAAATTGAACCCGTATTGCTCTTGATGCATCACAAAAACCGCCCACCGATTACATGGGCTTCCCACTCTCGGAATCTTCCGAATGGTTTCAAGACGCTCACAATGCTTGTGTGGCGATTACAACCTGCAGACGATTACAACCTCGCAGAACGATTTACAGCTCCTGCCAAGCACGACGAGCAACTGCCCAGAGCTCGCTTTGGACGTCGCATCAGTGAACTGAAATTTTCCAAGGGCAATCGCACCACAGCAACACTCTGCAAATACATATAAGTCCCCTGTTCCCTCACTCAAACAGAGTCACGTCTCTCTCACATTCACCTTCAGCACCTTCCCCCTCGTTCGTGTCCATCCTCCACTTGATCGCTATCTTGGACAGTCCACTCGTTCCCGAACCTTGAGGTTTATTTGAGGCGGCTCTCGAGGTCCTTTGACCGAAGCTATGTTTCGAGTCAGAGGGCCGCGAAGGCTTCTTCGAGTTCCCCTCGGCCCTCTTGCACTCCCTCCGCGACATTGGGGTGAGCATTCTCTTGTTTACGAGGAGCCGGCCCTACGTCTTCACGACAATTGGTCTTCTACAAGGTAAGGGGAAAGGTTCAAGTGTCCACATCTATCATTGCTCACACATCAAATGGGACTCTAGTGACGGCTTCAGGCAGTGGGCATGACCAAGGTAATACTGTGATGAGGTTTACGCGCTTCTCGGGTATGTGTATTCTTACCTTCTTTCGCTCTCATAGTCATTGTGGCCTTGTAGTTTGTCATTTTTCTATCAGGTGTCTGGGACAGGGCTTACGGTCGGTCGCAGTTTGATGGTCTAGTGTCAAGGGTGGGGAACATTCTAGTTTTTTTTCTTGATTTACTATAATGTATCCTGTCGCATATACCTACGAGTTACATAGCGTGAATGTGATGCCCTCGTTGTCCCAAAACATCTCAAGATGTGTATTGATCAGTGGGGAGCAGGCGAGTCGGGTCAAGCGATGGCACCGACGAGCGTTGTCGAAGTGCCAAGAGTGTTTCCCGCCGTGATTAGCGATGGCAAAGCGATGGTATCCCCGGTCCCTCAGCGGAATTGCTAGTGGTTGTAACCCTGTCAGAACCGTCTTACAGCCTGCTTGTAACTTCGCGTCATGATAGTACAAGCGTCTCTAAGCCTTATTTACTTCCTAATCCTTACATTAGCTTGGAAACGGGTTTCAAGCGATTTTGACCGGTTACAACCACCTCAAATTTCCAGGAGATTTTTGTGATGTGCATCCATAATGCGCCGAAGGCCGCAAAAGGCTGTTTTTCGTTATATACAATGTGAAGTGTCGCAGGCGGTGAAACCATTGGTGACTTGTGACAAAGAGAGTTCCCGGCAGCGGTGGAGGTCCTTGTGACATGTGACACGCCGGGGTGATGTGGCGAGTACAGTAGTAGAAAGTACTGGACTTGACACGGTCACGGTGTCGATAGAGTATGACCCAATGCGGCGACACAGTATATCCGAGTGAAAGAGATACCGCCAACGCCCCTAGTAAGCCTACAAAATAAGCAGCAGTCTGCACGCAGTGAGTGAACTACAGCCCGCATACACGATATGTTCAACGCATGGGCAGGGCAACCTGAATAAAGTTCATCCGCTATTGACCCTATTTTAGGGTTAGCAATCGAGATGAACGCGATCGGCATCATGATTTCACGTGGACGACGCGTCTGGGCGCTAACGGCGACGCGCTCACGGCTTCTGGGATTCGGAGTGGTTAGAGTCGCTTTGAATTTCAGATACAACCAGCAGTAACAATTATTCATACATGACGCGAAGCACGGACGACCTCCCACGTCCGCAGTGAAGAATCACCGTGTCTTCTCCCATCGTGGTCTATTGACATCGCTCCATACGTCATCACTTGCATTGCGGGAAGGTTGGAGCTGGAGATTCTTGAATCTTCACCGCTGGTCGTTCCACGCTGGTCCCCACCAGACTCCAAGGGCGGGGTATATAACCAACCACCAGTCCCAGGAACTGGGGGAATTGCAATTTATCCACACTCCATACCAGCAACCACATCCGTCACAACATCATGGTCGCAGGCAAAATCCTCATTATACTCTCCGATGCTCATTCGTTTGAGGTGCACAAGTCAGATGACACCACGTCCCAGGAGGAATCCGGCTTCTTCCTGTCCGAACTTGCCAAGCCTCTGATCAAGCTTTTGGACGCGCAATACGCCGTCACGGTGAGTTCCTCCTCCACAATGCACAGCTCCCAGCGTTCCAAATAACGCGTTTTTCTCCTAGTTTGCATCTCCCAATGGCAAGGGACCAAACATAGATCCGCTGTCCGAGTCTACCATGCTCGCGTTCCTTGGTAACTGGTGGCAAAAGAACAAGGAAAATAAGCTTATCGACGAAATGCGTCTTACCAATAACCTCGCGTCCCCTCGGCCGTTCGCATCAATCTCGAACGCAGAGCTCAACACGTTTGATGGCGTGTTCATTCCCGGTGGGCATGCGCCTCTCACCGATCTGGGCAACAACCCGGAGCTGGGTCGCATTCTGCTGCACTTCCATAACCAGAAAAAACCAACAGGTGTGTGCGGAGTCAGTGCGGCGCTGACGTAGACTGACGGCGTGTTCTTGCGTGTAGCACTGATTTGCCACGGACCGTACGCGTTGCTATCGACGAAGTACGCGCCCGAGTCGCCGGGGTTCGCGTACAAGGGCTACAACCTCACGTCATGGTCGGACGCAGAGGAGTCGTTGGTGGAGACGTTGAAGGGAGGCACGATCGATAAAGTGGAATCAACGTTGAGGGGAGAGGGAGCGGTGATGATCACTGGGACGGGCCAGAAGCTTGGGAGCATCACCGTTGATCGGGAGGTGGTGTCTGGAGCGAATCCGCTGGCGGCGGACGCGTTGGGCACGCAGTTTGTAGAGATGTTGAAAGGAACGCAGTGAACTACAAATTCGAGAATGAACCTCCTGGATGGTGGCTCCGGCATGGGGCGGGGATTGATACCGGACCGAAATGTGATTGATTGAGAACAAAAGCAGTTGATGAGTCTGAGCGTGGAATGGAGGACCAGGTGGAGATGAAGGGAGGATTACATCAGCAAAAAGTTGAACATGAGCCAAACAACGCGCAAACACAGGCCCCATTAGGCCCCTTCGTTTTCGCTCTCTCTTGACCTTGCGACACGACCATCTCCCCCGACGACGACGACGACGTCCCCCACGACCCCCGAGACTCCCTATCGTCGCAGCGGACACCTCCAAGCCCGTTCTCCCCGTCCTACTCTCTCGACGTTGCTGGCCAGAAGACAGAGCGTAGAAGCGGACCCACACGATTCCACAGGACCCGTCCATTGCTTTGACCACTGTTTGCTCGTCGCCTGCCACATTCCCCCCGTGAGAATCTCCCACCTTGCTGTTTCGGCGCGTCCTCGAGGCGTTTCGAACTTCGGGTCGTCCTCTGCTGACTCTCAATCCTCCTTTGCTTTCCAGGCGCGGCCTCCTCCGTCAACACATTCATTCACGTCGAGGTATGTCCTTTTGTCTCTCTTTTCGTCGCGTTGTCATGCAGGGAGACCGGGAGGAGAAAGGTCGGAGTGCTGTGCCACTCCGCCATCACGCTGGCATAGATGGGCTTGGGGGACAATGGACTTTTCGGTCTCCAAGACCTTTGCGTCAGCACATGGCTTTATATCTTGTCCTGGTCAGGACAATGGACTTTTCACAATCCCCCTTTCCCATACGTTCCGTTTCCAGACCCACCGTCATCGTTCCGTCGCTGATGCCGATTTTCATTATGCAGCCGGCATTTTGGTTCAACTTTCGCTCGCGATTCGTATCTAGGCCACATTACTCTTCAGTGCGTTATACAAAACCAACCTCTTGTTCTCATCGCTGATCTTCTCCTCCCCCCTTCATCTTCAACCGCCACCACTGTGCGTTGCACCGTTCCCCACATTGTATTCATCACCTCCATCCACTCAAACACGTCTACTGTATCCCTATCTGTGTCACGAACATCCTTCACGACGCGTCTTCCTCTTCTCCGATGTCACCTCCCTGTCCTTGGTACAATGCAGCCTCACGTCCCAACAAGACTCTCAAGAGAAACCGCGATTCAATTGAGGACAACGCCAACATGACGACCTTCCAAACTTCGGTACCACCACTGTTCAAACAGTTCCTGGCCATTCCTCAAGCACCCTCTCGTAAACTCTCGCAACGCATCAAGGGCAAGGTCACTCCAGAGGTTGAAGACTTCCTATCCTCCGACGTGGAGAGAGAACTCGAGCTTTCATTCGCATCCACTATGTCCATCAACTCCCCTCCTCGCGAGCCCATCTCGCTAGCTTCAGAGGATGATTCTCGCGACTATGTACCCATGGACATCTCGCCAGCGCCACCCCGTATTCAGGCTGCTCCCATCAAGGAGGAGACGCGGAAGATGACGGGACGGCCAAGGGCATTTACCAGTTCTGCGCGACTATTTGGGGCGGATATGAGCAACTCGAGCAGTCAACTGTCCCTCCGTGCCCCATCAGCTAAGTCGTCCTCGGATACTTCAACGTCGGGACGGGGGAAGAAACTTCAGAGGGCCGCTCTGCCTTTCGAATGGATGTCGAATTCTCAGACTGCGGGGGAACAGGGTCGCAATATGTTTGACAAGGTGAGCAGTACATTACAATCTGGACTGATATTGGCCACTGTGCTAACTATGCCGTCCTGGTTAGCCTCAAGGCCACCCTTCCTCGCCCGCCACGGATGCTATGGATGTGGACACATCATTCTCCCAATATCTATCACCATCGACAGAGCCCGTGCCTCTATCGGCAGCACCAACGATTACTGCGTTCGATCTCACTAGCAGCAAGTACATCCCCACTGGACCTTTATCCGCCGCCCCTACCATCACCACTTTCAACCAGTTATTCTATGATACCATGTCCCCTGCGCGCGGGCGGGATGACTTTGCCGATTCGCTGAACATCTCTGTTGACGAAAGTCCAGTGCAGCCCTTTACCAAGAAACGCAGATCTGCCTCTCCGGAACGTGTTCTCCGCGATGAATCCTTCCGGGACCATGATCACAGTTTGAGACGCCAGGCTTCCTTCTCATCTTCCCCTGCGCACCTCGATTCGCCCTCTGCTCATAAACTTGAGCGCATCGTCAGCGGCCCAATCGCACTCAAGAAGCCGATGCTCTCTGGACTTGGTGCCCCTCTTGCATTGAACGCCAACAACAAGAGACCTAGAAGACCAGTGATGAGTGCCATGATGGCTCCCAGTGACTTGCTCAGAGACTCGGAACCTGCGGCCGTGGAAGAGAAGGAGAACAAGGGTGGCTCCCAATCTCGCCCCGTTCTCCCTCCTGTTCGTCGCGCTTTCTCCGCCATGCTTCCACCATCTGTGTTGGAACAATCGTTCTCATCTGAGGATGGGTCTTCTTTCAATCACGACGCTGATATGAGTTCTCCTGCCCAAGCATACGCCAGACGTCAGCAAGTCAAGACCATCCGCCGTTGCGACGGAACCGACGATTTCCGCCCCTTGACTGGAGCCAGTGCTCTCGTCTCCCGTGACAACGACGCGAAGCAGCGAGGATTGAGGCGCACTGAAGAGCGCATTGAACGTCCTGTCAGTGGCGATCGCGATACGCCTCGCAGCAAGTATCTCTCAACCACACCTGGGAGCGGCGGGCTTGCCGGGTTTGGCGACAACGAAGCCTATGGCAAGATCCTTCCCTGCCATCGCGTGAAGGAAGATGGCTTGATGAGGATTACGTGCAAGACGGTATGAATGCTTCTTTGTACCTCTTGAAGGCTGTTTGCTGAACGAGACGCACAGATGGAGCAGCTTCTGGACGGCGTGTACGACTCAAAGATAGTTTCTTTCCAGGTCATCGACTGCCGCTTCGACTATGAGTATGGCGGTGGACACGTTCCTGGTGCCATCAACATCAACACTACCAACGATGTTGAAGAGTTTTTGCTTGGTGCACAGGCAAATAAGCCCGTACCATCCACCAGCGGAGACTCTGGCAAGAAGACCGTCCTTGTGTTCCATTGCGAGTTCAGTCACAAGAGAGCACCCACCTTGTATGTCCTCTCGTGCATGTGGCTTTTCAGGGAAGTTGACTCACCTATCACAATCCTGCAGTGCGAAACACTTGCGGTCTCGTGACCGGGCAATGAACAACCACGTCTACCCCAAAATCCACTACCCCGAAGTTTACATTCTTGAGGGTGGGTATTGCCAGTTCTATAAGGAATGCGCTCCCCGCTGCGAACCCAGTGGATACGTCCAGATGGATGATCCTCATTACGCGCAGTCTCGCCGGGAGGATCTCGACCAGTTCCGCAAGGCTAAGTTTGGACGCACGAAGTCGTATGCGTATGGCGAAGGGAAGTCCGGGCTTGTCGCCGCTCTTGGTGGAGGACAAAAGCGGAACACAGCCCCCTCTGGAGGAGGAACTACGACACTCTTCGCGGCCGCGAACGCCGCTCGCACCAGACGTACCAATGGCATGTTGCAGACTTTGGAAGAGGACACCAGTAGTGCGCTTCAGACGGACGACGAAGATACGGATATTGGCGACAGCCCCTGCCCTCCACCCACGAAGGCTGTCGCATTCAAAGGCAAGCGACTAGGACGTGCACCACTCACAAGAGCTGAGACCTATGGCCCGAGTCGCATGAATCTTGGCTTCTGAACGAACAACTACCATGACGTACCACCACCGACACTCACGATACCTCCCACATCCGCATTCGCTCATCACTCGTTGTTCCTCTCTTCAATCGCCAACTCATTCACCTTGCACTTTTTGCGACGACAATTGAATTTCACGCTAACGTTATTCAATGCCCAAAGTCACGCCGCTGTCCCGACGCTATGAACCTCGCCAACTCGTATGTTTTTTCCGCCCGTGTCCTTCAAGAGGTGCCGGGCTCTATGATCCTCTCCATGAATTCTCCACGCCATTGACAACAATCTCTCCTGCGTTGCGCTACGTATTCGCTATCTTCCTCGAACAGGACGTTCCCGGTACAACACAAGCACGCCTCCACCCTCGCTATTCGGATTCCGAAGTCTTTCGTAATTGAAGTGGACTCGCAACCTAATAAACCACCACCACCCACCGACAATATCAACCAACCAACCAACCATTATCAGCATTTCCGCATCCTCACCACAATCTCCTCCCATATTCATTCCGCAATTTTCCGTGTTTTCTTCTTACTCTCTGTCTGTTCATCTCCATCTCTTCTCGATCTCATTGACCATTGCATCGCTAGTCGAGCTTCTTCTGTCTCCCCTTCACTGGGCTAGACAGGTCTACGCCCGGCCGTGTATTCAATCCCAACCCCAACAGCTTCCCGGTCTCCTGCTCAATAATTTCTGTCTCAGTATATATGCATCACTCGGACCCTCACTGGCCGACCTCTCTCCTCCAACACATGCCCATCCTCTCATCGTCTTTCCTCATCTCTTTATTCAGCTTTCCATTCTATCTCTCGATCTTTCAATCTACAACAACCCACATTTTCTTGTACCTATCTCAGCTTTCTTTTACAGTTCTTTCTCATTTGGCTAGGTTATCGTTTCCACTCCCCCCAAACTTCTCTCTCGACGTTCTGTTTTCCTTTTTGTTTGAATTTGATTTCGTTGAACTTCCTGTCGTTGTCTACTTTATCTATCACGTCGGTCGAAGTCGTTGTCTGAGTCGTGACCCGTCCTTGGGTGGGACCGACGCGATGATATGACTTTCGACACCATCGTTCCGACAGTCCTTTCGTGATCTCTGGACGTTTTTCGGTTTCGGACAAGCTACCCTTCTCACGAAACCATGTTTCGGGTCTGGCATATCACCATCCTTGTAGACGAAGGCTTCGTATCATTCTTGTATATAATTACATTATCAACAGTAAACACGGCGCGTCTTCGATGCGACACCTGGATAATCCAAACCATAGTGATGAATGGGTGGCCCCAATGTAAACCGCATGAACCACTCGGATAGAAGTGAATACGAAGTAACAACCTGACAGAGGAATCAGTACGGTGTCGGTGAGAAAGGATGACAGTGAAGAATGAAGGTCAGGACTCTCAAGCGTAAATAGAGAGCCAGGGATTTTGTCGTCGTGACTGTTCCGACTGGTGCACAGCAAAAAGCTCATCACTGAGAGCGAAAGAGGAGGGGACGCTCACCTTGTGGCCAACCATGACCGTGCGACTCCGTCAACGCAGCATGCTGAGGTGAAGATTTAAGGAAGACGTGTGGACGAGCGAGCGGAAGAAAATGAGGGGAGGGAAGAAGGAGGGAAAAAAAGAGAGGTCGAGGGTTTTAAATATAAGTTTTCTTCGGCGCCTACCCGGATACGTTTACACGACGGCTAAATTGAGAGCAGTGAAAGGTCTGAGGTTGTTGTCATTCTGGGAGGTGGACATCCTCGAACATACGACGTTCTAGTCTGCTTGGATGCTGTTGTTGTCGCCGACATGGTCGGTGACAAGACTGTCTCTGCGAACGTGGACTAAGGACCGACTGCCGTCACTGACCGAGCGTACGCGCCGAATACACCATCGCCCGCAAGTCTCTCCATATGCTCAGATCGATGGTGCAGTCACAGGTCTCTCACGTCCACAACTATCTTATAATCTCTCAACCCCCTTCCGGACATCCTTGGATCGCTTCCCCCAACGACGATCTTGCTTCACCCACTCAAGAATGTCCGCAGGCGCACCTACCACCACGAAAGATCCTAGCGAGTACAGGCTCCCGACCAATGTCAAGCCTACTCACTACGATGTCACCGTCCGCACAGACCTGGACAAGCTCAAGTTCGACGGTTTTGTCACCGTTCAGTACGTCCCCTCAGATCTCCACCGCGTTCGATTGGGCTTAAACTGGGTGTATCCAGCTTGAACGTGAAGGAGGATACAACGTCCCTAACCTTCAACTCTTCCGAACTCGCACTCGGCGACCTTATAGTCTCGTCCCCGTCCCTCCAGAAGCCGGAAGTGCATCCCGCCAGCAAGTTGACGATCGACAAGACCCAGGAACGTGCTACCATCGCTCTGGCTTCGACCTTGCCCGCAGGATCCAAGGCTCAGCTGAAGGTTAGCTTCGAAGGAGAACTTACTGGATCGATGATGGGCTACTATCGTGCGGCATGGGAACATGAAGGGAAAACGAAACATTACTCGCTAACACAATTCGAGGTGTGTAGCTCGCCTTTGTTTCCATCCTGCCCGTGGTACTCATTCCCGTTAGCCCACTGCCGCTCGCAGGGCCTTCCCTTGCTGGGATGAACCGTTATTGAAAGCGACCTTTGCCGTGACATTGGTTTCTCGCGAAAACACTGTGGCCTTGAGCAACATGCCTGCCGTCTCGGAAACCCAGTATAATCAGAATGCTGAGGATAAAGACGGTGTTGTGTCTTGGTTGACCGAAAAGTTGGCCGTTGCGCCTGAGACCAACACTGCACCCTGGAAAATCACAAAGTTCGACACGACACCTCCGGTGCGTTTTAACCGTACGATTCATTGACTGGGACTCACGTTATATTCCATAGATGTCCACTTACATCGTTGCGTTCGCGAATGGCCCATTTGTCTACATAGAGGACTCATATACGAGCCCTATCAGTGGAGCAAAGCGTCCTTTGCGAGTATACAGTAAGTTCATTCCCGATGACTTGCCTTGTCACGGCCATAACTAAGATCACGCAGCGACACCTGATGTCATTCATCAGGCTCAGTTCGCGTTGGATGTCAAACGAGACGTACTACCCCATTATGAAAACGTCTTCGGTGTTGAATATCCCCTTCCCAAACTTGACACCCTCGTCGTGAGTGTCAGCATGTCTCACACCCGGACCACGCTTACCTACGTTAACTGCAAAGGCTACCGACTTCGATGCTGGTGCCATGGAGAACTGGGTCAGAATCTAAATAATACGTGTTCTTGAGTGACAGCACCTGATACAGTTCGTCATCCCAGGGTCTCATCACTGGTCGTACTACTGCTTTCCTGTTGGACCCCAATAAGCAGAGTCTAGGTGCCAAGAAGCAAATTGCATCCACGCAGAGTCACGAGGTCGCTCACATGTGGTATGTAGTTTCAATAACCTCGACCTTTCAATGATGTTGATGCAAAAATCAGGTTCGGCAACATCACTACCATGGAATGGTGGGATAACTTGTATTTGAATGAAGGTGCGAACGCAATATCTGACCACCTAAGCAAAAATGCTGACTTTGAATCATTAGGTTTTGCGTCCTTGGTACGTAGCCCTTTGTCCGAAATATTTTCCACAATTAACACCTTGTTCGTCGTTAAGATGGGTGAAGTCATCATCCTGGGTGCGCTCATTTGTATCATACTTCCGTCTGACACCGGTTCTGACGCTGCACTTAGATAAGTCAGTCATATGTGTGTCCTTCCAATCAAACACTACTGACAGTCAACGGTAGGATTTTCCCCGAGTGGAAGGTACACGCCGCCTTCATTTCTGGAGATCTCAACGAGGCATTGGATCTTGATGCCAAACTCTCCTCTCATCCAATTGAAGTAGAATGCCCCGATGCCAACATGATCAACCAGATTTTCGATTCATTGTCATACGCAAAAGCTGCTTCTGGTAAGCCAGCTGTTGACCCGTTATCTAAAGACCATGTTACTGATGTACACCCCTCGCAGTCCTCCGAATGCTTTCGCAATATGTTGGCGAGGAAAACTTCTTGAAAGGCGTATCCTTGTACCTCAAGGAACACCGTTTTGGTAACACTGTCACCAAGGATCTTTGGGAAGGTATTCAACAAGCAACTGGTGCTGACATCCCCAAGATGATGGATAACTGGGTTAAGAAGGTATTCATACGCCCCAGTCGAGTCCACGTGCGCAGTATAACCCATTATTGGTATTCAGATGGGTTTCCCCGTCGTCACTGTCACCGAAACCGAGGACGGCATTACTGTGCGTCAGGATCGATTCCTGGAAACTGGAGCTGCCCCATCTGAGCACAACGAAACCATCTGGTAGGTGGACGATGCTTCATCCTCTATGTAATTGCCATAATGATTCATCAGGACAATCCCACTCAACCTGCTCACTGTGTCGGCCGACGGTAAGGCCGTCATTGATCACAAGATCGTCTTAGACACACGCGAGAAGTTCATTCCCCTTGACACAAGCAAGCCTTTCAAGGTCAATGCCGGAACTATTGGTGTTTGTGCGTTGACGGTTAGATATTCACGTCCGTTATTGACTGACCTATGCAACAGACCGCGTACTGTACACAAACGAACGACTGGTCAAGATCGCTGAGGAGGCTGTCAAGGAGAACTCTGTGTTCTCTCTGGAGGACCGTATTGGTTTGGTTCTGGACGCGCCGGCATTGTCGCAAGCGGGATATGTCAAGACCAGTAGCACTTTGGCTCTTGTCCATGTCCTACGTGCCGAGACAAACCGTGAGTGGTTGTCTGAATGTTGTGATGAGCCGCTATTAAACAGGTCATCGAACAGAATTGGTTATCGCAAGTATGGCCAGTAGTTTGGAGAAGCTTATTTCCACCTGGTGGGAGCACCCTGAAATTAAGTCAAAACTTGACGCCCTTCGTCGCGTAGGTTTGTCTTTGTCCAAATTCCCTCGCATACTAATGCGGTGTGTAGCAAATCTTTGTTCCCATCGTCAACCGCCTTGGATTCGACTATCATGATGGGGAGTCTGTTGAGGACAGACAGCTAAGGACGGATGCCATTAACATCTCAGCCAACGCCGGCGAACAGAGGTGTGTAACCACCCTTCACTCCCATCATATTCTTCCTAAACAATAGTTTGCCATAGCGTCATCAAAGAGCTCACCTCTCGCTTTGATCACTTCTTGAAGACGGGAGACAGCTCTCGAATTCCTGGCGATCTTGAGATGGTCACGTACAGGATGGCAGTCAAATACGGCGGCGAAGCAGAGTACGAGAAGATCGTGTCCATTGCCAACAAGCCACCAACACCCAGCTCTGGTAATGCTGCGATGATCGCGATGGGCCAGGTTCAGAGCGACGAGCTCGTGGAGAAGACCTGGGACTACATTATGAACAAGGCCAGAGACCAGAACTTGATCTATATGTTCATCGGACTTCGCTCCAATCCAAAATACGCGAAGTATGGTATTAAGAAGTTCCGAGAGAACTACGACTACGTGCGTGTTGTTTTTCTCGGCAATATACCATCGTTAATATAATTGGCTTCGATAGTTCGCGGAACGGCTTGCTGGCAACTTTGGGGTTACTTACATCGTTCAACGGACTCAGTCAATTCTCTCGACGAAGAAGGACTATGAGGAGATGAAAGCTTTCTTTGATGTACGTCTTCCATGAGCACTTACATACAATAAGGCTAAATCCTAACATGATTTGTCCGGCAGACCAAGGACACCTCAAAGTACAGTATGGCTCTTCAGCAGAGTAAGTGTACTCCATCCCGATCCTAAAGTGCACTGAGCTGAGTTCTGTTTAGCCTATGACACCATCCTCTCCCGGGCTGCATGGATTGAGGTATATTCAATCGTAATTTTATGGACATGGACACTCGTCGCTGACATGACATATCCTCCTCTCTCCGCAGCGTTCGACGGATGACATCAAGGAATGGTTGGATGCTAACGTGAAAGAGTAAATTCCCCCGAGCGGTGAACCTGCTCCCGATGCTTTCCTTTCCCATTCGATGGTCTGCGAGAAGGTAGCGTGCACCGTCATCTAGTCACCCAAAGAAGCGGATCACATCTTGTGTACAATATAATCCCTCTTGACGATTCATGCCCAGCTACCCTCTTCGTCGTCGTGCACATACGATGTCAATACCTACCATCTGGCGTGATTACTGCGAATCGCCTTCACATGGGGCCATCACCGCTCAATCTATCTGGTGGAGGCTATTTTTTCATACCTATTCGTAAGGCCTACTTGGGATCTAACTTTCTAGACTTTTTCTAGACCACGACAAGCTATTTTCCGCGCGGGTGCACCCTTCAGGTGGTGCAGCCGCGCATGATCTTGCATCCAGCTTAACCTGAATCTAAAAGGTCAGTTCACTTGGAATGGACTATATTGGAGACTGCCTCGCATCTCTACAATGTACTCACTTGTCGATTCATAGTTTCCCGACGAAAGACGTTGCCACTGACGATCTGTACCGATCTGAAGAAGCACAGATTCTATGGCTCTGCTACGGTTTTCACTTCATTGTGGGTGAACCAGCATCGCTAAATATCGTGGTGGATATCTCCTCCGTCGGGTTCCGTGACTTCAGATCGGAGCTACACGATCTTACGGTCGCCTCATCTGCTCTGGCTGAATCCCCGGCTGGAGGCAGCGCGGTTTAACTCAACCAGGACAACTGACGATGTCCTGGAGTGGCTTGAGTCAGGAGTGCCTTCCTGTACAATTCTCGTATGTAGCCTTTGGATGGTCCACCTCCCAGGCTGAGCTGCTGAGGATTGTACTCATGCGTAGTACCGCGATTGGGCGGTTCAGATAGTGGTATACTGTACGGGCCTTTTGCATTTGTGAATGGTAGGAGCTATTTCGGATTTCCTGCATCAAATTTGATTTTCTTGATAGTACGCAGACCGACGGCCATATTGTGCGCGAGGACGAACATCGACATCTATCATCCGGAGGCCCTATCCTTTATGGAAGGTATGCTGCGGCACAGCACGTTGATCCATACGACTTTCAAGGCTAGTAGTAGCATACGCCGGGTCCCTCAGACTCCCTGGCTGCGTGTTGCTACGGTCAGTACTCTTTACTGACCTATATAATGGCTCCCTTTGATTCCACCCACCTGCCGATTTTTAGCTCTCAAGATGACTTCCAATCTCACAGCAGATACCTATGATGCCAACCGTCTCCCAACCAATGTCGTCGCCACTCATTACGATCTTATAATCTGCACCGATCTAGAAAAACTTAGGTTTTATGGGTCTGTTACTGTCCAGTATGTCTTTTCGCTGCACTATACTGTCAAGCTCCTCAGCTAATTCACCCACCACGGCATGTCAGTTTGGATATCGTTGCAAAAACCTCCGCGATCGTGTTTAACAGCTCTGGATTGGAGCTGCACGATTTGTCAATCACCTCGTCTGTACTCACCGAATCCCAGAGCTACGCTGGCAGCGCAGTTCAACTCAGCAAGGACAACGAACGCGTTGCCGTGATGTTGACATCTGTTTTGCCGGCTGGGTCTACTGCCCAGCTCAAACTTGGTTTTGTGGCTGCGCTAACTGGATATTATCGGTCCTCCTGGAGAAGCGGGGACACCACAAAATACTACGCCCTTACGAAATTCGAGGTGACATCCTCAGGTACATAATCCGAAGATCCTTACCACTGACCCCGAAGTTATAGCCCACAGCGGCGAGACGCGCGTTCCCTTGCTGGGATGAACCTGCTCTCAAAGCGACGTTCACTGTCACCATGATCTCCCGAGATGGAACAACTAATCTTACAAATACGTCGTCTGTTTCTGAAGGCAAATGCACCCCGAACACACCTATTGGCGTTCCCTGGTTGGGCGAGAAACTCGCCCAGCTATTCAAAGAGGACGGCAAACAATGGAACATCACGACGTTCGAGGAAACGCCTCAGGCAGGTTGTTTTGCATATGTCGTGCTAATCCACTTATTGACCCACACACGTCAAACCCCTAGATGTCAACGTACATTGTCGCATTCGCCAACGGCGAGTTTGAGTACAAAGAGAGCTTTTATCAAAGCCCCTTGAGCGGAAAAATGCGTCCCTTGCGCGTGTATGGTAGTCATAGTCTCTAGTCTTCCTTGTTGATCAGCGGTACTGACCACATATTGACAGCGACATCCGATCTCATCGACCAGGTTCAGTTCAGCCTCGATGTCAAGCGAAAGGTTCTCCCTTTGTACGAGCGGGTCTTCGACATCGAGTATCCTCTTTCAAAACTTGATACACTCATCGTGCGTGGCCGCTTTACCGGGTATATAGCGATGAACCTAATAGTATTGTCACCAGGCCCATGACTTTGACTCTGGTGCGATGGAAAATTGGGTATGAGCATGTCTTTTGCCATGCTATAATCATGGTGACCTTACGACCTTGATCAGGGTTTGATTATCGGAAGGGCCTTCGCATTCTGCGTAGACCCGAAGAAAGCAAGTAAGTAGCGCATATGTGGTTTGGTAACATTACAACTATGCTGTGGTGGGACTACTTGTACCTCAATGAAGGTTAGGAGCTCCGTCGTGTACTGTTTCACCACACTTACCGGTTATTTTAGGATTTGCCTCATTGGTGCGTAATGCGATGCGTTGTTTGATCAGGTTCTCATCTGTGGATATTTTAGATGGGCGAAGTGGTGATTTTAGGTGACCGTAACCCCCTTTGACGTTGCATTTGATCTGACTGGTTTCACCAATAGATAAGTATGTCGCATTATACACTCAACTATGGGTGACTGTGTCGATCACTCATATGTTGGTAATAGGATCTTCCCGGAGTGGAAAGTCCATTCTACTTTCGTCTCTGGTCACTTAGCCAGAGCGTTGAAAGCAGATGCCAGCCCTTCATCTCACCCCATCGAGGTCTCCTGCCCGGTTGCTACCATGATTAACCAGGTTTGATGAGTCCTTCCGCTGATTTCACATGCAGTAGATTACTGACAGGGAATTTTTAAAACCTAGATCTTCGATATGTTGTCGTACTCCAAAGCTGCGTCCATCCTTCGCATGCTCCACCAGTATGTAGGGGATGAGAAGTTCATGCGCGGTGTTTCTATCTACCTCAAGGAGCACTTGTTTGGGAATAGCGTCACGGAAGATCTGTGGAAAGGCATCCAATCGTCCACCGGTCTGGACATTCCCCATCTGATGGACAATTGGGTAAAAAAGGTAGGTGTCCAGTACGTGTGTTACTCGTTGATTTACTTACAAAGATAATCCTTCATAGATTGGCTATCCTGTCGTCACTATTACTGAGGTTAAGGGTGGAATTCGGGTGCGACAAGATCGCTTCCTAGACAGTGGCTCTGTTAAGCCGGAGGATAACGAGACAATCTGGACGATCCCTCTCTTCGTGCTTACTGTTACCGATAAGGGTGAAGTAGTCGTTGATCGACAGATTCTCCTCAACGAACGCGAGAAGTTCATCCCTGTGGATACCAAAGCGGTCTTTAAAGTGAATGCTGGTACCGTCGGCGTTTGTCAGTGCTTTCAAACTACAATATCACGTTGATGCTTACTGATAGCACCATCTCATACAGATCGGGTTTTGTACACAAGTGAACAGCTGATTAAACTCGCTCAAGAGGCGGGAAAACCCAACTCTGTTTTGTCACTTGAGGACCGTATGGGCCTTGTACTTGACGCGTCGGCTCTAGCAAAGGCTAGGCTGGCACAGACTAACAGCGTTTTGGCACTCATCGACGCCTTAAGGAGTGAAACGGAATGTGAGTAACGGGGTTTTGTCTACCTACCCGCCTTTCTCATACGTTATCTGCTAGCTGTCGTGTGGACTTCTATTAGTGAAACTCTCAATGAAGTTAGCAGCGTGTGGGGAGAAAACGACATGGTTGTGCATTTGTAGCGCGAGTTCACAAAGGCGAGTGTTGTGTCGTATACTCGAGGTTGTTTGAAAATCTGATATGTCTTTAAAGCTTTTGTACACACCTCTTGTAGAACGTCTCGGCTTTGATCCTGTGGAGGGCGAATCTGTTGGTGACCGTGAACTCCGTGTCAACGCCATTACTATGGCAGCCAACGCCGGCGAACCAAGGTGCATATTTATCTTTTACTCATGGTATGCATCTGACCCTTAGACATTTCAGGGTCGTCAGCGAGCTCCTTTTGCGATTCGCTCGGTTTGTAGAGTCTGGTGAGATTGACGGCGATCTCGAGACGATCGTATTTAAGATTGTAGGCTTCCTTTCATCGGAATGGAGTGCCTGCTTGGTAATTAATCTCTTCTACTCTCAGGCTGTTGAACATGGTGGACGCAGTGAGTTCGACAAGACGAGAGTCGCCGCGTCCGACCCAACAAATCCGTCACGGGTATTCTCTGCTTTATTGGCGCTTGGCGCGACGAAGGATGAAGAGCTCGCTGCTGAGCTCTTTGGCACAGTTCTGGACGAGACGAGAGATCAGGATGTTTCGTTTCTACTCATGGGTATCGCAAGTAACCCTACATTCCGGGGCTATGCGGTGAAAATGTTCCAGGAAAAATACGATGCGGTGAGCTTTTGCTCTTTCACTGTTAGGTATAAATGGCTTATCCACGAATTTCATCAGCTGGAGAGGCGCTACGAAGGAACCTGGACATTGCAGGCTATTGTCAGAGTAAATGATGATCACTTCTTCCAACTTGTTACAACAACGTGCTAACGTGTGCCTCGAATAGAGCGTCCTCGCAACGGTATCGACTCGAGAAATGTACACCTCGATCTCCGAGTTCTTCAAGGTAAAGATGAACATCACGATGTCGATCGATGTGTCTCATTTTCTTTTGTAGACCAAGGATACATCCAAATACGAGATGGTGTTGAATCAGAGTCAGTGGTATCGAACTTCCTGCAATGGCAAACATCATTAACCCTCACCCCGACACAGGTCTGGATGCGATCTCGACAAAGGCTTCCTGGGTGGAGGTAAGCTTCAACGATGTCGGGTCCATCTCAGACAAACGTCTTAAGCCACTTTGCAGCGTTCAACAGAGGATATCGTACAATGGTTTGAGGCGAGGAGTATAAGACAATGAAGGTGGAACGAAGTCCGAGTACGAATGTTGTGGTACGTGTGTACTTCTCCCGTCATGGTTGCGTCGGAACTGAAACATTTTGAAATCTACTCAGAAAGAGCGGATCAGTCTGAGGAGGAGGCATTTTGTGACTCCCGATACATCATGTGTGCAGTAATAGAATTGTCCTTGATCAATGCTTGATCCTTCACGCTACAACGTCTGTTTATTCGACATTACACACGTATATTCTCGTGTGTAAATTCTGAATTGTCCCATCACCCATCGTTGGGAATTTCGACTTCCATAGTCTCCACCGATAGGAAGACAACTCAAGTTGAACCTACAGCCTGAGATATATCGATGACAGTCAATCCCTTCCGAGTCGGTGGTGTGGATGAGTGGCCGCGCCATGCTAAAATGTTGACCTTTTCATTGCTATTGGCAGTGCCTGCTTCGCTTGCGTTTGCCTAGATAGCAGGCCTTATAATACTATAAGTTTTGCATGTCTTAGGATCTGCAGTGAATTAGGACTTGAATACAGTACTGTACCACCATCGCGGAAGAGCTTGGTATCATGATGACCGCAATCCGGCGTCGGCACGGCTCTTCCATTACCATCACACATACTTATGGGTCAAGCGTCAATCACTCAAGGTTAGCTATCTTCAACAAACCATCGTCTTGCATCTTCGCACTGCACCGTCTATTCACAAGATGGCGTCCGACGCTCACCGTCTCCCAACCAATGTCGTTGCCACCCATTACGATCTTACGATCTGTACCGATCTGGAGAAACTCAGATTTTATGGGTCCGCTACTGTTCAGTTGGTCTTTTCACTTCACATAGCACTTCACGATTGAATGAGCCAATAACTTGCAACTGTAGCTTGGATGTCGTCGCGGAAACCCCTTCCATCGAGTTCCACAGCTTCGGACTAACACTACACGATCTGACGATCACCTCGTCTGCTCTGACCGAATCCCAGAGCTACACCGGCAGCGCAGTTCAGCTCAACAAAGACAATGAACGCGCAACGGTATCGCTGGCATCCAGCCTACCAGCTGGGTCTTCTGCGCAGCTCAAACTCGGTTTTGAGGCCGAACTGACTGGCTCGATGATTGGATATTATCGATCCTCCTGGAAGGACGGGGACACCACGAAATACTATGCCCTTACGCAATTCGAGGTGCCATCCCCAAGTACATGGTTGAAAGATTCTTCCTACTGACATCGAAGTTACAGCCCACAGCTGCGAGACGCGCGTTCCCTTGCTGGGATGAACCTGCCCTTAAATCCACGTTCACCGTCACCCTCATTTCCCGTGTTGGAACAACAAGTCTTGCGAATATGCCATCCATTTCTGAGGACATGTACACCCCCAACACAGCTATTGACGTCCCTTGGCTGAACCAGAAACTTGCCGAGCTATCCAAGAAGGATGAGAAACAATGGAAGATCACAAAGTTCGAGAAGACACCTCCGGTGGGTTGTTTTACTCACTAATTCAGATGCTGCTGGCACAGGCTGATCTATCACGTTGACATTAGATGTCGACTTACATCGTCGCGTTCGCCAACGGTGTATTTGAATACAAAGAGAGTGCTTATAAGAGTCCGTTGAGTGGCAAGACGCGTGTCTTGCGTGTGTACGGTAAGCCCGCTAGTTACAACATTCAGTCATCTAAGCTGACAGCAATAAACAGCGACCTCCGATCTTATCAACCAGGTCCAGTGGAGTCTGGATGTCAAAGAGAAGATCGTTCCCTTGTACGAGAGGGTCTTCGACATCGAGTACCCCCTCCCAAAACTCGATACGCTCATTGTACGTAGCCTCTGTCCCCTCAAACACCAAATGGACCGTGACGTTGTTGCAAGTAGGCTCATGACTTCGATGCCGGTGCCATGGAGAACTGGGTATGACTTTTTCTAAGGAATTCTACTGTCTCGTGACCCTTACGGGCATCGCTCAGGGATTGATCACTGGAAGGGCTGCAGCATTCTGCGTGGATCCGAAAAAGACAAGCATAAGGGTGAAAAAACAGATCGCAGGCATTATGAGCCATGAAGTCGCTCACATGTGGTTCGGTAATATCACAACCATGCAATGGTGGGACTACCTGTACCTGAATGAAGGTTAGTTGCCCTGCGAGGTGTCGATTTGCTTTACTAACAAGATGTATCAGGATTTGCATCACTCGTGCGTTATATTATGTCACGTTCGATCTGAGAGCTCATTCTTGAAGCTTTTTAGATGGGTGAAGTGGTCATTCTTGGTGATTTCTCTTACCTTTTGACATTGCAATTGATCTGATTGGTCTCGTCCACAGACAAGTATGGCCCTTTTTGACTACCGACCACTGTGATGATCACTTAATCTTCTTAACAGGGTTTTCCCAGAGTGGAGAGTCCACTCCGTTTTCGTCTCTGGTCACTTAGCACGGGCGTTGAAGGCAGATGCCAACCCTTCTTCTCACCCTATTGAAGTTCCTTGTCCAGATGCCAACATGGTCAACCAGGTTCGATAGTCCTCTCGCCACTTTTCCTAAGTCGACCCATTGATCAGCATCGATTGACTTGATAGATTTTCGACGGATTGTCGTATTCCAAGGCTGCTTCCATCCTTCGCATGCTCTACCAGTATGCAGGGGACGAGAAATTCATGCGTGGCGTTTCTATTTACCTTAAGGAGCACTTGTTTGGAAACAGCGTGACTGAGGATCTATGGAAAGGCATTCAATCTTCCACTGGTCTGGATATTCCCCACCTCATGGACAATTGGGTGAAGAAGGTAACTATATAGTACGGATCCTCCCCGACTCAGACTGATGATCTCTTGATAGATTGGATATCCCGTTGTCACCGTGACAGAGGTCGAAGGTGGCATCCAAGTGCGACAGGATCGTTTCCTCGATAGCGGCCCTGTCAAACCAGAGGATAACGAGACAATCTGGACGATCCCTCTCTTCGTGCTTACAGTGTCCGATAAGGGTGAGGCCATCATTGATCGACAAATCCTTCTCAACGAACGCGAGAAGTTCATCCCTCTGGATACCACAAAGGTGTTCAAGGTGAATACGGGTACCGTTGGTGTTTGTCAGTTATTCCAAGCCCCTTCATTGCTTCAAATTTCACTGAAATACCTGATATAGACCGTGTGCTGTATTCAGACGAGAGGTTGGTCAAGCTCGCCTATGAAGCAGTGAAACACAAATCTGTTCTATCGTTGGAGGACCGTATGGGACTCGTGCTTGACGCACCAGCTATTGCGAAGGCCGGACTCATACAGACTAGCAGTGCTCTGGCACTTATTGATGCCTTCAGGAATGAAACGGAGTGTGAGTAATTGGGTTCATCCAACGTTGCTCCACCATCTTATAAAATACTCCCTAGTCGTTGTGTGGACTTCCATTGGCGAGACTCTCAGTGAGCTCACCAGCGTATGGGGAGAAAACGACAAGGTTGTAGAGTTGTTGCGTGGGTTCACTAGGGTACGTGACGTTTGACTTGTATGTCAGTTATCTGTTGAGACATTGGTATGCTCTATAGCCTTTGTACGCCCACCTTGTGGAGCGTCTCGGTTATAACCCTGTAAACGGTGAATCTGTTGACGACCGCGAGCTGCGTATCAACGCCATCACCATGGCGGCCAACGCAGGCGAACCAGGGTGCGTGGTGTATTCTGTATCTTGATACAGATATCGTCTTAAATGCCTCCACAGCGTCATCAAAGAGCTCCTTGCGCGATTCGCTCAGTTTGTTGAGTCTGGCGACATTGATAGTGACCTCGAGAGGATCATATTCAAGATCGTGAGATCCCTTCCTCGAGTGCTATGCGTCTTCAATAGTTGACATGTTTCCGTCAAGGCCGTCGAAAACGGTGGTCGCGCTGAGTTCGACAAGTTGAGGACTGCCGCGTCCAATCCAACGAATCCGTCACAGGCAATTTCCGCTATCTTGGCCCTCGGTGCAACAAGGGATGAAAAGCTCGCAGCAGAGCTCTTTGACACTATCTTGGACGAGACGAGGGATCAGGATGTTGCTTACTTGCTGATGGGAGTCGCGAGCAACTCGAAATTCCGCGTGTACGGGGTAAAGAGGTTCCAGGAGAATTACGACGCGGTCAGCTCCTCGTTTCCATCCTTCAAAATTGTGCAACAACTAATTTGCAAGTCTCATTAGCTGGAGAAACGCTTCGATGGTAACTGGACGTTGCAGACTATTATCCGGGTAAAGACATCCAGTCGTTCTGAGTTATTCAACACAGTGCTAACGCGTACATTGACTAGGCTGTTCACTCGACGGTATCAACCCGAGAGAGTTACACGTCGGTATCAGAGTTCTTCAAGGTACATACTGCAGCACCACAATTTTCCTCCAGAGTCTGATTGTCTTTTCAGACCAAGGACACGTCTAAATACAAGATGGTATTGAATCAGAGTAAGGGGCATTGAACTTTTCGTCATTGACGTGATTATGGACTCTCTTCTTTCGTCGCAGCTCTGGATGCTATCTCAGCAAAAGCCTCGTGGGTTGAGGTAAGTATCGACCACTTAAATGTCCTGATCGCTGTGCGCAAAAGCTCACAAAGTTACTTCTCAGCGTTCAACCAATGATATCCTGGGGTGGCTCGAGACGAAAGGCGCAAAACTCTGAAGACATCCTCGCCCAAGCTGTATCCCCTTATATCCTGATGAATAGGTGCTTGCACGACATTGTGGCGTTTGTGCCATAGTCGAGTCAGAGAAAGATAACAAGTCAGAATCAGAAAGCTATCAGAATTCCTTGTTATACAAATCAGAACATCTTGTGAGGAATATCAGAAATGCCCCACATAAGTGCCTGAAAGGCTGTGCGACCGATGGAAGACCTCGAACACCTTGCAGGTAATAACTTGAGCGTGTCAATAATGAACATTTACATGACATGCATTGGCGACTTGCTGTGGCGGAATAAATAGTGAAGGATTTCACCTTTTCCTTTCACCGCCGCTCTCCCATTGTTCGAGAGTTCTTTGAAAAGGTGAAAACTCACAGACACATACACCACTTTCACTGACGACGACATCCGCGCTTGCACGTCGTGTAATGAACGGCCTTGAGGCTTGCACTAACACGATTCAAGTTCATGTTAAGTCTGAATAACACGGCGCTTTCTTCACTTCAAACTTTGAACTCCCTGAAGGCGATGCCAGTGGATACGCTGAAGGATCGAGGCGTTGAGGTCGTCGAGACTCGAGCTGTTCAATTTGGTCCAGTCACTCTCCTGTGTCGCTCCAATTTACAGGTAAGGAACTCGCCCCAACGAACTGGATGGAATTTTTTTCAATTAATGAACCTTTTGCCGGTTTGGGATAGCCGGGGTCCATTGCCGTTAATCGGTGTCCGGAAAGTTGGAAAGTTATGTCACGTGATCGTTACATCACGCGTCAGTGGCTGAAAGTGCAGACGGGGATCGCGTTCATTGCGCTGCGCGCACACAAAGTGAAGACTTGAGTCCTGATCCCTGAAATGATGCAAAGGGCTGTGCCTCCTTCGATTTCAAAGATGACTCGCTCTCGGGACCGTATCCTTATATAAAAGGCTGAGTCGTCAGGAAGGATTCAAGCAACAAACGTTTTCGTTTCGCAACCCAGTCCAACCATGTCTTCAGCCCCCGTCGCCAAAGAGCACCGTCTTCCTACAAACATAACTCCCACGCACTACGAACTCACCGTCTGTACCGACCGCGAGAGCCTCAAGTTTTATGGGTCCGTTGTCATTCAGTAGGTGGCAAGGATATCTACGGCTCTGGATATGTAAGTTGACCTGAATTCTACCAGACTCAGCGTTGTCAAGGAATGCTCCTCAATTGTATTCAATAGCCTCGGCTTAGAGCTATTCAATCCGACAATCACTTCATTAGTCTCCGCCGAGCCTCGAGTGTACCCCCCAAGTACACTGCAGCTCGATAAGGCCAGTGAACGGGCTATACTCACTCTCCCCTCAAGCCTGCCTGCAGGGGCAACCGTTGAGCTAAGCCTTGGCTTCGAGGCGGAGCTGACTGATCAGCTGAACGGGTACTACCGCTCATCGTGGAAGGATGGCGGGAAGACGAAGTACTATGCCCTCACACATTTTGAGGTAAGTTTTGTCACTACATTGAAGCCGTTGACGAATATTGATAGTTCTCTGCAAAGCCTACGGCTGCTAGACGTGCGTTTCCGTGCTGGGACGAGCCAGCCTTTAAGGCAACGTTTTCATTAACCATGATCGCAAGGGAGGGCACCGTTAACCTCGCTAATATGCCACCTGTCTTCGAGGGCCGTCTTACCAACACCTCTGTCCCAGTTCTCTGGCTGAAAGAAAAACTTGCCGACATTGTCAAAGAGGACGACAAGCTGTGGAAAGTGACGCAGTTTGAGAGGACACCTCTGGTGGGACTCTCACTTTCCGTATCTGTCATTGCGCTATGATCATCTAACAAACACTGGTCCAGATGTCAACCTACATTGTGGCTTATGCGAATGGTGAATTTGAATATCTGGAGAGCTCCTACACGAGCCCTCTCAGTGGCAAGACTCGACCGCTGCGAACCTACGGTGATTCAGCAGCTCTATCATCTAGCCTCCCTGTGCTGACTCTTGTTAGCTACACGTGACCTCATTGATCACATGGCGTTCGCTTTGGAGGTGAAAAGCAAGGTCATCCCGCTCTACGAGAAAGCATTCGAAATCGAATACCCATTGCCCAAGCTCGATACATTGGTGGTACGCCTTAGTCCGTCATTTGACTAACAGAAGATTGAAAAGCATTATCGTTTAGGCTCATGATTTCGATGCCGGTGCGATGGAGAATTGGGTTGGCTCGAACCTGGCATCTATTCCGACGTCCTCCGCTAACTAAGCCATGTTTGATAGGGCCTTATCATTGGCAGGACTCATGTATTGACTTTTGACCCGAAGTCACCCAGCCTCCGAACGAAGAAAATGGTTGCGTCCATCATGAATCATGAAGTGGCCCACATGTGGTATGTCATAAAGCCCCACATATGTATTAGCTATTCTGACGTTTCAGTAGGTTCGGAAATATAACCACTATGCAGTGGTGGGATTATCTGTATCTGAACGAAGGTAAACCATCCTAAATTCCTAACTGAGCTGATGTGAACCACGCTGACTATCATATGCCAGGATTTGCTTCATTGGTGCGATATACGATATTAAAGGCTTCCGTTGTCCCTACTGATGCAGCATTCCTTTAGATGGGCGAGGTTGTTATGTTAGGTAAATGACTCCCGTTCCCTATGTCACCTCATGCTTAGCTCACTATGATTATTCCAGACAAGTACGTATCCCATTCTGCTACGAGAATGGCGGCAGTGTTCAGGTTGGTGACTCGCTAGAATATATCCCGAATGGAAATCGCATTCGACTTTCGTCGCCCAGCACCTGGCAAACGCACTACAGGACGATGCGAGCCCATCCTCCCATCCTGTTGAGGTGCCGTGCCCAAACGCTGACATGATCAATCAGGTACGCATTTCACTTCTCAGTATGGCTATCTCCATTCCTTATGACCTCTAGATTTTCGATGGTTTGTCCTATTCCAAGGGTGCATCGAGTGAGTGAACTTTACATTCCATGGCAACCCCTCTCTTACCAACCGTCCCTCGCAGTTCTTCGCATGCTGTACAATTACGCCGGTGAAGAGAAGTTCATGCGCGGCGTCGCCCTTTATCTCAAGGAACACTTATATGGGAATAGTGTCACCGAGGATCTATGGAGAGGCATTCAGTCAGCCACTGGTATCGATATCCCTGGCTTCATGGATAATTGGGTGAAGAAGGTATACTCGCCATATCTTGTGATCGCATGTTGTACGCTCTGCTGAATTAGAAAATAGATAGGGTTCCCTGTGGTCACCGTCACAGAAACAGAAGGCGGGATTAACGTGCGGCAGGATCGATTCCTCGAGACTGGGCGTCCAGCGGCGGAAGATAATGAGACTATCTGGACTATCCCATTGTTCTTGCTCACAGTCGCGGATGATGGCAAGTCCAAGATCGATTCCCAGTTGATCCTTGACGAGCGCGAGAAGTTCATCCCTTTGGATACTTCGCGGGCATACAAGTTGAACGCAGGGACTGTCGGAGTCTGTCAGTGCATCTACCCACCGGGTTTTCCTCGTGGAGCTGATTGCCTGTGTAGATCGTGTCTTGTACCCGAAGGACAGGTTGGCCAAGATCGCAGATGAAGCAGCGAAACCTGACTCCTTCCTATCGCTGGAGGATCGCATGGGTTTCCTGATGGATTCACTTGCGATGGCGAAAGCGGGACTCATGGATACGAGTGACGTGTTGATTCTTGTCGATGCTCTCAGGAATGAGAAGGAAGGTGAGTAATTGTCACCGTCGCATGTCCAGCACCCTCCAGACGATCTTGTTCTTTTGTAGCCGTGGTGTGGTCGGCAATCACCAGCTCTCTGACTGAAATCATATCTGTGTGGGGTGAAGACACCAAGGTCCAATCGTTGTTGGCCCAATTCACCAGGGTATATTGTCTAGATCCGGTCTCAGCGACAAGCAATACTGACTAGAGCGGGCCTTAGGGATTGTATCGCCCACTCATGGAACGCCTTGGGTTCGAGTCCATCGAAGGCGAGTCAGCGGACGATCGGCAGCTTCGGACAAGCTGTATCAACACTTTGTCCAATGTTGATGATCCTGTGTACGTCCTCTCTTGGGTCATTTCTGCTGCGACTGTATTCAAGATCATTCTATAGTGTTGTCAAGGAGCTACGCGAACGATTTGACAAATTTCTGGCTACCGGAGAGATCGATGCCGAGATTGAGCGCAGTATCTGCAAGATGGTCAGTATCATGTCATACTCAATACCGTCCCAAGCACTTCAGCCTGACGGACATCATAGGGAGTTAAACATGGTGGCCGGAAGGAATTTGATGCAATGTGGAAGACTGTGAAGGAAGAGACAACCCCGAGCCTCGTCATGTCTGGGTTGGGAGCGATGGGCATGACTCAGGACCAAAGCACTGTCGACGAGATTTTTGACACCATTGTTTTGGAAACCAGAGATCAAGACGTCGATTTCTTCTTCTCCACTTTCGCCATGGTAAACTTCAGGTTCCGCACATACGTGGCGAAGAAGTTTTTGGAGCATTACGATGAGGTATGCGTGCACTCAAACCCTTGGCACTCTCGCCATGTGCTAATCTTGCGCTCCCGCAGTACGAGAAACGGTTCGAGGGCAATTGGACACTTCAGTTTATCATCAAGCTTGCCTTTTTCGCGCTGTCGTCTTTTGAGATGCGTGTGGAAATCGAGGAATTCTTCAAGGTAAGGTTAACCGTCATAAATCTCCAGATCGGACACTGAACCCGCTCATAGTCCAGGGATACATCCAAGTTCCAAATGACATTGGATCAGGGTGAATACCGTCTGCTTCTCGTCTTCCTGCTTCATGATTTACTCAAGTTTGTTATTCATAGCGCTCACAGGCATCACAGCGCGCGCGGCATGGGTGGAGGTAAGTCAGCGAGCTACTTTCCGGTGGCAAGGATCTCAAGCCTCATTCACTTTTTCCCAGCGTTCAACAACGGACATAGTGACATGGCTGGAAGCCAAAGTCGGCCAGCAGTGAAGGGAACATGCATATATAACATTGTACTGTACAGTATTCCGAATGTATCAAGATGATTTCAGCGCTACAAGAAATGGGGATCGTATACCGAGGCATTCAGTCCTCAGACCCCTAAACTCTGAATTTGCTAAGACTAGGGGGAAGGGGAGCTTGGAAAAATGATTTTGGCATCTTCACTCCAGCGCTTGCATTATGGGCTTGGATGAGTTTCTGGAGCACGCCGCACGACCGTTTGCTCGCATTTACGGAATCCTCCATGGAATGACTCATCTGCCTCCCCAACGAGGCGTAGTCGGATTCAAGTGCGATAAGCATGTTGAAGCGCTCAATACTGCAAGCATGGACGGATATGAGCAATGATCTTAGAAACATGTTCAACGCGTACCTAGTTGTTTTCATACCACGCAGATCGTCCGCTGCTGAGGCTAAGAGCTTGTCTCTTGTATGGACGACATCCGTTTGGCATGCGCCAATCCTGTTCACCAATTTCTGGACAATCGCCTTTACAACCCGGGAGTTAGTCTTGAGACAGATCAGCCACAAACGCACTTACTTCGTTGAGTCTGTTCAAAACATCTGCAATTTCCTCAACTCCCGGAGCAGCGCGTCTTCGATCTGAGGGGCGTGAGCGGTAGGGGTCGCCTTGATCCGCTATGCGAAACTTGAGCTTGGTAAATTATGTTTGCAAGTTGAGAATTACTTACCGTCTGTAACACGACGAATCTGCCGGTGTGTAGGCCTTTCTGATGAGACAACCATACGAGGCGCCTGAGGGCTCTCTTGCTGATCATGATATTGGGACGTAGGTTCGACAGCAAGAGGGCGGAGAATCGATGGTGGTTGGATGATGTTCCTTTCTGGAGAATCAAGCGTGAGGTCAATCCTATCAACCCTCTGAAATAATGCCCACAACACATTAGCGAAGAATGTATGCTTCGAGTTGGTAAGACAGACCTCCGATGGCCCCTTGGCGGCGTGTGATGCGTGGTTATCAACGGCAACAGCATCTCTCTTCGAAGCCTTGCAAGTAGTCAGGAGTTGATGCTGGTGCTTACACCCAAAGAATCCTTACCGAGGTAAAGAGGGCAACCTGGTCCGTGACCGTAGCATCCTCCAGCGCAGGGGACCCTGGGTTAAGGTTCGCTGGTAGGGAGGAGTGGTGATTCTGAGGTGTCTTCAAGCCGAGTCGGGCAGCTACTTCATCGTCATCTTGCAAGTTGGGGAAATTGTCCGACTCATCCTTCTCGCTGGAGTCGTCTTTCGCCACGATGAGCTCAGGTGTGGTCTGCTGGACACTTGGTTCGGCCTTGAGCCAAGGCATGTGGTCAGATTTCTGAATTACGGTGCGTCAGATGTCGGACACATTTTGCAGAAAGCGCCCCCAACCTTGGAATCCCCATTTTCTATTCTCCTCGCCACCGCGTCGCTCTGGCTAGTGATCTTATCATGCAGAGCTGTGTAAGGACACAAGAGCTTCAGATAGACTTAGAACAGACCTCAAGAAGATCTCGTTTCTTCTCCGTCTTGCTTTTACTGGACCTGTCTTTCTGCGCTGTCACAGCCTGAACGGTGTCTTCTACTTCGTCGGAAAGGTGCATCTGGTGTGCTTCGTTAATCGTCTTTGTAACTTTGGAAAGCTGAGCTGAATCGGTCTTGGCGTTCTTTTGACCCCGGATCTGGACTTGTTTCGTGAAAGCTTTCTGAGCCAACGGCGACGAGCTTCGTTCATCTTGCCTACTAGAAGATTCTTCGGGGATCTCGTCGTAGTCAACCTTCTTCCTGGAGACAAGTGCAGGAGTGGGCCTTTTGCGGTCGCGTTTGGCGTGATAACGCTTGGGAGGTGCAGCGGAGGATCGCGTAGTGATAGAAGGACTAGTGTCTAAGGTAGTAGCATCTTGGGTTTTCTGTTTCTTTGCTGGCCGAGAGTCAGCCGGTTTGTCGCCAGGAGTGTCTTCGTTAGACAGTTCTCTAGCAGACATAGAACTTCTTCTCTTCTTGGAGACGTTTACGGTTCTACGCCCTTGGTTAGCATGGGTAACGTCTTTCTTCTTGAGGTTCTCAACAAGAGGTTTGGTATCTGGAGCAGCAGCGCGAGAGTTTTCTGGATGAGATATATGAGTTTGATCTCACATTAGATAGTGTCAATATCACCATTGAAGTCAGTGAGAGTCTCAGAAGTTTGCTTGGTCCCCCTTGTCTGCTTCTTCGGAGGGTTAGGTGGCTTCATCTCAAGAGTATCCGAGTTATCAGCCAGAGCACAGGCTTCGATTGTGTTGCCAGATAGAAGTACGTCGCCTTTTGATTTAACGTCAGCAATATTTATCAAGAGATCCTTTGAAGGCGTCGATGGCCGTGTAGTAGGCGCAGGATCGGAAGTATGAGGATACACTTCAGAGCGTCGAGTTTCAAGCTGCCGTGGTGCCAGATTTAAAGTAGATCGTCGCCTAGAGACAGCCAGTGTTGAGCTAGGAATGATATCCTCAATCTCATCGTCGGAGATGATTTGGTTGTTCCGTCTCTTGTTCAAGGTGGGAGGCTACAAGCTGGGATATCAATATGGGACTTATCAAATAGCTATGAGGCAATTGGATCTTACCCTGACCTGCTTCTTGGGTGTTTGGGTTGCTTTCATGCTATCTGTGTCACTAAGCTCTGCAATACCATCGAGCGTGATCTGTAAGGGTTTCGGAGGTGGACGCTTAGTTTCATGATGTTTGGCCAAGGAATCGACGGAAGGTAAAACTGATGTCGGTGGCGTGAGTGGCGCAAGAGGGCATGCAGGAAACACTGCAGCACCAGGCATAGCATCTTCGCCTGGTCTGTCTTCGCTTGTTTCATCTGTTTCATACACTGTTCTGAAGTCAAACACCAGCCTTGGGAAACTGAAGACACGTACACTTTGATACGGTCTTATACCTCTAAACATCGGAGAAATATATTGTGAGATGTGGCACGGCGCTTTTATATGAAAATACCTTACCTCGTCCTTACCCAGGAGACGACCAGCAGAATCGAGCTCGAGATTGGCGGCCGCTAACGACAAAGATGACTTTGGATGAGCCTTCAGGAGTTTGCCCTACGCACGGCATCAGCAACTGAGACCACTTCTCTTTGCGGAGGAAAGTCACAATTTTCCTAGCCCGCATCGCCTCGAAAAACTTGAGTAGGTCATCTTTGGAGAGCCGGAATTGTATGAGAACGACTTCATCTGACTGTTGGCTCAGAGCAGGCTGGCTCCCGAACAGAGGCATTGAAGATAGGAAGGCTCTTATCTGAACATCCTTTTCAAGGCGCAGAAGATCAATCTTCTGTACCGTATGGTACGGTATGTCCAGTGACTCATACTGGTCATCCTGAAAGCAATAGTTTGCAGCCGTCCTAAGGATCAGGAGGGGTCTCTTCACGCACCTCGATCACGATGTTCGCACAGAAGCCAGTATTATCGGCGTATAGTAAGTCGACCGGCTTCTGTTTGTCCTGAATGACAACGTGCTTGACTTCGAATGGTTGAGGACTTCAGGAAACTGTGAATATATGCGCCCAAAAAGTGGATGGGACACGTTCGACTGACTAGGAGATGTCAGAATTTGCCAGAATCTTCATGATCTTCGCTGCGGTAGGTTCCCATACACTGCTTCGAAGATTCTCTAGAAGTTTAACGATATCATGCGCAGTTTTCTTGTGCTTTTCATCGGTGAGTGAAGAAATGAAAACCGATCGGAGGAATCTCGTCCGAGCCTCGCGTCCCGCAGCAGTTTTCTCTGTAGTCGGGAGAATCCGGGCAAAGAGGGTCAGAAGGGCCTCTAATACGAGATAGTCTAGGAAGAACGCCGAATAAGCAATTGTCAGTCGGTTCAAGTGGTGAGCAAAAGACCTTTTGTCCGCCAAAAGTGAACGCCAAGCTTGCCACTGGGTATATGCTGTTCGTAAGAGGCTCAAAGCTGGCAATCTGAAGCGCCACTCACCCACCAGCATACGGGGCATCACGAAGGCTCCGTTGATTCACAGAAGACCCCGAGGCGGTATCCGCTAATAGCGAATATGCCTGTCGTTCATATAATCAGACATTTCATTTTTCAATGTTTCCAACTATCTCACCGTGCACCGTAGAGCAACACTCATGAACGGCATCGACAATGAAAATGCCATTGCGCAAATAGTTTCGTAGAGTGCAGACGCAATCATTATTTTGCTCTCCTCTGCAACTGAGTAAGTCTGTGAGTATCACGTAAAAGCACATAAGACTCACCTTCTTCGTGTTCGTCGTGATAATCCTGAATTAGGTCATGAGGAGTTAGTCTTTGTGAGTCCAGGTAATATTGGCGGTACACACCATGACTCCCGATAGCAGTGCATGAAGTACCGCCTCCCACCAAGCCTTCTGGTCTTTCATTCCAGAGGTATATGAATGGAGTATCCGATCATTGTAGAGAAACTCAGCCAGCGCTGCTGTAAACTCTAGGGCAGGCTGTGGGGATATAGGGTAAACGGATGGCAATGTATGGCGGAAGTGGGTGACTAGTCTCTGAGACTCGACCAAAGATATTGAAGCAGAGTCCTAGGGCGTAATAAGATATAATCTTCCGCAAAATAACCAATATCACAGACGTACCAGAACGTCAAAATGAGACTCTATTCGACCCAACGCCTCCACAAATGTCTTCTTGATCTTCCCTCTCTTTCTTGACATAGATGTTCGAAGACTCTCCAGTGCTGTCCTAACGTTCTCCATAGTAATAAGCGGACAAACTGTGTTGTGGCAGTGGTGAGTGTAGCGAATTACAGTAGTCGTCGCGCACACTAGTTGACAAGTTGTCGCCTCGCTAATAGTCGGAGCTATGTCGGAGTCCGAACCCGGGTACGACGCGACGGTCACGGGATCGTACTATAATCACGTGATGTTCAAGTAAAAGGACGAGCGTCTCTCCCCTCCGTTTCAACATCCCAACCACCATCTATCCTATCCTCTGCAAGATAATCAGCACCTAATAACCATGCCCTCCCCAGAATTCCATACTGTACTTAGCGATGGCGAAACCCGCACAGAATGTCCTGAAGGTGCATTGCTATGGCTATCGTCCACATCATTAAGTACACCCCGACTAATGCATTCTCCGTACAGTCTCGTCTCTTCGAAAGACCGTACTAAAGAAAGCCCGTGAGACATCGCCCTCAACTTGCAAGATTATGCGTTACCTACGTCGCAAGATGGGTTCTTCCCTCAAGGCCAGGCGTCGTATATGTCGCCTCAAGTCCCTTACCCCCGTACTAGGTGCATAAATACAATGCTGACCTGTCGGTCAATGCACCACTCACAATCTTTGCAGCGCGTCTCAAGTATCGCGTCAAGAAGATCAAAGCCGAATGCGATCAGGCCCGTCGTCAGGACATTAAGAACGAGGTTACAGTCTCTCAACTTGAGAATGCATACAACTGTGTTACCGCTGAAACGCGTCCAGCACCTTCTTCAATGTCTAAGCGACGTATTGCTTCCAAGAGACCTGCTCTGGATTGTGTCGTTGAGATCCCGCCTTCCTCTGGCTTTATGTCCGTATACTTTCAGGATCCCACCGGTCAGAAGGCCTTTCCTGCTCTTGCCGCATTGTCTGGAGATACGAATACGCCCATCACGCCTCTCGATCAGATCATCGCTGGTACTCCCCAGGACCCACCAACACTTTGCCGTACTGGCATGCGAACCTTCAAGCCAAAACCAAAGTTATCCATCCTTACTACGATTCGACCTGCGCACTTTTCCCTCGCACGAAAGGGCATAGATCCCCTGGATGAGCTAGATTCTCCCTATATTCCCTTTACTCCACTTGAGTCTCCCAGTAGCTGTTTTCCGTCACCAACGCTCGAAGTGTCGAACCGCCTTTCCAAGCTCGACATCTCTCCGTTTGTACGCGATAAATCTGCCTCACCTACCGTCGCTCCTCCCTCCCAGACAACCACCTCAAATACTGGGGTGAATGGCACCCCTCGCAAGTTACCGTTCAGTCTCCCCCGCCGTCTCTCGTATAAACTAGCGATACCCTCTATGTCCTCCCCGCTTACTCCGAACACGGCCAACAGTCTCATGCAACCAACCGAAGGAAACGATCTGGCTTCCCCTCTAGCCCTTCGAGCATCAATGCCATCTGTATACCGGCCAGTCGTCCCCGGATCTCGTACTCCCAATGGCTCCAAGCCTCGCTCTCCAGCCAGCTACTTCTGACATTCCATGCGTACCTCCCACTCCCGGCGTTCACCCCCTTGTTTTATTCTATCCCATTCTTTTGTGCCTTGATACCTCCATCGGTGTCTCCCATGTTGTATCCTGTAACTATACTGTACGACCTACGCGAATTTCGCGAATAGTAATGTTTGCATATTTGGCGAAAGCAAAGTGCAAGACTTTCTCGCTCCCTCTCTCTCGGGTGGAGGAGGCCGAAACATTCCACTATCAATCAGGTTTGTTCCTGACATTCGATATTCATGATTCTAAGCATATAATCACACGCCGTTGCTTTCTTGTTCGACCACCACCACCACCACACGCACAACGTGAAGAGCGGCCTGCAATCCTGATCTTTGGTGTCAGACTCCACCTGTGACCCCATATCGTTCGTGTCCTGTTCATCTTCATCTCTTGACGGCCACCGAGTCGTCCAGCCATCATGTCGAACTTGTCAAGCTCGGCGGCAACAGTGAAGCAGTCCTCTTCGATACTCCCGGCACGAATCATACCCAAGGTGCGTTCCCAATCTGTTCACAAGTTCTGTGCACTCATTCGCGAACATACGTTAGACCAAGCTGATCACTCGACGCAAACTGAGGAAGGTACGACGCGTCTTCCCGTCTTCGTGACCAGTGCGATCGAGAGCTTGGATAACACAGAGGGTTGTTGTTGTAGTATTCGTGGCTGCCGGATGTGTTACGTGTCAAGAACAGTGTACGCCCGTTCTTTCTTCGCATAACTGTAGCCAGAGCTGAAGTACTTGCAGATTGTCCCAAGAATATTTGGGCCAGTCTTGACAGTTACGCTCTTTGCTGCTGGTGCTGCATATGTATGGTCGAATGGGACGGATATCAGCCTGACGAACTCTGTGGTTCCGCTCTTGTCTGTGGTGGTGCGTTCCATCCGTATTTTCTGTGCATCCAGTGTGCTCACACGACACACTTCCAGGTTGGTCTCATTCTGGTGTTTAGGTACGTGTGACCCTCACGCATACTCGCTTCAAATTAAGGTTAACGAGCTTTGTTAACAGGAACGGGTGAGTGACTGTTCGCTGGTCTGCAGCTCTGTTCGCTCATTCCGTTGCAGAACTTCCTACGACCGATACTACGAAGGCAGAAAAGACTTCGCATCCATGACATCCCATGTCAGTTGAGCCCAAAGACCTGAACTCCGCATCTGCAGCTATATTCACACTGTCTCGCCCAGATCCGGAGCCTCGCCCGACTCATTTGGATCAACGCCGCCATGCTTCCACCCGATGACCCGTCCAAAGGCAAATTCCCCGCCACACTGACCGCTAAGCAGCTACGACGGAGAAAAGTAGAAGCCATGAAGCTGGCTGTCTCCTTTGCATACGCAACCAAACATTACCTCAGAGGCGAAGACGGACTGGACTGGGCAGACTACGACGGTGTCCTCCCACAATCCGTCGTACGTCTCGCACAGCCCGGTAGCGTCACCGGTTCAAGATTCACGAGCGAGTACACATCGTACAACGCAACAGCACGGACGTCAAGAATGGCCTCTGAATTCCCGAGTACGATCGCAAGTAGGACCGGATCTCCAGCTAGGATGGGTACACCAGAAGGAGGCAGTGACAACGAGAGCACTACCCCAGTTGCAACTGAGTCTGTGCAGGTGCGGCAGACAACCGTTGACGCAACGAAGAGAGTGAGAGTAAAGAGGAGTAAGGACCGATTGAAGAGTCCCGGGGTTAAGTCCGCGAAGACCCCGCTGCTTGCTTTACACCAAACAATTGATTTTCATTCGGATCCGGACGCACTGACCACCCCCCTGCCCCTCATGTATGTTCTTGTTTCTGACTATTCGCCGTCAATACCACTGACCGCACGGGGTTTATCTTCTTTCCAGCATTGCACACGAGCTTTGTCGTCTCATTTTTCTGTTCAAACGCGACGGATACTTGGAGACAGTCGGTCCAGCCGGAACAAACGCCATGAACGGCCAGTAAGTCGTCGTCTCCCCAAATGAATTCGTTATTACACCGATTCAAGCTGTTCTTTAGCATTCAAGGCATGATTGACATGATGACTGCGATGGAACGTGTTGCAAACACTCCCATCCCCAGATCATACAGCATCCATCTCAAACAATGCGTCACTCTATATCTGTTCGCATTACCCTTTACGCTAGTAAGAGAGCTGGGATGGGGCATGGTCCCAGTAGTCACAGTTGTGGCGTTCACACTGATGGGTATCGAGGGTATCGCAGACGAGATTGAGATGCCGTTCGGTACGTGTACTCGTTTGGTTGAAACGGGCACTATGCTATCGTGCTAACGACGAATGATTGGTACAGGCATTGACCAATTCGATTTGCCATTGGGTATGTTGTTTCTCGATCACGACTGGTTTCTCGGTTGGCTGACTGCGTTCCACAGAGCGATACTGCGAGGACCTCAAGGAGGAAATCGAATTTATTGTGGAGAGATTGCCAGAAGGAGGGGAAGGGATGTATGGCACTGACGACGGTGAAGGGGATGACTGAACGGAAACCGTGACCGGAACGACTGGGGAATTTGGATGAATTAGGGATTATCTTCATACTTCGAACTTGGAACCTCCATTGATAGTGTTATTAACATCAAATCACACATAGCACAAATAGGAGAGTGTAAATCTATTGCTTGAACTATGCGAATTCTGGCAGGCAGTGTTCTCCGGGGCCGTAGGGCTGGGGACGTTGTCAGATGGGTATATTGGAGGTATACAACAGTGACGTACCTTGCCAGTGAGGTTGGTGAGACCGGCTGAGTTTTCGCTCGTATGACGACCGCTCTGGGGACCAGGTTTTGGTTTTGTGCCCTTCTTGAACGCGTCAAGAACCTTCCTTGTCGACTCTGGTGTCAGGTCCTCCTACACAATTGCTGTCAGCTACCATCACTTGGCCGAAGAAGTAAAAGAGACGTACGTAGAAATCATCACCGATGACCAGCATTGGCGCATTGCTGCATGCTCCCTGACATTCGACCTCAATCACAGTGAACTTTCCGTCCTTTGTCGTCTCTCCCGGCTTGATACCACCCAAGTCCTGGCAAACGGCGTCGAGAATGTCGTACGCTCCCCTCAGCATGCACGGAGTGGTCGTGCACACTTGGACGAAGTGCTCCCCAATCGGTTCTCTGTCATGAATGCAGACATTAGCGATACCCCGCCAAAACTAACACCGCTCCGTTTACACCTCCAACCCGCATTCCAAATAAAAACGACGGGTAGTGGACATACCGGTTGAACATGGTGTAGAATGTCGCAACCTCATACACACGCATAGGCGGCATCTCCAAGAAGTTAGCGACGTAGTTCATGACGCTGATACTCGTCCATCCCTTGTTCTGTCGTTGCGCAAGGTCCAAAAGTGGAATGACGGCAGCTTTCTTGTACTGTGGAGGGTAATGCGAGACGATCTCGTTTGCACGCGTGAGGTTCTCAGCGTTGAACTCGAATGGAACCTATCGCGGGGATGATTTAGGTAATATTCGGGGGGACGGTAGGGGTAGGGAAATGTACCTTGGGGTTGTTGTAAGTCGTGTCGCGGTGCTGGAAGGTACGAGGGTGAGCAGGAAAGTTTGCACGGCATCAAAGTGGTCACAACTCACGACGAAGAGAGCGTCGGACCTTCGCGCAGGAGTTGTCGATACTCTCCTCACAGCGCTGGCACGGAAAGAGGAAGAAGACGAGGCCTTGAGCTGCCTGGCGAGTCTGGCGGCGAGCATGACGGGCAGCACGACGAGTCGGACGATGAGGACAAGGTAAAGTGCAAGCTCGAGTAATCCCGACAATCCCACTGGGCCATCCCACGCGATTACGTAAGAAGTTCACAACTCAAAAGTGCCAAAACAAAAAAGATCTTTTTATGGTGGCGGCGAGGTTCGAACTCGCGCGGACTTGCGCCCATTGGGAATCAAGAGAAACTTAAATCCAACGCCTTAGACCAACTCGGCCACGCCACCGACTAACTCGATCGTTCTCATTTGCCCCCATATACCTCTTTCCCGCACGAGACAAGTCAACAATGAAACAGGCGTGAACGTGATGGATGTAATAACTATACGAACATGAAGTACAAGAAATAATCTAGTGCGGTATCTCCTTGATAACCATAACTTAGTGTCAAAGACCCCCTACTCCCCACCAAAACTCCAGAGCCTCACATCCCCATCGTCACTCCCGCTTACAATCTTGTCATCTCCCAGTGCAAGACAAGTTACTGCGCCTCTGTGTCCCACCAAGGTCGCAGTGCACCGCCCTTCCTCGCGATTCCACACCTTGATCGTCCGGTCATGACTACCACTGACCAACCGGAGGTTGTCGCTCGCCACCGCCCACACACCTTCGATGTGCCCGAACAGCGTGCGCACGGCCTTCCCACTCTCGATGTCCCAGAGTTTGATGGTATTGTCGAGGGAGCCAGAGATCAGGACGGGAACGTGCGACGAGGAAGATGTGGGTGGAGATGGAGGCGGAGACGATGATAGTTTTCCTTTGCTAGACGAGGCAGACGATTCCTCGGAAGGTTCAGGATGAGCGAAAACTCGTGGAGTAGGGTTGCCGGAAGAGGATGCGAGGTATGCGTAAGGATTGAACCCCGGATTTGATGCCAAATCCAGGGGTGTTAACGAAGGGTTTGAGGCGGGTTGACCATTCTGGCCACGCTGACGAGCAGCCCCAGCTTCTTGTAGGGTCGGCGTAGATGGTCCAGTGGATGAATTATCAGGTTCATCACACCCCTTGTCCACCATGAGCAATTTCAGGCTCTGGACCTGCCCGACGTGGCCAGTGAACGACCTAACGCACGTCCGGTCTGCCAGATCCCACAACCGAATCGACCCATCGTCCGACGCGGAGAACAACATCTTGCCTGGATCGATATGCGAGCTCCCTGCCTGAGAAGTGGTGGAAGCGTACTGAGTGAGGAACGCATCGCTGTTACTCGACGTCCGGAAGGATTCCCTCACAGCAACGCCAGCGTCCCACAACTGGACCGAGTTCACCCAGTCCCGATGACCCCGAAGTGCAAAACACTCCCCGGTGCGGAAATTCCAGACCTTGACGGTGCTGTCCACACTTCCGCTCGCGAGGATGTTCTTGTCGAAGTTAAGGCATACAACGCCCTCGGTGTGTCCCTCCAACGTTCTTAGACAAGTTCCCGTCCTCCAGTCCCAGACCTTCAGTGTATGGTCCATGCTCCCTGTGATGAGCTTCGCCTCGTCGAACTGCAGTGCCCTGACCGCCCTCGTGTGTCCCGTCAAGCAATGTAGTTCTCTGCCCGTCTCCAGATTCCAGACCCGGGCGGTACGGTCATACGACCCAGTGATAAGGATCGGGAAGGACGGATGCGTCAACGTCTCGCTGAATTGCAAGCACATCACGCCATCCGTATGCCCCTTGAGCGTGCGCACGGTACATCGACCTCTCCGCCAATTCCGCTCAATCGTCAGTCGCTCGCAATACACATCCTTCCACGGTCGTGTGACAGTATTGGGAATGGATGGGGTGTTTGGTGCAAGGAGTGGATTGGGCGTGGACGTTTCGCTCCGTTCGGGGCCGATCAGAGCTAGCGGGACTGCGAGGGTAGATGACTGCGATGGCTCCATGGGCGGGGAAGGGGGGGTCGGCCGTGAGGGTCCTGCGTCCATTCGCGCCCGCTTGGCTTCAGGGGCGTGCACGGTATCGTGGTCGTGCTCCCTTTTGAGAGATGGAGATAGAACGGCCGCAGGGGCTGGCGATGGCGATGGCGATGGCGAGGGTATCCTCGTGATTCTTTTCTTCTGCAGTATGGGCAGACCCCATCCACACTTCAGGCATTTCTGCCCAATATGCTGCTCGCAGATCCCTCGCCATAAGATATCGTCGTCGGCCAGTCCTCTCCATTGCTTGCTGACTTGTGCAGCACGACACAGGGAGATGGCATCGAGGTATTTCAGAATCTTGAGCGAGATCTCGCGCGGGAGGACAGTGAAGGGGTCAAGACGAATAAGATAAGACAGTTGGTCGCTCAGGAGGGAGAGCTGGGAGAAACAGCACATGGTGAGCAGGCCATGGAGGATAAGTGCCCGGCGGGGATGTGGTGAGGAGGAAAAGTTGGACCAGACTGCGTTGACAGCCTGACGTTCCTCGACTGGTAGCGCATCGAGTGCCTAGGTAGAATGAATGGTATTTCAGTAACGCCACGGAGACGGAACTCCATCTCGATGTCCATCGTCAACTCACCTGCTGCAACTTTAAATTGGTTCCCTCGTCCGCCATCCTCTGGTGTCTCACACAAAGCTTCCTCGCCGGCTTTGCCTCGGACACTTCTCTTCCCTCGACTACAACATCCCCTCCGTCTCCAATCAGCTTCGCATCGTCCAATTCTGGTGGCTGAAAGGCCGTGACCGGGGGCGGCAACGCAGCGAGAAGAGGAGCAGGGCTGGATGAGCGCGAGGCAAGCCGTGCAGCGGGAAGGGTGTCGCAGAGATAGCTCGAGTTTGCGTCCATGGAGTTCAGATGTGGGGGAATATGCGAAATACGGGAGAGAGAGGGGCAAGCTGGCTCATGGCCTTTCTTTGTAGCTGAGGTTGAGAGGAGGATGTCGAAAGAATGGGCGGCAATGGTGAGCAGACCGCTGAACGAAGACAAACTCTTGCGCGATTCGACGACATCCCATTACGTAAGCCCCCTCTCCCGCGTAAAGCAACAGTTACAATTCGTATTCGTGTCCGGCAGCCTCGCTTGCCGTGTATAACATAGAAACAACAGGTTTGGTTTGACTTGTGGTTGTAGGTAGAGGAAGGAGATCAAGGACGTGGGTGGAACAACAAACAGAAGCAGCACACAAGAGGACGACGCGCATAGAACGAGAAAGCAGACGCGGATGCTGGACGCAGTTACTACAGAAGGGGGCTCAGCTCAAGGCTCGTCGACAAAGTCAGAATGAACGCCAAAATCACACGACCGAGTTCCATCTCCCCCCTGTAGGCCTGTCGCACGGGGCAGCTCAGTCGTCGGTGTTCGCCGTTAGTCCAGAGTGATCCTCATCTGCTCCAGTGGTATCGGGACGAATCCGTCTAGACTGATCGAGCGTGAGGCCAGCTCCGACTCGCAGTGGGGCGGGACAAGCTGCCGGTTCAAGTCCGGTCGAACGGATAGCTCTGAAAAGAGTGTCAGAAATCAGTACACCTAGAAACGATAACCGCCACACTATTGACGTACCCTCTCTGGTGAAGTTGAACAGAGGCGGGAAGTCCTTGCCATTTGGCATCCTTGCTCCCTCGACCCGCAATTCGTCAAAGAATGGGTGGCACATGGCCTCCACCGCACTCAACCGAGATTCTGGCGTGTACTCCAGCAACTTCGATACAAGGTCGATTGCCTCTGGAGCAGTTCGAGGCCGGAACACCTGCCGCCACATTAGTACTTCTCATGACTGCAAAGGATATAAAGATAGCCTACCTTGGAGAAGGGATGAGGTTTGATCTGAGGGAACTTGTGTTCCATGTAGTTGGGATTCATCGTCTTGATCTGCTCTCGAGATGGTGTTCCAAGGACCTTGATAATCTCCACCAACTGGTCAATACCGCTCTCTCCGGGGAAAAGTGGCTGCCCGAGCATCAATTCTGCCATGACACACCCAGTCGACCAGATGTCTAGAACACGTAAGCGCGTCAGGGGGTCACCTAGAACAACCTCGGAGAGTCACTCACCAATGTTGGTAGTGTAATTCGTTGCGCCGAAGATGAGCTCTGGAGCTCTGTAGTAACGAGAGCAAATATAGCTAACGTTTGGCTCGCCGGCGACCAGGATCTTCGCGGAACCAAAATCACAGAGCTTGAGCACACCCGTCGCAGGGTTAAGCAGCAAGTTCTGTGGCTTGATGTCTCTGTGACATATTCCCACCGAGTGGATATACATGAGAGAGCGCAGGAGTTGGTACATATACAGCTTAATCTGGAGCATGGGCATGGGCTGCTTCAGCTTGGCATAATGGCGGCTAGCGCGGTATACAGTCTCGGGGACGTATTCTAGCACCAGGTTGAGGTACACTTCGTCTTTCTTTTGTGACTGGCATTAGTACGGACTGATCTGTCTCTGGCATTTGGGATGAGGAGAGAGAAATGGTAAACTCACCTTGTCCCCATTTGAGTAGAAGAATGCCTTCAGATCCACGACATTGGGATGTGAGACCAGCCTCATGATTTGCAGTTCTCGGTTCTAAGGGATGCGATGTGATGTCAGAACGGAAAGAAAGGGCGGAGCGCGATTCCAAGTGAATGGCACAGGGAGTGGCATGCGGCCTGCAAAGCTGGAGGGGAGATGAAGACTTACCTTGAACCGCTTGTCCTGCAAAACCTTCTTGATCGCGATTTCAGACAACGGGGGCTGTTCGTCAAGCAGTTTTGCTTGGAAGACAATACCGAAAGAGCCATTGCCAATGACCTTGCAATTGGTGTAGGCAAGATCACGAGTGTCGCCCGTCTTGCCATCCTGGGCTACGACTTTGACGACTTTGCGAGGATCGTCGACGGCTGTGGAGGGCGATTTGTTAGTTGACCAATTGGAGTCATTTGGAGACATGGATGAAAGGCACGGAAAGGAAGATGGAGGGGTGGGTGGTGTTGAAAATGAGCGGGAAAGGGAGATGTATTATCGGACAAGGTCCGAGCCGTGTTTCGGGTATTTATGACAATAGGAGTGCGAAAGCGAGTGGGTCAAGAGCGCACCAGAGATCCTGACACCGTTGATGGGACCATGTGCGGCCATTTGGAAGGATGGATAGTTTACGGATACAGATTGTGGATGAGCGGGGATTGGGGGATGGAAGTCGAGTTAAATAGACGGGGGAGGGCGGGGGATGGCTGGGGATGGGCTGAGGACGTCGAGGGGGACGGGGTGGACGATGAGGAGGGAGGAGTTTGGACGAGGGATGGAGGGAGGAGGAAGAGAAGGGAGAGGGGGTGGAGAGGGAGCAGCCTAGGGCGTGGGAACGGAGGGTCTGGTGACCACATTTACCACAACACACTCGTCCAAAAACAATCCATTCCTCTCTCATCAGACCGAGTTTATTCTGCTCGATCTCTGCGAACATCTTCCTCACGACGAACCGCGCACTGAGAGCCAGCTGTCCAGTGTCCAGTGTCCAGTGTGCAAGTCTGTTCTCGAGTCACCTGATCCCACGCGGCATTTGCCGACAAGCTCATCGACGCTGCCTTGGCACCAGCTCCCGCCGTAACACCCTCAATTCGAACCAAGATCCAACAACGCTACATACACATTACATTTCTCTTGCTTATTCCCTTTGCAACCCTCTACAAGATCTACACATGAATCAACATCAATACAATCTGCCACACCACATCATGAACCCAATGTACTCACCCCTGCAAGGTTGTCCTTCCCTCCTGGCATCTCACGAACCCTGCGAGTAGGTCTGAATCCAGTCGCAATGTGCACAGCCTCAGACGGGATCGTCCCCGAAGCGTCACTACTGCCGTCAGTGCACATGTTCGCTCAGCAGCACAATCCTCGAACGCACCTCTTGCTGGCATTATCGGTGGGAGGCGCATTCGCCAAAGCATCGTCGTCGACGTAGTGGCCGAACAAGTCGTGTGTCTCCCCACCTGGAGGTGAACGAACGCGGCGCGAGGGCTTGGACTCGTCTGCGTCTGTGGCGCCTGAGTTGGGTGGCTATAGTGCAAACAAAGAAAATTTGTCCCTACCAGTGTTGGCCTCCGTCGTAGAAGCAGCAGTTTCTCCTTCAGCGGAAGCTTCCGTCTCCGGGGCCGCTTCAGTGATCTTCCCAAATTTCGCGTATCCTAGTAGAAGTGCAGATCAATTAGCGACATGAAAGAAGCGAATAACAGTGTAGCACCATGACACACTAGGGAGTTTTTGGATGTTGCTATAGTTTGTATCTACCGTAGTACCAGTGTATCTGTGGGTAACCTCTTAGCTGGATTGCGATGCATCCAAAAATCATGTGAAAATGCACTGTGCAGTGGCTCACTTCAAGAACTCGAGCAGAGATCGTTTGGTGAAGACAATGCTGGTAGAGTCCCAGTCCATCATGCCTGTACGGCAAACATGCAGGTCAATACGTTGAACCGAATGTAGAAGCCTCAGAAACGCACCGATGGATGCGGCCCAATCTCTCTCCTTTGACATATCCACCGTGTTAGTTGGGGTATAGCTACGAGACCCTGCCTAAGTATCCACTTATACGAGACGAATGAGATTAACGTACGTTGCCATCGTAATTTGGGTATGTTCCAGAGAGCTGAGATGACAAGCGATGAAGAGAAAGGAGCTCCGAGTCAGCGAGAGTTGAACTTCACAGTTTCCAAGAACAGCAAGCGCCCATAATCAGCCCCGAGTTCGACAATTCCGAGTTGCTTATGACCACCATCCCAGTCCTCTGCAACATGTTCCAGTCAATAAACCTATGCCGTTCTTGTGTTCAAGCTTTCCGCAGAACGTTCTCCACCAAGGCTCTTGCGGTCCCTTCGGCAGCGTACACAGACCCAAGTCGGCATGGCGAACTGGCAGTATCCACCACGCCCCAATTAACGGAACAACAGCGTGCACGACTGGAGGCGGCACTGCGAGTCGACCAGGCAGGTGAAGTTGCTGCGAACTATATCTACAAAGGTCAACTTGCTGTACTACGGAGGGACCCACTCGCTGGACCCCTGATTCAGGTGAGTTTATTCAGTTCCTACAGTTGGGATAATTGCGCACCATTCCATAGGACATGTGGGATCAAGAGAAGAAACATTTAGAGGTCATGAACAAGCTCCAAGTACAGCATAGGGTGCGGCCCACTGTGCTCTGGGAGGTCGCGAAAGTAGCCGGGTTCGGGCTGGGAGCTGTCACGGCGTTCATGGGCAAGGAGGCTGCAATGGCGTGTACGGAGGCAGTTGAGACGGTTATTGGCGAGCATTATGACGAGTATGTTTTCATCCATGTCTCACAAACGAACAAACAACCCGTACATTTGCTAACGTCTTGTCATAGCCAGCTGAAAGAAATGGAAGACCTCCCAAGCTTACACCCAAGCGTACCGTTACTCCGAGACGTCATCAAGGAATTCCGGGACGACGAGTTGGAGCATTTGGACACGGCGGTGGAACACCATTCACAGAGAGCCCCTGCGCATGCCTTGTTGAGTACAATAGTGGGCGGAGGGTGCAAAGTGGCAATCGAACTGTGCAAGCGGTTCTAGTGTATGATGTGTGTTCTCGGGATATACATGACGGTGTGATCTATGCCTTGAGAGTTTCGTCTTTGCGCTTGGCTACCCAGTTCCATCGCAACTTAATAACCAAGTCAGTAGGGGGAATAGGAGTGACCAATGGAAGGAGGACGTACGTCTGTTGACGAAGTGACGGCGTAAATGGCCAGCGGGAAGGCGACGAGACCGATAATGGATGTGACTGCTGCTCGTGGCGTGAAACGGAAGTGCTTGTAGACATTCTCGCGCTGTGTATGGGAGAGAAGACTGAGCGAGAGCAACAATAAAGAGGTTGGGGATGGCGTACCATGTTATTATGCCGCTCAATGGCAGCGTCGGGCTAAATGAAACTGGTCGTCAGCCTGCCACACCGGACACAGAAATAGACTAACACACCTTGACGCATCCTACAGTTCATGAAGTAGGCATCAGCATGGAGTGAAACCGAATAAAAGCGAGAAATACTGACCGAACTCGCCTGCAGCCATGGTTGTTTTGAGAGAGAAGGATTGTTGTCCCTTGTTTGTCTCTCTCATGCAGCGTTTGTCGCAACCAGCTCTTTCAGTTTCTCTTTCATTCCAACCACCACACACCATGGCGTACAACCGCGAATGGGACAGAGGCAAGGACGGCTACGACGACTCTGGCGCATGGAACGACTACAACAGCTACAACGGCAACTCGGGCTGGAACGATAACAGCTACACCAGAGGGAATGTTCGGGGGAGGGAGGATGAGCAGTATGGCGATGGCAAGCGGAGAAAATACAACAACGGCGTGCGTGGTCATATCTTTTGTATCTTATATTGCGTTGACTGACCTTTGCTTTGCTCTAGGGGTACGATGCACCCCAGTATGAAGACTCGGGATACGACACAGGGTATGGTCATGGTCGCAAAGACTGGCCGCAGGACAATCCACAAGATAAAGGCTACGGCAAGAAGCGTCTTGTTCCCAGCGAACCAAGCCCGCATGTCATTTTCCTCGGCCTTGACCCCGATTTTACTGAAGCAGATGTACGATCCCGCCTACGACTGTTATATCCCTTCATCAACCTCACGTCCACACTCTTACCACACACAGCTTCAAGCCTACCTCACCAGCAACAATTGCAGCGTTGAGACGGTCACCATCATCCGAGATAGATCAACAGGCACTTACCCAGCCCCTTCCTATCTTGCGTGTACCCAATGCATTAACGAGTTTCCTCTCCGATGACAAGGTGTATCCAAGGGCTTCGGCTTCGCTCAATTCGCAAGCGTTGAACATGCCCGCGCTTTCGTAGACCCGCTCTACCCGTTCATTCAAGTCCCGCCTCCAGCGTCTCATGGGGCCTCCGCATCTACCGCATTCTACAAGGCCCTCGAAAACGGCGTGCCCCACAATGGAAGGAGAGTAAAGATTGATTACTCACAAAGCGCAAGTCCTGGTGAGAAAAGACGGGGGCCGTTGAATACGAATGACGGAACTCGGGATATTGGAAACTCTCAAGTACCAGTTCTGCTATTCAGAGGACTGGATCCACTGTCAGGGCCTCAAGCGATCTCGCAAGCCATGAAGAACTCAGCAGGGTTTGGGAAGGAGGGAGCGAAGGGAATGAAGAGGATCATTCTGATCAAAGACAAGGTGACAATGGCGAGCTGGGGATTCGCATTCGTAGAGTTTGTTGATGTAGCAGTACGTCCATCGTATCCCTCCTTCCATTGGACAAGCTTATCCAGTTCGCTGTAGTCGGCATCCGCTGTGCTGGGAAACACGATGTCGGCGCAGATTCATCCAAATGGATTCCGCATCTCGGATCGGCCTGTCGCTGCGTCGTTTGCTCATCCTTATTCTTTTCAACCGTTGCCTGACTACTCTCTTCGTGACGATGCGTGCATCATGTCTTCACTAAGCATGGGCGGCGTTGAGGGGGTCTGGGTGAGGTACTGGGACGAGGCCTCGACGATTGCTATGCTGGAGTTCAAAGTTGAGGAGCCCGTCCAACCTGCACCGGCGGTCAAGGAGAAGAAGGAGAAGCGAAAGGCGAAAGGTGGCTTTGATATCCTTGGGGGGTTGTCATTCACCAACTCACTGCTCTATTAGGAGACCTCGATGAAGCGAAACCAGTTGAAGCATCTACACTTCCTGTCTCAGACAAGCCTGTGACACTCAATTTCAAGGGTGGTTTCGGCCAGAAGCTCGGCGTGGCTATCGCGTCTACCTCAGGGCCTATCAAGAAACCGATCACCGTGCCCACCGCGTTCTCGCTTGCCGTGGCTGCTGAGGAGGAAGAGGAAAGGAGGGAAGAAGAGGCGAAGGCTGCTGCTGCTGCTGCATCGCAAGACGGTGATGATGTCAAGGGTTTGTCTCACTTGAGATGCAAGAGAGCGATTTTCAAGAGTGGTGCATTGACATGCCATGAAATGTAGCTCCAACGGTGAAGAAGGTGGCCCCGATGGTTGCCAGCAAGAAGGTGCGTTTCTGCCTGGCTATGACGGTTCACTTTTGGGTCTGACCTGGTAACGGCGCAGACCGTGAATAATATTACGAAATGGAACCAAGTTCAAGAAGAGCTCAGAGATGGAACCGACGCTGCAGCTCCAGTGGTACCCGTGGTATGTTGTCTGTTGTTTTTTATAATACCGCGAGCTTAAAAAACTTCGGTATCTAAGCCCGAACCGGTCGTGATTAGTGAACCGAAGCCTCAGCCGAAGCCCAAAGCCTCTACGCCAGTAGTGGAACAAGAGTTCGAGTTCTCGGACACCGCTGCAAAGACTTGCCTTCTCTGTGCACGACAATTCAAGACCTTGGACCAACTGAAACGCCACAATAACGAGTCTGATCTGCACAAAGTACGTTTCTCAATTACTATTTCGGCTCGACAGACATTCACATCGGATCGCAGAGGAACTTCGCCGATGCGGCTCTTCGCGACATAGCCCGCGAAAAAGTGAAAGCGGCACGAGCCAAAGCCTCCTCCTCCACGACCACGACCGAACAACCCAAGTACAGAGATCGCGCCTCCGAGCGCAGGATCATGCACAACCAACCTGACATCCCTCTCCCGGATATCACTGGCAACGCAAAGTCCTCCGCACTGAAGAAACGACAAGCGGAGGGTCCACCCGCGCCACCTTCGCCACCACCGCCGCCGTTGAACCCTGGCCAGGATGAGAACAACGTTGGGAACAAGCTGTTGAGGATGATGGGTTGGAAGGAAGGGACGGGGTTGGGGACGGATGGAGAGGGAAGGGTGGATCCGATGTATGTTGGCTGCTTCTTTCATTTCTGTGTTTTTTTCTTGGTCTAACGGAAGTGATAATTAGTGAGACCGCGATTTATGCGCAAGGAGCTGGTCTTGGGGCGAGCAAGGGAAAGGAAGTGGGCAAGTATGCCGATGGGTACTCAGGTTATGTTCATATGGCGAAAGACTCGGTAGGTCCCTCTTTCTGCTCGCTTGTCCCATGTCACTGACCCGTCTGCAGGCACGAGAACGCTATGAGCAGTGATGTCGATGCATGTTTTATCTCTAATTTCTCTACTCTCCCCCTCAGTCGGTTTCGCTTGTTTACTTTCTGGTATCGTTGTTTCGGTCTTGCGTTGTATGATCACAAATATTATAGTCGGTATTCTCGATGTCGAGAAAAGACCGGATATCACGCTAAATACAATCGGTATCTGAGGGAACGTGCTAACAAAACGAATGAATACACAGGATCGTGCAGATGGCGAGGTGTGACATGTCAGGTCATAACAGCCTTTCAGTTCAAAACGACGACGGCAGCAACAGCTGCGAAGACGGCAGAGAAGGAGATGACCTTCGAGACGGAGGCGCTGCCGGTTTGGTTGTCACCTGGGGAGGTGGAAGAGGGAGCGGCACTGCTGCCAGTCTTGGAAGGAGAGACAGCCGCGGGCAGTGTGGAGGTCACAACAGGCGCAGTCGAGGACGGGGAGGCCGTAGCGGTGCCCTCTTCGACCGTGAAGTAGGTTCCCTAAATAAAAGATATATCAGCATGGGTGGTTTGTGAGTTGGAATGAAAGGCATAGACGTACAGCAACGAGTTCACCCAAGTGGCTGCTTTCGACATAGGCGGGGAAATCGAAGGTGGAGACACCGATGTTTGCTTCAGTGAGGCCCTCAGGAGCGACGAAGGTCGAAGGCTGAGTGTAGAGGAGGATCACATAACTGAAAGTGGACGAGCGGTCAGAAGGGTTGCCTAGAACACGCGGTGGTAGGTGTGCATTTACCGGTGAGCACCGCTGCCTGCCGGGGGAGCAGGTCCAGCGTACTGGGTGATGGCGGTTCCGTTTGCGGTGGAGACAGTGAAGGGGGCCTTCTCGCCTAATAAAAACAATGCTGAGTTGGCATCCGAAATCAAAACAGGAAGAAAACGCGTACCAGTGAGAGTGACGCCATTGACCAACCAGTGCCTAGTCTGGCCCTGGGACTGATCACTACCGACAGGACCAGCATCCACCATGGCAAGAGTGAAGAGCTCTTCAGCGGTGAAGTTGCCACCGGTGATGGTCAAGTTAGGGGTGGGCGCGACCTCTGGGTGTCCATGACTTTATGTTAGCATGCGAAACTCCCGGGAGGATATTACAAGATAAACTCACTGCTCTTGTCGGTAAAAGCCTGGCCGGGCTGCACGGTACCATCCGTTCCCTCAAAGGCAAGAGAGAAGACAGCGGTAGGGGTGAAGTTGGCGAGCAACGAAGGGACGAGGCCGGAGTTGTTGAAATGAGCCTCAACTGCCTCGATCTCGAGAGGGAGATTGTCCTGGCCCAAAACGAAGGGAGCGACGGCGACGGAAAGAATGAGAGGCAAGACGAACATGATGATTTTTGTGGATGTGGTTGAGAGGAAAGATGAAGGAGCGTGTTGAAATGAAAGAGTCGGGGTTATGTATGAAATGGGTGAGCGCCTCCTCCGACTCCCCCGTTGTCCTCTTGACCCGCCTTGGCGTCCTCCATCACCTCGTTCATTTCCCGCAAGTCTTGCGTGCGCGTGCTGTATTCAGTCAATCGCATGATCCATGAAGTGAATATGTTGGCCACCTGCTATGCCCGACGAGGTGAGCAGTATGTGAGTATCAATGGGTAGCAAACTTAGACTTGTTCGAGGCATTCGAGTACGCTCGTCACGCTGCGCGTTGTGTGCGGAACCAGCACCATTGAGAGGGCTTCGCAACTTGAATAAGACCCCTTCCGGGTCTTTTGCGATCGCCCAAGTGGCCCAACTGTTCACCGTCCCCGACGTCACATCGTGCCAGCGAGTCCTGACACTGACATTGCAAAAATTGGGATGGGGCTCTGGTCGTGGTAGCACGCTCCTACACAAGAGCTCTTGGCAATGGCACAGATGCACACCCAGTTTAAAGATGAAGGTGCCTGCTGCGCAATCATTTGCTATCTGCTGACCCTCAGGTCGGTTCGCAATCGTGAATACATAAGACTCAAAGGCAAATGGGATTCACTTGACAGTTGCATGGTGGGAGATCTGAGGGCCTGCACGCTCGCCAATGCGAAGCAAATACGTGGACATTTACGCCTGGACAGAACTAGTGCATTGAGTGAACTGGCCAGCCGTTGATCCTGGTCACAATACATCAGGCGAAACAGAGATGGCGATTTACAATTCTATACATGTGCGATACTGCTGGAAAAGCGAAGAAGAGATAATAAAATACGTGCTATGCGGTGAATAAATGACAACAGATTTGCAGAAATGTGCGTGCGCTACCGTCATCTCAACTCGTGCTCCTCCCCATCCCCATCCCCCTCTCCATTCTCCTCTGTCGGAGCTGTCGGCTGCTCCTTCGTCTCTTCACTATCGACTCCAATCAAGGTCTTCTCATCCCGTGATTCAACCGGTGTGTCAGTCTCCGATCCGGAATCCAATCCCCTCCGGAAGTCCTCGCCCAACGCCAGGATGGGTGATTGTTCCAACTCCTCAACAATTCCTTTGAACCGTCTCGTCCGACGCGGAGCGGTAGATGTTGTAGGTGATACTGGGGGAATGGTATTGAACCCGTCTGACTTGAGCCGTGCCAACATGTCGCGTGCGATGTCCACCGTGTCGTTTCCAGTGTTGTTCGCTTCAACGGGTGAAGCGAGGTCTAGCGTGAGCGGCGTGACCGTCCTACTGACGCTCGGTCGTGCACGACGAGCCCTGCGGCCGACAGGCCCTCCACTACGCAATTGCTCGAGCAGGTTATCCAGTGCTGCAGATTCGTCAGCGTCTTGAGTGGCTGCGTTTTCTTGTAACTTCAGCCGGTTCGCTTTTGCTTCCTCTGCTGCTTGTTTCCGCTTCTCCATCTGCAGACGCTCCTCGGCAATGCTCTGGTTGTCACCCTTGCATTTCTTCACGGCAAGTCAGTCACGATAGAACTGAAATCGATATTCAAAACAAACCTTATAGGATGTGACAAACGTCTTGAATACGCCGTAGAACTCCGAAGAGGTCATGTTCTTCTCATCCTCTCCATAGTACTTGACGACTTCCGAAAACATCGAGTCGGCATGGCTGACATCATCAGCGAGATCCTCAAGTTGCGATGTCGCTTTACCAACGAAAGTCCACATTTGGATGCCATATCGATCGTTTTGAGAGACGTCCGAGAAATGTTCAGAGAGTTCATGTCGGATACGCTGGAGACCTTCGCGAAGCTCTGTCAGAGTTTTACGGACATCCAGCAAATTGACTACAACGAGGTTATCAGATTTGGTAGTTAAAAGGCTTCAGGTAAGAACTCGCCTCGGTATGCCTCCGCTGGTGCGCTCAACTCGTCGAGAAACTCCTCCATATGCGGGAAATGCTTGGACACTGTACGCTCAAGGAAATGCAGTAATGTCATGTTGTTCGCCGACTTCGTATCAACCAACTAATAACTGCCCGTTTAGCTGGTCAGAACATGATACAGCCAGGATTGACGGACCTTATTGATACTGCTGACCCGGAAACCAAAAGCACCACCTTTGACACCGGTGCCGTTCATGTAGTTACCAATGAGCAAGATCAACTGATACAGATGTGAGTCTGCGCCCAACAAAATTGCATGCAATGACTCACACTCAACAATTCTTTGAATTGTTTCGCGTCGAGGAGGGATTTCCCAGCTTCTGACAGTTTCCGAGCGCTCTGGGGATCGATAGATGAGCATTGAGACAAAAAGTCAAAAGTCGAAGCTACGAACGTCGTCGAGCAATGACCAGGTGTCCTCGAACTTGCGCTTGTACAACATGCCTTCGATGCGAGGACCCAGGCGATCGATCTTTATAAGTTGTACCATCAGTCGATCTGAGGGATGCAGACCAGCTAATTCCTCGGGCTCAGCATTGCGATATACGTTCAACTTTCCAACCTAGAACGAGTTGATCAGTCTGGTGGGGGTACTTTACGCTTATTGCACACCTGTTCAGGGTTGGGTAAGACAGGACGCAGTTCGCTGAGGAACACCTCCGTGCAAACATCCTGGTCGAAGTGCTTGATTTTCAGAGCAATCTCCTCGGGCTCAAGACGTTTGACGGTTTGAATGAGAATTTCTGTATGATGTGAATCAAGTCAGGTTGGTGGAAAACAAACACTGATTGGATATACCCACCGACACGCTTCTTTGTCTGAGGATCGAGTACACTCTTCAACTCAGCACGCTTCTGCTTCGCTACAAGGTAAAAATAATCAGCGTTGGGCCCACCTTTGAGCGACCTCATACTTACCCATGAGGTTGATAACCAACTGCTTCGCCTTGAAGTCCTCCTCCATCTCCATCCACACATTCTCCATCTGCAATTTCTTCACCCACTCCTGCTCCTTTGTCGGCTCGTCCTCATTGAACACCGTCTTACCAACCTGCTGTTGAGGAAGCTTGTCCCACTGCAGCTGCTTCATCTTAGTACCCGGAGTGATAGGCAAGTCTTTACGTGCAGAGAGTAGGTTATTGATGTTCGCACCGAAAAAGCCGGACGCTCTTGCGGAATTGGGTGCGGTTTGGGGAGTACTGTATCCACTTCGGAAGCCAGGAGTAATTGGCATGCCCGGTGTTGGTGGTCTGGAAGATCCGGGAGGAGGGGGCGGCGGGGGCGGGGGCGGCGGACCAGCACTTGGAGGTGGGGGTGGAGGGGGAAAGCCGACACCAAGACCACCAGACAGAGGCGGCGGAGGTGGTGGCGGAGGCGGAGGAGGCGGAGGAGGCGGAGGTGGTGGAGGTGGTGGAGGTGGCGGAGGCGGAGGCGGAGGTGGTGCAGATACATCTGATACTGCTGTTGGGCCCGGAGCACCTTCTTCCGGAAGTGAGGGAAGTGCTTTCGGCGGGGTCATGGGACTCTCAGGTACCGGCCGTCCCTTAGCAGCCAACTGTCTGCGAAGCTGGTCAGCTAACGAACCTGGGACAACACGAGGGTTCTCGGCCGAAGCAGCAGAGCCCACGGAAGTCCCTGCGGTGGAATTTGATTCTCGTAAACTCTCATCTTGCTCGTCGACACCGGAGCCGACACTGTAATCGCTTTGCTCGCCAGCATCGAGTGGTGCTGCGAGTAAACCGTTCGATGACAGAGGTGACTGAGCATACTCGCCCAGTGGTCCTCTAGGCTTACGTCGAGGAGATCCACGCACACTCCTTGGGCTGAACGATGGTCCATCACGCGCAGGGAACTAGGAGAGGTGGGTATAAGAGAACATTTATTTGCCTTAATCGTAGCACTTACGATATTGCCTTGCGCCAGTTGCTGCTGTATCTCCTCTTGTACGACGGACTCGTCCGCATCCATAAACTGCGACGCTCTCCCGTTCTGTCCTTCAGAGGCCCTAACGCTGGTCCCATTGGCCTTTGATCTGCCTCGAGTTGTAGAGTTAGGTTTCCTCCTGATACTACCAGCCTTCCGAGGAGTGGCATCATCATCTTCTGAACCCTCGTCCGATCCCTCACCCGCACTCGCTTTACCGTTGACCTTCCGCTTCTTCTCCTTTGTCCGACCTTCCAAAATACCAATGGTCTTATCGCGCTGAAGATGTCTTTCCAGGGTCTCGATGAGAGTCTTCCGATCCATAGCACCAGAGTTCTCGAATATCTTGTCAACGCCTTTGCCGACCTCCTTCAGCATCCGGAAAAGTTCCATGATCTGCGCTTCAAGCTGCCTAATCTGCTCTTCGTATCCAAATTTCTGCGCTTCCAACTGGTTTTGAAGCCGTGCAGTGTTTTCTCGGGAAACTTGTAGTTTGTCCTCCATCTGCGCGATCTTGCCCTTGAGGACGCCGACTAGCCCATTGTCACCCTGGGAAATCTCATTCTCCAACTTTTCCTTGTCAACTTTCATGTGCAGAAGCGCTTTATTGGCCTTAGCCAGCTCGTCTTCGACATGGTGGTACCGGTCAGCTTCGTTGAACTGGGCAATGATCCTCTCGACAGAGTGACCCATCCTCTGCTCCGCACCTCCCAGTTTCTTGTCCATCACCAGGTCGGTTACCATCGAGTCGATGAGTTGGAAATAATGCACCAATCCAGGACCCTCTTCACGAATAAGCAGGAGGTGCTGCATCATCGAAAGGAAATAATCCCTGGCCTTGGAGCCGGCCGTCTTCGCTATGAGCGCAGCATAAACATCCTCTGGGTTCCCTAGGTCCTTCAAGATCTCCTCGTCAACTTGTTCACGGAGTTTCTTCTCATCTTCCTCAAGTGCTTGTTCGAGGAAGTTGAGCTGTGTGTCGATCGAGCTCACACCGAAACTTCTGCATAGTGCGACGATGCGTTCGAGACCGGCAGCTTGCATCATCGACCGATGGTGGACCCTAAGGTCCAAATCATCTAAACCATCCAGAATGCAGTTGATGAGGAAGATATTGGATTGCTATTTGCCGGACATATACCATTAGACTCTAAAAACAGTAAGATACGTGGTCACGTACAGTGTAGTCGTTCAGAGACGGGTCGCTGGCGGCGTTCTTCTTGACCTCCTCGCTCGCTCCGACCAGGGTCCCCATCTTGCCTCTTCCAATCAAGGCCTGCTCCAGTGACTTAAACCAGTACGCGTAACAACCTTCATGTTCGTGATTGTCCACACTGAGGTTTTCCAAACCCTGGATGACGAGTTGTAACGCAGAGGCACTATTCCAATAACCAAGGAAAACCAGGACGTCCAGAATTAATTTCCTCGTTTGCAGATTAGGGGTATTGAGGGAAGAGGCGATCTGAGTGACAATGAGTGGGTGACTGAGTGCCTCTCGCGCGGCAAACTAAACGAGAACGTGAGCTAAGGAAACCAAAGGCGACACAAGGAGAAACTGACCGCGTGATTCAAAATATACTTGAGGCACTTTGCAACCTCGTATTCTACATCAATATCTTCTTTCCGTCTGGGCGAGCGCAGGTCAGCCTGCTTCGAGATTATACGCTTTAGCATCCTACCTTTGCAATGCCTTCCGGCTGATGTGCGCCAGTGTCTGCGCCAGCACAGACGTCCCCTGTAAATCTACAAAATGTCGAAACCACCTGCATGGAAGATGAGTGATAGTAGAAAGCTGAAAGGAGGCACGTACGTGACGACGTTACTACGCAATGACACATGTAAAGCACCAGCTTGCTTCCCGGTCACCGTCTTATCCATGAATTTCTTGATGTACCATTCTGGAGTTTCCTGGATAATCTGGGCCGCCTGTCCTGTCTCCAGCTGCTTACGGGTCTGATCCTCCATCTGTTTCGACTCCTTCCATCGTATGTGTTCGCTGTTGTACACGATGTGCCACTTCTGCTCGATCGTCAAGTTCGTCAAGTCGCCCAACTCACGCTCCCGCATGATATTCTCAAACAACGCCTCTATTTCCTCCTCATTGTCCGGCCGGGGGAAGTGAAAGTCCTCCGGTACGTGACGGGCCAAATGAGACGTGATGGATAGATGTCGGTGATGGGGAGGGGAGGCTAATGAAGGGGCGTAGGTAGAAGAGCGGCCTGCGCTGGTAGCTGAAGACGAGGGACGCATTGTTCCAGAGCTGTCGCTGGCCATTAGAGCACGTTGACGGGCAGTTGGAGAAGACGGCGGTATCCCGAAATCATGGAGTGAGGAGCCGCTCTCGGACTGGCGGACGCGACGGGCACTGGCTCGAGAGCTCTCCGAGTCATTATATAGAGTGGACGAATCTGCCGTGGAGATAGAGGCACTGGGAGAGATGGGAGCTCCAGGATACGCTGATGCACCTGTGACCTCTCGATATGCCCGGTCGCGATCTGAGCGCTGCTTGGCCATCCTGTTGATGTTGAGGTCGGTACCATTTGCAGTAAGAGACGGGTTCGTCATCGGTGCAGAGATAAGATTTGCCCGTAAGCCTTGGGACATGCTGTTCACGGGGACAGGGGAGCGTTGAGGAGGGCCCAACTTGTGGTATGGGACCGTGCCAATGCGGTCATCTGAAGCATTTGTAGAGACAGATGATTGTCGAGGCCTTTCCTTCTTCTTTTTGAAGAACGAGTCCATCTCGGCCAAAGAGAGATGTTATCCGTAAACTGGAGTGATGTAGCTAGGGTATATGGGTATCCTGGTTCTCGGCGTGCGTGAGTGGATGCGTGCGTTGGGATCGTTAGACCGTGGAGCAGACAACCAGCTGGTCCGTATGGATGTTGGGAATATAGAGAGGAACTAGCGGTGATGCAGCATCTGTAGAACGAGCAGCCTGAGCTGGAGGAGGTGGCAGGAAAGAGGAAGGAATGGCGGGAGGATACAGAAGGCGGCCGGCGTTACCACACCAGCCTCTTTGCGTTGATCTCTCGGCTACGACCTGTAAACCACCCAACCGCAGATCTTCCACAATGGCAAGGGCGGACTGTTCATCATTCAACTGTGGAGATCCGCACTGAATCCATATGTGGAGCGGCGGATGCTACCGCTAGGGGCTTCGAACTTCAACCACACCCACCATGTCGACAGAAGAACAACAGGTTCGCTCTTGGGGTTTCAGTCATGTCTTCACTTGGACAGACAAACCGTATGTTTATCGACCATTTCATTTTACACCGTCATCTGAATACATGGCAGTCGTGCATACTACAAGCCACACTCACACAACGGCATCACAACCCACCTCATCCTCTCCGGGAACCTCACAATCTGCTATCCCGAGGACGACCCAGGGAAGAAGGAGACGCATGGCGCTGGGGAACGGTTGGATGTGCCAGCCAACAAGGTGCACGAGGTATGGGTTGGAGACGAAGGATGCACAATGGTGATTGGGGAGTAGCAGAATCCGTGTTGAGTCAAGGCAGTTTTGCTATCCCGCTGCACCGAATGCACAATTCTGATGACCTGGTTTATGAACGGAGTAACTTATATGGCGGATAGTGAATATTCAGGACAGAAAGCAACTTTCAGACATATCAGAAGAACCACCAAGGCAGATCCCTCTCCGGCGCATTGGCAGCCACACGAATCTTTCTGCTATCGTAGCAATACGTTGGCTTCGGCCTCGCCAGCACCCCCACGTCATCGACAACCCCGCCGAACTTGGTGATCGAGCCTTTGAGCGTGTCACCGTCGATCGAAAACACCGAGCTTTCGTCAGGATCGCCAGTGGTGGATGAGTTCTGAGGCGTGCCGATGTCTTTGCAATCCAGTTCAGGGGAGTCGTCAGCGGTAATGCCCTTCTCGATATTGGCCTTCTCGGGGTCGTTGCGAGCGGCCAAGAATTTACGGCGGAGGAAGTAGGGTGCAAGCCAAGAATGCCAGATGGCCGCGGCGACACCAAACATCATGGCGAGAAAGACTATGATAGCAAAAGCTAAACCGGCTTTAAGGTGGCCAAGTCAGCCTCAGGTCTCTCATGCGAGGTTGAGACCACGGTACCTGGTGTTAACTCCATGTTTCGAATTGCACGAAGAGTAATGACAGTGACTGTGAATGGGGTTGACCAAGTTCGAGGTTAACGGTGGCTTGATCCTGGTAGAGGGCTGATCGGCGTGGTAGTCTCCCACTGGGTGGTGGGAAGGATAGTTGTGTGACCCTCAATTCGACGATGGTATGGGTGCGCTGGAGGCTGACAATTTCAATTCGAACTGACCTGCATCCCACCCTACTTTCTATGACATCATGTCTCACTGGGATATGCGACCTGGCGACGCTGGAAGAAGAGCGATGCGAAGATCGAAACTCACGCTCGATGTCCCACAGTGGCTGAATCTCGTTGGACAATGGTTCTCTAATCAAGTATGAATGAGATGCGCGGAAGGGTCAGGTCCAAATGCGACCGTACACTAGATAGCCGTGAGTCCAATTGAACCCTGACATGCACCCTCGATGTCAGGAATCTGGACAGAATTGGAGTCAACACAGAGATTTACGTTGAGAAAACAGCTTTCATACCTCCTTTGGTGCGTTCACACTCAGTACAACAGGGTGGTTTTTGTCCACCAGTACCTCATCCTGGACGACGTTTTAGAATGTCCAGTGGACTGAAGGACCTTACTCACCTCTATACGAATACCCATGTTGTGAAACTGTTTCGGATAGCTAGGATGTGCCGGGACATAGACACCTGTAGACGGGAGTTAGACTGCGAGCAACGATAAGTCGACGTCACAACATACCTGGCTCAATGGTGATCACCATACCAGCTTTCAAACTCCCATTTCTGTCATGATTGGTGGATTCATGTAGGTCTATACCAATGTTAAATCATCGCCTTGAAATACACGCAGCCATCAGCTTACCAACACCAATGGGGTGTCCAACATAATGAGGATATAACACTCGGGCAACATCTCCTGCCCCGTGAGTACCTCTTAGATTGAAACCAATCTTGTTTAGTTCCTTCTGAAGCATGTCGGAAGATTCTCTGTGAATTTCAGCCAGAGACATTTGGGATGCCTCGGTGCAGTATGTAATCATTTTCTTTTGGACGGCGAGAAGAGCAGAATAGAGTTCAGCTTGGGCGGGATTAAACTTTCCGGAAGCTGGGTATGTTCGTGCTAGCAAAAAGAATTAGATGGTGGATGCAGATATCCGGAGCAAAGCACGTACTGATGTCTGATGCGTATCCACTGCACGAGAGAGTTGTAAAATAGGAATGTCCGACAGCGATTGACTTACTTGTATTCACAGCCAGCATCCAATAGTATCATCTCTCCGTCTTCTATGAGTTGATTATTAGAGGTATAGTGTATAATTAGTGAGTTCGGGCTATTATATGACCAAGAGAGGGTTAGATGGTATAAACAGCGATTCAGTGTTGAACTCACCCCGATGCCACGACAGGGACGTATGCTAACCGCTGGGCACCTGATAAAGAGCAAATGTAGTCGAAATGCGCGGCCACAGAGTGTTCTGACATTCCAGGCTCTGTGAAACGCATTGTCTTCGCGAGGGTTGGCATCAAATTCGAGTCTGCTAGGCACAATACGCACCTTTGCATGAGCACGTCCACTGATATCGGCAGCTGCTCGCATTATTTGTTGCTCCGTTGTGCTCTTTATTGCCCTAAGCTTCGACACCTCCGGAGCAAGAGGCTTGCGTTTAGTACCTGCAATAGACTCCACCAAACTGTCTACATGTTCAGATTGCGCAGGAAGCCCGGCAAGCGCAAGTATCTACGTTGCAAGGAACTGTCATCATGAATACAGCAACGAAGAGGATACACTCTAACCTTCTGTATGGCCGCCTGAGACGGACTTCGGCCTCTCCTTGACGAAGCTAGTGAATGGGGGACATCCATATATACATGTGTTGCAGCTGCACCATATCGTTTGACAGCGGAGGTCAGTCCTGAGATATGCTGCGCGTCGTCCATCCCGAACTTCGACATCGCATCCGCAAATGAGGTACGCGCACCATCCCATTGCTCTTTCGCTGAATCTTTCCCAGAGCAGAATAATGACATACGGTAGCCTCTTGGGGAAGAGTTCTTCTCCAGGATGACAGCCGAGTCCGGCTCCTCAAAGCCAGTCAAGTACCAGAAATCTGAGGCCTGACGAAATTTGTAACTGTGTGTTTGGGTTAATATAGTGATCCAGCGGAGAAGTAACCGAAGATCGTACAATATATCTAAATGAGAACAAGTTGAAGTTGCGTGAACGCACGAGTAGAGCATATTTCACTTACGACCACTCATATATTTCACTTGCCCAGCAACTGACACAACAATACTATTCTCCGGCAAGCTGTCCATAAGTGCCTTTCTTCGCCGGTCATATTCTTTATGGGGGATACCTGGAGTGACTTCATGGGCCTTGACTGTCAAAATTCTCGTAAGCTTAAATCACAGGCACGCAGAAACAGCACGTACTCAGATGAGGATGCGAAGCAGATACAGGCTGTCCGTATTGTGTAGGTTTGACAGTGCGGGTGGTGTGAACCTGGGTTGCAAATGGTCTACGGTATTGACATGCTCGAGGGAAAGCGGACAGTGTTCTTCGCTGAAGACAGCGAAAGTACATGTAAGTATGGCCAAATGAAAGAGAACGGAAGGGGGAGGGAGGAGAATGCGTGCCAGTGGCCAAAACTTAAAGTGGACTGTGAAAGCGTGGAGGCGCGGAGAAACGCTGTCGGCCGAGATTTTATGTTTGGCGCCTACAATGACCTCACTATAGACTCTTTCAATGAAACTTTCAGATTCAGAACCTGCGACGGTAATAAGCTCTATGTTACTGACACTGTATTCTTCTTCACACAAGTGATCAACGAGTAGACAGCAGCGTCCGTATTAATCCTACTTCAATTCCTTTCTGCAACTTTCCAGAAAAAATTGTCTCGATAGATCTTTGATTCCACAACCCTCCTTTTGAAAGCGATCTCGCCAGCGCATCTCCTACTCCTTTACAGCGCCAGCGGTGGTGGAAGACTCACGACGTCTAAGTCCGGACGAGGAGGTTGCGATAGGCTCGTCGGCAGCTCGAAGAGTTTGCTCAACAAGACTGTTGCGGAGCCACTTGTCCTCGGGGATAAAGTACCAGCTCAACACGCCAAAGATGGTAACGGCACCGAGAATGACACCAGCGAAGTTGAAAGACGCAGCGGTGACGGGGAAGAAAAACGGTGAAACTTGACACTACACAATATGAAGAGTCAGTAGAGGGTACATGTCGAGAGAAAGAACAGACGCACGGCGAACACCAAACCATTGAAGAAAATAGTGGACACATAGAACGGCTTGCGCCACTTTCCAAGGTAGAAATGAGACGACTTGAAGTCGTCAGGTGTCATCGTCAACCGCAACAACGCGATCAATCCGTATGCAGCAGTGGTAGGGATACCTCCGGCGGAAATCAACGACGTGAAAGCAACCTGGGATGGGAGGATGGTACACAGGATGAAAGCGCCAAAGACGAACATAACTGTAACGGCGTTCTTGGGCTGCCTGTCAGAATCAACACGGCCAATCCAACCGGACATTGGGAGCACACCATCTCGGGCGACGGCGTAAATCAGACGGGAAGCAGCGACAATAGCAACACTGGTGCTCTGAGCCCCAATGTCAGCGACTGGTATGCCTCGCAAGTTTAACGAACGAACATACCAGGATGAGACCGAGTACCGCGATAATGGTCATGAAAATGCTAGGTCCCTTGCCCAACGCAAGCGCGTATATCTGAACAAAGGGCTGGGGTGCGAAGAATCCAGGTCCGAACAGAACATCCAGATCCGGGGTGCAGAACAAGAAGAGGAGAGTTGTCGCGAACCCAAGGACACCAGTTGCAACGACACTAGTCATGATGCCACGGCCAGCAACGACGCTCGCATTCTTCGTCTCCTCTGCAATGTGCCCAGATGCGTCGAATCCGATCATAGTACCCGCGCAGTACAGGAACGAAAGAATCCAGTTCCATGCGGGAGGCGCGCCAGTGCCATTGTCTGACGAATTGCAATGAGTTCACCAGTTCTCACAAGTATTTGGAACATTGCACTCACAGGTCATCGTGAATACATCCTTGGCAGAACGGAAGCCATAGGTCCTAGAGACTCCAATAGGCAGCCAGATGACGCAAAGCAGGAAGTCGACCATATAGAGGGCAACAGAAATGCGAAAAACCCTGGAATACCACTTTGGTGGGATGTAGTTGATGGCAATGGCGCAGCACAAGATCGCCTCCGCAATGGCCCAGATGAGGGCTCTGAACTTGATGTTGTCGAAGCCAACACCTCCTGGGAAATCAATTTCCCAAACCACAAGCTGAGAAACAATATAATTGGCAGTGGTCTAGAGTGGATTTAGCAACAGTGGTCTTGAGTAGGAGAAGCTTGCTTACCTGACAGTTACCAGCAGCAAAGGTCATCCATGCGGTGGTCGACCACCAAGCGACGACGAATCCGAAGAATCGACCGTACTTGGTACCGGCACTCTCTGCTGCCCAAATGTAAATAGAGCCAGAAATCGGAAGCGCAGAGCAGATCTCCGCTAAGACCGCGGCCGTGATAAACATGAAGATCATCGCGATGATGTAGGAGGACCTTTGATGGAACCAGATTGAGAAGTGCGAACGTTCGAGCCTGCGATCAGACCTACCATACTGCCGCAGGGCCGCCAGCGAGAAGGCCTAAGAAGATACCAGCCCTGCCGAAGTGGTTAGAAATCCGCGTTGGAGGACAGAGTTCAAGTACGAACCTAGTGCCACCGATGAAGTTCAATGCGACGAAACTAGCGGCAAAGCTTTCGAGGAGATGCCAGCTACGATGCAAAGTCTATGTTTCAAAGGAAATCAGTTGCTGTATGAGAGGAGACACCACTCAGACGCTCACTTGCTTGTATCCGAGTTTTGCCTAGAACGCATGCAAAGAAAAAGTCAGAATACTCTATCGTAGCCCCTCTGTGAGGGGCATGTAAGAACGGCGACACTGGGGGCTTCCCTACGCAGGTATGAGCGCTGATCAGGTTCGAACGGTGATCTCTCAATCCTTGGGCCTCCACGGCTTCCCAACAGGACTAGCCCTCATCATGAGGAGCCGGTGAAGCGGAAGGAACCGTTTCAGCACCGCGGATACCCGTAGCCTTGTCCAGTTCACCACTAGAGACAGACGTTACCGATGGTAAGTCAAACAGCAACCAAATCCCGCATCGGTCAATCCCCTTCAGCTTGCCCAAGCTTTACCAGCTGGAGTTCGTCTTGATCAACCATCGAGCCGTTTTCGCTGTCGGTCTTGACCGAGTTTGATGCTTCTGGACTCATGCTGGGGAGTCTTGAATTTTTCGCGGTGGGAGAGGAAGATGGAGAGTGCTGAGAGCAAATTTTTTCGGGCCATCGGAGCATGTTTTATATGCGAGTCCTTATCTCATCAGCCTGGCATCAATTTGGCTGATCTGAGTCCCCAATGGTGTTATCTGTTCCGATACGCTCAGGATGGACTATTCATTGAAGCTAGCAAGGTTCTCATGTCAAGTTGCGACTTGCACTAGAACACGTATGCACGAGAGTCAGCTGGTTGGCCAGAGCTGAGGAAAAACGCAAACTACGAGGGCCATGCAGGTATTGTGCCCAGCAACCTCGCGGCGCCGAATCCCGACGCGGACGCCACAAGAGGAAGAGAGGGCGGGCGCTAGTATTTGTGTACACATCGGGCGCCTGTATTGCATGAACACGCTTGAAGCAGGCCACTATCTGTGCACACGGGCCTCGTCTTTTCCTCCTCTTCACTTTACTTAAAATCCCGTATAATTGGTCTGCACGCAGTTTCTTGGTTCTTCTCGCCACTTTTCACCGTCTCAACCAGTCTGCACCTCACCGCCGATGCCTGCCTTTGATCCTGTCCGAGATGCCGTCCTCAACTCCCCGGTCACCCAGACAAGAGCCCTTCCATCCAGGATACACCTCGACCTCTCGTCTCTCGTCAATCCTAACAATCCGTCTCCAACCGGCTCTGACTCGGCCGTTTCAACTGCCAGTCCAGTCACGCGCAGAGCCACCGACCTCTCAATGCTCCTCAATTCCGATCCTGTAGAGCCCATGGCCACATCCCTTTTTACGCCAACGACCCCCCGTGCGCCTGCACATCTCTCCCATTTGCTCCATGCAGATTCACCCACCTACACTTCCGAAGACACACTTAACCACGCGACCCCCTTGCGTCGACGATCCTCCACAGAATCGGCCTCGTCCTACTTCCCTCAAACTCTTTCGCAACCCCAGGCCCACCGCGCTGAGTCAAGCTCACGGATATTCGCCTCCATACCCCCTTTAACCCCGAGTCCCCGTCCGTTCCCACCAAACTCACCTTCCCCCTCGGGTCCGTCCCGCCCCGCTACTTCAGGTTCCATGACATCTCGCCCATCTGCGTCCCCTCCCACAACGAAGCACCCTCTTCCAAAGCGTCCAATATCCCCGAAATCGATGCCACCACCACCCATTCCGCTCCCCGCACGTCCTCATTCGCCTCCTCGAAGGTCTGCTGTTCCATATGCACCGCGCAACCGTCGATCTGCTCCTGGATCTGTTTTGAAACCTCTCACACCTGCGGAGCTCGAGTGGTATAAGAACTACTCGGGCAGCATCGGTACACAAGTACTGAAGAGCAAGAGGAAGCGGTCGGCAGAGCCGGAGGACAATGGAGTAGGGGAGCGACCTGCGAAGAGAGCGAGGGATGTGAAATTAGTGGCAGAGCACTGTGAGTAACAAGCATTCATTCATTTTGCACGTGAGGAGTAATGCCTGCCGTAGACAATGCACGACCAGAGGTGGGGGTCCAACAACGCAATGATTCACCTATCATCGGGCTTAAGAACTTCAATAACTGGGTCAAAAGCGTTTTGATCTCACAATTCGCCCATCCCGTTCTATCATCCAGTTCAAATTTTGGCCCCTACCTGCAGGCGGGACCAGGGCCTGTGGGTATGCGTGGTAGGCCCATGTCGGCACGAGGTGCAGGAAAAGTGCTTGACATGGGCTGTGGAAAGGGTGGGGACTTGACTAAGTGGGCTAAGGCTCGCATCAAGGAATATGTCGGTGTCGGTGAGTGGCTTTTACTCTTTACCCGCTCCTCATTCTGACTTACGCCCACTTGTACTAGATATTGCCGCAGTATCCGTGGATCAAGCCCGAGAACGATACAACTCACTCAGAGGTCCCAAGTTTGATGCCACGTTTGCCGCTGCGGATTGCTACACCAACCTCCTCTCGTCTAGTCTACCACCTTCCGTAACCCAGACCATCCTCCCACCTGGCGGACAGCCGTTCGATGTTGTATCGATGCAGTTTTGTATGCATTATGCATTCGAGACTGAGCTGAAGGTACGAACGATGCTGCAGAATGTCAGCAATTGGCTTCGACCCGGTGGCATCTTCCTGGGGACCATTCCTAATAGCGCACAGCTCCTGTGAGTCTCACCGTTCACTTTGAGAATGTGTATATACTTATATATACACTAGGGAGAGTCTGGACGCTCTCCCTCCTAATGCGGAGGACCTATCTTTTGGTAACAATGTTTACAAGATCCGTTTCGATGAGCGTACACATCGGGGCCTGTACGGTCACAGGTATTGGTTCTACCTGAAGGACGCCGTCGATGATGTTCCTGAATACGTCGTTCATTGGGATCCATTTGTCCGGTCAGTCATCGTTGCTCCGTTTATTGAAGACCGTTGTGCTAATGTTCATTGCAGTACTGCGGCAGAATACGGATTACATCCTGTGTATATGAAGCAATTCCACGAGGTGTTCGCTGAGAACCAACCACACGAGGAATTCGGACCGCTGCTGGTCCGTATGAAAGTTGTCGATGCGAACGGCGAGAGTCAGATGGACGAGGACCAGTGGGAAGCTGCCAGTGAGTTAGCTCCAAGCTCACGACCGTAGGGGTTGCTGATAACGTGTGCAGATATTTACATCGCGTTTGCTTTCGAAAAGCGATGATAAAGTACTGGGCAATGTATTATGCTGGTCTCTGCTAATGAAGTAGGTTGGCGGCATGTCAGAGCAGATAGTTTACGGAGGATGAGCTCTACTTCAGTGCTTTCTGAATGAGTGAACGGATAAGAATAGCAGACGGGCCGAACCGGGCGTCTTTCAGTGTGGGAATATTACGAAGAGGGCGCAGTCAGATTTGGCAGGAGTGAGGCTGCTCACTCAGCCAACGGTCTCCACGACCTCCTCATCGTCCCTCAACGCATCCTACTCGTGCGGAAAGGAGGCATTCCCCTCAGTACAAACCAGCTTTCTCTCAGCCAGCCCCTCCTCGGCCATGTCGGCTGCCTCCAATGCTCCGTATGTCCTTTACTGATCTGCTGACTTAGACACAGCTAATTGGGTTGTTCGTCCCTTCGCACTTGCAGAAAGAAGATCAGGATCACTGGTGAGGCTCTTCCCCATTCGAGACATTGCTAGTCACTCAGAACATTCCCCAGTTGTCGCCGCCGATGGTCTCTCAAAGCGCGAAGTGTTCCGTCTTCCCGACCCATTCGCTGTGATCACCGTGGATGCAGAGCAGACACACACCACCAGCGTGATCAAGAAGACTCTCAACCCCTACTGGAATGAAAGTTTTGATATGTATGCGTTCTCAGCCTCTTGCTCCATCGCAGTTCACGAATCCAATTCCCAGCAACGTCAAGGATTCTTCTGTCATCGCTGTGCAGATTTTCGACCAGAAGAAGTTCAAGAGGCGAGACCAGGGTTTCTTGGGTGTAGTAAACGTGAGGGTCAGCGACGTCATTGACTTGGAATTGGGTGGACATGGTGCGTGGTCCCAGCTGTGGCAATTTTCTCTTCTGATTACTGTTTACACCCGTAGAGATGTTGACGTTGGACTTGAAGAAATCCAACGACAACCTTGTCGTCCACGGGAAGCTTATCATATACCTCTCAACTAACGTTAGTCAACCTATCACCAATCCTACTGGAGCCACAGCAACGGAGTCGGCATCAGCAGAGGCTGGGAGCTCCTCTGCTCTGTCTGTGGGAAATAGCAGCTTGTCGCGCACCCCCTCGCACACAACCGTTCCTGTAGAGCCCGCCAATGCGCATATTGCCATGCCCGTCCCCAATGTCGCAGCTCCTACAGTTCCCATGCCAGACTCCACCCAACAGTCGGCGTCTAGCACCACGCGACCAGTCTCAGGCGGTGCAACCTCTCCTGTGGCGCCTCCTGGTGCACCTCCAACCACTTCCGCTACCGCCACCGCTCAAGCCATGTCGGCCAATATGGCACAAACTCGCAACTTCAATCCACATGAGGACCAATACGGTCCTCTCCCAACTGGATGGGAGCGGAGAATCGATCCCCTTGGCCGCACCTATTATGTTGACCATAACACCCGCAGCACAACCTGGACGAGGCCGAACGCTAGCCAGAGTGTAAATACGCATGCACAAGACGGCGAAACAAATGCTGCCCGTGACAATCATAACCGTCGTATCCTGGCTGATGACATGTTGGAGGCAAACAACTCTGGTAATGTTACCCGTGCTCCTTCAACTGCTCCTCCAGCGAACACTGCCGCTGCCGCTATCGCGGCTAGCAATCATGTTACTACGTCTGGTGCTGGCCCTCTCCCAGCGGGATGGGAAGAACGCTTCACCCCTGAAGGACGACCGTACTTTGTTGACCACAATACTAGGACAACCACTTGGGTCGATCCCCGCCGACAGACTGTCATCCGTGTCATGGGCCCGAACGGCCAGAACTCTGCTCTCCAGCCCCAGACTATCAACCAGCTTGGGCCACTCCCCTCAGGATGGGAGATGCGCCTCACATCCACTGCTCGTGTATACTTCGTCGATCACAACACCAAAACCACAACTTGGGATGATCCTCGATTACCCTCAACATTGGACGCAAACGTGCCGCAGTACAAGCGTGACTTCAGGAGGAAGTTGATCTATTTCCGAAGCCAGCCTGCCATGCGCGCTCAACCTGGTAACTGCCAGGTCAAAGTCCGACGTAATCATATATTCGAGGACAGCTACGCAGAGATCATGAGGCAGACTCCTAATGATTTGAAGAAGAGGCTCATGATCAAGTTTGACGGCGAAGATGGCTTGGATTATGGTGGTCTTTCAAGGTTTGTCCACCGTAGTTGCCGATAGACTATGGATACTGAACTGTCCTGCAGAGAGTTCTTCTTCCTACTCTCCCATGAAATGTTTAACCCCTTCTACTGTCTCTTCGAGTACTCGGCCCACGACAACTATACCCTTCAGATCAATCCTGCGTCTGGCGTTAACCCAGAGCACTTGAACTACTTCAAATTCATTGGACGATGCTTGGGGCTTGGTATCTTCCATCGCCGGTTCTTGGATGCTTACTTCATCACGGCATTCTACAAAATGATATTGAAGAAGAAGGTCACCCTCGCCGACTTGGAGAGTGTTGACGCCGAACTGCACCGCGGTTTGACTTGGATGCTGTACGTCGATCTTTGTTCCTTTTGCAAGTGTTTGATATGAATCTTTTGGGCAGTGATAACGACATCACAGATGTCATCGATGAGACGTTCACCACCACCGAAGAACGGTTCGGTGAGATGGTGACTGTCGAGTTGAAACCTGGAGGTGGCGACGTTCCCGTGACGGAGGAGAACAAGAAGGAGTACGTCAACTGCGTCGTCGAGTACCGTATCAGCAAGCGTGTCAAGGAACAGTTCGACGCCTTCATGTCTGGCTTCAGCGAGCTCATTCCTCAGGATCTCGTCAACGTCTTTGACGAGCGCGAGCTGGAGTTGTTGATCGGCGGTATGTCCGAGATCGACGTGTACGTTCTTCCACTGCTTTCTACTCCTATGAATCCCAATTCTTACGCGTGTGTCCCGCAGTGATGACTGGAGCAAATTCACCGACTACCGAGGCTACGAGGTCAACGATGAGGTCGTACAATGGTTCTGGAAGTGTGTTCGTAGCTGGCCACCAGAGCGCAAGTCTCGGTTGTTGCAGTTTGCGACAGGTACCTCCCGTATTCCCGTCAACGGGTTCAAGGATCTTCAGGGATCTGATGGACCGAGAAGGTTCACCATCGAGAAGTCGGGTGACCCAAGCCAGCTACCGAAGAGTCATACGTGCTTCAACAGGATTGACTTGCCGCCATACAAAGACTATAATACCTTAGAGCAGAAGTTGACCTTGGCGGTAGAGTGCGTCGTCTCTGTCATACCTATCCCTTGCGGCGTTCTGACTTTGATTTCACAGGGAAACCGTAGGATTCGGACAAGAGTAAATGTCTATTTTTTCACTCGGAAGGGAGATGTTACGCGTTACGTCTCGCTTTATCTTCCCCAGCCTCCTTCACATGATATCCTATGCACCATTCCTCTTCCTGTGTATGCCCCACAGTTACCTTAATGTCCCCACGACCGTTTCTTGCCTCGTTTTATCTGAATCTGTACTTCCATATATGACGCACACTTCGTCGCCGATTTCCTCTGGATTAGTTATCCGACTGAATGAGAATACAATGTCCATTCCCCCATTGATCAGTTGCTGGCTGTCCCTTTGTGCCAAGCTTGAATGGCTCACTGTTCTCCAACGCAAATCTCATACACTGCTGACTAAGCGATCAATGGCTCTGTTTAGTTAAGCGCCTGATACTGCTGCCATCTCAGCTTCAGAGTTTCGAGCGCCCGTCCACCATCCCCTTCCCTCCCTCAACGACGCCAGATGGCGGAAAACATATACAGCAAGGGGACCAAGGTCTGGTTCTCTGACAAGGAGCTCAGCTGGATCTCTGGTGAAGTTACCTCCGTCACGAAAAATGACGACGACATCAAGCTTGTATTCGTCGATGAGCGCGGCAGGGTATACAAAAGCAACAGTGTCCATGGGTTGATCTTTCTGACACGTCCTCTGATTCTTACTCCAGGAAGTTACCATTAATACAACTGTGAAGGGAATCAAGGACGGCCAGGACGACCTACCACCACTACGCAACCCTCCACTGCTCGAAACCGCCGATGATCTGGCCACCCTCTCACATCTCAACGAACCTTCCGGTGCGTCCTACCTTCGAATAAGTCTTACATTTGACTTATAGCTTCTTGAAAAGTTCTACATACCATCCGAAATCGTTATGCACAGCATAGCATCTATACCTACTCGGGCATTGTCCTTATTGCTATGAACCCATTCCAACGCGTCACTCTTTACGGTCCGGAAATCATTCAAGCTTACAGTGGACGGAAACGAGGAGAACTGGAACCTCATTTGTTTGCTATTGCTGAGGATGCCTATACAGCAATGAGCAGGGACGGAACAGGCCAGACAATCATTGTGTCCGGAGAGAGGTATGTTTATCTATGCCTGTCAAGTAATGTCGTATTGAAGTCGCGTGTAGTGGTGCAGGTAAAACGGAATCAGTGAGCATGGCGTTATTTAATGAATGCCTATGGTCTTGATCTGACGTGTGCGTTGAATAGGCGAAGTACATCATGCGATATCTTGCGTCGGTCAACCCATCAGATACCAAAGGCCGGAGCAAGACCAAAGCATCGCTGGACGAGTCAAGTGAGGTAGAACGCCAAATTCTTGCTACCAATCCCGTTCTCGAGGCGTTCGGTAATGCCAAGACAACCAGGAACGACAACTCTTCAAGATTCGGTAAATATATCCAGGTACTGGGCTTTGCTGGTACGCGTTTCAAAGAGACTGATCAATGATGTCCCATGTAGATTCTCTTTGACGGCAAGCAAGAAATTGTTGGCGCACGGATACGGACGTACCTGCTGGAACGCTCTCGTGTGGTCTTCCAGCCACTCACGGAACGGAATTACCATATCTTCTATCAACTTTGCGCTGGCGCTCCCTTGAAAGAACGAAAAGATCTTGGTCTGGACACGGATATCAATAAGTTCAACTACTTGAAGCAGGGTGGTCCTTCATCAACACCAATTGCCGGAGTAGATGATGCAGAGGAATTCCGGCAAACCCAGACAGCACTTTCAACTATTGGTATTAGTGTGGAGAAGCAATGGGCAGTCTTCAAGCTGCTTTCGGCCCTCCTCCATCTTGGTAACATCAAGGTTTCACAAGCACGGAACGACTCGAATATCGAAGACGATGACCCTGCCCTACAGTTGTCGACGCGTTTCCTCGGCGTACCCTTGGTCGAGTTCAAGAAGTGGACTGTCAAGAAGCAGATCACAACCCGGTCAGAAAAGATCGTCAGCTCCTTGAACGCAGCCCAGGCGATTGTGGTTCGAGACTCGGTCGCGAAGTTCATCTATGCATGTCTGTTCGAGTGGTTGGTTGCCATCGTGAATGAGAGCTTGGCCGGTGAGGGTGGAGAGGCTGCTAGTCGAGCGGAGATGTTCATTGGTGTCCTCGATATCTACGGTTTTGAGCACTTCCAGAAGGTATATCCTACTCCACGGTGCTTACCTTCATTCAGTCCGCGCTTTAACTGCTTTTGGTTATCTAGAACTCGTTCGAGCAATTCAGTATCAATTATGCCAATGAGAAGCTTCAGCAAGAGGTGTGTCAGGGAGCCTCTTCGATTTGAGATATTGACGCTCATATTCAATTTTAGTTCAATGCCCACGTCTTCAAATTGGAACAGGAGGAATATGTCCGCGAGAAGATCAACTGGACCTTCATAGACTTCTCTGATAACCAACCCTGTATAGACGTCATTGAGGGCAAACTCGGTGTTATGGCTCTCCTGGATGAAGAATCTCGCATGCCCTCTGGATCGGACGCCTCTTTCCTTCAGAAACTCAACAACCAGCTGAGCAAGCCAGAGCACAAGAATGTCTTCAAAAAGCCTCGATTCGGAAACTCTGCGTTCACAATTGCTCACTATGCTTTGGACGTCACATATGAAGTTGAAGGTTTCTTGGAGAAGAACCGCGACACCGTCCCCGACGAACACATGGCTCTGTTGTTGGCAACGAAGAACGCATTCCTCAAGGAGGTATTGGATGCTGCCTTCGCTGCCAACAAGGCCCCGGACGCTGCTCCTCCTGGCTCTCCCACCGTTTCCGACTCCGCTGGCTCACGCCGTTCTTCCATCATTCCTGACCCCGGACGTACAAACCTCATGGCAGCCGCTGCAGGTGGCGGAGGACCGAAGCGGCCAGGAGCAGCTGTGAAGAAGCCTACGCAGGCCTCCATCTTCAAAGCGTCGCTGATCAACCTCATGGAAACCCTCGGTCAGACAAATGTGCACTACATCCGTTGCATCAAGCCAAACGAGCAAAAGCGAGCTTGGGAGTTCACACCTCACCAAGTGCTCAGTCAGCTACGTGCTTGTGGTGTTCTCGAGACTATCCGTATCAGTTGTGCTGGTTATCCTACTCGGTGGACATATGAGGAATTCGCAGATCGGTGTGTTCATTTTATTCTGACCCTCGCGAAGGGACCTTGCTGATAACTCCCGTAGGTATTATATGCTCGTTCACTCAGACGAATGGGACAACATGATCCGGAATCTTGAGTTGAAGCCTCTCTGTTCTCTTATTCTCGAACGCACCATCAACGATCCAGACAAGTATCAGTCAGGTCTAACAAAGATCTTCTTCCGGGCTGGTATGCTCGCTGCTCTGGAGTCCTTGCGATCAGGCCGTCTCAACTTCTTGGTCACCATCATCCAAAAGAACATGAAGCGACGCATGGCGGTCAAGAAGTATCAGGAGTTGCGCCTCGCTACCATTAGGATTCAGACTTGGTGGCGCGGTATTTCAGCTCGTAAATTCGTGGAGGGTATTCGGAGAACAGTCGCTGCGACGAAATTGCAGTCAATCATCAGGAGGTACACCCAACGACGACGCTTCTTGGAAATCCGAAATGGCATCGTTCGCTTCCAGAGTCGAGTTCGTGGTGCTCAGGCTCGTCGACAGTTCAAGCAATCACGAAAGGAGCATGCTGCGATACAGTTGCAAAGGCTCTTCCGTGGCCTGTGAGTACCAGATTTTTCCTATCCCGCAAGTACTCTCATGAAATGATTTCCTAGCCTCACACGACGGGCACACCGCTCCGATGTCAAACACGTCATCTACATCCAGTCATGTATGCGTCGTCGCCTCGCCCGCAAGGAGCTCAAGGGTCTTCGTGCAGAAGCGCGCTCCGTCTCCAAATTCAAGGAGATTTCTTACAAGCTGGAGAACAAGGTTGTTGAACTCACCCAGTCTTTGCAAGCACGAACAAGCGAGAAGAAGGCTTTGCAGGTCAGGCTTACGGAGATTGAGACCCAATTGGCAACTGTGACTGGCAAGTATGAGGACTCGGAGACTAGGGCGAAGCATCTACACAGCGAATTACTACTTTCTCAGCAGGAAGTTGCACGTCGTGATGAGCTGCTTGCTGCAAAGGAGGATGTGGAGAGAAGATTGGAGGAAGCCATCGCTCGTGCGGCAGAGAAGGAGGAGGCCATTCACAAGCTTACAAATGACTTACTGGCATCATCTGCGCAGTTGGAAGCTCAGCAGAAAGCTCTGGATGCTGTCCCGGTCAGGAACGCGGACGACAGTTCGGTTATCCTAACCCTCAAGAACGAGGTCAGCAGCTTGCGGGAGCAACTCAACCGTGCAAATGCTCTCAACGCCCTCACGCGTGGTTCACGACCCGAACCGACCTCGCCAACCTTCGCCCCTGGTCTGCGTATGGCAGAACCAACACCTCCTGCTACCAACGGCACCAGCGTTCCCGTGGGTGGTCGTGGACACCAGCGACGACACAGTTCTGCTGGTGTTTATGCCATCAGCCCGGTCGACAACCGTACTTCTGCGGACGAGCTCATGGTCATGGCGAAGAAGAACCAAGCGACTCGTGCTGTATCTGTCGCGTACAATGGCGAAGATGGACTGCCACGCTTCCGCGCTCCCAATGGTCTGGCGGACATTTACGACGATCCTGCTGAAGAGAAGATCCGACTCATGCAGGATGTCAGGCGTTTGGACGAGGATGTCTTGGATGGTCTCATTCGTGGTCTCAAGATCCCTGCACCAAACCTGAACAGTCCTGCGGTAGTCAAGGAGATTCTTTTCCCTGCCAACCTCATCTCACTCATTACCAACGAGATGTGGAAGTATGGGCTCATTCAGGAGAGCGAGCGGTTCCTGGCCAACGTCATGCAGACAATCCAATCTCATGTTATGGTGTGTATGGTATCTCTGGCTACGATCGCTTTGTTGACATCTTCTTTGTTCAGTCGTTCATTGGGGAAGACTGCATCATCCCCGGCGTCTTCTGGCTCTCCAATGTTCACGAGATGCTCTCGTTCATCTGTGTTGCCGAAAGTGACATGCTCCAAGGAATTGGTCCTGGCGAAGAGAATGCAGTTCGGCCATTCGAATGGGGCGACTACGAGAGGCTGGTGTCCGTTGTCAAGCACGATCTCGACAGTCTGGAATACAACATCTATCACACGTGGATGGTGGAAACGAAGAAACGATTGGCCAAGATGGTCATTCCAGCGCTCATTGAGAGCCAGTCACTTCCCGGGTTCACGACGACGGAGGGTAGCGGACGGCTGTTTAACCGCCTGTTGAACAGCAACACCACGCCAGCGTACAGTATGGACGACATCCTGAACCTGCTCAATAAGGTGTGGCGCAGTCTGAAGAGCTACTACATGGAGGAGTCGGTCGTGCAGCAGGTCATCACTGAGCTGCTGAAGCTGATCGGTGTAACGAGCTTCAATGACTTGCTCATGAGACGGAACTTCTCGTCGTGGAAGCGAGGTAAGTCATTGCAAATCCTGCCATAGGGGAATTTACTGACCAGGACTACAGCGATGCAAATACAATATAATATAACCAGGATAGAGGAGTGGTGTAAATCGCACGACATGCCCGAGGGCACGCTGCAACTGGAGCATTTGATGCAGGCCACCAAATTACTTCAATTGAAGAAGGTGCGTATGCCGAGATAAGTGGGATTCGGCCATTGCTGACAAAGTCGAACATTGACAGGCTACTGCTGCTGACATTGAGATTATTTATGATGTCTGCTGGATGCTTACGCCAACGCAGATCCAACGGATGTGCACGAACTACTATGTCGCCGATTACGAGGTGAGCCCCGATGTGTTGGAGTAGCTGCGCGGAAGGGGGTACTGACGCACGGCACAGAACCCTATATCACCGGAGATCCTGCGCGTTGTCGCGTCTCGGGTGGTTGCGAATGACCGAAACGACCACTTGCTTCTTCCGCCGGAGACGGAGGAGGTTGGACCGTATGAGTTGCCCTTGCCTCGGGAGGTATCAGGGCTGGAGACGTATGTACCCGCATACCTGAATGTGCCGCACCTGCGTCGACTGGCTGCGTTGGTTGCGTAGCTGATAGTGTAGGGTGTGTAGGTAGATATTTATTCTGCGACGTCTTTGATGATTCGATACGGGAATGTTGTTATTTTTCCTTTTGTCATGCATTGTGCTTTTGAGGCGGGCGCTAAGATTAGATCGGAAATTTCTGGGTGCTTCCATGGGCTTCCACTGAGGCTCTGTCTGCAAAAGGCGTTTATAGTCCAACTCTCTCTCTTCTCCTCATCATCCTTCCCAACTCCCTCCACATCCCACACAATGGTCAGAGAAACGTGCGTGTCTGGCAGCAGCTTTCATGCAATCCTCATCGTCTCACCTCCTTTGCAGCAAATACTACGACCTACTCGAGGTATCCCCAGACGCCTCAGAGTCTGATCTGAGAAAAGCATATCGCAAGAAGTACGTGCCCCGTGTTTCGGCCCAGTGGCACACTCGAAGCTCACTCGCCACCTCTCCAGGGCCTTGCGTCTTCACCCAGACAAGGGCGGAGACCCAGAATTGTTCAAGGAAGTCACACATGCGTGCGTTTTTCGCGTGTATGCCTTCCATGTCTGCGGTGCTGATGCGTGTGGCGACACAGCTACGAAGTCCTTTCAGACCCACAAAAGCGCAGCATATATGACTCGCGAGGAGAGGCTGGTTTGAACGAGTCGGGTGGCATGGGTGGCATGGATCCTCAGGTGCGTCCCTCCACATTGTCCACAGCCACTCACACAAGCGCCCTAACGTGATATGTGCGATCTCAGGATCTGTTCACTCAACTCTTTGGTGGAGGAGGCTTTGGTGGGGGAGGATTCTTCGGCGGGGGAGGTGGACGGCAAGCTGGAGCACGCAAGACGAAAGATCTTGTGCACCGCGTGCATGTTACCCTCGAAGACCTCTACAAGGGGAAGACCTCGAAGCTGGCTCTGACACGCAATATCATCTGCGCAAAATGCAGTGGCAAGGGTGGCAAGGATGGCGCTGTCAGGCAGTGTCAGCCATGCAGTGGCCGTGGAGTCAGGGTCACTCTCCGCCAGTTGGGTCCGATGATCCAGCAGGTCCAACAAGCCTGTGACGAGTGTAACGGGACCGGAGAGGTGATCAATATGAAGGATAGGTGTAAGACGTGCAATGGAAAGAAGGTGATATCGGAGAAGAAGGTGCTGGAGGTACACATAGACAAGGGCATGAAGGGCGGGCAGACGATCAACTTCCGTGGGGAGAGCGATCAAGCACCAGGCGTCACACCGGGCGATGTCATCATTGTCATCGAGGAAAAACCTCACGACCGCTTCAAGCGCCAGGACAACGACCTGTTCATCGACGTGGAGGTAGATCTGTTGACCGCATTGGCTGGGGGTCAGTTTGCAATCAAGCACTTAGATGAGCGTGCGTTGATTGTCAAGATCGCGCCTGGAGAGGTCATTAAACACAGTGCGTTCGTTGCCCTGCACGCCGATTACGATTGTCTCATGTTCTTTCCCACTCTATAGATGACATGAAGATTATTCATGGTCAGGGCATGCCTTCACACAGGCATCACGAACCCGGTGATATGTTTGTGCGGTTGGCTGTCCGATTCCCCGACTCTATCCCTCCCGAAGCCATTCCCGCCCTCGAGAGTGCCCTACCTCCACGCGCACCACTAGAGACGTTTGGCAAGGCCGTATTGCTAGAGGAGGTCGAGCTCGATGAGGTTGACCCTCGTCAGCGAGAGCGCGCGTCATCGGGCGGCGAACCGATGGACGAGGATGAGGGTGAACCCAGGGTACAGTGTGCCAACCAGTAATACTTCAGGCTGTTGAGCTTTCAGCTCTAGAGATTGCTAGTTCTGCAATCTGTGGACTTTGTGAGTGCCGAAGAGGGCTCATTATTGATTGTATCCATCTGTTGTACATGTGCTTTTCTTTCATGTTGTCGTCGTCGTCGTCGCTCGCCCTCCAACCCCCTAATAGGTGTTCTGTTGCATTTTACCCCCTCGACTTCTCATCCACTCATTCATGATCCTATCGTACTCTACATACACACAATTCACCACAATAGATGTCATGACGGCTTGTGGAACATAATCTTCCGAATGAACGTCCACATCTTGAACATGTGTTCCTAACTTTCCCATTTCGTCTTCAGGGAGGCAGTCAGCACCATGGAAGCAATGCACCGCGGTATTACGCACCTCAGGGTTTGCCTTGAACTGATCATATAGAGCACGGTTGAAGAAGCTGATCTCTGTCTCGTTCTCTGCGTGAAGATGGGTGAGATCAGAAATCCTCCAGTGACGCGGCGCCAGGATGCGTTCCGGGCTTCTCTGAATCCCTCATGAAGCTATTGTGGAGGACTCACCAAAGCCGGCATCGACAAGGATCTTGGAGTCATCGTCCAGAATCCAGTCATCGTGATCCAAGTTAATGATGAGATTTGTGGTCTGAAGTGATCAACTCTGCTCAGCATCCATCTTCTAGCACAGAGCAGATGCAAATGTACCTTTGACCCATGGGCCTTGGTGTACAGTTTAAAGGTGTCTGAAGTGGCAAATAAAAGGGTATAAGTGGGTGTCATTTAGCTAACTGATTCGTAAACATACCAAGGACTACATTTCTGTAAGGCTTCCATCCTGGCTGCGTCTGAATGGCTAGGACGCAGAATCACACAAAGCTCATCGCAAAGTGTTCAAGAGCACAAACAAAACAGCAGCGATGTCTATCTACCTTGCCGGGCGACGTCCTTCAGTTGACCAACGGTTGTGGCCTCGAGATTTATGTTGTGGAGGACGAGAGACTTTTCGGTGCGGAACTCGAAGGACTTGATGATTCGGAGGGTGAGTGTTGCTGCTGTCCTTGGGACTGCGAGGTTTGTGAGGACATCTGAGATTTCGCCGGACATGGTTGTGGTTTGCGATGAGGAGAGGTCGGCCAATTATTTTCCAGTGGTTGATAGCTTGATCCGGGATGCCTTTTTGGGAAATCATACATAGGTCATCCTTGACAATACTCACCGATGTTCCTTCAACATCTTTAGACATTCTTCCAACCAGCTTCCAACAATATGCGCGGGATTCGCTGCATTCCGTTCCCAAACATAGCTCGCTCAGAGCATACAAATAGCTGCTTTACTCAGGCTTTCAAGCCTTCCGCCTCCGAGGTATCTCCGCATTGTTTTCCCCTTACCAAGACCCGATTTTATGTGGGGAAATAGCAGAAGCCTCTTGTTGTGTCTTGCTCAGTTTCTGCCCACTTCCCTGTTCCACTGCGTCGCAGACATGTCACACCCATTCCTCGACGCATCCATCCCGGATCTCGTCGCTCAGCTCACCACTGAAGAGAAGATCTCCTTGCTTGGGGCTCCCAATTGGTGGAACACCAATGCGATCCCTCGTCTCGGGATTCCTTCCGTGCGAATGAGCGATGGACCCAACGTGCGTCTGTCAACCACTTACAGCTTGCTCTCTGCATTGCTAACAACACCTCTTCATTGTATGACAGGGTGTCCGAGGATCTTCACACTTCGTATCGACCCCCGCGCAGTGTTTGCCTGTTAGTCTAATTGCTCGAGCCCGTAATCTGTATTGACTGAATGACTCGATCAGTGCGCGACTTCCCTCGCATCCACATTCGATGCAGACCTCGTCCACGAAGCTGGCCAATTCCTCGCGGATGAGGCAAAGATAAAGTCCTCCGTCGTGTTACTTGCCCCAACGTGCAACATCCAGAGGAATCCAGCCGGCGGTCGTGCATTTGAGTCCTTCTCTGAGGACCCACACTTGTCTGGTGCGTGTGTGTTCATGCTGTCTCTGATTTACTCCCGCTGAGGGCCGCCTATAGGTATTCTCGCCGCTGCATATGTGAACGGATTGCAGTCAAATGGCGTTGCTGCGACCATCAAGCATTTTGTTGGCAACGACCAAGAACATGAGCGCACAGCAGCCGATTCAGTCATGACTGAACGTGCTCTTCGCGAGATATACCTATACCCGTGCGCTCAAAGTAATGTTTCATTCTCTGCCTTCATATGAACAACACCATGCAGATTCATGCTCGCTCAAAAGCTGGCACAACCTCGGGCTTACATGACTTCGTAAGTGCACTTGTGTTGGCTGTCCTCTGCGAAGTGGGTACTGACATGACGTCATGAAGCTATGGCCGGATCGGCGGTATTCACATCGCAGAGAACAGACGATTCTTGACGGATATTCTCCGCAAGGAATGGGGCTTTGATGGCATTGTCATGAGTGACTGGCAAGTGCCCGCCTTGTGAACCGCTGATCAGCATCGTGTAATCTATTCCTTCCATTGCAGGTTCGGCACTTACAGCGTCGACGAGTCCATCAATGCAGGAATGGACCTAGAGATGCCCGGACCCCCTCGATGGCGCACCCCCCTCCTAGTGACCCATATGCTCTCAAGCCAGAAAGTGCTTGACAGCACCCTTGACGAACGCATTACCAACATGCTATCCTTCGTTCAACGACAAGCCAGGCGCAACCCGGAAGTTGTTTACGGTGATGGCGAGGAGCGAACACGGGACAGTCCAGAAATTCGGTCATTCGCTCGAAGACTAGCCGCTGATGGAATGGTCTTGCTTAAGAACGAGAATAACCTCTTGCCACTCAAGGCTGGTGGTAAAGTCAAGAAGGTCGCTATCATTGGTCCCAATGCTAAGGAGAGGGTCATCTCAGGCGGTGGATCGGCGGCACTCAAGGCCAGCTACGTCGTAACACCATACGAGGGGTTGTGCTCTAACGCACCCGAGGGCATCACTTTCGATTATGAGGTTGGCTGCTACGGTACGGTTCCTAGGAATACATCGTGACCAACCCTCAATACTAATACGTGCGCAGCCCACAAGTATCTCCCTACTTTGGAGAACTCCTTGACGACGGCCGATGGCAAGCGTGGCTGGAGTTGTAAATTTTACAACCATGACAAAAACGGGAACATCACGGGTTCATCCATCGCTGGATTCGTACTGACAGATACTCGCGTTAAGCTGAACGACTTCTTGCCCGCTGGCCTAACCTCGACCTGGACAATCAAGCTTGAAGGCAAGTTGGAAGTTGACAAAACGGCAGAATACGAGCTGGGATTGACTGTTGCTGGTCGCGCGAAACTGTTCGTGAACGGCAAGCTGACAATTGACAACTGGACTAGACAGCAACCTGGCGAGTTCTTCTACGGGTAAGAATATCCCAAGCCCATTCCGTTGACTCTCAGCTGGCTAATCATGATTCACGTAGTCAAGGAACAGTTGAAGAGAAAGCTAGCATTTTGCTGGAGGCTGGTAAACCTGTCGATGTGCTGGTCGAGTACACCAACACTAAGCCGCCGGAGGGGCCAGAAGCAGATAGGTCGCAGCCTGCTCTCATGCGCGGTGTGGTACGCATCTGCTCCAGTTCATCTGAAAGCTCTGTCCTAAACTTCATGGTTACAGCGCTTGGGCGGTTGCGAGAAGATCGATCCTGATCGTGCTCTGGAGGACGCCGTGAAGTTAGCAGAGTCCGTCGATGCTGTGATAATCGTTGCGGGTCTCACACCGGAGTGGGAGAGCGAAGGTTTCGATCGGCCCACTCTTGACATGCCTGGGCGCACCAACGAGCTCATTGCTCGAATTGCGAAGGCCAATCCAAATACTGTGGTATGTGTGCAAGCGGTGAGTATTTTAACGTGTGAGTATCTCTCCGTGGTGATTTGACTTTTTGTCGTTAGGGATCTGCGGTATCAATGCCCTGGGTCAACGACGTTCATGCCATCGTGCAAGCGTGGTATTCTGGAAATGAAGCCGGCAATGCACTTGCCGACGTGCTCTATGGCAATGTCAATCCTTCTGGCCGCCTTCCCCTAACGCTTCCCGTACGGGAACAAGATACTCCCGCGTACTTGAGTACGCGAAGTGAGAATGGCAAAATTCATTACAGGGAGGATCTCTTTGTTGGATACAAATGGTACCAGGCGAGAGATATCAAACCTCTATTCTCTTTTGGGTAGGTTTTTTTTCGCTCAAAACCCGTTTCAAACGGATGATCTCTGACGCAATGCACCATGTAGGCATGGTCTTTCCTACACCACGTTCACGTTCAGCAACCTGACTATCTCGCAATCAGCAGAAGGCGAGGTAATTGCCACCGTCGACGTGAAGAACGTCGGTCCTGTAGCAGGCTCCGAGATTGTTCAACTATACGTGACTATCCCTGATCATGGACATACGACGCCCAAGCTGCAACTTCGTGGGTTTTCCAAAGTGAAAGCTCTCCTTCCTGGCAGCTCGCAAACGGCGACAATCACGCTCGACAAGTACGCAATGTCATACTACGACGAGCGAAGGGAGGCTTGGTATGTCAACGCGGGCAAGTATGAGGTGTTGGTGGGTCAAAGCAGTGATAACATCTTGTTAAGAGGAACGTTTGAGGTGAAGAAAGGATGGGCGTGGAACGGCTTGTAGGATGACTTGAAATCTATAACACCCAGCAGCACATGTAAACAGTGTATCAGTAGAATGAATAAGCCTTTACTACTTTACGATTCCTGGCATGGCTGTCTTCGTTACTCCGGCGGTAGTGAGAATGTGAACCCCCTCCGAAGAGTTGCATATATTGATATCTACACATCATTAATATTATTCACTACACTCTGTTCCCCCTATGGAGGGCAACAGGATACATTTCTCTGCCAGGCTGGGCCAATCCCTTACTGCGACGGCTGGGCAAGCTGGCTGGTGAGGAGCCCAACAGCAGTGTCAGCGTAGCCAACGGCATCGTTGATCTTCTGAAGGTTGAGGTGGCGCAGCCTGCGGGCAACGAGCTCATCGTTGTAGTCGCGTGCTTGTGTGGCTCTGTTGCAACGTCAGATCATAGTATTGCGGTAGGGTACAGGACGGACTCACGCATAGATGTTGGTTCCAATGCTGCTCAAACCGTCGGCAATCTCAACAACACTGTTAAGGTTCTCGAGGTGGTTGGATTTGCTGCCGCCACGAACGCGACGAGCCTCGAGTTCGCGAGCCTGGGAAGCACTGAAAATGTTCGAGAAAATGCCAGAGAGGCCGTCGGCGATGCCTACACCGTTGTTGATATTCTCGAGGATCTTCGTGTTACGACCATTGCGGCGTGCTTCGAGCTCACGGGCTTGGGACGCACTAAAAATGTTGGAGAAAATACCGGAGAGCCCGTCGGCGATGCCAACACCGTTATTGACGTTATCAAGAATCTTCGTGTTGCGGCCGTTACGGCGAGCTTCGAGTTCGAGTTCGCGAGCCTGGTGAGCGGCACTGTCGATCCAAAAACATGAGCGCCTTGTCATTATCATAAAGCGGAGAACATACGTATAGATGTTGGTACCAATGCTGCTCAAACCGTCGGCAATTTCGACAACATTGTTGATGTTCTCGAGGTGGTTCGAGTGACTGCCACCGCGAACGCGACGAGCCTCGAGCTCACGGGCTTGAGCTGCGCTGAAAATGTTGGAGAATATGCCAGACAGGCCATCGGCAATGCCTACGCCATTGTTGACATTTTCTAGGATCTTTGTGTTGCGGCCATTGCGACGTGCTTCGAGCTCACGGGCTTGAGACGCACTGTAGATATTGGAGAAAATACCGGAGAGCCCATCGGCGATGCCCACACCATTGTTGATATTCTCAAGGATCTTCGTGTTGCGGCCGTTGCGGCGGGCTTCGAGGTCACGGGCCTGCGCTGCGGTGAAGATATTGGAGAAGATACCGGAGAGGCCATCTCCAATGCCTACGCCATTATTGATGTTTTCAAGGATTTTCGAGTTGCGGCCATTGCGGCGGGCCTCAAGATCTGAGTCGCGAGCTTGGTGAGCGGCACTGTTCAATGAAAGGCATGAGTGACGGTTTAAATCACGTCCGGAAATTGCGGATAACATACGTGTAGATGTTCGTGCCGATGCTGCTCAATCCGTCAGCAATTTCGACAACATTGTTGATGTTCTCGAGGCGGTTGCTGCTGCCACCCCGAACACGGCGAGATTCCGAAGGCATAGCGGAAGAGGGGGCGATGGCAGCGGCTGCGACAGCCAAAACGACGGCGACGGAGAAACGCATGGTGAAAGTCGTAAAAAAGGAAGAAAGAGTGGTAGTGAAAGGAAGTTGACGATTAATGATAGTAGATGTCAAAAAGCAAAAGGCTAGGGATGAATATGGATTAGTGAACGCAAATTATGTGGCGAAAGAAAGACAACTCACCGACCAGCACCTGAGAGAAAGCGAATGGCCAAAGAAAGGGAAGGGGCTGAGGTTTCCTGGAACCCTTTGGTGGCCTTTTTATCGTATCTCGGTCCTCGCCTGTCCAGAGTGAGTCAAACCATTCATCAAGGGAGCTTGAGCTTCGCGCGCGATTGAAGCCCACAAATGAGAAGCTGATACAGGTTTCGGCATGCCAACAAGTTGCCATACGGATGTTTCGGATGCTCCTGCAGTACAATGAGCTGCTCACATCCTTGCCAAGACTCTTGGTTCACGGGATTAGCACTGGCAAAACCGTATGATAGTGTATCGAGTGGCGTTTCACAGGCGTTTTCTGTCAACCGAAATTGCGCACTGAAACAGTCGGGACTCTGTTCCGGCGAAACTGGTGAGTCGATGACCTTTTGTAATGCGTCAATGTGAAGAATGGTTTAGAAAGTAAGGCAAGGAACTGACTGTTACTTCGAGAACTCTATGATACGCAACGACGCAGGGACTAATAACTTGCACATTGACATGGTACTACTCGAAGGTGCCAACGTCACGCGTCAGCCTGGTGACGCTGAGAGCTGTAAAAGCCATATGGAGCCTCGGATGTTGATCGGCAGCAGTAGATGTGACAAAGGAGTGGCACCCCCGACGCTGAACGGTGGAAGTTAGCTTGGCTAAGCAAAGCTGTGAGTTGAGAGTCAATAGTAAGCAATGCATCACGTTCTGTGTAAGTCAGCAAGTAGTTTCGTACCTTACTCCGACGAAAGTGGTTCACAGACTTCTGGAGGTAGCTACTTGTGCTCAGGCATTGCGTAGAAACAACACTATGGACCAGTGACGAGTGAAGAGAACACTGGACACACAAGTGTCATCGGGATGACATGTGTGCATCACGTGGCCAGTGCTCAAGGCTCTAACTTAGTTAATAACACTTGAAGGTCTTGTCTTCCTCAGGACCTCGATACTTCAACGCGACAAACAGTTTCAAAGTACTCTCTGCACCGCGAGGCTATTGCTCCTGTGATGGCTGTGGCCGCTCATTCCACTCCCTCCCCGAGCCAATCACCGTCGCGACCAGACCCTTCAACCCTTACAACACTTTCGGACATCCTTGCATCCATATCAGCCTTGGAAAGTGAAGATGCAGAACTCTCAACATCACTTACAGAGCTGCTCTCCGCGCAAGAGCCGATTGATGTAGCTCTCAGACGTGTGCAGTCACTCGAGCCTTACTTCAATGACCTCCATTTGGAGTCCGGCCTTCTCTCTGAAACAGTCTCTGCAACTGCCCTTACTGCGCAGCGTGTTGGAGGCAAGGTTCGGTTATTAGATGAAGAAATGAGACGGGTGAGGGAAGCCGGAGAAACTGTTGGCCAGGCAATAGAGCTCAAAGTGGGTACATCGAGTTCAATGGCAAACGTGTCTTTCTCACCGCGACTGGATGCAGTCATCGCTGGCAGCCCTTCAATTGTCAATAGAAATGCAGGACTGGGAATCGGCGACACGGCATTGTGCCAGAGCAATGGCTCTGCCGCTAGAAGTTACGTCTGGAGCGTTCGCTGAGTCTGCGGTGGTGAGTTCAAACATCCCTCTGCTCGCGACATGCCCTCATAGGCTAAAACCTAGCCCACTGCAGAAAATCATTTACCTCCTGCTCAAACATTACAGCTTGCCCGAGAACAACTCCTTGAAGTCTTCCGCCGAAACTTCGAAGAGGCGTCCAAGGCCCGGGATGCCGCCGCCACAAGTCGTTTCTTCAAGCTGTTCCCTGCAATTGGTTGGGAGGCAGAAGGGTTGCAGGCGTATGCATCCTTTGTCGTTGATCTCGTCCGCGTGAGAGCACCTGCTTCAGCGAAAGGTGCGCTTCTCCTAGTCCTGTTAATAGCATGTGTTAACTGTGTTTCACTCGCCATAGCTTCATCTCCGCTGTACTACATTACAGCACTCACAGCGCTGTTTGAGAGTATTGCCATGATCGTTGATCAACATCAGCCCGTTGTCGAAAAGTACTACGGACCGGGTAAAATGACTGGTGTCCTTGAGAGGTTACTCCAGGAGTCAGACCGTGTCGTGAAAGACCTACTAGAAGGCTGGGAAGAAGAACGAGGCATGAAACGCAAGGTCTGTCCCCATAAACTACTCGTTGAGATTCAACTAATCAACTATTTTAGCTGAATGACATTGGCAATACTTCGGCACAAACAATCGTGGCGACACAGATTCGCAAGACGACCTCTGGGGCGACGATACCCGATGAGGACGTCATCGATGCGCGTGAGATTGACAAAGTCCTCTCAGAGGCGTCAGGCATGGCAGGCCGGTGGAGTCTTTTCAGGAAGTTTCTTTATGATCGTCTCCGGGTGAATACCACCGTACCCGTTGATCATCTCGTGACCTGCTGACTGACGAGCTTGGGCAGGATCAAGAAGGAAGCGAAGACAATACCAGCGACGACGACGCGAACGCAGAGCCTGCTCAACTCAAAAAAGCCGTCAGCCCTGCACCAGCTGAGGGTGTGGCAGAAGATCCAGTGTTGAATGCTGTGGAATCTTCGGTCTCACGCCAGCTCATGGACGACATGCTCACGACGTACTACATCCCCCTGGAAATATGGTATATTCGGTCCGCGATAGACAAGGTATGTAGTCATCTTCCGCCCGCATCGTGTGGATCACGCTGAGCTCGCGCTAGGCTCACCGTTTGTCCACACCGGATCGGACGCAATCCCCGGTTGTCACCACCACTCCTGATGACGCATTCTACATTCTCAAAGTAGTTCTAACTCGATTACTCTCAACCGGCTCGGCGAGCTTGGTGAAGAAGCTATCGAAACAGTTGCAGGAAGTGATGGATCGTGAATACTCTGGCGTGATCAAACGAAAGTTGGACGACGTGTACCGAACAGGTGGCGCCGCTTCATCGGCCGCAATGAGGGAGAAGATGGAGAGGGAAAGCCGACAGTCTTTCATCGTGGGTGTCCAGTTTAGTCAGTGAGATGGCTTTGGAGTGCTTATTGAACCTCGCAGATTCTGCTCAATGATCTTGATACTTCGTCGTCGCATATGGAACGCCTTGTGAAGGAATCAGGCTCATCTCAGGCCATCTTGCAGAGCTTTCTAGACAGTGAAGTCGGTGAAGCCAAAGAAGACATTGCCTCTCTTGCGAATATCATCCCCCGATTTAGGTCCACACTGAGGGTATGTTGCATTGTTTCTCTCGCGATTGTCCCGAGGCTCAGTCATGCAATCAAGGCGGGCGTGGAGCAGCTCTTTAACCAGCTGTTGAGACCAAAGTTGCGGACTTTCATCCCCGATGTTTACAAGGATGTAACCTACACATTGGACGACGACGGATATGCCGCTGCCGAGTACAATGATGTCGTTCGCAAGCGTTTCACTAAGGCATGGGAAGGTTTGGTTGAGGGATACAAGGTCAGTCTCCGAAACACATCATATACCGTCTACATCACCAGGCTTACATTGGCTCTCTTGGCAGGATGCGTTTACGGAAAGCAACTACAGGCTGTTCTTCGGATTAGCTCTGGATGTGCTTGTTCGCCCATGGGAAGCGTTCATCAAGGGTCTGAAGTACACAGAGGTATGCCATCCCGTCTTGGTGTGATGAAATGTTGTTGATCCAGAAGTCATTTGACAGCTTGGTGCCATACGGTTTGACCGAGACCTGCGCGCGATCACCTCATATCTGTCCTCTCAGACAGCATTTGGGGATGTACGTGAAAAGTTCATTCGCCTTCAGCAAATATCAACCATTCTCAACCTTGATAGCGTAAGTTCTGATATTACTCCCTGCATGGATTAGTCCACTGAATCGTCTCATGCAGGAGGAAGATGTGGAAGAATTCTTCAATGGCTCTGGTATTGCATGGAAGTTGAATGAGCAGGAAGCTCGCACTATAGCAGGATTACGGGTATGATGTATTTCCAAGGACACTACAATACGAATACATGTTATGTTTCGGGTCCGAAGGGTATCGAGAGGTATGATGAGTGAGGACATCAACCACGTCTAAGGGCATCCAGGCGTGCCTGCAACGCATCCTCGTCAGACACACCCCCACCGGCTGAATCTCCGCCGGAAGGACCACTCGTGTCACCCCCGAGTGCAACAGCTTGCCTGGCTTCGGTAAGGGGTGACGAGACGGCGAGACCAGAGGGTGCGTCCTTGAGCTACAAACCACGGCGTTAGAAAAATGAGAAAGGGCGCACATCTTGTGCTGCGACATACTTGTTGAGAAAGATCCACGCCTATCTCATCGAGGACTTGTTTGAGAATTTTGTCCCCTTCCTCCTCCTCGTCCTCAAGCTCATCGTCCATGACATCATCGACAGCGTCCGACATCATCTCCTCCTTCATGTCCATCGTCGCACTCTCCTTCTCAAACTCGTGCATGATCCGTTGTATCTGGGGCAAGTTGAGCCCCTTGTTCATTGCACCCATGGCCTATCGGAAACATCAGGCATCCACAACCGACGAAAGAGATACGATCGACGTACCCTCGTCGCCCCACGCATCGCATCTGCCATCTGTTGGTTGCTTCGCAAGGTTTGTATCCGCAATCCTACGGCTTGCAACTGCGTGCGCATCTGGTAGAACTTCTGCACGTATCGTCGGGTGCGAACGAGATCCTTGGCCATAACTTTGCACGCATTCTGTCAAAGAGGTCAAGACCAGTGGCGAAGAGATCATACATACGAGGCCACTCACTAGCTGACCCGCTTTCGCACTGCGCTTGATATCTGCGACCAGCTTCTTCTCTTGTTGCTCGAGCTTTGTCCGCTCGCGATCAAGTTCCCGCTGCGCCTTCGCAAGGGCCCTTTGGTGTTGTCTGAGCCGTTCGGCGGGAGTGACGGTGCGCCCAAAGAGTGTTTCCTGCAAGAACGTCAGACCTCGCGTGGTATCTATTTGCAGTCAACGTACGATGATATTCATGTCTACAAGTGGAGATGGTGGTTGTTGGAGGTGAAAGAGACTGCGGCTTGTTACGGGCCAGGAGCATGGGCGCTTCCTGTCCTCTCACCTTCAAGTTGACCGCTTGACGATGGATGTTCCTGCGATTGGTGCACACTGCTCCCTGTCATCCTGCAATCTCAACGATTTCCTACCTATCAAATGCAAATGCGGCCATTTATTCTGCAAAGACCATATTTTTGCGGAGGCCCATTCATGCACTGCAGCCGTCTCTCGTGGACAGTCTGCCAGTGAGACAGTACCTTCGGAAAAGCTTCAACGATGCGCTCTGGAGACATGCAAAAAGCCGAGCTTAGAGGCCTTTGTTTCTTCCAGTACACGGGCCGACTCTGAGGGAAGGTCCGCTGCGTTGTGCTCCGGATGCAGCAAGGCTTTCTGCGCTGAGTATGTCATTGCTCCATGACAGTACGGAGGAATATGCTCAAATAATCGTAACGTATTTATAGCCACCGCGAACAAATAGCTCATGCATGCGTACCGCTGAAGAAAGACGATGGTGCAAGCAGCACAAAGAATGCTAAAGCTCGTGAACTTTTGAACAAGCATTTCGCCTCGCCACCATCGTCTTCTACAAACGCCAAAACATCATCCATGAAAGTCACCGACCCAAAGAAATTGGCCCAGATTAAGCAAGTACAGTTGCTTAAGATGCGACACAAGGCAAAGCCTGGAGATCCTCGCGATAAGCCCTCGTCGGTCGCTATAGATCAGCGGTTGCATCTCCAGGTCACGAAGGAAAACGAGCCAACTCCTACTCCATTCTGGTTTCGGAAGGTGTGGATGGTTACTTGACCAACCATTTTCCACTTTATCTGACAGTGCTATAGACGACTGTAACAGGGAGAGCAATTGATCTCCTCGCGAACCATCTACAAATGTCGTCGAGCACCAAGGTGGATACATTAATCTGGTTCTTGTTATCGCCGATTGACCTTTTGCCTCAGGCCCTCTACCTCATCAAAGCCGGTGGAGACGAAAGCCTCATGCTGAATAACAGTTCTCCCCTCGCCGACCAATTGGACGATGGTTCACATGTAATTCTCAGTCATGAAGAGGCTAAATAAGCAACGCACATGTCGCATTTTACGCCATAACACACACCATCCACCGTCAAATCACCCAAGCAATCATTGTACAACCCTATGGCTACATCCATGCACCTTATTTGGCAGAGACTAAGACACGTACTCTTTCTACAGTCCAGTGCTGACGTCTGGGTAGACGTCGAAACGCCTCTGTCTTGTGACAGGAATACCGCTCCTCGCATCAGTAAAGACTTGAGGATCTGTCCATGTTGGCGGCGTTGGCGATTTACTCAAGGGTTAGTTGGGCACACGACGCACCGATGTCTGCATAAATAATCTCCTCACCCTCCTTGGCTTCAGCAAGGATCTTTCCCCTGTGGGTGGCAGACATGTTAGTGACGCACTGGATGGTTCAATTTCACGTACATTGGGTCAACAACCATAGAGTGACCCCACTAATGAGAACGAACAGTGAGCGACCGGTCCAGAACCAACAATTGAAAACCTTACTGCGTGATAACCCGCAGACAAATCGCGTGCGGGACTGCACATAGAGAAGAATACTTGCTGGTCAACAGCACTGCGTGTACGTTTAGAGATCGTGATATCACAGAAGTCTACGAAAGGCGACTGACCGCGCTCGTTGGAGGAGTTCCCAGTGGAGGGGTCCGGTCGTAAGATTGAAAGCACCAGGATAAATCAGTACCTGGCATCCTTGACGAGCATTCGTCATCGCCAGTTCGGGAAAACGAACGTCGTAACAGATTCCCAATCCAATCCGTGCAAAGTCTGGGGTACACGATCGATGAGTTTGAGTGGAATATACTCTGTAGACAATCCCACCTGTATCGAAATGGTTCACTGAGCTTCCACCGGTCAACGTCTCGCTCTCCTGCATTCAATGTCAGTGTTGTCACTGGACTGTCAGCCGGACCACGAACCTTGAATGTAATCTTGCCTGGGATATCGATATCAAATAGGTGTACCTTGCGGTGGATGGCAACCAAATCACCTGAAAACAATAAGCAAGGTGGAGAGTGCAATGTGATACTACGATCTACCTTGTGGTGAGTATACAGTCGATGTGTTGTAGACTTTTCCATCTGTACCCTTTTCTGGAATTGAGCCTGTGAAAGGGGTTATTTCGATTAGCTATCAGCTTCTCCACATATCATGATAGCATACCTCCAAGAAGCCAGATACCCTTCTCTTTCGCTACTGAAGACAGCATCTTGACGGATTCGCTCTCGGATTTAGCAACATCGAATGACTCTCCCGGCTTGTACCCAATGACTTCCGCATATTTCGGAAAGTGTACATGACCGTATGGAGAATTGAAACATTCCTATGAAAACAACTCAATGCGAGTTCTATCGACCAAGTACGCTGTAATAACACACCGGAAGTACAACAAGTTGGGGCTTCTTCGAATGGCCTTCACCGTTCGCTGCTTTAATCACCATCTCCCTTGCATGCCGGAGATTAGCTTGCATTGAGATATTAGCCAAATAACTTCGACGAGGGATATGAGAGATGCACCTGCTTTGTCTCCTCCCACCTGGCCCAGCTGAACTAAGGCTAAAGTAAATGGTTTGAACGTAGGCTCAGCGGTAGCCATTGTAAATCTACGTGTCTGGGTTGCTCGCAGGGATAGAAAGTTGCTGGCGCGATAAGCGTGTGTCAGGAGCATGCAGTATGCTCTGTTATAAGAGAACTGCGCGTGGGATGGAGGAAAGATTAGGCCCAAGGAGAGGGGAGGTTGAATGATCATACGTGAGATCAAGCGGAGGAAGTCTGAAGATAAGATAAGATCTGCTGTAATGACGAGAATGATGCCAATAGCACAGTCAGCCTGAGGTTGGCCATTGACCATCATGTCAAACCTCCTCGTCCTCTACAACCCAGTCTGTGGTGACAAGTCTGCTCACAAAATATTCAATGAGCAAGTTCTTCCTCTTCTCAAACAACATAACAAAGTTCCAAGCAGAGTTGTCGAAACAACCCATGCGGGTCATGCAGGGGAAGTCGTCATAGATTTCCTGCTTACCACTCCTGGTCCTCTCACAATCATCCTAGGATCTGGAGATGGGACTCTGCACGAGATTGTGGTTTCCCTGTACAATGCCACAGTATCGACACCGACGGAAATCTCGATCGTCCTTGTCCCATGTGGGACGGCGAATGCACTCTACTGGTCCCTCTTTCCACCTAAGAAAGCAGAGTTGCAGTCCTCGCTACTGCAATCGTTGGATACATTCTTATCTCCATCATTATATAACCCGCGTCCCCTGACATTTGCTATCACCTCCTTCCACTCCCCCACCTCCACTTTCCCTGCGGAGCCAGACACCGCTAAGACTTCAGTCGCGATTGTTGTCACCTCGACGTCCCTGCACGCATCTATTCTGCATGATTCGGAAGCCCTCCGCTCTACGTACCCCGGCATTGAGCGATTCAAGATCGCCGCCCAGAAGAACATCACTCGATGGTACACGGGCAGCGTCAAACTGTTCCCTTCACCTGGTTCTGAAGCGGTTCAACTCTATGACCCAAAGTATCAACGCTTTGTCCCCTCCACCACAAGAGGAGAACTGCAGTTATCAGGGCCGTATGCGTATTTCCTTTCAACCGTCAACGTTGATCGGTTGGAATCCGCTTTTCGAATTACGCCTCTGCATAACCTTCCATCCGATGGAGATGGACCTTTCATGGATGTTGTCATCGTTCGACCGCAGCGGGATATCACGATCAAGGATGAAGAAGAGTCCAGCAGGGAATCGTTCTCAAGAAAGATGTACCAAGTGTTGATGGGCGCATACCAGGATGGTGCTCATCCTAACATGACGTACAGCGAGGATGGTAATATCCAATCCAGCGAGGAGGGGTCTTCCAGCGTCGTGGAGTACTTCAAATGTGGCAAATGGGAATGGACGCCTGTGAGTAGGTTTGGCACTGTCTTATCGACAGAACACTCAGTCCCCGACCCAACAGGAACCCGGAGACGATGCGGCACATTATGTTTGCGTGGATGGAGAGATTCTCTACATACCACCCTCGGGTAAGGCAGAATGTTCGGCGACGAGCGCAATTCGTAACGTAGAGATTTCTGTTGTTGTGTAATTTCTTCCTCCTGCTGTCAAATTCGTCATTTACACCAAGGAATTATAACCGACATGAATATCTTCAATCTAGGCTGTGATATCAAACGGTGACATTTTGCGAGACTTCGCCAGCAAATATCTTCGCCACTACGACTTTCGCCTTCTCGTGAACCTCGTCGATGGTGGCGGTCGCGTCAATCTGGATGCATCTGTGAGTGGGATCGCCTTAGAAAAGAATCTACAGTCATACCTCAGCAACCTTGTGCAGCTTGTTGTAATGTTCAATGACGGGCATAGTTTGCTCCTTGTAGACATCTGCACAAAGATATTAGCGTGACAAGTGCAAGGATAGAATCTAAGAATATTTACGGAAGCGTTTCTTGATGCTCTCTTCGTTGTCGTCTTCCCTTCCGCTAGTCTTACCCCGTTCAAGCAAACGCTTCAGCATCTCGTCCTCTGTGGTCGTGAAGAACAAGACCATGGACGACGGGCACACCTATTTCCCTCAGTAAACGTGGGATATAATCATATGTATATCAAGGGAGCAAAAGCTCACCTGCTCATCGAACATGACCGCTTGGTCCATCTTTCTGGGGAAACCATCAATCAAGAAACGACCACGACCATCGGCCCAACCTTCGCCTTCACGCCCTTCAGCCAAAGCATCCTTCATGGCATTCTCAAGGAGCTTGACTGTGACCTCCATGGGTACGATCTGGCCCTCCTTGATGTAGGTACGAATCATCTCGCCATATGTAGACCCTGGTCTGTTCTGCTCTGCACGGAGAAGGTCGCCAGCTAGAGGGGATGGAGTGGTTGGAACCCAAGTACAGTGGGTGAGTAGGTGGACATACCGGAGAGATGACAGAAGCCGAAGTCCTTGACGAGGTTTGCGCATTGAGTTCCTTTGCCTGACACGGACAATCAGAGAGCGATGACAAGGGTGAAGGCAATTAGCACACACCAGCACCCGGTCCTCCAAGGACGAAGAGGACAGTAATCTTATTCGCATCGAAGACCGGAGTGGGCTGACTCTGTTCAGCTGGAGGGTTAGCATCACCATCCTTGTGGTGGTGGCTCTTGATATGCAAGGCTTCCGCGATCTTGTCAATGATGGGCGACATGGCGGTGTCTACTGAGGTTTGTCTTCCTTCCTAGCTGGCGGGATGAGTGGATTGTCGAACTGCCTGGGCTGCTTGGAGGCGGGATATGTCGCTGCACGGTACTGAACTGTTGCGTAGAAAGCAGCAGAGGAGAGGCAGAACAAACCAAGAATGACGAACGGGTTTGGACCTTTTCTTGGAGGAGGAGGAGAGGGAGACATGGTCAAAACAGAACAGGCGCGTGTGGCTCTTGGACGCGTCGGTGGCTGAATCCTTTCTCAACAACTGCGAGCTCATGGACGTTCGACACAACCATGGAACAGACATCTTCGTCGTACGCGCGTGTCACCACGACGACGGCGCTGACCTCGTCGCCGTAGGGGGCACCCATTCGGTCCAAGTACTGCTCGCCGTGAGTTGCTTTGGCTCTTCTCTTTCCCAAACATTCACTCAATCGCTTCAGACAGACACCAACCTCGGCTCAGGTCATCGCCAACTTTCATGTCGGATGCAGGATAACAGCCATAGCCTGGTCATCGATATCTACCTCGCCCTCGCAGACAGACGAATGGACTGTTGAGTCAGTGTCTACCTTCGCGAACTCAACAGTACTATGCTAATCACAATATCCAGGATTGCTGCTGCTGGGTCAGACTATGGTTTATATCTATTGACTAAACATTACAATCAAGATGAGGTCGTATTTTCATTTGGGGGAGGTCTTAGTGGCCATCACGGCAAGGTCAATGACATGACCTTTTGTGGCGGTCAAAGTGAGGACAGTTCGAGATACGTCGCTACAGTCTCAGGTACGTACCCAACATTCCCTTCATGAGATGCAACTGACCCTCGTCTCCGTAGACGACAAAATGTTCATTGTCTGGGACCTGAATCCAACTTTGACCATCCGCTCGCCCGCCTCCATCGACTCAGAGTCAAACCCCACCACCCGTGCCCAACCCACTGCCTACGTGATCAACTTCCCCCATGCCCTCACTACCGTCTGCTCGCACCCCTCCACCAGCAAAGAATTCCTCGTGGCTGACGCCCGCGGCTCCATCTTCCTCACTGACTGGCGTTCAGATCCCGACGCAAATGAACAAGCGAGCTGGCGAAATGCCAGCATCGTCGAACTGGTCGAGCCTCGCGCCATGGCAGATGCCGTGTGCGGACGATCTGTGAAATGGAGCTCCTCGGTCGCGTGGAGGAGGGATTCGGTCGATATGTAAGTCCCCGTCCCATCATGCGCACCAATGCACATTGCCGCATCTCATGTCCTGGTGCTCTTCGGTCTCTTCGGCCACTAAATCTTGTCCCGGTCATTGACGTGTTTTGTTGACGGGTTCCTGAACATAGCATCGGGGCGACTTATGGGTCAAGATTTGCCTTGTGGGACCTAAGTAAGCTGCAAGGCGGCAAACCGAATCTCACTGGATCGAGTTTTCCGGAAGGCGGCCATCGTTTCAGGTTCGTGATCGTTAACCGGTACTTGTGGGTCCATGTTAGGGCACTAATAACGTACTTCTTTTCAGGTGGTGTCCGACCTATCCAGAATATTTCGCGGTGTCGACAAACAACCCCTCAAAGGGCGCTTTGATCAACGTGCACAACACGGCGTATCTTCCAACTGAACCCACAGCATTCGTTGTAGGAAAACGACCGTTGTATGTCCGTGACTTTGATTTCCTAGCTACCAAGGGCATCCCGAGAATCGCGGCGGCAGTCGGGAGGGAGGTGGTCATCTTCTTTATTGGTGTAGAGTCATAAACCCTGGGTGATATGGGAGCTCACTCTCCTCCATATGTGGAACAAATGGTGATCATCTACGGTCTATATGATTGCGTGGACCCGATAAACCTCGACACATGGCAGAAAAGTAGTGAAACAGATGCAGTACTAGAACATACACATACTCTACCGCCCCAGACAGGCGGGGATCAAAACAAATGAGAACAGTCGTGAAGGAAACTGAAAAGCAAGACAATGAAGTGCCTTGTGTAATTAATCGTACATGGTATAGAGGAAGGTCGGTATCAGGACAGAGACGTACAATGACAACAAAGGGCATGATCCAAAGTGGAGAAAAGGGGGGCCAGAAAACAACGAGATCAAGAACATACCATCCGAAACATAGGAAACAGGAAACGCCAACGCCACCTTCGTTGTAACATCATCCCCGCTGATAGACGTCGTACCCGCGCTGCTGTTGGTACCCGTAATCCCCTCCCGCATACCCGTTCCCTCCAGTAGCGTACGCGGTAGGACCACCTGCGTCGTTCATCCACCTCGTCTGGCTTGTTGGGGCGTACTGGTGACCCATAGGGGGATACAGATCGAACCCCATGTTCCGGTACATCAACCTCTCATACATGTCTGCCTGTGATTGCGTGATGGAGTTGGATGTGAGGTGTGGCTGGGAGGGTTCGTGGTTTGCCGGGCCGTAGGAGAAAGTACTGGTGTGACCGTTGCTGCTGGAGGGGATAGGATCAGAGGCGTGGTAGCTCGAATAAGGCTGGTGATGATGCGGTACGTTGGGACCAAAGTCCGACGTAGGTGAGACCGATGAGGTCGGATGGATGTTTCCTGACTGTTGGGGAAGCATCGAATACGAAGAGGATTGAGAGTACTGGGGGTACGGGTGTTGGGGGGTCGCACTCGTTTCAGGGAAGCTGCTCCCTGGACCTGAATTGGATGATGTGGCCAAGCTAGTACCGTGTGAGGACCCAGCGACTGGATTGTCACGTTTCTGGCGCAAACGCTCTTGCTCTTTCGAGTGGAAGAGATCTCTTGCGATCAAGCCCTTCAGGAAATGGGCATGGTTCGCCGCAGAGGTCGAGTTATTCGAGGCGTCAGAGGCGCCATCATATGCATTTGCCGTTCGGAGGATGCACTTGTGCACGTCTGAGACCGCATCCTGGGGAAGGTGTGGGGCTGTATTGGGGTTTCGAAGTAACTGTGTGGAAAAGCAAGGCACGTAGCATGAGGGACTGCGGTAAATATAGCACCAAACAAGCCCTCACCTTCAGGAGGAAAACGGCACAATAGGCGTTCATCACGGTGATTGTGTCCTGTCCGTATCGCTGTCGTAATGAAAGTCAGGACAAGATGTCTGTGTTGAGAATGCATCCCGACGCACCAGAGTTGACATCTCCGCAAAGTCATCCACCACGCTCTGCAGATGCTCCATCCCGCTTCGGAAACACATCATGAGAATCTCCATGTCGGGCTGCGAACGAATGGGTTGGGCCTGGGTATGAGAGTCAGTTGTGAAGTACTACTTTGGATGATGGGACCCACCGAAGTCAGAGCTTCCTGTAGGCCAAATGAGTTGAGGAAGAGGCAATAATACAACCAGAACAAGCGTATGAAGGCGGCATGGAACCTATCGCTCCCGGCTGTCAACCAATATGTCAGTGAGATTGAGATGGCAACGACCGCGGACAGCGCACCCTTGGTCATCTCGGCCTCCCAATGCTCCATCCACTGATTCAGTTTGTAGTTGCACTGTTTGAGAAGTTCACCGTAGCTGGCATCGTTCTTGTGCTCCTTATTCTCCGAATGTTTCCGGGCAGAGAAGATGATGGGAATTTCGCTGCCAATCTGCCGCAGCTGCACGAAGCTGGCCAAGATCACGTCCTCAGGGCGGCGTTCGAGGGGAGGTACCTCGCCTCCCTGCTCGTGCCAGTGGGCCGAGTGTCGGATAAGCTCGTCTTCGTTCAGCATCCATTGCCGGCCCGTCTGAGCACTCAGGCTGCGGTCGTGAACCCAGAGGACAAGATAGGTCCTCTCCCGGTTCCGACGCTCGAGCCATTGCAGCTCTGATTCAGTGGGCAAGCGAGACTCGCTGACGAAGTGGTTGAGCCCTAGTTCAACAGCCATGCGACAAGCGTAACCAATGTAAAGCCAAGTCCTAGTGTCTTCAGGTTCCTTCCAGTAAGTCAGACAGGCAAACGCTTGAACGACCTCCACGCGCCTCCAGCTTTCGGCAAAGGCGCGAATCGCGAACTCATGAGCAAGCTTCTTGACGGTTTGGTAGAGCTCTGGGCGGAAGAATTTGCAGCAGGCCATAACGATGGCGGTGAAGAGAAAGCGACTGCGTGTTCTCACGTAGTTCACAGTGTGGAGAGTAGGATCGAACAGGTTGATGAATGGGTTTATCCGGAGGAAGAACATCTCCCAGAGCACATGAACCTCAGTCTCCGCGAGGAGACCGGCGGAGAGAGGATCTTCAAGACCGTTCTGACTGTAGAACCTACTGAGGTCTATCGGGTGGGAGCCGGTGGGTTCATTGACAGGGGGAGCAGATGGTGAGCGAGTGGGTGTACGTGCAGAGGCAAAAGGGGAGCTATGCTCGCTGGACGAGCCACCGTTTGCCGGCGCTGCAGTTCCTTTCCCTGGGTGAGGGTCTGTATTCTCTGGGTTGAGAATAGTCTTGAAGAATGAATTGCGCTGATTGGCCTTCTTGATGAGTTGTGCCGGGTACATGCCGTCAGGACTCTTGTCGGAATCATCCTCCTCATCCTCGTGGTCGCTGCCGTTCACTGACGCGTGGCTGTGAGGCCCATCGTAGTGGGGTACGAGATTGAGAGACGGGAGATCGTTTGTGGGGAAGAAACGGGGATCTTGTGCTAATTGAGAGAGACTGGTCTCATGGACGTGTGATTTGAGCTTGGCGTTGTTGAGGCCCTTTTCGAGGCGACGCAGCATCTTGGATGCCTCTGAAAGTCTGAGCGGGGGGAAACGTCAGGTAGCGACGGGGGTGTGTGCGATGTGGTGAACCTACTTGGAACCTGGCTTGCGGCCACGCTTGTGTTTCTCGAATACGCATCTGGAGAGGAGTGAGGAGTGTGGGTGGATGGGGATGGGGAGGCGCTCACTCTGTGCCAGACCGTTTACACCGCTGACATGGGTCGTTGGCGTCGGGGTCTGCCCCTACGCATTTCATCTGAGGAGAGGAGATGTTTGTGAGGGGATTGGGAGGGATTGGGGACGCGATGAACCTTTGCTGCCCGGCACACTGTGCATGCCCTGGCGCCTCTGGCGACGGAGTGCTTGCTGAGGAGACGACGGGTGTGAGCGGGTGCTGTTCCAAATGCAAGAAGAGAGTACGAACGCGGCTTTGATGTTGTCCATTGCGGGGAGATGATGAGGACGGGGACCAACGATGAGAGCGGTTATAAGAAAGAGAGGGCGTCTCTCCGCCACAGCAGCCCGATCATCCATTTGGAAATTATCGCAACCTCCGACTCGGCCATTTCTCAACTCGCCGCCCACCGCGGGCTCTACTTTGGACGGCGATCAACATTACAGCTCTCCTCCTCACCTCAGTCCTCCATGATCACCGGCCACGACGTCACCCAATAATGCCCTCAGTCGTCACCATCATCGGGGGCCACGGCAAGGTACACCCTTGCAGACAACATCACCATCCACACACTCACATCTGCCATTCAGATTGCGTTGCTTCTAGCATCTCGTCTCGCCAACGCCAGCAAGAAAACGTACTCTGTCATCCGTACCCAAGACCATGCCCAGGACATCACCAATGTCTCAGCCACACCCGTCGTCTTATCCCTCGAGGACGACCCCGCGTCAAAGTTCACGGACCTTTTCGAACAGAATCACTCAGACGTCGTCGTCTTTTCCGCTGGCGCTGGAGGGAAAGGTGGGCCGGAGCGTACGAAGAAGGTCGATTACGAAGGCGCACTCAAGATCTTTGACGCCATCGAAGCGGTCAAAGGTCCTAAGCCGAGTCTTATCCTCGTCTCGGCCATCGACTCCAGGGATTCGACCGTCACCCCAGAGCACTACGTGAGCTCTTTGATTATTACTACCGATTCTGTGGAGTTTCTAACGTTCAAGAGCCAGTCCCCAAAAGACATGGAGATCAGCAAGTCCATCCACGAAGGCTCTCTCAAGAATTACTATCACTGGAAGTACGAGGCCGATAAGAACCTTGTGAACAGGACCGGATTCCCATGGACAATTCTTGCGCCAGGACTGCTTCTCGACGATGCAGCCCAAGGCACCGCCAGGATCGGAAAGACCGGTCTTGAGGGTGGCAAGATCACGGTGCGTCGCAATTTTATGCTGGTGTGACGTCGAGAACCTCACAATGAATCTTTTAGCGAGAGGATGTTGCAATCGCTCTCGCTGAACTGGTTGACCAACCTAAAGCTGCGGGGTTGGTGCTTAATATCATCAGCGGTACGACTCCCATTAAGGAGGCTGTGGAGGCTGCCATCGAGAACCGCGAGACCGCCTGGGTTGGATAAACGCAAGGTATCATGAAAGGAAGAGTCGGACGTTTGAGGTGGACATTGTATGATACTTTGTAATTGTGATTTGAGCGGACCGAAATGTATCGCTGTTAGGCGCCTGGTGCACGTGGGAGATCGGAGTTTGAATCGAATAGTTCCACAGTCGGTGGTCGCTGGATGCCTCTGCCAGTGCCAGCTCCCGACCACATCTTTCATTCTTTCATACCTACTCACTGCATCCTCGTAGACTATGGTTCGCATAATAATCAAAGGAGGTACGTGAATATTCGTGCCACAACGTGGTTTATGATGCTAACAATCGCGCAGGTGTATGGAAGGTATGCATTCCCAGTTTGATACCACCAAAGGACATTTTGTTCACCCATTACGCGTTTAGAATACGGAGGACGAGGTGTTGAAAGCTGCCATTGCCAAGTACGGCAAAAATCAATGGTGCGTGGCATGTTTGAGATCTCGTCACTTCGTCTTGCTAATTCAACACTGGATTCTCAGGGCGCGCATATCCTCACTGCTCGTCCGGAAAACACCCAAGCAGTGTAAAGCAAGGTGGTATGAATGGCTAGACCCGTCTATAAAAAAGACAGAATGGTCGAAAGTACGTCGATTCCGCTTCGTCCCTGGTTTCTTTACCATCCTCACCCTCTGTTTGTTGTCGTTCCAGACTGAAGACGAGAAGCTCCTGCATCTCGCCAAACTCATGCCCACACAATGGCGAACCATCGCCCCCATTGTTGGACGAACGGCTACGCAATGCTTGGAACGCTACCAGAAGCTGCTGGACGAAGCCGAGCAGAAGGAGACGGAGGAGTTGGGGCTGGCTGGACCGGGGGATGAGGCGGGGCCCAGTGCGGACGACGTCAGGCGGTTAAGGCCAGGAGAGATTGACCCCGACCCCGAAACCAAGCCTGCGAGACCTGACCCAATTGATATGGACGAAGATGGTGTGTGCTCTCCTTTCTGGCGTGTCCCGAGACGGACCAATTGAACGTTTGGTTGTTTGCAGAGAAGGAGATGTTGTCGGAAGCCCGCGCGCGGTTGGCGAATACGCAGGGTAAGAAGGCAAAGCGGAAGGCGAGAGAGAGGCAGTTGGAGGAGGCACGGAGATTAGCTGTATTGCAGAAAAAGCGAGAACTGAAGGCAGCGGGAATCATGTAAGTGATTTTGACGGTTTTGCGGAATGAGTTGATTGACTCTCGTCATAGTATGCGCCACAAGACCAAGAAGAAGGGCATGGATGTGAGTGAAGGGTGATGTGTAATATTGAACATATATTGACCACTCCTCTAGTACAACGCAGACATTCCATTCGAAAAGAAGGCTGCTCCTGGTTTCTACGACACCAGCGACGAACAAGCTCGCCAGACCACTGCCCCCGTTGGCCAGTCTCTGCGCAGGCTCGAGAACAAGCGGAAACCAGAGGATGAGGAGGCTGAGCGTAGAAAGCGTCAGCGAAAGAATGCGGAGGGAAAAGGCGGCGATGGACCTCACCAAACGAAGTTCGTCGCAGCCCGAGACGCGCAGATCCAGAAGCTCAAGGAAGCCGAGTCCATTGGTCGGAGAAGGAAGTTGGTCCTTCCTTCCGCGCAGGTCGGCGAAACCGAGCTGGAGGACATCGTGAAGATCGCTCAGGCAGGTGAGAATGCCAAGGGGCTGGTTGCAGGCGGCAGTGAGGCTGCTGGTCGTCTGTTGAGCGACTACGAAGGGCTGGAAAAGGCGAAGATGGCGAGAACACCACGAACTGCCCCTCAAGGTAAGCAGATCACTATGTCATGCTACTTTGCCGACATGTCTGATCACCGAATTTTACAGAGGATACCGTGATGTCCGAGGCTCGTAACCTGCGTAACATGACCATACAGCAGACGCCTTTGCTCGGTGACGAGAACACACCGATGCGTCCTGGGTTGAATGGGGGCACTGGATTTGAAAGTGCCACCCCTGCGCACAACGTTGCCTTCACCCCCAATCCTCTCGCCACACCTCGTACCGAAGCTGGCGGCGTCTCAGCGACCCCAAGGGCAGGTGCAGTTGGGGCCACGCCGCTACGGACGCCTTTGCGCGACAACCTGAGCATCAACCCCGATGGCCAGTACTCAGTGGTCGGTGATACACCTCGTGAGCAGCGACAACGAGTCAACTCAACCAAACGGGCGCTGCAAGCTGGGTTTTCTGCCTTGCCCAAGCCGGAGAACAACTTCGAAATTCTCGTGCCGGAGGGTGAGACTGAGGAGGATGCTGAAGAGAAGATTCTTTCGGTCGAAGACGCTGCAGAGCGGGATGCCAGATTGCAGCGTCTACGAGAGGAGGCTGAGCGACGTGAGTTGGCGCGCAGGTCACAGGCGGTGCAGCACGGTCTTCCCAGACCTGCCAACGTCGACCTGGATGTGCTATTAGGAAAACTGAACCTTGCTGTTGCGGAGAAGTCGCCCGAAGAGGGAGGCGCTTCTCGGCTGATCCACGACGAGCTTGCACAGTTGCTCTTGCATGACGCTATCGCATATCCGCTCCCTGGTACAGCCCTTCCTGGTGGCACAAGATCTTCATACACCATCCCAGACGACGATACACTTACGGCGGCGAAAGCAGCGGTCCGAGAGGAAGTTGCGTCTGCCCTTGGTTACCCAAACGCCACAGAACAGCAACTCCAGGACGGTCTCGCCGCTCTTTCGCAACAAGAGGAGATTGAGGAGTCATACCTGTGGAGTTCCGTCCGGCAGCAGCTCGTGTATGACGCCAAGAGTGGTACATGGGTAGAACGGCAAAGTCTGTCTGAGGAAGACCTCATTGCAGGATTCTCTGTCTTGCTCAACCGAAGTCGCGACGCGATGGCGGCTGAGGCGCAGAAGACTGCGAAGGTGGAGAAGAAGCTCAACGTCGTGCTCGGTGGATATCAGGCGAGGTCTCGGGCTCTCAGTAAGAAGATGGCGGAGAGCTTCGACGAGCTTCAGCGGACGAAGCTTGAGTACGAGAGTTTCTCGCTGCTGAAGACGAACGAGTCCGTGACTGGTCCTGGACGTGTGTCGGCGCTGCAGGAGGAGGTGGAGAAGCTGGAGAGGAGAGAACATGCATTGCAAGGACGGTATGCCGAGTTGGATAACGAGCGTCGGGAGGTGGAGGCGAGGATTGCTGGCTTGGAGGAGAAGGTGATGATGGAGGCAGAGGCGTTGAATGAGGCTGCTCTGGCTGAGATGGAGGATGCTGCATGATTTGTACGATGATGTATAGTTTAGCTGGATATCTCATTATTTGCAACGCTCTGTTCGCCTATCGAGATTCGTGTGGGGCTACTCGTAACTTGATCGGTTGTCCACCTCTACTCAGTACGTCTCTCTTCTGCTCTTCAACTCACTCTAAACTGCAGCTCTCCAACAATGTTCGTGTCCCACGTTCTCGGATTATCTGCGTATCTAAGTGAGCGGGCACATGATGCCAGGGACAAACTTTCCAGGATGGTGGACACGAGGCAGAGCTGCATACTGGCACCGGCCCTGCTCCCCCATCCCTTCTGGTATTCACCTCAGCGTCGTTGTCAGAAGCCACCCCCTATGAGCAACACGGACCTGGCTACGCTCATTTCACGAACATGACGCTCGCAGTCACTCCATTTCCTGCAATCATGAACGCCTCACGCACCGCACCTGGAGGTGTATTCGTAGTCGCTGTCTCAACGACTACGGTTTTCCCAAATGGTACGGCACTACCTACACCAACCGGTCATCGGTCAGATCTTCCCATTGCTTCGATTGTCGGCGGGACGGTCGCCGGAGTGGTTTTAGCTCTGGCTGCCGTGATAGGTTGGATATGGTGGGGGAAGTGCATTGAGAGGGACAGGACGAAGAAGAAGGAAAAAATGGTGAGCATTTTTGCAGTATCGTTCATTCTTGTTTTAGATTTTGAATTTTGTGTTCCTCCTTTAGCTGGCCGTACTTGAAGTGAGGGAGAATACTCGTAGGAATGCTTCCTCCTCTACGCGTACCCTTGAGTATAACTCCTACACTCCGCCTACGCCGTACAAACATCAGAATCGGAGTGTCAAGTTCGTATCGGGATCGTCTACTGCTTCCTCTACAGTCCCGATCATGGCACAGGCATTGATTGACGTCGAGAAGGAGGCAGCTGCAGAAGGTAGTGCTCTCCGGACTCCCCTTTTTCCGACACCCGTGCTCATGTCTCACACATTACAGATGAATTCTTACTCTCTCGATCCCATTCACTACCTCAGTCACCAACATCACCGTACGCCCCACATCACCCTAGTCCCCTCAGCAGTTCAAAGGACAGCGGCAAACCTTTCAAGCCAACTCCTTCACGTCTGTCACAGGACAATAGCCCCTCCCCGTCTTGTAACTCTAGGCATCCCCGCAGGAGTTCCGAGACCAGCACGCCTTCGGCATATTACACGCCAACAGCGCAGACGACCCCGACTCCAATGAATCCAACCTTGCTTGCCGCCGCTTTGGGCTACATTGATCCTCGCAGCACACCAACAAGGTCATATCTTGCCCCTCCAGTGTCGCAAACGGTCAGTGATGGGCCAAGTCGATTGTCCCAGGTTAGCTCCGGCTCTGGGGACCCTCCGCTAGACGATTATCCCGAAATACCGATTGGTTACGCTCAATGACATGACACGACCTTGAACCATGTATGTATTACCACGGGGCGGAGAGACGGACACCACATATTACCTCTGTAGCGGACAGTTACGGACTAGATTTGACTTATAGGCTGGGCATTTATGTCAATTCTTCAGCGTTACAGCGTTAGGCTCTTGGAGATGTGTATATTGTGCGCGGAGATTATAGGAATGGATAGCGGTAGCAGTGGGGTTACCGAAGGGAATCTACGTAGTGCTAGATGGATTGAAGTGTCATTACCCGGACTGTTTTGATATGATAGCAACATACTACGTACCTGCTCTACCTGTGCTACAGATAGTTTGAAGTTGGTTACCTCCCTCCAACATTCAAGAGGCGTGGTGGCATTTGAGCTGGGTGGAATTCAGCGACGTAGTCACGGCCTGCGTAATGAAACACTCACCGGTAGCATTCTACAACCGCCTGCGCTTGAGACTGAAGCTCAGATAAACTGCCATCCTCTCGCCGCTTGTGGTAACGGTCTACTTTCTGCTTCAAGTCTTCTAGGTCACCAAGCAAGACCGCACCGCTCTTCACCCCGCCTGATGCTTCAGACTCGTCTACAGTCTCCTCCCCAGCCAGTGCTCTTTCCCTATCCAAATTCTCTTTCTCCAGAGCCTGTTCTATCTCCTGCTTGATTGTCTCTTCCTCCTGACGCAGCCTCGTCAGCTCGACCTGTATCCGAGAACGTATATGAGAGTCCAGTGTGGATTGTCGAGCTGGGGACGGCGCTGCAGAAGCAGAATTGTCCGCTAATTGATTGACAACATCGTCCGAAAACTAACGAGGTTTCAGGATGCTGAAGTGCTATCAACGATACGTTGCTGACCTGTATGGGGGTCTCAGAGTAGAAGACCTGCTCTTCTGGTTCGGTTTTAGACTGGCCGCTTCCCATCAAACTGCGGCAAGGAGTCAGCACAGAGATAGCAGCGATGCATACAGCTACTCACTGTGAATGCTTTGATTAGCTTGAGGTGGAAGAGGGTAAGTAGAGAATTGTCACGGGAGAGACCCAGAGCGCTTGCAAACAAGTGATCGGACTTGCCACGTGGAAAGTAAAGGTAACTTGAAGTTCAGAACTGAGCTGCCCTAACGCTGCACTCGTTCATCGAACCCAAGACGGCCGAAAAAGATGCAATTCTGGAAGCCCGGTACCCAAGCTCCTGGAAGCTCGCTGGACCGCATAGCTGATGGGGAAACCAGTGTCATTTCCTCTGCGCCGCTATCGGCCTCGTATTCAGTACAGTCTGCAAGAGAACGATTGCCAATCTACAAGCACAGTACGTTATTCTCCAGTCGAGTGAGCCGTTGCCTCACTATGCTCATGATATCCTAGGGGATAAACTACTCTATTGCGTCGAGAAATACGGTGTCGTCATCGTTGTTGGTCAAACTGGATGCGGAAAAACAACGCGTCAGCCTGCTCGAACATGCTTGAATGTTGCAAGGCTTCCTAACGCTTTGATATGACAGAACTCCCGCAATACTTGAATGAGGCTGGATGGGCTGCGGACGGTAACGTCATCGCATGCACACAACCACGGCGCGTCGCCGCTACTTCTGTTGCAGCCAGAGTTGCGACAGAGACAGGATCTATGATTGGAGACGAGGTATCTGGCTGTCCTTATTAGCTTTGCTCTTGGTAACTCATTTTCATTAGGTTGGATACACGATAAGATTCGAAGATGTTAGCGACAAGGCAAGAACACGTATCTTGTATCTCACCGATGGTATTCTGTTCCGCGAAACGCTGCTGGACCCTCTCCTCAGTCGTTACAGCGTTATCATGGTAGGGAATCCCCCCCTGTACCTTTAAACTCAACTCAAATGCAACTCAAAGATCGATGAAGCGCATGAACGCACCGTTTACACCGACCTCCTGCTAGGGGTTCTGAAGAAGTAAAGGTGATATCGAAGTTATCTCAACTCTGTATTGTAACACCCGTTCTGTAGGATTCGCAGGAAACGACCATCTTTGCGGCTCATTATCTCCTCTGCTACTCTCGACGCGACCGCCTTTCTCAATTACTTCACGAACGGCGACTCTGTCGATGATGCAACCATCATCAGCCTGGAAGGACGCATGCACCCTGTGGATATCGCTCACTTACAGGAGCCTGTCGCCGATTACGTCCTCAAAGCGGCAGAGACTGTATGGAATATTCATCAGCGGGTGAGTGGGTGTCGTTCTCCTTAATTAGCATGGCTGAACATTTTTCTAGCAAGGTCCCGGCGACATTCTGGTTTTTCTGACTGGTCGCGAGGAAATCGACCGGTGCCTAGAGCACCTTTCTGAGATGCTTCCAACGTATGCACTTCGCGAGTTGTAGCTTGTAGTGATGACTGACTTCTGTTCTAAGATTACCGCGTACAGCCCCCCGTTTGAAGCTGCTTGCTCTCCATGCAGGACTCTCAGTTGAGGAACAACTTGCTGCTTTCGAACCTGCTGAAAAGGGCTCGCGCAAAGTCATAGTGTCCACGAATATCGCGGAGGTGCGTCACAGCAATGTCGAGAAGGATTCTGCTGTCTCAGTTGCCCCAGGCTAGCGTCACTATCGAAGGAATCAAGTATGTGATTGATTCAGGTTTCGTCAAGGTATGCGTCCACAATCCGCGAGCTTGGGTTTTAATGGCTGAACAAAATGAAGATCAGAACCTACAATCCCTCTTCTGGACTTTCCTCGCTCGTCACGGTTCCCATATCACAGGCGTCCGCCATTCAACGTGCTGGTCGAGCCGGGCGAACCTCTTCTGGTGTTTGCTATCGTTTATACCCGTCGTCAGTCTTCAATCAACTTGGCACCTCGACACAGCCAGAAATCACTCGAACGGATCTGACCACGCCACTCCTGCAATTGAAGTCTTTAGGAATAGACGACGTCATGAAGTTTGAATGGGTCACAGCACCACCAGCACAAAGTATACTCCGAGCGCTGGAAGGCCTCGTCGCTGCCGAAATGGTGGGCGAGGACGGAAGATTGACGGTTATTGGTGAGAAAGTGGCAGAATGTCCAGTGGAAGTAAATTTGGCACGAATGGTATGTCGGTTTGTGATCCATGAAACTCGTGCTTACGCTGAGGAATGCCAGCTATTCGCTTCAAAGGATTATCGCTGTGGTGAAGAACTGCTAACCATTGTCTGCATGACAACAGTTCAGGTGAGTGATGTGAGTTTTGTGTTTGGAGACGAGCTAACCATCTGACAGGACGTCTTCATTATCCCGGATGGCGCCGCTGGAGCCATGGCAGAGTTGGAACGGAGAAAGTTTACAGCTGAGGAAGGGGTACAAAATTCCTTCAGCTTTGATCATAGAATTATTCTGATTGGTACTCCCATAGGACCACCTTACATTGCTTAACGGTACGATCCACTATGCATGAGTACTCAGCAAGTCATTCACTGTTATACCGGCCTAGTCTATAACGCGTTTGTTCGCTATGGACGATCCTCCTCCTGGTGCAAGTCCCATGCACTCTCGTTCCGGGCTTTGTCAAGAGCAGTGGCAATTCGATCACAACTTTTGAAATACATGCAACGGTTTGGTCTCCCCGTAGACAGCTGTCAAGGTGATGCTCGGCGTCTTCGACAATGTCTAATCAGTGGCTATTGGAGGCATGGAGCTCGTTGGGTGGCAGATGGCACATACCGTTCAATTCAAGGAAATACAGTGAGTTGATTATTGTAATATTTATCGCATGTTTCTAACTCACATTCCACAGATGTTGTATGTTCATCCAACTTCTGTCTTGTTTACAAGGAAGCCAAAATCTGGATGGGTTATATTCCATGAAATGGAGGAAACCAAGAAAACCCAGTAGGTCATTATAAAATTCTTCTGTGTTGACATACTGACATAAGGTTATCTTGACTAGAATACGGATAGTTACAGAGGTTGACTCAGACTGGTCAGTAACAGCTTAATCAACCCTTTCCACTGGCTAACATAGAAAACTAGGTTTTTGCCATATGGGCATCGGTATTGTAAAAGTGCTTGAGTAATTTGCGGAATATGCAAAGCAGTGACATATTATAAACTTGGCTTAATGGGCCGATAAACGGCAGATACGATTCCTGAGTAAAATATACTCTGAGTGTTCCTAAGATATACTACTGGTGTCAAAACATTTTGAAATTCTAAGAATTGCACAGCTTTTAGAAGTATAACACTTCCAAAAACTGTGCAATTTATAGAGCTTCTAAGTCCTGCTTAAAAGTCTATTTACAAGTAGGTCATGTTGAACTTTTTATATATTTTAGAGTAGAGGAGGTCCCCTACAACATAGTCTCCAAATTGCCCACTACTAAAGATGTTGTGGTTTCAAGCAAGGAAGATTTGTCTTTACACATCTGTTTGTGCAATTGCTGCTAAGTTGTTGCCTAGATATTATTCAGTTCAAATTCAATCTCATTATTGACTATTTGCTGAATAACTTCATTGAGATACAGTTCTTTATGGCACTTATTTATCAACACCTGAAGAGGTTTTCAGCTCAAGACTGGGATCTGGCCAGCACAGGCTCTGAGGTCTGCTGGGCCTCTATGATGGAGCTCTTTGGACTCTTTCAGTCTTTCCAACCCTTTCTTTATCTTTCTTAGGCTCTTTTTGATGCCATCTCTTCTTTTTTGGAATCTACGGAATCTTTTCTGGAGGAAAAGAGACTGACTATTTGCCACTGCATAGAGAGAATGTTGACGTTCAGAGATAAGCTGGCTGTGAGCTACTCATTCTTCCAGACTTTCATAGTTGCCTTGAAAGAGGAGGAAGGACTGCTGGGGATTGAGGCCTTGTGCAGAGATTCAGCTGGGGTCTTGTTGATTGAGAATGCATGGAGGGCTCAAATGTCTGCTTCTGCTTGTGCTGTTCTCCTTGCTACAGGCCAGATTTAAGACTGTTTACCTGTACACATTTCTACGTAGTCAGTTTCCGAGAATCACTATCAGAGTATTCTTTGAGCGTGTACTTTTTAACCAGCTCAGCCATGAGATAGGAACCTATTTTAATTCACTCAAGCTAATAGAACACACAGTTGAGAGATATATCATCAGAAAAAAGAATGAAAAAATCAGTATACTAGGCGTTATCATAGTCTCCATACTCCCAGTCCTCCTTGTCCTGATCCTCCTCGACCTCCTCCTCCTTATTGACCTCCTCCTTCATTTCCTCCAACATTTCCATCACTACATTCTACTTGGCTTAATGGGCCGATAAACGGCAGGTACGATTCCTGAGTAAGATATACTCTGAGTGTTCCTTTTTTCTGTAAGATATACTCCTGGTGTCAAAACATTTTGAAAATCTAAGAATTGCACAGCTTCTAGAAGTATAGCACTTCTAAAAATTGTGCAATTCATAGAGCTTCCAAGTCCTGCTTAAAAGTCTATTTACAAGTAGATCATATTGAACTTTTTATACATACATTTTTATAAGTAAAGTACTATTTACTGCTTCATGTAAATTACAGTGGACAACCGCTTGCCTTTAGCTTTGAGAAAATATGTTGAATCGGCATTTACAAAGTTTCCCTCCTCAATACATAGTCTGCCAGTCTCGATGCCATCATTGTACCAGACTTTTCCTTGAGCATCAATTACTCGGCATACAAAATGCTCACTGCCCAGGTAGATCAGACCTTTAAGTACATACTGTTGGTTGTTGAGCTGGATACTGGGTGTGACTAGAACTTCACTGGGCTGACATTTACAAACACAAACATGGGCATTTCTTCACTGAATATCAGTCTTCTGAATATCTTTCTGCTGCACATGCCACATTTCTGCTCAATCTTGTGACACGAGGCAACTTTGATCCAGTCTTGAGGACTGCGGTTTTTGTATGACCCTAGTTTTCTAGGATAATTGTTCCAGTTGTTGATGCTACAATCCCAGCCAACTTGACTGATACACTTGTCTCTCAGATTGAATGCACACTTTTTACACCCCCTTTTGCACAGCAAATACTCTGACGGCACATGGAGAAATTCAGCGCACAGTTCATCAATAGAAGTGCCTACATGGTTGAGGGGAAAGTATTCAAAGTTGGACTTGTTCAGCACAGTTCGCAGTTGGGCCCTCATTTTTTCCATAGACATGTCTCCCCCTTGGACTTCTTTACATAAGTCTTCAAACAGACGCAGATAATTGTTTTGCGGAGACACATATGTAGCCCACACCTCTGGAGATGTGACATATACATGATACAGAATTGTGAACAAACTGTCATAGGCGCAGCTCTGGTTCGACCATTTGAAGCCAATGGGCACAAGATCATTATTTGCAATGTCCGAGGTTTCCAGTCTTGGTCGTTTTGTATGCTCAGAGGGTTCCAAGTCTTCTTCAAATTTGCGCTTTGATTTGGCTGCAACAGGCATAGAAGTCTCAGGATCAGATTTAGGAGCAGCAATATTGACAGCTTTCAAGGGCTGAGAGCCCTTTGCAGGAACATACTTAGTCATGTCTGCTTTGTTCTGGACAGTCACTTGTTTTTTCTTGAAGGTGCTCTGGGTTTGGACTTGTCAGATGAAGTTTTGTTTTTGCCATCAATATACTCGTAGTTAAACATGTTCTCATCAGTGACTTCATCCACTACATATTATGCTCTGCATTCCAAGCAAGCTGCTCATGAATGGCAGCGGGAACATGTTTCT